>JALJCO010005575.1:0-1200000 GCA_023101725.1 Atherinomorus stipes
TTTCATGAAATCCTCTTTTGGGAGTTTGGTCAATCAGTCAATCTAAATGAAGGACATTTAAGTCCTTATTTACCGTCCCCATTGTCCGACCAACAAAGACTACTCCGAGTACGAAGCCTGTAATTATGAAGCAGAAAGACAAGGTAATTTCTGACCAACAGCAAGCTTGTTTTTGATGGATTAATCTTCATTACTCCATTATCAGGAGTAGACTTAACAATGGCGTGCATGACATGGCTGTTACAAGGAAACTGTCATTCCCTAAAAAGAACAAAACCAAATCCATGAACCATATCAACCAACAACAGCAACATCTTTAGTGATTAGCATAGCACAATAAATCAGCTCTGTAGGTTATCTGCAGGAAAATGAGATCAAATAAAAGGACAAATGTGGAAGAGCTATATAAAGCTAGTTTTTTGTTATTGATGAAATGTGGAGTTTGTGCTTTACTTCATAAAACAAATGGACATTTACATTTTTCCAAGTTTGTAGCTGTCTACTCTGATATATTTTCCGATCCTTTTATGGTTAAAACCTGTTAGAATATTTGCATCGTGATGACACAAAAATATTTTGTTAGTGGTGTCCTTGGCCGGTGCTTGGATATAGCTGTCTGCCAAATGATTTGGTGGGAAAGTTCCCAAATGAAGCATATCCAAATTACATCACGCAAATAAGCCCTAATTTAGCAACTACAAAACCCATATGAGAGTCCCTGGCTCGGAGTATTGATACAGTAAATGCAGCTTTGAGGACTAATTAGTGTTTAAGCTATAGGGGGCACAGTTACAAAAGAAAAAAAAAAAGGAAAAAAGTTTAAAACACTAAAAAAAAAAAAAAAAAAAAAAAAAAAAAGGAGTGGAAGCATTGCATAACTAACTTGTTGGCATTTTGTTTCAGCACTGGGAACAGTAGCAGCACTAGTACAAGTTATGCATTGCTCCAAACATGTCTAGTCTCCCAGCAGCCTTGTCAACAGGCATTACTCTTGGGGAATGAGCTCCACTGCGCCTGGGAGAAGAGCCTGCTCTCTCAGTCAGTGTGACTCGTCCCGTTTGGAGGCGCCTGATCCGTGTCACCAGTATCAGTGAAGAGGAGAAGATGGTAAAATGTTTACAAGTGGAGTGGTAGATAGGTTCATCAAAGCGAGGAGGAAAGTAGCAGATGAGTCTTTTACAGTTGCTGCCACAGGCGCACATGCCAATTCTGACAGGATGTGTGGGCTGATGGGGGAATAGACACTCTAGCTTTGCTATTTTTAATCTGCCCCAGTAATTAAGTGGGGATGCTTTGGTTAAGCATGGGGAGCTAGATCTAAGAAATGCAATTTCATTCTCTCACAATGTGTCTCTTGCACCCCAAACACAATGATTAGGAGAGGGCCTCGGTGCGATGATGCTTTTGGCAATTACACTATGATGACCAGCAAATTGTTAAAGTAATAAGTGGAAACATTTTCAGAAATGGATTATTACCCAAGTTATTAGATGCAACTGCAAACATTTTTATTCTAAATGCTGTAAGAAAAACAATAAGAAAATGAAAAATAAGATGATCAATCACTACATTATGAATATTTTGAATGTTATAAGATTTATCTTCTAGTGTATGCATTAACAACATGAGCAGTATGTGTAAGCCTATAGTGCAGAGATTACTGCATTTATTTTTAGCACATAAGCCTGAGATTTGGTTTTATACTATCTTCATCATTTGCTTCTTTCTGGGAAATAACAAAAGTTTACGACTTAAAAACTGCTTGATTGGTCATAGTAGGGAAAAAGAGCTGGCATGTGGAAATGTGTGGACCACATGTAGCAATAAAAAGTCTCAATCAAATAAAAATAAAAGTCATGGGCATGGATATTTCTGTAATTAAATGAACCAAACTTAACTAAAGGAATTTACATATTTACCGTACAACTGTCGGCATCTGTTTGCCATCTTTACATAAAGTGAATGCACTGAGTTACCTGGAAACTGAGTGCGAGGTCACACCACTTATTTTAATGTGAAAAAAACCAAAGGGAAAACTCTTACACTGACGGCTGACAAACTGTGTTATCTTATCAATCAGTCATGGGTATTGATGTTTGTGGAGGCTGACCCCCTGGTCCTGTCAAAAATAATCAGGGGATTAATCCATAATAAAAAAAATACTTAATGTGAGTTCTTTACAAATAACTTCAAAGTCAGATTCACCTCAACAAACCAACAACCAAACAAACAACAAAAACAACAAAGTTGTTCTTCTTGGAGGAAATAAATGCACAAAGGGGGCATTTTCTTAACTAAATACTTTTATTATTGATATTTATTTACCTCAGAGATAGACGGCATGTATAATGTGGTAACATTTAAATGCAGAACATATAGTGTTGTACTTCTACTGTGTGATTAGCACTTCTACTTAAGCACAGACTTCGAATGCATTTTGCAGCACTCCATTTGTAATTCATTCAGCCATAGCTGGGATTTGCAATGCTTTATCAATCACCCTTAATTAATCTGAAGCACGCTGTGATGTAAATTTGATTTGTGAGGCAGTGTGGGCATGTGTACCCAGCAGTTACATCCTCAAATGTAATTTGACTAAAGATGTAACCATGTTCCCCACTTTCTAACCAAATGGGATCTATAAATACACCAGTAAACATGTCAATTATATGATAATCCGATTTATGTTGGGTGTCCTGAAATATCAACTTCCTCCCACGGCCACCACCAACAGCCAATCACAGCGCATGAGTCTGCTGGTAGTGTGTGCCACTTCCTGCAGGGATGGGCCTGAAGCGAGTGATCATGTGAAGAACTTATCTACATGGTGTCAAAGTGACAGCCAAACTAGTTTCCTTCCCCTCTTCTATCTTCTGGAGGCAGTGTTTGATGATTATATTCTGTCATACTGCTGCAAGAAAAACATTTGCTTTTTAGGGTTTCTTGCATCAGAGGAGCATTGCATGAGGGCACCCACCATGTGCACTTCAAAGGGGCTTTTGTCATGTATGATCTATCTTACTTGAGTTATGAGATTCAGGGGTGTTGACTCACAGCTTTGTTTTCTCCCACATCTTCGCCATGCTGCCTGTCTGGTGAATCTGTGACTCTGATGTCTCACTTTAATTTGCAAGCAAGTGTGTGGTGTTTAAGTAGAAAGGCAGCCATTTTCATGTCACAGCATCACACTGTGACATGTTGAACCACTCCCTACTTGTATCCATGAGGTGATAAAGAGTTTCCTCCATGATCTAATGAAGCAGAAGTTACCTTTCTCCTTGCAGGGGTCTGTCATGAACAGTCCGATGCTTTGCAAGATACCAGTACAATACCTGGTGAATATGCAATCTGTACTGGCTGACATGTCCACAGCCCTGCAGTTTTTAAAAAAAAAGATATATGTGCAGAGAAATCCAAAATGATCTTATCCAAACGATCCAGACGTACTTTCTTATGGTTGAGGAGACTTGATTCCCTGTTATCTGCCCCACATTAGTGCATTTTATATTTGGAATAAGTGTCTGCTTTGTCATTATGTTTGTGCAGTTGATAAATTGACATGATAACTGTTCCACTCAGTGTTTTTTTTCACCCTAGCCAAGAAGTTGCCTAATTAGCCAACAGTGGGTGAGATTAATGAAAGACTCACACAGAGGCTCTAAAACAGCAATAGCTCAGAGAAAAAGGGACAAGTTTTTTTCTTTCTCCTTGTCTGTAGCTAATTCTCAGTGCTGGTGAATAGGGCTGATATATATGAGATCCAATCAAACATACAGGAGTAAACAGGCCTGATTATGCCATGAAGTTGTGGCGATTAGAAATTGGTGCCCAACAAAGCCTGCAGGACACAACGCTGCAGTTTTATGTTGTAATAGTTTGCAAGCTTGTCCCATGGGAGGTAGTAGCAAATTAAAGGAGTAGCAGAAAAGAAACTACACACACAAGAAAGTAAAGATATGTTTTTATAAAGGTGCAGGTATGACTGAGCAAAGGCTTACTGCAGTTTTCTTGAATAAAAGTTTGTGACTTATTCATCCAAATGAAGGTTTGTTTGCGCTGTCACCTCCCAGGTAGAGGGTTTTTGGTTCGAACATCTGGGCATGTCTGTGTGAAGTTTGCATGTTCTTTCTGTGCATGTGTGGGTTCACTTCCTCTGGTGACTCTAACTTGACCCTCGGAGTGACTGTGAATGTCACTCTGCAGTGGACTGGCGGCTCGTTGGGGACCCGATAGCAGCAGGGATAAGTTCCATCCCCCTTTATGACTCTGAACTGGCATAGAAAATGAATGGATGGATAAAAGTTGCACTTATTTGTGATTTATACATAAAACAGTCATTTTTACTCTGACGGCTGGAGTCTGCACCAGCTCATATGCACACAAGTATAACAAGTCACTGTTATTGGTTTGCTTTTTTCTTTATCTTTCTGCTCAAATCTAAAATTTTCTTTGAGTTGAGTCTTGAAAGAAACATATTTTCTTTTAAGAATATGCCACTCTTATGAAATGCTTGCTCTTCAAAGCCCCTTATGCACCATATTTTTTAGACAGACCTACAGTATAATAAGCATCTGCAGTGATGTTTTTAATAAATTAAAACTCAAACTTGATGAAAGTGGCCAGGGTAGCTCTTCAAATATGATCTGGTGTTAATTAATACTATAATTCAATAAGATGAAGAAAGTTAAGTTCCTTACATTAAATTTGACATTTTTTTCAGCTTTGTTAAACCTTTTCAGCAGCAGTTCATCATTTTGTCTGTACACCTCACACCCAGTTGCTGGGGTTGGTCAGCTACTTGTTCTCTACTCAATTACCTTGATTACCCCGTTTTTATGCTGTTTGAGAGAAGTGAAAGAAAATAGCAGCTGGGTGAGATTGAGGATAATCGGCTTGCGTGTGCACCAGCCGTCATGGCGACAGAATGACGGTAAAAAACATCTCTTGCTGTGATTGAATCCTTTGTAGGTAATTCTTCACCAAACCTTATCTAAGAGATGCAAAGCCGTTGTCTTTAGGGATATTAAAGGCTTCTTATGCATGATAGCCATGCAAAAAGCATTATTGAATTAAAACCATCATGATCAGGTTATTATGTGTTAAATCTGTTCTTTTATTAAAAATTTTATTGAAAAAAAAAATAGATAAAACACAAAAGCTTTGACAGTGGTTCCCACGTTTGTCTGTCAGTCATGGATATAATGGATTATGTCCTCAAGCGATGTGACTACTTATGAGAAAGGCTCCTTGTTTCATGGTAAATTCTATTGCTTTGAAAATTACTGTACTCATTTATATGGACATTAACTTAATGAATCATGTATTTCTTTGTGATAACTGGCATGACCCTTGAAGTAATGCCATTTTAAGATTTCTTTTCAGTGCGTGAACCACATTAGTTTTCAACATTCTGTTTGGTTTAAATTGATTTCTTTTTTTTTTTTTTTTTCTTTTTTTTTTAATCAGTTTTTATGAAAACAGATCTTGTGTTTCTGATCATGGATTTACATCTAAAACATTTTCATCAAATGCAGTGACAACAGGCAGTGCATCTTTACTGAATGCATTTAGCCAAAATGTGATAGCTGACTGCATCCACTCTAAACTGTAGGTTTTGATCCATATTTGGATCTTTAATCTGGATCCTGCCCATAAAAGAAGAAAAGTTGCTCCATGTGAGTAAGCGAGAAAGCAGTGTGAGATCTGTAAAATTGTGAAGTGTGGGTGAGGTGGGAACGAAATCGCAAAGCTTGCCTTTGTCGGTTTAAGACTCTGGCAGTGCAACAGGGTGCTATATTAGGACTGACAGCAGTTGGTTTGAGAGAGCATAAACTCCAACACACTCAGGTGTTCCTGCGCTGTCTAAACCAGTTACAGTAGCAGCTAACACGCACCTGCCTCTTGTCACTGCGCATTGCTGCTGATCTGTGGGGTCGGGCCAATGCAAGGATTTCTCTTCCTGACACCTTGTCTAACTGCTCTCAAATGTCACTTATGTCCGCTGCTGTCAACTCCCACTGTGCACTGCCCCACACTCACTTAGATTTGCTGTCAGTTGTAAGTAAGAGGAGCAAGACAAGATGAAGGTCTCTCTTAGGGGCTTCTACAAAGTCCAATCAGTGCCTTTGTCCTGCACCGTATGGTCAAAGCTTGAAGATGTAATTTCATTATTAGTCCGTTTTGCTTTGATTAATCTCATCCAGTGCTTCACTGTTGTGATTGAAGCTGTGCTGACTGGTTTGAAGTGAATGATTTAGGCTGTGTAGTCTCACCAGCAGAGGTGTAAGCTATGTGTCTAATGATTGTGACTCTGTAAGAAGTAGTTGTCCAAAACAAAATCTCTGGGAATAGGATGTATGATGTCACACTTAATATCAGATACTGTTTCCGAAACATGAGGTGCATTAAAGCAACAACAAAACAATGTGGTTTACTAAAAGCTCATATGTCACACACACACACACACCTGCGTGTCTGGTTTTCTATCCCCTAGGGGTACATCCATGGACATAATGCATTCCCTCGCCCCTTACCCTAAATCTAGCGGCCATAACTGATTGCCTAAACCTAACCCTTGCCCAAATCCTAAACAAAACCTAATTGTAACTTAATCTCTAAAACCTAATCTTGACCCTCAAAACAGGGTTTGGACCCGTGGGGACCGGGAAAATGTCCCCATGAAGGCAAAACGTCCTCATTGTGATGGTAAAATACGGAAATTGGTCCCCATAATGTAGCATAAACGCACCCACCTGATGACTAGTATTATGGTCCACTGTTCATGGGAAAGGTGCTCTAATGTGTCTTGGAAAGTTTTGTTTGTTTGTTTTTTTAATTATTATTTTTAGCCACAATTTTAAAGTAATATTCTATATTCACTAAAGTGTAATTTTGTAAATTTTTATTTATTATTAGTTTTTTGAGTTTCCTGTTATTTGAATTATTATTGTGAATTTAGCCTTTTCTTTATTTGGATGGTATACATTAAATGATTTTGGGGACAACTGTACATATATGCTCTGTTTCTATGAACCTTTTCTCACCCCCATCTGCATTGGAAACACAGATATTGTCTGCGAAGTTAAGTAAAATATCAGCTGAGAAGGTCTGGACATGTGTCTACACAAGATACATTCAGGCAAGTTGAATTAGGTCAGCCAGGTTTGTGCAGTGCACTGGGGCCTGAAAACATCCTACATTTGTCTCAGTAAAATGGAGGCTAATAAAATGGAAGCCTAAAAAGGATCAGGGTTAAAACTTAACAGGTTGGTTATCCCTTCTGCCAGATTGGTTCAAGACTGTGCAGACATCTGAACAATTCAATCTTATCGGGACAGCTGCGTCATCATAATGTTTGCCCTGCCAGCTATAATAGTGAACAGAATGATGCTAATTAGTTTCAGACCACTGCTTTGAAATCGTCTCTCCCTCATCGGATGTGTAATTCAATACACACTTCGTCCTAAACTGATTTTTCACTGTGTGGTCCTATTCTATGCTTAGACACTGACGACACACTGAGCTTACATTGGTCTTTTTGTGGGGAACAGTATTTTGATGAATGCAACTCGTGCAGCCCAAATAACCTTCAAGACACAAGCTTCAAAGGACAGCACAGCGACTGCTTTCATGTTGAGATTTCGGAGCTTACTGACACAAGAGGCTCGTCTTCGCCGCTACATTCATCATGTGGCATCTCAAACTGTCAGCTTTTCTGTGCTTATTGACTTGAAAGCATGGAAGAGCAGATCCAATCAGGATAATGAGGAGCACTTATAGCTCCAGAACTGACTGTTTGCCTGATAGAAAAAGAAAGGGTCATACTGTATATGGCTTATGCTGGCAGCAGTATTCTTCTTTTGTAAGATATTGTAGAAGCTTATTGACAAACAGCAATGACTGAATATAGCCCAACGCCCCCTTTCTTAAGTGCATCACACAATCAGTGAGGTGATAGCGGTTCTTCAGCAAACTCTCGTCTTTCTTCAAATCAATAGACCTGGAGGTTCTTGTCAGTAATTCAGGCTGAGAAGATTTTGTTTTTCACTTGAAGCTTTTTATTTCTGCAGTTGTTAAAAATCAAACCCCTAAAGTCAGATAACCATGTGATGTCTCCATTTAATTAAAAACTTGACGCTTTCATCAGCTTTAATTGGCATTAAAAGTTTTAATTCCAGGTCCAGTTCCATAAATGTTATTTTTTTGCTTGATGGTGAGTTTTGTTAATTAAAATGACTTCTTCTCTTCTTTTTCATTGAGTCAGATCTTCGTTTGATCAGAGATAAAGACAAATTTGTGGAAAATGGGGTGAGCTGGTCCAACTTTCCACACACGTGCTCAGTAAAGCATCACAGAATAACGACGGCATCTAATGGGTGATTAGATGTGAGAGACTGAGGGTTTGTAATTGCACTTAAAGGAAAAGGTGAAACTTTTTGTCATGCTGGCATCACATGAAAACATGTTTCCCTACAAACCCAGCAACAAACAAAATAAGTTTCCAGTGTGTCAGAACAGGATTTTACATTTGGGGTGCTATATTAACTGGATCAAAAATTTTGATCTTAATCAGTTTGAATAGATCCTGTTGACAGAATTAAAAACAAATCTATTCCTGTTGTAATCAAAGGAAAACATAGCCAAATAAAAATTGCTACAGTATTTTTTTGTGGTAGCTTAACAGTCAAATTTGTGTACTTTGCCCTGATGATTACAAAGAAAAGAGAGAGAGAGAAAAAAAACTACCTCAAAATGTGTGCATTTACTTTCCTTTTCTTCCTTTAAGAAAATGTAGACAGATTTTTAAACGTTATTGTCGTTTTGGTTATCATTTGAGTTTTATCTTTCGATGAAATATCAATTTTGTCTATATATCATAAGGAAATGAATGGAAACCAGTATAGTGATGACAGCTTAGATGTTCAGCATCAATGTGGCAATTAACATTATTTGTCACTCTAATGGTGTTACCTATCATTCTTTGTACATCTATATTTGTGGGAATTCACAAGTGAAATATTGCATTCCTTCACCCTTACCCTCACGCTAACTGTTGTGACTTATTGTCTAACCTGAAATCTCAATCCTGATTTAATCTCTTTTCCTTTTCCTTCACACTTAGAGTCATCAAAATAATTTCATGTCCTGACTTTTGTTCCTTTGGTTCAGGTAAGGCTAAGACGATTGTTCCCTTGATAGGAGAACTTGAATGCCAATGGTTGCAGCTTCAAATCTAACCTAGATGCAGAAATTTATAATGTGAGGCATCTGGTAAAAGCTGTAGGGATGAAAAAAAAAATGTAGTAATTAAGAAAAAGAAAAAGCCCTTAAATAGGTGCATACTCTATCATGCATAATAGTGATGAGCTATTATTATTTGAGTTTTGTTTCTAGACTATGTCATTTGTTTTTCCTCTTTTTTATGCAGTGTATTTCTTCTCATTCCTAACAGTTTATTGACTTCCACCTTCTTACTTTCCTTGGAAACGTGCTTGACACCTACTAAATCAAAGTAGCACCCCCTTCTTTCAAAAAACATCCAGGAATCAGTCAGTAAAAGTTGGCTTTCCACAGATGTGTCACAGTCTGATCCTTACAGTATTCATGGGAAATTTCATGATGTCATTAAACACGTGACTTCTAAGGACTTGTTTGGGCAAAATAAACAAGCCTCAGCAAACAAGCTCCTTTTGCCTTGAGACTAGTGTTACAGTAATGACAGTAGCTAAGGTATTTTTGCAGAATAAAATTATCTCTCAAAATGATGTACTATTATTAGTTTAAGCCTAAAACTTAATGTTTCAATTAGACAATACAACACTGATCAGGAAGCCCTCTGCAAATGCACCATGCACTGATGAGTTACAATCCCTTCATTCAAAGATCTTCCACATCCTTTCCAATCTCCCAAATTGTGAGTGGAACCGTCTACATCCATTACGTTTGATATAATCAGAGGTAAAGGCTAGCAGGCTCAGTGAGCGGTGGTGACTTCTATTCCGGTCAAGGTTAAAAGGTAAAAAAAAAAAATCTGGCAGATCAATCAGGATTTATTTGGGTAGGAATTGTTCCCATTTGTGACCCTGTCTGCATGCAGGAGCTGAGGATTGGAGAGCAGATTTAGTAGCTGAGATTTTCTCTGCTTACAGCTCAGCTATTATTACTTATCCTTCACAGGACGGCACGGCATGGTTTGAATGGGTCTGCTGAACTGAGCTTATTATAATGTGTGTTTGCCCTAAAACAAGGATTTTATTGTGAGTGAGGAATAAACACAGACCATGGGAACCATCGTTAATCTGTCCTCTGTAACATCACATTGCATATTCTTTAATTAAAGATGATGGTTGTCAACACCATATTAATAAATGTCAAACTTACTTACACCCTTAACCCTCAAACATGCCTGATTCATCTCTGTAATACCAAAAGCAGGAAAAGTGTTTGTTATCCCACCACTGTTTCATTCTCATCTGTTTCATTTTCATTTTTGTTATATCATAAACTGTGTTCTCAGCCATTTCTTTAAAAGAGATACATTTTTCTTATTAATGTCCAAATGAAAAGAAAAAAAAAAGGAAAAGACATCCATCCATTGCTTTTTTTTTTCTTAGGGCAAACATTAAAGGGGTCATTGATTTGTGGAACTTTTCTTTTTCAAAAGCAAAATCACTTCAGTTTTAACACAAAAGAAAAAAAACAAACCAACTAATAATCCATGGTTGAGTCCAACTTTTACCAGAATGACCCAAAAATGAGAACTCTGCCTTGAAAAGAGTGCACATGCAAAGTTCTTCCTTTATTTAGTCATGAAAGTTGTCATTCTTATGCATGTGGCCTCACATTGGGGTACAATGCCTTGTCATGGCTGGAACTCAGATATCTGTGCATCCATGGTATTTTTGTTATTCTTTCTTCTCTGAAATACTTGGCATCATCCAAACACGGGCAGCAGCTCACTTCAGAGAACATCATCATCTCTTGATGGAATGACACAACCGATTTAAAATGTAAATCATGAAGAGATGCTTCAAGTTAAAGTGTGTTTTGCAAGACAAGTACATTTCAATTTCTGTTTGTTCATTGAGAACACTTCACTGTAAACCACTGGTCCACTGTTTTGTTATAACTGAAGCTCACAACTGCTTTGCCGCTTTTAAAAGGCTTTAAATATAGTTTTTTGTGTGTGTGTGGGTCATTGACTCATGTCAAGTGAAATAAACCTACAGTACTTGTACAGGTTGCAAAGTGCTTGTGCTATTTAAAGTGGTGCTAAAAATGAGATTTTCTGCCTTTTGCTTTGTTGTTGCTGATAATTCACATAATATGTTTGACATCAACACCTCATAAATATCAAGTTACTTTCTATTCTGCTGCAGAGATAAAGTAAGCCGATTGAACTACTGTGGCTCTTTCTCCCCCTTTTGGATGATAAATGGGCAAAAAATGCATGTATTTCGATTTCTGCTGGTTAGAACAGAAGCAATGCACCGTGACAGTTTACAGGAATGAAGCAACATGAAGAATATGGAGGTAGACCAGCTTCTGTTTGTGCTGTCATCATGTCTGAAGACATACGCAGCAGCATTCAGAAATAATTTTGTGGAACCATATGATTCTATCAAGGGATTAATCTGAACTCATTTTTTCTATAAATAAATGGTTCTATAAAAATGTGAAAAACTGTATATTTTAAATGTCATTTTACTTGTTCAAGACTGGCTCAAAATAATGCCAAACTCCATTTGATGCAAAAAAGAAATTTCAGACCCTAAACTTCATAACTGAATCTGTAAGTGACTTGCATCTGCTGTTTGGGGGCTGCTTCTGTAATCAGAAACACCCACCTGTGTGAGAAGCCTGCCAGTGAAAAGCCAGAGCTTTCCAAAAAGAACATTAAGACTTTGGCTGAGGCCTGGTATCAAATGCATAAATGATGTGTGGCAGTTGGCAGTCCTATCACTATGCCTCTGAGTGATCATGCGCCCTGGCTACATGGCCAACGGGACATCCCTCTGGCTAACCGGTAAGCATGCATGACTCTCACTTGGGAGTCTGGGGATCAAAACCCGCCGAGGCCCTCTGTTGCATATCTTGCCACAGATGCTTGGACACAAACACAACATGCGCACCTTTTCCTTGTACATTTTGTCATTTGTAAGGAGCGAACGAGCGGTGCAGATGTGCAGAACTTAAGCATTCTTCAGGCTGTATGTGCACATGTGCTTTAAGAGCTAATAACCATATATTAAGGCAGTGCTTCTCAAACTAGGGGGGTCAGGGCTCTGTCAGGAGGGGCCCAGCCAGGCCTATAGTTTTGTACTTCTAACAAAAAATGGGCATACTGATGATGCATGAAAAAGTTCTGCACAAGTTCTGCACAAGGTCCATGGATTTAGTGTATTTAGTATCTACTGGTGCATACATCAGACACTTCCTATTTTGTGATGCTGATGACCGATATACCCTTAATGGACCACCGCATATATTTGGAGTCATTCATCTTGGGCAGCAGTCTATTACCTATTAAAAAGCAACTCATCCCTAAGAAGACATGATGAATGATTGAAAAGAAAGAGAGCAGGTTAGATTGCCGATTCAAATGAGGCCATGGATCATTAATGCTAATATAGTCATTCATGTTTGATAGCGCTTACTGAACTTGAGGGGTTGTCCTCTGATTTAACCCACTGTTGACAACTCATACAATAATGAGTTATTGTGAGTTCTGCTGCAGAAGTAAAGCGTCCCAGTATTTGACAAGTGAGCTATTACAAGTCCTGGAGCAGTCTGTCTGAACTCTGCCGTCCATATTTAGGCATCTAGAGAACATAAAAAGCTCTTTTGAGCTTGACATCTCTCTCTTTCTTGCAGAAAAGCTTTGCACCTGATCTGAAACCCTAATTCCAAGTTTATGAACTGAATGCATGATAAACATAGGTGTGTGTTCATTACCACATAAACTAGAATTGTTGAAATTTGACTGTGACCATAAAATGTCAGCAACAGTTTTTTAGTCCATCACTTATACATTGTTTAAAAAAAAGGTCGTCATTAAAAACATGTTGAAGAAGTCGCAAGTATCCATGATCACATCCAGTCTTATTATAATAATACACTACAGACTGCATCTACTGTACATACACTGCGTTCAAACATACTAAAGTTGGTGATGAATAAGACTCCTTTGTTAAAACTTTGTGGTCACAGCTTGAATTAGCACTTCATTATGTCGTTGGTGGAAACAGAGTAACAAAACTAACATTTATTGATAAAAACAATTACAGTTATCACTTTACCGAAATGTGCTACAATGCTTGATCTCCCACTATAAACTGACCGCTGATACTGAGCAAAGTGTGGAATTGCAAACTGGGTGAATCACAGTTGCATGATAAGAGAAAATAACACCTAGCTGACACCCTCAGATTTCACACTTCAAAAGCAGCATAAACTCCTCACAGTTTGCTTTCTGGTGCGTGAATGAAACGTTGTCCCCTTTAAGAAGCCTGCAGTTCTGTTCTGTGTGGCAAAAATCACTAACAATCCAGCTATTACAAAAAAAAATAGCTCTATTTATACTTTCTATTGCGTTTTTTCTTCCTTTGAAACTGGATCATGGATGTTCTTCTTTCACCCATCTATACAGGCTTATTTTTGGAGCCATCCCAGCTGTTAGGGGGGGCACTGGAATGGTCATCAGTCCATCACTGGGCCAACACGCAGAGACAAACAACCACCCATTTACTCTTAGGTAGGATTTAAAAACATCAATTAACCTAACATATGTTTTTGGATCATGGGAGAAAGCAAGAATGCCTGGAGAGAACATACACGCACAGAAAGGTCCTTCATGCTGTTAGACTGTAAATATGTCTGATTGAGAGGCGGATGACTAATTCAAAATGGTCTGAGAGAGTGCCCTAGACTGCAGGTAATGTATGAGATCTATTGGCAAGTCTTACATGAAATACCAGGTATTGTTTAAATACAGTAGGTATGAATTTTATCTTCAAGCAGTTATTCTTTTGATAGCAGGAAAAAAAGTTAATGGAGTACCAAATGACCACTTATTACACAGTATGTCCACAAGAGTTAAGTAATGTACACTAAAGATATGTTAGACTAACAAAGTAATCCAAAAACCAGTCCGGGAACTGTCACAGAAAGACAGACCCAAGTAGCCCTTTCAACCTTATGAAAACCATCTTTTGTACTGTTGACAACGCTGACAAGAAGTGTAGGAATCAGACATTTGTGGGTTGATGCTGAGTGAGTGGTCAGCTTTATCCACTTCATGAGAAAAAGATAAGTAATTTTGTACGCAGTGCTGAGTAGGTGATGACAATAGCTTTGAAAATGGGCTTCCTGTGTTGAACATGAAAACGTGATGCCTGCAGTGCTCTTAAAAGATTCAGAACACAAGATCACAACAAATGACTGAGTCCCTGAGACAAAAAGATAAATCAGTACAGGCTGTTTCCTGCTTGTTAGACAGATACTGAACACTGAACTTCAGGTGCCAAATTAGTTATGCAGTAAAATGTATATGACTGAACATGTCAGTTCCATTTTCAGAGACGAGCCTTCTCAGTAGCTTTGGACCACTTGTCTGGATTCTTCGTATGTTCTTTCACATTTACATCTTAGTCATTTTGCCAGGCTCTCATGCAAAGCAATTTCTAATTAGTGTTTCTCAACTGACAGATGTGCTGTAATCTATGCAAGACTTTTATTAAAATATGAAGCCAAGAAAGTAATAAAACAGCAGAATGCAAACCATTTATGAAACTGTGTTTTCATTAACAGAGAAAGCATGCATATTAAAATGCAAAGCAGGGTCAAATGATGGAATAAAATCTTTTATTTTAGGTCCGGGAAGCTTTTTGTTGAAATAGTCTGTGTTATTACATGGATAAGGTTTAACATGTGAGGCAGCAAGAAAAGCAAATCCTACTGTGTCTGCAGTGATTTTTATTTTAAATAAGAAAATAGAATTGATGTGCCCAGGTAGAGTGATAGTAACAGATAATCTGTTATCAGTTTAATCCAATAATCACTGATACAAATTCCAATATTTCAGGCTTTCTCTAGTAAAAAGTGCAAGGATAGGCGTCCAGTTTAATCCGAGGATCAATGAAACACAAATATTTATGCACAATCTGTGTATATTGATTAAACTAACTTATTTCAAGGCAGCTATGGGGATTTTCTTTCTAAATTCAGCTTATCTTTTTGTTTTAATCCTTCAAGAGATCAAAAGTTTAGAATTTAATTCCTTAAAAGGCTGAATGTAAGATAAGACATAAGAGACACTATTGTGTTCCTAAATCCAGATCATTTTATAATCCATTTTTCCTGAATCAATTTTTCTTCTTTGCGCCGCATGAATTATTATGTCATTGCCCCACTTCTTTTATCGGGAGTTGTTTGATGTGGAAAGAATGATGTACAAAAACTTTTTCTTGTTTATTTATTCATCGTGTCACTTAAATTGACTTTCAAAGGAATTAAGTGAAGTATTATTTGGGTCCAGTACTCAAAATACATATGTGGGCCTCCTAACCTGAGAAGACAGAAAAGATTTTTATGGCAACTCGATGTGGGAATCTATTCAAAAAGAGGCTAATGCTATTTTCTAATGTTAACAATGTAGTTTTGATGCCAAAACCTAACTATGTAGCTCTCACTTTCTATACTTAACCAGCAACTGAAAGTAAAAATGAAGAGTAATGCGACAGCAAAAATAAATTTTTGACTTGTTTTACATGTATTGACTTACATGGTAAATAAACTCAGATCCTCGGGTCGGCTAGCATGATGGTATTTTTCCAACAGAAAAACTGTTTTTGCCACAAAAATGTACTCATCATTCATTATCTGTGACATATTAACAAAATGTCCCATCGTGCATTCCTGTGTGCAATTATTTTCATGTCTATACTGTATCTAATTGTTTTTTAGTTGCAATAATACTTCTTGGAAATTAATCTTATACCACTGGAAAGCCTGTTTAATTCCCAATCAAGTAGTGATATATTTGAAGGAAAATGGATTTGTGGGATGAGCAGTTGCATTGAATATGTTGGCCTATTCCATGAAAAACTTGCCAAATCTTCTCACCAAATGCCAAACAAGGTTTCTACCATTGACTTATTTGAAGCTTCTAGTACTGTAGGTGCTAAAAATCAGGTGCCTGGGTGGTTCATCATTAGCCATTTTCAACACAGAAGAATATTTCCTTCTGTTTTTGTACAAAGGAGTCAAGATTACTGGAAGTAGAGGTGAGTGTCTATTTGAACTTGCACAGTCGTTTTCTGTAAAGATGATCCCAGACATCCTGTCTAGACATTCATCTCAGGATCTGGTGTTCTTGACTCCACAGTTTTGCTCTCAACCCTTCAAAAATAGAGTGAAGCATTCCTCTGGGTTGTAAAGACAACACCACAAAGCTCCATGGGTCATGGCATCTGCTGCAACTGCAACATCTTCAGTGATGTAACACAAAAACAAAGTACATCATTTCAGTCTTTGAAGTTTTCTTACATGGTGCAACAAAAGAATTAAAAATATATTCGGCACTCTTAGGAATCCTTTACATCTCCTTCATCTCTGCTCTGCACCAGATGTTAGGGCTAATGGTTAACTATAGGGGTAACATCTGGATTTTTTTTTTTTTTTTTTTGTGAACAACTTTTTATTGAACTACTGCAGGTGAATACAGTAACATGCATCTTTAACATCTGAATTTAAAAAGCTGCTCCGTGTAAAATAAATGTACATGACACATATTAGTTATCAAATGTGCAAAAGTTGACATGTCCCCTGACAGCCTGCAGGATCCACGGCTGTGAGAGCAGATTAAAAGCATGTTCCCATCCTGGCCTGGGCAAAACAAGTGTCTTGAAGGTGTTAGAGTGTTTGATGCGTTTCCTGCTCATTGACCTTAAGGAAAAATGTAGAGGTGTGAGGAAGGAGTGCAGAGGCAGTCAGGATCCAGTAAAGCGAGGGATTACTGCATTAAGGTGATTTTGACTGTGACAGCAAGAAAATTTGTTGAAAAAATATAGCGTTGGGAAATACATTCAAGTTCTTTTAGAGAACTTGTGTTTCCTGCTCCAACACACCTGATTAAAATCAAATGGATCAAACAACTCCTTATCAACTTCTTCACAATAACCCATTCATGACTCTGTGGTGGCATCAGGCGTCCTGTGAGGAGTGGTCTGCTGGAGCAGCAGCATCACAGAAAGGGAGAGGAGGAAGCTGGACAAAGTCATCAGGAAGTCCAGCTCTGTCCTGGACTGTCCTCTGGACTCAGTGCAGGTGGTTGGAGACAAGTGGGTCGTAGAAAAACTGACATCCATGCTGGACCATGAGTCCCACCCCCCTGCAGGACATGCTGTCCGGTCTAGAGAGCAGCTTCAGTGCCAGACTCATCCACCCTCGCTGTGTGAAGGAGAGATACCGCAGGTCTTTCCTCCAGGCTGCTGTCAGACTCTACAATGAGCACATCGAAAGACTCCTGCAGCCTTTGTGTCTGTCACCATCACTTCCGGATCATGTGAAATATGGGCAATATTATAACAAATATGTGCAATAATTTCTTTATGCTGCAATTTACAATACACACCAGTCTGTTATTTATTCATTTATGAATATCCATATATAGTACACACCCACTTGCCTGCAAAATTACTACACTTATTCATTATTTATTCATTTTTGTGTTTTAAATCTCCTGTACAGTCTACTTAACTTATCTTTTATCTTAATCTATCCTTTGTCTATGTTTGTAAGTTTTTCTGTCTCTTCACTACCTTTGGCCAGACTGGTCCGCTGTATGTGTGCTGTTGCAGAATTGCAAATTTCCCCATTGTGGGCCAAATAAAGGTTTTTCTTATCTTATCTTATTTTATTTCAGTCAAGGGTGTTAGAACAAGGAAACAATAAAGACCTGCAGGATAGCAGCCCTCTGGGATCAGACTTTGACACCCATGCTTTAGATCATCTAAATAGCTTTGTGTAACTGAGCTACGAGTCATATAAAAAACAAGCATCCGTCTGTGTGAACAGGTGCAATAGCAGCTCAGCATTTGTTGTCAAATTGAATCTAGCAGATTTTTATGTGTCCTCTGCATATGCATGCACTGGAGTCTTTTTTCATGGAAACATCTCCGTTAAACCAACTGGATGCCTGAACTTCAGCTTACTTCTGTTGCATAAATATGCACAAACAAGCTGTGCCACTATTGAGGAAACTGATCAGATTAGCATATTAACACAGGATTGGACAAACAGTGACAGTCCACCTGGGAGCTGTGATCGAAACAGCACTTACAGTACGGCCGCAGCTGGTAGAAATGTGGGAAGATAACAAAAATAAGTTCAAACCTAATCTAGGATCTGTTTGAATCCTGTGGTAAACAAGCACAGGTAAGGATAATAACGATAACCGGTGATGCTGCAGAATTCAGAGCTACTTCTCTGCTCCTTCATTTAACAGGGATACAATATCAGAGAGAAATCTTTCATACAGTCAGGCTACATCAAAATGAAAGAAAATCATTTCTACACTTTGACAGAGAAAATACATTTTGAGTTTCTTTTCATAAAAATGTAATTGTCTGCTCACCTGGACTCCTGACAGGGAAGTGGCTTTTATTGAAAAGGTTGTGTCTGCAGTGGCATGACCCTGCACCCACAACTCTCTCCAAGGGGCCTTGCCTCAGGCTTTATCTGAGTTGCCTGCCCCACTCTCTCCACACATACTGTACAAACAAGCACAATCAACACACACACACTCAGGGCTGTAATTATTGTCAGGACAGGCTGTGCAGACAAAACAGACTGCAGCCAAGTTGCTCTAAAGGCCTTCCAGCTGGCGCAGTGTGCAGGTTCGCTTTATTCTTATTATTTTGAGAACAACAGGAGTGGGGCTGATCAGAGAGTGGCTCAGTGACTGGATGCTAACAACCTGTTATAACAAAAATGCCCTTATTTATTTGTGGCCTTTTGTTATCATTTACAGTTGTTGCTTTGCAACACCAATATTATTATCAGATCTCAAACTTCTCCAGTTACCACTTCCATTTAATTCCCCTGAATGCTGACAGATTACACAATAAAAAAAATTCAATACAGAGCCTTAATTTGAATTCTTAACTTCACATTGTTAAACATACAATGAAAAAGAAACTGAAGCACTGATGCCTTCTACTTTAGCTCTTTGGATTGCCATTGAATTCTTTTCCTTTCAGTAAGTTGAGAGATGAATACGGGTCGCACATTTGAGCATCATCAGCAGCACACAGACAGAGTGGCTGGCACAACTTCCTTTATTAGGTTTTCTCATCGAGGTACATGAAATGACTTTTTAACACCACATAGGATGGTGGGAGCACATCATGTACCGTCAAGCTTGCTTCAGCTTCACTGACTTGTCGCCAGGGTCATGTTTCAGATGCGTAGAAGGTAAGCTTATGTTTTTCTATTAATACTGATGACACACATATTTTCCAAAACCTTATCAGGTAGCTTAAGAATTTCCCTCCTGGGATTAATAAAGTATTTTTCATTTAATTTAATTTAATTTTATTTTATTTAAGTCAATCTAACCAAATAACTTTTGCCCAAAAGATAATGAAAGAAATACATGAAAGTTTCATGAAATGGAATGAATGTTCCACTTAGGAGTCAAATTAGTTCCTTTGTATTAAAAGTTTTTCTTCACAGTGGTGTAGTAATTGGCCCCATCACTTCACAACAAGAAAGTTTCTTATTTTAACCTTGAGTGAGGCCTTCATATGTGGAGTTTACATGTTCTCCTTATACGTGTGTGGCTTCTCTCCGGTTTCCTCCCACAACCCATAAACAAGGATGTTAGGTTTATTAGTGTTTCTAAATTGTCCCAGCCAGGTGTGCATGTGAGCACGAGTGGTTGAGTGTGAATGTCTCTCTGACATCCTGTGATGGACTGGTGTCCAGAGTATCCCTTGCCTCCTGCCTTATAGGGATGGCAGTAGCTCAGGCGGCTCATCCAATGACAGGAAGGTTGTGGTTTGAATTGCTCCCCCAACCAATCTGTTGTTGTGTCCTTGGGCAAGACACTCACCCTGCTCACCTACAGTGAAGGTGTTTCTGGTGTAGGAATGTGTATAATTGTTAGGAAAGGCCGTTGGTGCATATTGGCTGCCACTTTTCCGTCATTCTGCCTCATGATAGCTGGGGCTACATGTGTAGCTTATTACCACCAATTATAAATGAGGAGTGAATGCATAATGGAGAAAATGTAAAGCACTTTGAGTGCCCTGAAAAGCGCTAAATCAAAACCATTATTTCTTTTTCTTCTCTTCCTGCTCCTGCAGCCAAGTGACCCTACAGAACATTGGAATAAGCAGGCGATTGCAAGGATATAGAAAATCTTGCATCGACATTGCACTGCCCCACAGAGCCAACTTTGACGTATCTTGACACTTCTTCAGCTGAATGAAAGAATCTGTGATTTCTTTTTTTCTTTGTGACACCACAACAAAGCTGCAATCTTATTTTCAATTTGCAATGTTTCCATTGTGCCGGATCTGAATTTCACTACCTTGCACATCACCAAAACGTACTGTGATGTACTGCTAAGGAGATTTGTCACATATTTCTGTGAAGTCTTTTGTTTTTCATATTAATATTTGAATTAGCTTATTGTGTCAGATACAACTTCATATGCTAAAGAGGAATTTTTGTTGTTTATTTAGAATTCTGCTTCTCATTTTCTTTTGCTTGTTCTCATTTGGGATGTCTGAATAACAATATGGTTTTATTTCATTTTCAAAAAGCTATTTAATTGAAATTACAACCTTAAAGCAGAAGAGACCAAAATAAAATAAATTTGGAGAGCCGATGGTAGCAGCTCACAAGGCACAATAGCGCATAGGTATCAGTGGTGACTGTACCAGCAAAGACAAGATTTGTCACTGTAAAAACAGCTCGATAAAATACATACAAACCTGAACTCTTATCATGAGACAATTGAACAACCTCATCCTTGCCATTTACTGTATAGGCTAATTGTCATGTACTGTGTAAAAGAAGCCTTGAGCCACCCCTTGCTGCTTCATATACAGTATTATATATTGCCATATATAATATAACAAAAAACAGGTGCAGCAATTTACTGACACATGTGCAGACATAAACTTAAATACAAGATAGTGGGAACAACGGTTAATTAAAAGTCTTTTTATTCTTTTTAAACCTGCAACATCTCAGACAGACTTTCTTGCAATTTCTTAAAGTAGTCTGGGGGATATTTCTCAAGGCCTCTTTAAGGACATTTCAAAATTTTTCCTTAGATGTTGGCCTCCTTTTGTTCCGTTCTTTAAGATGATCCCACACTGCTTCAGTAATGTTGAGATCCAGGCTCTTAGATTCATCAGGATTTTAATCCAGTTCTTTTCTCCCTGTTCTCTTTCTTTGAAAATTACTTTTCAACAGCCAGCCTTCTATGGAAACTATATCTGGTGATTCTTCTGTAAACAGTGGATTGACCAGTGGAAGAGCAGATGCAGGGCTGAAGTCCTGTGACCAGGTTTTTGCTGTATTTTGTCTGTAAAACTGTGAAATTAAATCAAGTAATGACGAAATACTTTGCTAACAACTGGAGGGAAATTCTAATGTACTGTCTTATTTTTCTTATGTGAATAAGTAATTAAGGCCAAAAATCATTAATTTAATTAATTGTTCTAAAGGGTGAAGACTTTAGTCAGAAATTTACTGCATGTTTCTGCATTGCCGCAGAGTCTAAGAAACCTCTCACTCCTTTCTCTCTTTGGCATTTTGTTTTTGTAGATGCAGCTAAATAAGAGGGATTAAATGATATGTCGACAGGGTAACAGATGGCCTGAATATGCAATTTAAAACCTATTCCTTGTAAACCTGCCTGCTGTCTGTTGACACAATATTAATTATGCTTGTGTTTTCATAGGTCACAAGTACATTAAAGAAGTTTTAAAAATGCACAAAAAGAAATAAAGCACATCCTCCTGACACTGGTCAATGAACTGGTTGGATGTGAGAGAGCAGCTAAACTGGAAAGTTTAGAAAATTATTGCTCATAATCCTTTTAAAATATTACAAGAAAATCTGGAAGCGAAATACAAAGAAATGAAGGGTGGCTTGAGACTTATGCACAGTACTTTCCATCCAGCTTTCCATCACTTTTGAACACAGTGAAGCCCTCGTGTGTTCTGTACAGCGTAATCCAACAGCAATAGAAATCCTTAAATAGGAAGGCTCAAGTTGCCAATATTAACAATAATTGTCATATTAAGAGAACATTATTTTGATATTGAGTTGATAGCACACATTAAATGATATGGTGAAATACAAACATTATTGAAACAAGTTTGGGGATTTTGTGCAAATTTTGCATTAGCATACTTTCTTTTTTTTTTTTTTTTTTTTCATTCAAACAGGAATAAAAAGAGCCTGAAAAGAACAAAAAAGTCTTAATCAAAGATGAATTGGTCAGAAAGAAAGAGAGCATAAAAAAAAAGTTGCTCTGAGTCTTGGCCTGTGATCTCAGTGCTACTGGATAAGTCGCCATGGTAACCAAGAGAAAGGACCAGGCTCTTGTTATGGATAAGAGATGTCTGCTCTCCATTGTGATTAACATAGTGGAAGTGGGCATAAACCCATGTTATTATGGTTTCCCAACCCTGCATTCATGGAAAAGCTATTGCCAAAGAAGAAATGTAAGACGAAAAGCAGTAAATGACTACATCTGACACATCTGTCACTCTGAGTCATCTCTGGCAGATGAGACAATCCACAAATCTTTATTTCTGTGTCTATATGTGACATATTCTATAGTGGGGCTGCTAGTTTGAATATCCCTTTGGATTTTCTGAGAGAATTTTGGATAGCACTTCAAAGAGAAGAACCGTTATAACCAAAATGAAAGAAGAGAGAGGGAGCGAGAGAGGGCAAAGATGTCCTCTAAAAATAGAACGAATGCATAGATTAAACTCAGCATGTTTATTATCCTTAAATATGTCATATTTATAGCTAAATGTTATTGCTGCCCCTGTTGAATAACTTGACTCCAGGGTTGAGGGATTTGCAGCCAGTGTCACATACAGCAGACGAATATAAGGACCCACAGAAAGGAAGGCTCTAATATGCCAATAAAGACACACATTTCTTTATAAATCTGCCATCGAACGAGCAATAATTTGTTCTGCATGAGTCATTTCAAATGATTTCAAGATTTCCATGTTTTGCCTGTTCGGGGGTGACAGGTTTAGCTCTGTTCATCCATCCTTAAAGAATATACTTACCACATTTGTTAACAACTGCATATTATATGTGAAATGACCTGACACTAAGTGATAATGATCTTGATAGCATGATCATCATGTCTAGTAGTTTATCTAACTGCACTGTACTCTAAGTTATATCTGTAATAAGCTGAATAACCTTCCCTTGACAGTTAAGTGGGGCTACAGGGCAGCAGAGTCAACCCATCAAAGTAAGAACCAGAAAGATACAGGAGACAAGGAAGAAAAGGCACAGACACAAACAGCTTTTGCTGATGAAGGAGAGCCAGTGGGCTGCTGGCTGTTTGCTCCTCATCAGAATGTCAAGCAGGGCAGCAGCAGCCTGCGCTGAATCACAGAGGTTAAAAAAATGTCAGGCGTTGGTGAGGTGGAAGCCACAAGACTCCCAAGACCCTAAAGTCATCCATAACTCAAAAAGCAGCACAGACTAGGCTGAAGACAACCCACAGCACATGCAGTCATAGGCTTTATTTCCATCTCCAGGAGAGATGCGTGTACTTAGCGATAATAAACCTCAAGCAAGCATGACTTCTTTTCCCTTAGTACAGCAGTTCTTGCTATGCTGAGTGTAGCACATTAGGCTGTCAACAAGAGGCTTTCGTGGAGCTTGATGTCCTCGCTCCTCAAACCGCAGGACAAACCAGCTGTCAAGTGTCATTTTAGCTCACAGAGACACGTTGACTGACGTGTGAAGCTCACATTGTTTTGTGGTCTGCAGTGTTGAAAAGTTGTAACCTGAACTTATGAGGAAGCTGAGCAGTCAGCCGGAGCAAATGATAGCTATATCTGTGTTTACTGTACATCTTGGCTATGGTTCACCACCACTGGCAGTACAGCTGGCTCAAATCAATTGTCCAACAGCATGCAGCGCTGTTGCTGTGGGCGGTGTGAATGCTGTCAACCCTTAGGGAGTCCAGAGCTGAGAGTTTTTAATGCAGCCTTTTCTCCATCATGACAGCAGAGAGTCTCTGTGCAATTGATGTGACAGTTTCTCATCAATTCGCTATTGGTCCAGCTTTTGTACTGATACTAAATTTGTTGACACGGCTGCTGGGACCTAAGTGCAGGGTCATAGACCTGCTGCTGACCCCCCACAGAGTCAGATCAATAGCAGACTAAATCAGGCCACTATCTGTTTTCTGGCAGGCCCAGAAAAGATCTCTTTGGCCCGTGAGGAATGTCAGTCTTTTTCATGTTAAGATGTATAAATAATGTCATCTATTTTTTAGCAATGATGAAAAATGCATTTGCCCTTGTTCGACAAGAATAGAGGTGAATGCTTCCGACGCTGAAGCCAGACAAGTCGACAGGCATGTGACCGTGGGAGGTTGGACTTCAGCTCAGCAGAAGCTTGAATTAAAGCCTTGTGTCATTGTGCTGACGGCCGTAGAAACAATGCCAATCTGCTCATATTTGCCAGTTGTAATGTTTACCGTCTTAGCTCCAAATGGTGGCTTGCTAGATGTGGCCATTTAGCACTAAACAGTGAAGTTAAGCTGCAGCTAGCATACCATAAAAATAACATTATAGTATCAAGGGGACAAAAAAAGAAAAAAGAATGACGAAAAAGACGGTTGAAAAAGACAGAGGTTTAAAAAAGGAAAAAATATTTCCCTGGTTAATCTACCTTAATTTTGCATGTTTTTTTGTTTTTTTTTTTCCCACAAAATGTATTACTGCTTAGCTCCTTTAATCCAAAAAGTAAGGGGTAGACAGAACGAGAGTGATTATTTCACACTCAATTTGAAGTCTGAGGCCATACTCTTCTCCCCGTCACATACTGTGCATGGAATGGAAAATGTGGAGCGGTGGCCTAAAAATCTGCTCAAGGAAAGCTTTTGGTTTTCATTCGCTTTTCCAGCCTTGAGCTTAACATTTGACAAAATGCCACCTCAGCACGGAGCATGATTAATTCAAATATGACTTATTTTTTTTCCCTTGAATTGTGATTAAGTTACTTCAAAGGACATACCTTCATTTGTAAGTCACAGTGTGGGCACTTTCGAGTAAAACATGACAACTCTGCATGTCTTGCCTTTAAAATGACAAACTTGCTAGAGTATTTTGATGTGCCCACAAGAAAGAAACTGAATACGCACACAAGTTTTTGCTCTGAACTATAACATCTGATTCTTTTCAGTGTTTTTATTCTGATTTAATGGAGATTTGAGTAGGACTCTAACATCTAAGTTAAAAATGGGAAAATTTTGGTCACTGATCAATGATAGATACCCAGTGGATGGATCATGGAATGAAGGATGACTGGTAATGAATTTGAGTCCATTGCCAAAGTAAGGCAGATGAGTACATACGGTATTGTATAGATGCACAATTTTTTCCATTTTTATGATCTCAATTTGAATATTTATAACAGTTTTTTTGTTTCACCAATCAAAAAAATCCCACAATCTTGATCTATTTTAATTCCTGGGTGTGAGGCTGCAACTTTAAAATATGCTTAAAAAGGTGATGATTTTACTGTAGATGTCATAGCTGCTACTGCTTGTATAGATACAAAGTCATGATGATGACTCAAAAAGCATTGCCCCCCTCCCAAGTGTAGTGCATTTCTTCATGTCTCATGGTAAATATTTGGGTGCATGTGGTAGTGGTGGTGGGATGGGGGGCTTGACTTTATATTTGCCAAAATAAAAGGGAGCAGCCCTGCAAAAAAAGTTTTGGAACCACTGTTCTAGCCATCAATCCAAAATGCAACAGACATTTTTACTTTGTAGTTATGGGTGAAAGTTAATGAGAGTGATAGATTTTTTTTCAATCAAGGACAGACTAAAACTTTAATAACACAAAACCAGATTTTGTGCATGCATATCACCACTAACTGACAAGTCCAATTATAAGCCTGACTCTCTTAGTGTCCTACATACTGTACTCAAACCCATTACAGAGCATGTTTAAAACACTACTAATATGAGTGTTTCTGTGTTTGCATAGCCACACAATAGCAAACATTTGTTAATGATTGAGGACACATATTTAGCAACCTGTCATAAACAACTGGAGCTGCTTATATCCCCCCCCCCCCCAAATTTCCTGCAAGTCCCTACTTGAATATTCATAAGTGAATCTTTCCACTTGAAGTTGTTTCTGAATCCTCCTTCTTATGCAACACAGTCATACTCATCTGATTGAATAACTGCATATGAGTGTAATCAACTGCACTTTTGAAAGTTAATGGAAACGATGGGAGAGATTGTAAACAGCTTTGATATGCATGATGGGATTCAGTGCTTCTTCTTTCAACTCACTTTAATGCTGTGGACACAAAGCCTTGTTTACTGAAAGCTGCTGAGGAACTCCGTTAGTTATCATTAAAGCATTTGCTATAGTTCATCTTTTGGTGCCATGCCATGAATTTAAAATGGTGTGAAATGGAAAGATGACCAGTCCTGTGAATTTTAATGCTCTTGTACTGATGGGTTAATTTTTGCTGTTCTGTGGGTAATGGTGTGAATTATGGCAGACATTGTAGCCTTCACAACTGTCACTAGGCATAAATACCACTTATGGCAATCAAATGCCATGCTACCAGTTGCATAGTTGACTAGGAAATGAAACAAGAAAAGAAAAGAGATGAAAAGAAGAAAAGGAAAATTGCAGCATAGAATAATGTGATCTAAAAAGGTTTTTGTATCATGCCAGGAGCAAACCGTGGATGTTGTTCTGTGCAGAAATTCTCTCAAAACAGCTTTTATCGGCCTTCAAGTCATTAAATAGTATTTCTTGCAGGTCTTATAAGCTTAACATGCAGCTATTTGAAAGAAAAGTTACAAACTTAAAAGAAAATCCTGCAATATTCTAATGTTTCAGGATGCTGGAGGCTTGTGCAGACTCTTTTGAGGAATAGTTGTAGTTCCAAGTGCTTACCTATCATTGCAAGACAAATGCACAAATGCAAATTAGTCTGGTCCCTCTGGAATCATTTCCACTGTCCATGGACCTTATCAGTGGGAACAGCTCACAACACCTATGGATACAAGTGTATAAACCTTCAGTCCATCACAGTAAGACATGCTGAGTGATGAAACAAACAGATCATGGGTTAATACAAAAAACCCAAAAACAACTCATTCATGTCTTTTCATAATGTTTTCTCTCGGAGTCTGCTAAAAATCACAGGCGTTGCCTCCTGCTGGGCACTGCAAGAGCACATGTTTAAGACAGCATTCCACTCAGTTCAATTTAGTTTTATTTGTGTAGCGCCAGTTCACAACATCATGATCTCGGCAAAATTTACAGACAAATCACTTTAAGCCAATCCTTCAAGACAGTTCATAATAAATAACAGCCTAACTAAGGAAAACCAACCAGTTGCATCAAATCTTGACTTCAATTCAACCCCCCAGTCTGAACATAGCACAAGGCGATGGCTGACAGTGAAAAAAGAAAACAAACAAACAAAAAACTCCTCTTTCTAACAGGAGGAGAACCTACAGCAGAAACCCACTCAGGGAGGGCGGCCATCTACCTTGATTGGTTGGGATGGAGAGGACAGGGAAGAGATAAAAACAAGTACCGCAACGATGCAGGGAGACCTGCTTAGACAGGAGAGATACAAGTTAATGATGCAAATACCGACTTAAATGGATGCAGGGGAAATAAAGGGCAGAGAGATGAAAATGGAAGGGAGAGCTCAGTGGATAATAAGACATTCTTAAGCCTGATAGTAAAAGTACAAGTACAGAGGGTGTCTGCCTCCCGAACCCAAACTGGGAGTTGTATGAAAATGATATTTCATGTTCCTTAAGCCATTCTTTCACGATTTGAGCCCAAATGAATCCTGGTACTGTCATCCTGGAATATGGCTGTGCTATTGGGGGAAAAAAACGATCCGTTGATGAAAGAACCTGGTCATTCAGTATATTCAGGTATGAGCTGACCTCATTCTTTCATGTTGCTGAACCTAGACTTGACCAAGCAACCTCGACTACCCCCACAGGCTTAAACAGCACAGGGATGATAGCTGCTTTACTTCATTGCCCTCTCCTCTTACCCTGATGCGCCCGTCTATCACGGTAAATCTGGACTGACCACATGACCTTCTACCAATATTCCATCGTCCAGTCTTTATGCTCTCTAGTTAGCAAACTGAAGCCTTTTTCACCAGTTAGCCTAAATAGTGGTTTTCTAATGACTACACAGCTCTTCAGTCCTGAGTCAAGAGTGTTTTGTCACTCTGTAGGCAGTTCCACGTTAAATGGATGGGTTAGGATTATATCTCATCTCCTCTGAAAACAAAACAAAACAAAAAATAAAAAAAAAATTGGGGGGGGGGGGGGGGGGGGGGGGGGAGTGAAAGAATCCTCATCACTTTCAGACTTCCCCCTGTTTATTGTTCATTGGGATCCCCATTAGCTACCTATATGGTGGCTGCTCTTCCTGGGGATGCCTGTTGATGGAGAGGGCTGGTGTGACAGACTGCTTTACATGCAACTGTGGAGAAGTCTCACATTAGTGGTTCTGGCAGGTCATTTTAATGCATTACATTATAAAATGAGACTGGGCTGATTCCCAAATATTCCACAGGGGCTTCAAGAAACCCCGACACAGAGGATGCACAGAATTCCAGTTTTCACCATGTAAACATTGAGTAAACTAGTGTCAGACTAGCTACTTGAAGCTTACAGGGATAGTGCAAGTTTGTTTTTGTTTTATTTGTTTATTTCTTTACTTATTTGAGCAATTCAGAAATGCCCAAAGAGGCTCAACTTTATTAAATGATATTGTACCAAAATACAGAAGAAAGCACAAGATAATAAAAACCTATGAAAATATGGACACGTACAGAAAGAATAGTTTCTCATATGGGATACAGAATACTTGGCTGCAGATACTGTTTTTCCACAAATCTTGCCGAAGCAAAAATATTGCTTTCAAGCACACACAGAATCTCACTTCATGTTTCCAAAACAAATCAGGATTTTTAACTGAATCAATTCAAAAAGAGACTTCCTTAAATTACAGTAGAAAACAAAATTAAATTCATCTTCTACAACCTTGAGATCTTGTTGTAACAAGATTTGGTGAGAAGCTGTACTGTGTGAACGCCATGAGGGGTTTGATCTGGCAGCAGTGGGACTGTGCAGTAAAGATGATGCAGAAAGGTGTTCTTATTTCACAAATGAAAAATGAGATGTGGGATATAATGTAAAATAAAAACAAATAATTATCGCCCCAAAAATACAATAAATAGTCAGTTAGTGAATAGTAAATTTAATCTGAAACTTTAAACTGTTTGAAAATGTGCTGAAGCAGTATTTTTTGCTTTTACCTCCACCAAGAAGGTTATGTTTTTGGTAGTGGTTTGTTTGTCTGTTTGTCTGTCTGTCAGCAACTTTATGGAAAAAGTTCTGGACAGATTGACCGGAAATTTTCACCAGCCATGTGCCTCAGCCCAAGGATGAACCCATCACATTTTGGTGGAGATCTGGATCTCCTTCTGGATCCAGGAATTTTTTGAAGGATTCTTTATCATTGTGAGATAGGCCAAATTTTGGAATTTTTGCATATTACTCCATACACATAGCCCGAGTGTTTGGTATAAAATTACAAGAAAGGATTTAAATGAGTTCTATAATGTACCAGGTTCATTATGAACTGTAAACTTTCCAGTTTAAAGTTTATTTACAGAAACAAAATTTAATAATAAAAGACATGTAGCATTAAAAGTTTAGATATGAGGGGGACATAAGCTGCTTGGTGGTGGTCTGCGCTCTCCGCCAAGTGCTTGTAAGCCAAGTGTTTATAAGCCAGCTCTCCGTCAGGAGGGAACCATTATATTTGGTTAAGCAAAATCATTTTCGGCATCCATGACTCAGTTTCAGTTTGAGGGTCTGTGCTCAAAGATAAAAATATAAAAATATCTAATATATGATGATGATGATCGTCGTCATCATCATTATACTAACCCTAACCCTATTACTATTATTTTACATTGGGTAGCAGAACCATGTATTTGGGACTGGAGGTCCTTGTTTGTATGTATGTATGTATGTATGTATAAATTGGCCTACACGTGAATTGCGCATGACGCGAAGCAGAGCAGCGGCATCCTGCAGGCAGGCTTATAGGAGTTTTCCTGCTGCGACACACCTGACTCAGATCAATGGGTAATTAGCAGACTTGTGCAGAGTTTGATGACAAGCTCTGCACAAGTAACAAGGTGTGTTGCAACAGGCAAACTCCTACGAACTGCAGGATGTCAACTCCAGGAAGACTAAAGTTGGCAACTCCTCGACCGTCAGGTGCGCTGTCATTGGCCGCTGAATTCCAGGTTGCTTTCTTTTCATATCATTTCCAGGTTCAGACTCGTCCGAAATTCTGTCTGACAACGCGCAGGTTGCCGACTTACAGTCACGTGATTTTTTTTCTTTACTCAATATCCAGAACGAAGGTGCAGATTTACAGTCGATCACTGGTCTAAAAATGAAAGATGTTTACCCATCTAAGCTTAGATTAGCTTAGACTAAATCTAAACTACCCTTTACATTAATCAATGACAGATTAAACCTTTTTTAACAAACATTTCATCATCATTTATACAGGGTACAGTTTATTTAAAGGTTGAATATGGAATACGGACAGAGCAGCGACATCTCGTGTGTCTAGGTTGTAGTTGCAACGGCAGAAAAACAACTCCAGCTGTTTGGGTGCCAGGCTCACTGCCGATACGCAAGTGACCAACAGCCTCCAGCATGTCCAACAAGTGACACAGAGGAGTTTATAACTGACAGCTAACGTTAGTCATGTTAGCAACCAAGCTAGCTTACCGATCCAGGAGGAAAGTCGCCATTTCCGTGTTTTGACGACGTGGAAAACGTTTATGTGGGTCTATTTAGTGTAGTCTTCACCTAAATTTACTCCAGGTTTTGCTCTTCTCAGGTCACTCCTCCTCAGAAACAGATAACAATACCTCCAGGGCTCTGAAGCAGCTGCTTCACTCGCCGTCTCCACAGTTTCTCCCTGTACCAGCCTAACTGTGCCCAAAATATTGTTGCCAAACAGAGATCGTATTGGGCAACCCACAATGGCGGCATGTATTGGCTTATAGACGTAAATAAAATGCCATTATCGAACCCATACAAATTTATTTTATAATTATTTTTAGGCTAAATATAATTTTTCTGGGAAATGTTGTACTTTCATTCTGTACACCCCCAAACGACCTGTGGAGGTATTATTTTTTTTAAAAAAATATAGCTTTTAATAAAAATGTTCCATATTCAACCTTTAATATTTGATAAATAATGGGTCAGATTCTATCGTCTTGATTCGGGCTAAAATATAGACCGATTACAGATGGAGGAATTTTGGTCTAAATGTCGTCGGCCACTTCACAAGGTACACCTTGCGAGTACTGGGTTGGACCCCCTTTTGCTGCTCTATTGGATTGAGATCTGGTGACTGTGGAGGTCACTTGAGTACAATGAACTCATAGTCATGTTCAAAAAAAGCAGTCTTTTTGACATGGCGCGTTATGCTGCTGGAAGTAGCCATCAGAAGATGGGTACACTGTGGTCAGAAAGTGATGGACATAGTCTGCAACAATACTCAGGTAGGCTGTGGCGTTGACACAATGCTCAATTGGAACTAAGGGGCCCTAAGTGTGCCAAGAAAATATCCCCAACAGCGTTACACCAGCAGCACCAGCCTGAAACGATATAAGGCAGGATGGATCCATGCTTTCATGTTGTTGACGCCAAATTCTGACCTTACCATCTGAATGTTGCAGCAGAAATGGAGACTCATCAGACCAGGCAATGTTTCTCCATTTTCTATTTCTATTCTTCCCCATTCTGATGCTTGGTTTGAACTGCAGCTATCGTCTTGACCATGGCCATTTTTTTAATATGCATACTTCTGCGTACTTGCGTGCGTGCTCGTGGACTTGTGAAACGTCATCACCCGTGGTCCAAGTCATGTTACATTAAAAAGTTTGCTTCTCGGCTCTCACTGAAAATCCCTGGATTAGAACTTCCTCCACCCATTTTACCGAGCATGCATCAGAGGAGGCTCATGCGTACTTGGCCAGATATAAATCCCAGCATGCACCTGCACACGCACAGTGTTTGGCACCGTCCTCCTCCCTCCTCCGCCTCGCAACAGCCAAACCTGAGCGATCATTCCTATTCTTTACTGTTCTTGGCCATTTATCAAATCAATCAATCAATCAAAGCTGTATTTATAAAGCGCTTGTTTATCTGCAGCTCTTTCCCCGACTTTCCTCTCACAGGTGTTTTTGATCATGTAATTATGACCTGATTACCGGTTTGCATTAATGTGCTTATGCATTGGAAATGAATATAATTTACACGTTGGGAAAACAAACAAACAAAAAAAAAAAACATCCACTTAGTATAATTGCTTTTAGAGCAGTTATTTTAAATGTTTTTATTTGTTTCAGTACCATTAATACATCTCCACAACAATAAATAACAAACAGCCGTTGCTCACTTGCTGCACACCAATGGTGGTGATGTCACAAGTTTGTGTTGTCCCAATCCGTCAAGTAGGCGTAGTCCATGCTGGTGAACTCCACAAGTGCAGACTTCCAGTACGTACCCACAAGTCTGTACTCACAAGTGCATGAGTATGTAGTACGCAAACTAGGAATTGAGAAATGGCCCATGTCTACATGCCTAAATGTATTGAGTTTCTGCCATGTGATTGGCTGATTAGAAATTTGCGTTAACAAGCAGTTGGACAGGTGTACCTAATAAAGTGACTGGTGAGTGTATATGTTTGGATTCATTATGGTTAATCGCATTTTTACCTGCAAGATGTCCTTATCCTTTAAAGTACTGGTACATGACAAAAATACAGTAACTTTTTGTTTACCAGTTGAAAACAACCAAGCTAGAAATCTGGAGGCAGTCATGGACTCAGACCTGAATGTCAGCATCACTGAGACAGTTGTGAAGTCAGCTTGTTGTCACTTAAAGACCATCTGAGGATTAAAGGACTGATGACTCAGAAGGATTTCTGCATTTATCTTTAGACTAGACCAGGGTTCTTAAACGTTATGGGGCCTGGGACCCCTTATCTTGATGCCAATCAAAACAAAAACTGCCATTCGAACTACTAGTAGGTCATAGCATATTTTAAACCGGAGTGCCCAAGTCCAGTCCTCGAGAGCTACTATCCTGCAATTTTTAGAACATACCCTTCCCAACACACCTGAACCAAATGGCCAAGTCCCTCATGCATGTCATTCAGCTCTGCAGAGGGCTGTTAACGAGCCAATCATTTGATTCAGGTGTGTTAGAGAAGGGATGCAATCAAAATGTGCAGGATAGCAGCTCTCAAGGACCAGACTTGGACACCCCTGTTTTAAATTGTTCAACTTCATTCAATTTAACAACATTTTAAAGTCCCAACAAACCCAGATAACAAAAGAAAAAAAAAAACATTATTAAGCTTACTAAAGAATTTAAATTTCATTAGCAAATGATTGGAAAAAACATTACATGTGTGACATTAGAAACCTACAGTGGGTCTGAAAGTACAACATTTCCTAGAAAAATTATATTTAGCCTAAAAATAATTATAAATTAAATTTTAACAGGTTCGATAATGGCATTATATTTACGTCTATAAGCCAATACATGCCGCCATTGTGGGTTGCCAAATACGATCTCTGTTTGGCAACAATATTTTGGGCACAGTTAGGCTGGTACAGGGGGAAACTGTAGAGACGGCAAGTGAATCAGCTGCTTCAGAGCCCTGGAGGTATTGTTATCTGTTTCTGAGGAGGAGTGACCTGAGAAGAGCAAAACCTGGAGTAAATTTAGGTGAAGACTACACTAAATAGACCCACATAAACGTTTTCCACGTCGTCAAAACACTGAAATGGTGACTTTCCTCCTGGATCGGTAAGCTAACTTGTTTGCTAACGTTAGCTGTCAGTTATAAACTCTTCTGCATTACTTGTTGGACATGCTGCAGACTGTTGGTCACTTGCGTATCGGCAGTGAGTCTGGCATCCCAGCGGCTGGAGTTGTTTTTCTGCCGTTGCAACTACAACCTAGACACACGTGATGTCGCTGTTCTGTCCGTATTCCATATTCAACCTTTAACCATAGGGTTAGCGTCATTGGTTAGCACCAATGTATCCCACAATTCCCCATTTTGTTTACTTCTGGTATTGCAAAAAGTAATGTTGTAAGTCTGTGTCCTCCTTTTTGCTGTGAGGAGGACACGGGGGGCCGACTCTCACTTTATTTTCCCAACGTGAAGAGAGCTGCTGTTAGCCACAACATACTCTCCCTCATCCCCCAGTCTCTCTATCCTTCCCAATTCTCTTCACACTCTTGCGCCCCCTAGCTCATCCGGCCTCACAGTACAGCAAACCCCCACTAACAGAACACACAGGACAGGGAAAGTATTGATAAGCAAACGATCCCTTTCATTTCAAGGAAAAAGAGAGGCAGAAATTTCTCTGCTGATGAAGAAAATGTAATTCAGATCAGAGAAGCAAGATATTAAAGGGGAAACTCAGTAACTTTTTTACCTCAATAAATGCTTTTCGGAATCCCCGTGGGGCTAAACAAAGTGTTTACGGAGCGATTCAATGTTTCCCCCCCTCCCGCCGGGGCCTCTGGCCTGCGAGCAGCTAAATACAACTTTGCCTGCGCCGACCCGAGCAGAACTTGCGACAACAGAAACCACTGTACGGTACTCAGGTCCCCTATCTACCGAGCTGCTTCCAGCGCTGATTTGAACCAGACTACCAGCGCTAATTCGAAGAAAACATTTCTTTAGCTTCACACCACCTAAACACGGCTCCTGGCTCTCATAACCAACTCTTTGCTGGACCAGAGTGATTCACGTAGCTTGCGCTGCCTGGGCGCCGGGTGAAGCATCACTGCTTCAGGCTCAATAATCACTTGTCATGTCCGCAAAAAGTAAATAAAAGTTCGTATTCTTACCTGCTACTCGCCAACACCAGTGAAAAATATAATCCACGGCATATTTACCCACAAATCGCGGGTAAAACGTCCCGTTTCAGAAGAGACCGGTCTTTGCTTTGAGCAGAGGGAGATGCTGTGCTGCTACCAACGCAGCAAAGTAGCATCAACAAGCTAGAAAAAGCTTAGAAATATATCCAGGGATCAAAATAGAAGAAAGACAGATAGAGAAGCCGTCTGTGTGCTGTGGGGGTGTAAGGGGGGGTTGAACACGACAGTGAAAGGACGCCACTAGGGGGAGCCCCGAGCTTATGGAGTTTATTTTGTTTTTTAATAGAAATCAAGAAAAAATATAATCTGAAAGAGGAAAATAGTTTTGAATCCAAAATAAAAAATATTGAGAGAATAAATTTGCACACTGATAGCAAAAACTGATGTGATTTGAGACTAAAGAAAATGTTTTGAAGGAAAATATTTTGTAATAGAATAAATAAAAATAAATTGACATTTGGAAAATTATTTTCAACGGAAAAAAGCTCTCTCAAAAATATATTTTTACTCTCAAATATTGTTTTTTTTTGCATTCAGAGTGAAAAAATTTTCTCTAAAAGAAAAAATTCTCTCTCAAAACTTTTTCCTTCTCGCTTTCAAAACCTAAGTCTTTGCTCTCGATTCAGAATTTTTCTCTCGATGTGAAAACTGTGTCATGGGCGGGTCTGTGTTCCTATTGGCCAGTCTCAACAGAACTGACAGCCGGGTGGTGATATTCTGGGTAAAGGTGGTGACGCCTTCCTCGTTAATATTCATGAGGAAACTCCCTGAACCAGACGTACTGATCCAGCATCACGTTTAGAAGGACTCAGACTAGCGCTTTCTGAACGGTTAATAAATGCTGCTACTGCTTTGGGAAACATGGATACACATCGCTGCGTCTTTCATAAAAGTTAATAAAATAAGCAACCGGGTTATAGTTATCTGTGTACACTTTTAGACATCGACTCGGGTGGAGTGGCTGCAGCCTCAGCCCTGCCAGTGTCTGACGAGACGTGTTAAAATTTTCGTTGCCGAGACTGGAGGAAAATGTCAGTGTTTGGTCTATCAGACATTCATAAGATGCAGGAAATTCCTGCTTATTGTGCATTAATCTGCCATTTTGCCACTTTGTTCCCGTTCTGCTTCACATTACCAGCACTGTCTCTGTCTGCTGGAAATGATCCCGGTCTGATGTTTAAAACACGTCATGTCCAACGAAAAACAAACTTATTTTCACTGCGACCCGCCCGAACTGCATAAATATCACCTGAACCGTGATATTAATCTTTGACATTGTATCTGCTAAACAGCGTTTTTGCGGGTTATCCGTCAGGTATCCGAATTGTTGCAGGACTTTGGTGCACATATGCACAACACGCAGGTGAGGCAGCGTCAACCAAGGTGCTTGACTGCTTTGGTCAGAAACGATTAAATTATTATGGACACACTTCTAATAACCTTTCTGCAATATTTTTTTTCGATATAAAACTGATCTGTGGCAATGTGCGTGATTTAGTTCAGCTATAACCTACAGAAGTGGAGAGGCGCGCAGTGACGGCGCGCATCAGCGCGTAATGGCTGTTGCAAGTGTGTCCATAATCATTTAATCGTTTCTGACCAAAGAAGCAGCTTGGTTGATGCTGCGTCACCTGTGTGTGTGACGTGTGGTTCTTTCCTGATACCGGCGACTGCTAGAGGAGGAGGAAGAAAGAGAGGCATCGCCAGCAGGGAGCCTGTGGTTAAAACAAAACTTTATTCAAGAAATAAAATTAATAAAACTAAGTTCAAATGAACAGGCCTACGTGATTAAATAAATAACCAGTAAAATGCCCAAATATAAAGTAGTGAAATAAAAGGAAGTAAAAGAAAGACTAAAATGGACTAAAAGGCTTGCGGTGGTCAGCGTCTCGCTCTCTCTCCCGGCTCCTGCTATCTGGGCTCAGTACCGGGTCGACGGCAGCCGCAACCATTAGTCCATGGGCCCCCCCGGGACTTCAACAGCCGCTCCCGCGGACCCACGGAGAGGCGTACGGTCAGAGCGGCTCCAGCTCCCAAGCCGCACTTCTCCGTCGCTACCGCCATCTCTCAAGCCCCAGGTCCGCACACCGCCTTTTATCCTGCTGGATCCAGTTAGTCAGGAGAGGAATCCTTCTCCTCAGGTGGCAGTCAGTTAATTAATATCACAGTTCATACATTTAGGAATTGACGTGTTGCTCGGGTCTGACAGGGAGAGCCGCGGTTAGTGGGTCTCGGTTCCAGCCGTGCGAGTTGGTAAAACCTGTGCAGAACTGCCGCACGCCAAGTGGTGGTCGATGCGTCCAAACAAAAAGATGATGCACTATTTTTTTTAGCTTTTGACAGACAGATTAATGCACAATAAGCAGGAATTTCCTGCATCTTATGAATGTCTGACAGACCAGGCACTGACATTTTCCTCCATCTCATCTCATCAACGAAAATTTGAACACGTCTCGTCAGACACTGGCAGGGCTGAGGCTGCAGCCACTCGACCCGAGTCGATGTCTAAAAGTGTACACAGATAACTATAACCCGGTTGCTTATTTTATTATCTTTTATGAAAGACGCAGCGATGTGTATCCATGTTTCCCAAAGCAGTAGCAGCATTTATTAACCGTTCAGAAAGCGCTAGTCTGAGTCCTTCTAAACGTGATGCTGGATCAGTACGTCTGGTTCAGGGAGTTTCCTCATGAATATTAACGAGGAAGGCGTCACCACCTTTACCCAGAATATCACCACCCGGCTGTCAGTTCTGTTGAGACTGGCCAATAGGAACACAGACCCGCCCATGACACAGTTTTCACATCGAGAGAAAAATTCTGAATCGAGAGCAAAGACTTAGGTTTTGAAAGCGAGAAGGAAAAAGTTTTGAGAGAGAATTTTTTTCTTTTAGAGAAAATTTTTTCACTCTGAATGCAAAAAAAAACAATATTTGAGAGTAAAAATATATTTTTGAGAGCTTTTTTTCCGTTGAAAATAATTTTCCAAATGTCAATTTATTTTTATTTATTCTATTACAAAATATTTTCCTTCAAAACATTTTCTTTAGTCTCAAATCACATCAGTTTTTGCTATCAGTGTGCAAATTTATTCTCTCAATATTTTTTATTTTGGATTCAAAACTATTTTCCTCTTTCAGATTATTTTTTTCTTGATTTCTATTAAAAAACAAAATAAACTCCATACGAGCTGAAGTTAGTGAGTTCTGCTTTAATCTTTCTAAATAGTGAGTCCGTGTCCACAGTTTGTTGCATGCTCCAAATCTACTCACAAAGGATTACATAGACCTGAATGCATTCTTTCAATCAAGGCCACAATAAATGCTGTCCTTCCTTCTCTGAACTGGCATCATGAATGTAGCGTTAGCAACAAATGGCATAATGAGAGATAACCACACTGTCAAAACTTTAGCGGCGGTCCTTAGGTGTGTTAACTTTAACGTCAAGATAACACATGGTTAAAGTTAACTGAGTTTTGAACAACAAGATAACCGGACTGTTAAAGTTAACGGTCGGCTAAACGTATTTAACGGCTGGTTAAAAAATAACTGAATTTTGAACAACTGGGCACTGGTGTATTTCAAACCAAACACCCTGAGACAACGGTTGGTTCACTCAAAGGACCCGATTCCAAAACACCAAAAGAGTAACCTGGTGTACACAGTGATAGGCATGAATGAGTTTCAGAGCTCTACATTGGGGAAACTAAACAATCACTCAGCAAACATATGTCTCAACACAGGAGGGGAATTTCTTCTAGGACATCATCTGTCTGTCCTCATCCTATGATGCTGTTTTAAAGTCTTTACATTCTGCTTAGAGCAATCTTCTGTGACAAATAAACACAGACTAGACACTTTAAACAAATTTAGGTTAATCAATAAATGACTGGACTTGCATAAATATCCCCCTTTTCCCTCCTAGAGCTCCTTACACATTTGCTTCACTGGCTGAGGCGAACAAAATGTGTCTTACTGGGACACCAGTATCTGGCTTCATCCAGCTACATGTGGAGCCTTTAGTGGGAAATGAGTCATACCCTCCTGCTCCTGTGTCAGTGGTGAAAAGATGAGCCACATGACCCTAAAGCATGATTAATTGGTGATCATTATCCCATCTCCGCCGCTCTCTGTGGGAGCTGTGCTTTTGTCCTTGCTTTAATTAGCTTGCTGCACTACCAGCCGCCTTTTGACGTGACTCTGGAACACAGGAATGCATGTGTCATGGAGGTCTGACAGAGGGTGTCCGATAGTCTGATCGCATGTGTCGTGCATTCTACTTCTTTCTTCCCTGCAAAATCTGAGTGATAAAGGTAGGATGGAAAGACGGAAGGAAGGAATACTCAATGGGAGCAACAGCAAGGATATTATTAAATACTGCAAAGATGCATCAGTAACCCCCAGTAAAAAAGTATATCTTTTATGAAAAACCACATCTGAATAAAGTTTTGAATAAACATAATTAATCCAAAAAATTGTAATGTGGCAGTGTTTATAAAATGGCAGTGTACATATCTCTGACTGGCTTGGACACTAGAGGATACAGTATATTATGCTGGACAACTAGATGTGTTAAAGCAGTTTTCAGCTCCAGATTTCTAATGCAAGGGTGTCAAAACAAAATACAGCAAATACACAATCAGTGTCCTCTTTTATGTGTAAGACAGACAAATTCTTGTTGGAAAAAAAAAGATCTTACAATCATTATTTGACCCAATTTGCTTGATTACGAACATGACTGATACTGGATGGAATTGTGTGGTCTTATTTATTTAACCAGGCTATTGATGGCGTAACTTCCCATCAGCTTCGTTTCATATCTCAAAGGATCTCATCTGATCCATGAATACCGAGGCAGTAATGGAAAGGACCCAGCAGCGACTGCATTTCCTGAGACTGCTGAAGCAAATTAGAGAAGAGGCTTCAAGTGAATTTGTTGCCCCATGAGAGAAAGCACTCTCACACATTTTATCTCAATGTGTTTTGAAGGGAGCTCAGCTGCAGACAGGAAGGAACATCAGAGGACTTTGGATGGCTTCTATCTTCTTTGGAAAAGAATGCCAGCCCCTGCTCTCTAGGAGGGTCCAGATCCATCCTCCAAGACTCCTCTTCTTTGGCACGTCATCTGTTTGACCTGGTGGCCTCAGGCAGGGTCTATAGGTCTCGGAAAACCCAGACCTCTCAACTCACAAAGAGTTTCTTTCCCTGGGCCCCGAAAGAAACTCTACATGCCTGGGATAATGTAGCTTTTTAATCTATTCTTCTTATTCAAAACAGAAGCTATTCATATTGATCCCATAGACCACCACCATCATGAAAACCAGTGGAAGTCACAAGTTTTTTTTTCAAATGTTATTAAGTCTAGTCTGTATCTGCCACCACATTGGCATGCTTTGAGGACAGAACCGTTTCAGTCTATTGAATTTTAAGATTATCTGCAGATCTATAGATTTGCTTTAGTAGATTTTCTTAGATCAGAGACAGAGAACCCATTAATGGACATGATCAAAGGGGCGGCTGTAGTTCAGGAGGAAGAGGCATTGTCTACCAGTTGGAAGGTTGGTGGTTTAATCCTGGCTTCTCATGAGTACCTGTGTAAGTGTCCTTGGGTAAAGCACTGAACCCCATGTGGGAATGTACAGGTAATACCCCAAAAATTAGAATATCCTGAAAAAGTTGATGTATTTCTGTAATTCAACTTAAAAGGTTCAATTTACATATTGTTTAGACAAATAATATGTGAATCAATATATTTCAAGCTTTTGTTTGTTTGGATGTTGCTGATTAGGACTTGCAGCTTTAGAAAACCTCAAATTCAAAAACTCCAAAAATTGAAAATACTGTGAAAAGCTCCAGTATTGTAGACTCAGAGTGTCACATTCTAATCAGGTAAGTAATCCAAAACACCTCCATAAGTGCCCCAAGCCTTTAGAAAAGTCCCTGTCTTGGTTTAGAAGAATTCACAATCATGGGGAAGACTGCTGATCTGCAGAAAACCATCATTGACTCCCTGCACAAGGTGGGAAAGACACAAAAAGTGATAGCAACAGAAACTGGTTGTTCTCTGTGTGCTGTCTCAAAGCACATTAATGGACAGTTAAGTGGAAGGAAGAAGTGTGGAAGAAAACGGTGTACAAGCCGGAGGGCTGACAGCAGCCTGGAGAAGATGGTCAGAAAAGGGCCATTCAAAAGTGTGGAGGACTTCATAAGGAATGGACCTGTGAGCTTAATTAAGTCCAGCATAAACGCAGCCATCTACCAGGACATTTTGGAGCACTTCATGCTTTCTTCAGCAGATCAGCTGTATGGGGATGCAGACTTCATCTTCCAGCAAGACTTGGCACCTGCTCACATTGCCAAAAGTACAAAATCTTGGTTGAACCATGCTTGATTGGCCCACAAACTCACCTGACCTGAACCCCATCGAAACATGTGGGGCATTGTCAAGAGAAAGCTGAACGGGAAGAGACCAAACAATAAAGAAGAGCTCAAGGCTGTGATTGAAGCATGTTTGTCTTCCATAACACCTGAGATATGCCACAAGCTGGTTGCATCCATGCCACGCCAGGTTAAGGTAGTCATTCATGCAAAAGGGGCCCCAACCAAGTACTAAGTACAGATGCAAGATTTTACTTTAGGAGGCCTGACTTTTTTGTATTTAAAGTCCTTTTTTTTTATTGATTTCATGCAATATTCAAATTGTTTGAGTTTTAGAATTTGAGGTTTTCTTAAGCTGCAAGTCCTAATCAGCAACATTCAAACAAATAAAAGCTTGAAATATATTGATTTGTATATCATTTGTCTATACAAAATGTAAATTGCACCTTTTAAGTTGAATTATAGAAATACATTAACTTTTTCACAGTATTCTAATTTTTTGGGTTGTACCCGTATGTGATAGATAGCACTGCCTAAATCCTAACCCCTGGTTACTATTGAAAAAGAGGAACTAGGTACAGGAACTCAAAAAATATGTATGAGGAATTTTTACAGGACAAAAAAACCCATAAATGTTGTGATCACTTACTTTAATTATACACACTTTGTATAATCATATTACTTTATCTTTTATTTATGTTTTTTATCATATTTAGAAGTCGTTTTGCTCTTACTAGGTTCTGACAGTTTTGTTGATTGCACCTGCCCAGTTCCCACCATATGCATTTGCCATCTGCGCATGTACCAGACTGTCATTGTTACCAGCTCTATTCAGTTCTTCCGGTTCAGTTTTCTCATTTGGCCCTAAAGTTTGGGAATTCCTGCCAAGAAGCAGTTTGTTCATCATTTGAGTCAAAAATGTATTTTAGTTCTCACTGGTCTGCTTCCTGCACTTGGGTCTGCAGTTGGGTCCTCATCAAAACAAAAACTCCTATAGTGAAAACGTTATCCCTTAGTGTCCTCAAAGCCAGAACATCTTTTAAGTCTTGAAAGAAAGAATGGCATCATTACAGAGTGATTACAGAGTTTACTGTTACAAAGCTTGCCAACCCAGAGTCTGTGGTACATGCGATATAAATTAATGCCTCCTGATGTGCAAATGTTCCTTTCACACTTATAAACCAAAACTCACCATATACTCAGGAATAAAAGGCCTTTTAGATAAGAAGTGAAATATTTTTCAAGAGCCAAGAAAAAGTTAGTCTGGTTGCTTTTATGCAAGTTCTTAGAATTACCAAGAAGGTTGACTGAGAATATACAGTACTCCAATATTTTAAAATCCCAATCTTTGGAGGGATGTGCTGCTGTTTGGAAAAGTAAAAATAGATCAATATCAGAAAAACTGAAGATGTCAATGAGACAAAACATGGCATCTCTCAGGTTTTACAGTAGGTGTTTTGTATTCCTCATACTGTGCCAACTTTTTTCCTGACATAAAGTTATATCAAATTGTAAGTAAGGCTTTGATGCACTCCAACTTTTACTCAATACTTGACTGAAAATTGCAAACACATCAATTTTGCTGATGGAAAAGATGAGTTATGCCTCTGGTTTTGAAGTGTAGGTCTGGGGAGGAGTGTTCAATAACAGCAGCAGTAAGCCCTGAGAATTGAGCCCTTCTTTTAACACCTCCTCAGACAGAGCAAACACCTTGCGATTACCTTTCATCTGGTGTGCTGCTGCACTCAGACACTCCAATTACACCTATTAACAGAGCAGCCCCTTCTCTGAACTGGCCTTCTATCTAGTTACGTGTGAGGCAATGATGTGGAAAAAAAAAAAAAAAAAGCCTCTTGGATGAAAAGAGCTCAAGAGAGTAGTTCTTTTTACTTTAAACTTCTGTATCACAACATCAAAGGAAAAAAATTATGAAAAGCAAAAAAAAAACTAAAGAAGAATTTGCTTAATCATGCAAAGACAGCTCAATTACTCAAGGCAAGAGGTCCCATTAAACTCTGTTTTGACTGACATGATATCTGGTAGAAAGGGACTTTTGATCTTCACTGAAACTGTTAAATAACTTTTATTTGTGGTTACACTTTAAACAAAGCCACATCTGGTGTTTATGCCTCTGATGGTGCAGAAACACCACCAGAGGTATTACTGCAAATCCAACATGCTTTAAAGTTTGAGTAGACAAATGGCTGTCCAACAAAACGTCAAAGTGACGGAGCTGCCATGGTGTCCAATTTATAGCTCAAAGTGCCACCAAGCACCATAATTACAAAACTTTTTCTCAACTTTTTTTCTGAGACTATTCCAATAAGCTCACCCATTGGGTAGAATTTCAATCTTTAGACTTTGTTTTGCTTAGAAACTGTGGAACAGATTGTTACCGAACAGAAAGTGTGTTGTGTCAATTGGTAACGGACAAAAATGACACATGGAGTTCCCCAGGGCTCCATCCTGGGTCCTCTGCTGTTTAACATCTACATGTTCCCACTGGCAGTGGTTATAAAGAACTAAATTATTGGTTACCATAGTTACGCAGATGACACAAAATATAAACTGTATGTTACAATGTCACCAGGGGACCAATGCCCTGTACAAGCACTTTATAAATGCATTGAAGAGATGAATGACTGGATGTGCCTAAACTTTCTTCAGTTGAACAAAAACAAAAACTGCAATCCAAAGACATGCATGTGAGGTTAATTGGTGTCCCTAAGTTCTTCCTAGGAGTGAACATGAATGAACCTCAAGACCTGGTCACTTGTCCAGGGTGCACCCAGTAGCTGCTGGGATTCCAGCCCCCAGCCCTGCCCTGGAATACGTAGGTAGAGAAAGTGTGGCAAGGTACGCAATGGAAGGCCCAGGCGGGATTCAATCCTACAGTCCCGGGCGAGAGTCATGCCCTCTTACCAGTCAGCCAAAGGGATATCCCTGTGGCCAAGTAGCCAGGACGCATGATCAATCAGGGACAACGTGACAGGACCCCACACTGTCACAAATGGCTGGGTTGAAGTCTTATCTCAAATTGCTAAGCCTGAAATCCTTTTTTACTGTGTGAAGCTGGGGGAAACATGAGATCTGCTTGATTTTTAGCTTGTAATTCTAATAATGGTGTGATATAATCCTGTTTTGTTTTTACAAACTATAAAATTTGAATCAACACAAATATTTTTGACTAAAATAGAAATAGACTTACAAACTAGATGTCGATTTTTGTTTTGGAAACATCTTTTTATGGATGTTGTCATTGCCAGGACTTCATTTTTCTTTTCTTTTCTTTTCTTTTCTTTTCTTTTCTTTTCTTTTCTTCTCTTTTCTTTTCTTTTCTTTTCTTCTCTTTTCTAATAATGTAAAAACAACAACAACAACGACAACAACAACAAAAACCAGAAAGTCTGCAGCAAGTGCATGAACCTCAGCTGCTTCATGGAGCCATTTTCACCACGTTGTCTTGTCACATTAATAGCACAATTTGCTGTCACTACTTTTCAGCATTCCAGTTAAGGGTGAAGGAGGCTGCTCACGATTATGTCAGTGGCTCTTTGAAATAATGAAACCTAGCGCCATCATCATCTATCTTCTAGAGCCAGCTCCAGCAGAGATCACTCTGGGAGGTTAATGTTGGCTAAACTGCTTCACCCATCAGAAACTCACATACTGACTTGTTCAGTCTGTTAAAGAAAGATCTTTTTGGTATTTGAAACACTGCTGTCATATTCTGCATTTTCTTTCTACAAATTTGAAATGATAAATATTAACCTTCGCTACTGCAACAGGAATAATGGACTATGCCACTGTAAAACACAACCTGATCTCACACAAATATGTGACATGAGCACAGTTTTACTCATTTACGTGGCCCCGACAGTAGCCTAACTGCTTCAAATTATGTCACTGACACGTAAAGCTGCGCAATGTTAAGTCCATGGTGAAGCTTTTCGTGTCTCCAGACACGAACTTTTCTGCTTCAAATTACGTGCTGCTGACACGTAAAACTGTGCAATGTAAAATCAACAAGTCCTCTAAAAAAAATCACACCCATATTAGGTCCTTTGTGCACAAAAAAACGGACTATATTACGTTTTTAATATCCACTCAGTTTATATATGCGATCCAGTTTTTCTCATTTTGACGTAGCCTAAATCCTTTTAGGTTTTTTGGCTGCATGTTGCCTGGGTAAACCTGGAATCGATCCCCCCAACTTTTGGATGACGGACACCTGCTCTGTGTCCTATTCCTCAAGAGCTGCTGTCATGCAACTTGACTCGTTACATCTACAAAGCTGAATGACAACGCATGTAGTAATTCAGATAACATTGGGGAAGAAATGCCTCTAATAGTTGCATTTCCCCCATGTGATTGTAAGTTTTTATGTTTATACTATATACACAGGAGGGTGACGTCAGGTAAATTGGGCCATCAGGTAAAATGAGCCACTTAAAGGGACTTGAGGCAAGATTAAGAAACGAAACTCGCGACTGCCGCTTCAGGTGACTGTAGCCATGAGCCAAGCCGTCACAGGAGCGTGCACAAACTGAAGCTATAATGTTGTTTTCTAAGCTTTTTCTTCGTAGTTACACTTTTTAGTGTCTTTCAGTTGATCTGGATCGTTTGCTGATGGCAGAAGTATCCATAACTATCACTTACAGTGTTTGAATTTACCGTGACCGTCTTCTTCCTGTATCAAAACTGCGGATGTTGCGTCATTTGACGTCACGTACGCAGGGCAGGCCAAATGGGTTGTAAAAATTTTACTCTGTTAGCTTTATTTTCTATGTAAAAGTGTTATTTGTGGGTGGCTCAATTTACCAAGATACATTAAGGTAAATTTAGCTATGCATTTCAGCTAACATGAGCCTTCAGAGCTCAGTTTTTATTGTTCCTTTGATTAAATTTCATTTACAGTATATTTGAACATATAAATATGTCATAACACAATTTAACATATTTGTTCTTATTTCCCCTGTACTTATGCACAGCCAAAGCTTGTATGCATTGGCTTTGGTGCAGGATGCATTGTGAGATGCACATGCAGGATGCATGCATGCACAAACACTAACACTGGAGTTCTAAAATTGTCATGTTCGTGCTGTCCTTTCATTACTTATCTAACCTTTAATTAACTAATAGTTTTTCCTGTTATTTTTGCAGCTCCTGTTCCAACTTTTGACAGACTTGTTGCTGCCATCACATTCACGATCAATTTATACTGTCCACAAAATGGTAATATGCTTCAGTTTCAACATCTGATATGTTGTTTATGTTTTATTAGGAATTAGATATGGGTTGATAAGGTATACAAGTAATTGCATTCTTTTTTTTTATTAGAATTTTACACAGTGTCCTGACTGTGGGATTTGAGGCATTGCTATACATATTCATTGACTACTTAACAGTTTTTTTCAAATGTAATATTATATTTTATGAGCTCTGTGGCAACATTGTACATGAGTATTACTCAAAATTACAGTTAATTGTATTTTTTATTAATTAAAAATTACGTAGTTTTGCTTTGAAATTTGAGTGGCTCATTTTTGCTGAACGGGTGGCCCACTTTACCAGAACACTGCTCATCTCAAAAATCTGGGAAAGCTGATGTTTCAACAGCTATAGCAACTGAACAATAAAAAATAGTTGTATAAATTCAACACAAAAATATTAGAAACAGTCCATATAAACCACAAAAACACAATTCAGTGTCACACAATATTTTCCCCTGGTTTCCCAAGTGATTTACCAAAAAGTGGCCCAATTTACCTGACGTCACCCTACTTCTACTACATACTTTGTAAACAATATGGTAAATTTTATTTTATTTTTTTCTTGCTCAGAATGGGATGTGATGCTATTATTCTATCTAAATGCTTATTTCGCTCAGCATAGTCTGGAGATGAGAGATGTAGTTTGAGGTTGGGGTCAACTAGCCTGCATCTGTCCAAAGACAATCATCCCAAGAGGAAAATAAGACAATTTTTCAGAAGCAAGCTCCATTTTGAGTGAAAATTCTCTTTTAAAGCTACTGCAGAAATTAGAGTGAGCCTCATCCTTTCATCTAACTCTCAGGCAATAAAGTGAAAAACGTTAGGAACTGTCAAACTAGCTGTTAAAAGACAAATGTACAATGACTATCATGTACGCTTCAAATATTCTTTAAACATACACTAGCATAAAATAATGAGGATACTTTGGTTTACTGCGACTTTTAAATGGCTGATTGAAAAAGATGTCTTGTGAAACCACAAGTCTCCTGAATCGGAACTCACTTTGATCATTAGAAATTAATCAGTCTAACTTCTTTTTGTGTCTAATTTTGACACACTGGTGTAAAATATCCTTCTATTGTTTACAGTCTGCAGTGGTGGAAATAGAATCCAAATCGACAGAAGTCAAACAATTCACAGAAACGATGGGAACTGTTTTTAGATTTAAAATGTAATTACACTAGTTGTGTTTAAATGGACAACTACTCTATCCATATATTCTATCCAATTGAAATTAATCTGATCAGAGATTTCAAATGACAGGTGTAAAAACACATGGACACCAGATAATGTGATCCAATCAGTTGTGTGTTTTTATGATGGAAAGATTTGACTTGGGGAATACTGTATGTACTAATTCAGAGGAAGAAAAAGACAAAGATGATTTCCTCTTGGAGCAATATAAGCAAGATGGAACCATATCATATCTGGCTGGCAATTTTTGCTTTACTGATGCTTTTTTTTTTTTTTTTATAAAATTGCAAACTCAGTTTTTCAGTTTGCTCTGTTCTGCTGTGGCCATTTTTATTTTCTGAACCACAGATAGAAAGGAGAGGACAGATCCGCACAAGCTGGGTGTAGCCAGAGCCGGTTCAGACCTCCAAGGGGCCCTAGGCAAAATTCTGGTAAGGGGCCCCCCTAATGGAACAGCAAAAACTTTCAATAGTTGCACATGACACCCAGTGCTTTAAACATAATGTACATATATTGCACATCTGTGGATGTGCCTGCATTGGGTGATAAAGCTGGCGCATCTGTTCCTGTCCTAGATGAACCTGCTCTGTCTGTGCTGCTGCTTGTAGGAGAAAACTTAAGCACAGCACCTGTTATATGGATACGGCTAATATTAATTCACCTCCATCAAATTGGCTATGCTTGTTTTACTTTCATATACTTCAAATGTAGGCAATTATTTATATTCTCATTTATCATACAAATGATTAATTTAGCACCATTGTCTGAGTATTTTGCATAGACTGTATATAATTACTGGACGTAGCTTCCGGTCTCTTCTGAATAGAGAAATGTGAAGCCAGTTGGGCGTGTCTTACCGTCGCCATCTTGCCGTGTCACGTACGTCGTCACTCCAGGAAAATACTAAAATGGGCACAGCGCGGCCGCGGGGCAAATGATTGACAGCTGACGTACTGTGGGCTAAACGCTAACTGAGCTAACACGAAACTAAGAGGAGCTAACAAAGATAAGCCCCCTAAGCGGCATGGTTAAGGTAAGACATGCTTAGACTTGCAATTCGCTGACTAAACACCGCCGTTGTGCGACTCTGTAACAAACTGAGACCTTATTAAGAGCAAAGAAGGAGCTAACTAGGAGCCTCCGGTCGGCAGGCGGAGCTTCCGGTCTGCCGCATGTCAATCATAAGGACACGCCCTTAATTATGTGTAATTTGAAGAATAAATAACATCTAAACGAATGAGTTATAAAAAAATTCACCCCCCTCACAGTTGACATGAAGGTAAACTTGACCTAATAAACCTAAAATGATTTTTTGAACCAGGCTGTAAACCTGTTTATTTCTGCTGTGAAGTTGGCGTTTTTAACATGGGAGTCTATGGGGATTTGCTCGCTCTTGGAGCCAGCCCCTAGCGGATGAAGGGAGGATTACACTATTTGCAACAAGCAAGCGAGCTTCACTGTTCTGAGGCGGAGTTTGCCCCTTGGTATTTTGTGAATTTTAATTCTTATATCTTATAAAATATCTGCATCTACAGTTGTCCTCAAAATATTCAGACCCTCCAGTTAAGGAAAAAATCAGCTGTCACTGAAATAAGTTGAAATTGACAAAAGTAATACATAAAAATTCTATGAAAATTGTTGATTTTTAATTGTGGCTTGACAGAAATCTAAAAAAAAAAACAAACAAACACAAGAAATAAAACAAGTAAACAAGCACAATGAGGCTCTGAAGCTAAAATGTTGTTGAGCAACACTTTGAGACAATCACTGTAATCAGATGTTTTCTTCTAATGTTCAAAAAGACTTCTACACCTGCTGACAGGTATTTTGCTCCACTGTTCATGAGAAAAGTGCTCTGATGTGTCTGGGATAGCTTTGTTTGTTTGTTTGTTTTAAATTATATTTTCAACCATAATTCAAAATCAATTTTTTCCTTCACTTAATTATAATTTTACTATTTTTCAAAGATTCATTATTAGTTTCTTTAGTTTGTTGTTATTTAAATTACTATTGTGGATATAGCCTTTCATTTAATTTAAGAGTATGGATAATTTTGAGGACGACTGGACATTTGCCTGTTGGTTATCCAATCAAACAAAATTAAATCCATTTACTTTTTATTGTTTTGTAAGTACAGTTGTAACTTCAAAACCGAAACTAAACTGATAGCAGCCAGCAAACCGGAGAACACCCCCCCGGTAATTTAGGGCAAACTTGTACAAGTCCTTCCCATTCTCCCACCGAGAGCAGACAGTTACCTGACTGCTGTTCCTGCGGTTCATCCTCATGTTCTTTCCTTCTCATTTCCTCGTATCCTTTAACTCCGCTTCATCTCTCACTTCTCCTCTCCAGCCTGATGTGCTGGAAATGCGCGACGGGTGGTGACGTCGTCAGGGTTTTTTCTTTTACTTTTTTTTTTTTTTTTAATTATGAGTTTGCGGGGCCCTACGCAACGTGCGTAGTGTGCGTATTGGGTGAACCGGTACTGGGTGTAGCTCCCATGAATATTTATTTGCAGAGCACAGAAACGTTCTGGGCGTACGCCCTTCTTCAGACTCTAATCAATCAGTCAGTATTTTCTGAACCTCACCATGACATCAAACCCTCCATGTGGTTCAAGCATTCACAGGAAAAACTCTACAGAAAGAATCAAAACAAAAAGGTTATTTTTTGCTGTTGATCCGATCATCAATAGGTTTAAATTTCCCCCTGGATCAGATTGTGACAGTTGATGGGCCTATCACTATGCCTCTAAGCGATGATGCGACCTGGACATTTTGCCATTTTGCCCTTCCTTTGGCTGAATGGTTAGTGTTATCAATGCACAATATGAAAAATTTAAACTGAAAATAACTGATAGTTTTCTGCTTCTGATAGCATAAGACAGAAACACTACATTCAAGTGCTGCCAGCAGAAATAAGACAACATAAGTAAGTAATGCACAAGATAAAAACTGATGGACTATAAAGGCCTTTAGGGCCACAACATGACTGCAACAGTTACTCTTTGGAAATGGGGTTGTATTTTAATAAGGACAGATCAATAAAAATGATGCAAGAACATTTGAGTTGACTTTTGTTTGGTGATTAGACTATGACTCATCAACTCAGTGGAGTGATGACATGAACAAAGAAAGGTGACGGGATTGGACCCCCTGGAGTCTATAGTGATAGGGGATAAGCAGAGATAAGAGGTGGCAGACATTTCAGAAGAGGCTTCCTGCATTGGCATAGGGTGGAGATAAGGTAGAGGGGAGTTACGTCTGAGTCAGTTTGGAGGGGAAATCAAAGAACAGAAGAAAGTTTTATCAAATGGGGATCAGACTGGTTGGCTGGAAAAGCAGGGATCATGAAGAATGGTGTCGTGAAGCGAGTTTGATGGTGTGAGAAAAAAGAAGTTTGGGGACAGATTTTTCTTATTGAACATTTTCCCTCTCATGTTAGCTTCATTGGTTTTAATGTATAACTACACTTAAAAAGAAACAGACCTTGAAATTTTATACAAAAGAACTGTAGATAAGTACTGAATAGTCTTAGGAGAAATCCATAATACTACATAATAATTTTTCAAAATTTGAGGTCCCCCAATTGTGGGACTTTTTGAACAGATGGTGCCAAATTGTGCCAAAATAGCTATTTTGGTAACCTTACCTGGACTGCTTGCATTAAATAATGTCTAATCTTGTTCTGCTTCATTTTATCAAAGTTGGTCTTTGCAGAGATAATGTTCACACATTGTACAACAATTCATTTAGAGGCTTAGAGATACAGCTGCATCATTCCCAAGGAATACTCATATTAACGCTGAATCAGTTTTTTCAAGGCAAGCCTGGACCATTTTTCATTTGTAATATGTGCAAACTTCATTTATCCTTCCGCAGTAACACATACAGATATTTTTGCATCTTAACAAATCTCACAAATGTTCCCTTCACTATAACTCCAAAAGTATTCAAATAGACCGGGCGGTTGCAGCGATAGATTAATTTCATTATGAGTATCCAATTTTCAAGCAGAGGCCTAAAAAATAGGCACAGGGCTTGAACAGTTAATCAAATATCAGCAGTGTCCTCCTCTGTGACTTATTTCAAGGATCCTTTGAATCTTTTTTGCTACTGTGGAGCTGCTTTGCTATTCAGACAGTATGCTTATGCAATATGGCTTTGTGAGTTATCCACTCCAGCATTAAAACCCCAAGCATCAGCAGGCAACAGGATATCCTGCTGAGAAATGCAGCAGGGATAACAGCTGCCCCTGATTTCTCTGGGCTCGCTCGATCATGTCCAATGGCCGTGAAGCTTTCAGAGGACAGTCGCAGAGTGGGGCCATTATACACACTCCTCTCTGATGGAAAAAAGGTTGAGACCATCAGTACAGCTCTGTGAGCGGCTGTACTGACAGACAGAGTAAATCTATCTGAGCTCTCCTCTCCGTGGGAAGTCTTTGACATCTCCAGCCAGCTGTGCTGCGGGGGAGAGCTCCTTTCCACCGTGTTTATCGACTAGGAGCTGTCCTCTGATTGAAAGGAGCTGGAATGGAGACTTTCACTTTGACTCCCTATTCATGAATAACTCATCAACAGCTTTATGAATGACTAATTAATGATTCTGGATCTACTCTCAAACACACCCGAGCTGAAGGCTTCATAGGAGGAAAACATTTTAGACCCAGCTTCATTAAAGACTGAAGTATAAATACCATGCTACCTGCTGTGCATTTCACAGGCAGCAATAATCATGTATCTGTATTTATCATCTTATTAAAAATACACCAATTCCAAAAGCACACTGAGATTTTGGACTTATACCTGTACAAAATGAATTGGCATGGTGCTAAACACCACTATGCCGTGTGAAAGTGAAACCGTTTTCCTCAGTCAGCTCACATTCTGGTGTAAGATCCTTCAACTGGCATGAGGAGAAATGAAAGGTCAGCTCACTGTTTAGGTAAACAGTTTGTTTCTGTGGAGTAAACAGCCTCTGAATCCTCTCTCACCCCTTCACTACATAAGCTGTATACACAGACACTTGCGTGCCCATAGACAGGTTTAATAAAATCTTCCTGTAACTTTTATAAAGAATATATTTCCCTGATGGGAATGTCATGTACAGTCATATCATGATATTAAGCAAGAAGGAATAAACAACAGGAATCTGAACATGGATTTCTTCACTTTTTATACAAATAAACATAGAAAAAATAGAATAATAAGAATAAATAAGAATAAAAAAGAGCATTGCTTGGTTTCCAGGTTGGTACACAATCCATTCCTAATTTTAGGCAACTGACATTACAAAGCGAGCATCGTAAGAAATGTGTACAACCCCATTTCCCAGAAAAGTTGGGCCACTGTAAAATGTAAATAAAAACTGATTACAATGATTTGAAAATCTCATAAACTCATGTTCTATTCCCAGTAGAACATAAACAACATATTAGATGTTGAAACTGAGATGAAACAGTGTGATGTTTACCATTGCGTAACGTCCTCTCTTGTAATAACTGTCTGTAAACAGCTCGAAAGTGAGGAAACCAGTTGTTACTGTAGACTTTTAGGAGAGAGATGTTGCCCCATGCTGGTCTGATGCAGGATTCCAGATGCTCTACAGTCCAGGGTCTTTGTAGCTGGATGTTTTTATTTCATGATGCACCAAATGTTTGGTGTTGGTGAGAGATCTTGACAGCACCTGGGCTCTTCTCATGTGAAGCCATGCTGTTGTGAAGGATGCAGTTTGTATTGTTGTCTTGTTGAAATCTGCAAGGCCTTTCCTGAAAGAGACGTCTGGATGGGAGCAGATGCTGCTCCTAAGCATTTGCTTTTCAGCCTTGATGGATTCTTCATGTATGTGCAAGCTGCCTACGCTTTAGATACTAATGCAACCCCATGTCATCAGACACGCAGGCTCTTGAACTGCCTGCTGATAAAAAGCTGGATGCCTCTTCTCTTAGACAGCAGGACAAGGTGTCTGTCGTTTCCAAAAAGAATTTCAAATATTGATTCATCTGATCTCAGAACAGTTTTCTATTTTGCCTCGCTTTATTTTGAATGAGTTTTAGCCCAGAGGCAATTGGGCGTTTCTGGATCGTTTTCACATATGGCCTCTTCTTTGCATGACAGAGCTTTAACCTGCATATGTGGATTTCAGCGTGAACTGTGTTCACAGACAGTGATTTCTGGAAGTGCTACTGAGCACGTGCAGTGATTTCCAGTCAAAAATGGTATCTCCTGAGGGCCCAAAGATCATGAGCATCCAGTTTTGAATGTTGACCTTGTCCCATGCACATAGAGATTTCTTTTGATTCTCTGAATCTTTTGATGATATACACTTTGGCTGGCAGGATCCTCAAAGTCTGCAATTCTACGCTGAGGAACATTTTTTCCAGAAATACCCAATTATGCTAATTATTTGCCAAATATTCCTAAATTGTTTTTGATCTGCCAATTACAGTTGTGTAAAAAAGTGTTTGCCCCCTTCCTGATTTCTTAATTGTTTGCATGTTTGTCACACTTATATGTTTAATCAAACAAAATTTAAATGTGAGACAAAGATAACACAAGTAAATAAAAAATGCAGTTTTTAAAACAAGATTTTAATTTTTAAGGGGGGGGCAGCATGAACCGCCTTTTAAGGTCATGCCACAGCATCTCAGTCGGATTCAGGTGGGGACTTTGACTAGGCCACTTCAAAGTCTTCATTTTGTTTTTCTTAAGCCATTCAGAGGTGGACTTGCTGGTGTGTTTTGGATCATTGTCCTGCTGCAGAACCATAGTTTGCTTCAGCTTGAGGTCATGAACAGATGGCCGGACATTCTCCTTCAGGATTTTTTGGTAGACAGCAGAAATCATGGTTCCATTTACCACAGCAAGTCTTCCAGGTCCTAAAGCAGCAAAACAGTCCCAGACCATCACACTACCACCACCATATTTTGCTGTTGGTATGATGTTCCTTTTCTGAAATGCCGTGTTACTTTTACGCCGGATGTAATGGGACCTACACCTTCCAAAAAGTTCAACTTTTGTCTCGTCAGTATTTTTCCAAAAGTCTTGGGGATCATCAAGGTGCTTTCTGGCAAAACTGAGATGAGCCTTTATGTTCTTTTTGCTCAGCAGTGGTTTTAATCATGGAACTCTGCCATGCAGACCATTTTTGCGCAGTCTCTTTCTTATGGTGGAGTCATGAACACTGACCTTCCACCGCAGGAGAATGAAGGAGAGGGGAGGAGTAGAGAGACGTTTCTGCTCTATGTTTCAGTCAAATATTGTGTTGTGAAACAAACTTGTTTGGACTTATTCAGCTAGTAAATAATTATTTTGCCTCCAAAACTCTTTTCTCAGTGTTGTATTTGTTGTTTCATAGAAGTAAGAAGCTGTTCAGTTGATGGTGTTACTAAAGTAAAAAATTATTGGCATCAAAGACACTTTTGCACTTGAAGCGGACGATCGCATTCTAAAGCTCGTTTTCTCAGCCTTTTGATCAGAAAAAGGCATTTTCGCTGCAACAAAGCCATGTTCTACTGCAGATTACTAAAGAATGGTAAAAGCTAGAAACAAATGTTTTTTTCTGATAAAAGAAAAGAGTCTAAGCTTTCCTTTGGTACATTGAGTGTTTGTATTGGCATAGTACACAATATTCTGTGGATCTCCCAAAATCAGTGAAAATGCTTAAAAATCCTCGCAATATGGAGCGCTCTGCTCGAAAAAGGTCTGGCAGTCAATGAGTTAAAAACTGTATTTTGTATTTACTTGTGTTATCTTTGTGTCACATTTAAATTTGTTTGATGATCTGAAACATAAGTGTGGCAAACATGCAAAAAATCAAGAAATCAGGAAGCGGGCAACCACTTTTTCACACAACTGCATGTTTCCAACCTTTTGTGGCCCCTATTCTATAAAAATGGTAAAATATCTTATTTTCAAAAGAATAATGATTCAATATTTATGTTTTATTGGGAATAAAATATGATTTTGTGAGATTTGCACATTTTGTCACTTACATCTTACATAATGTTTTTTGTAATTGGGGTTGTAAGTTATTTATCAGTCTACCTGTGTGAATATGTGACCCAAAACTGTCACAGAATCTTATCTTCACATTGATATAAGCGAACACAGCTGTCTTAAGGGAGTGATGACTTAGCAGTAAAAACTAGTTTATGCTGTTGGCATTACTGCATATGTAAATACTCCAAAGAAAAAAACGGCATTTTTTACAGCGGAGTATTGTTTTGAAACGCCAGACCTCACTTCCTCAGTAATACAGTTGGGTCCGGTGATGATATGGAGCTTTACCCGGAGACCACCTTGACTTCATTTTGATTGGCTACACCTTATTTGGCTATGACCTTATTTAGAGAATCTAGGTCAAACTGCGGTCGGACTTTGCTAAAGGCTAACTGCTAGCAACATGGGCACTTCAGACAGTGAGCTTCGTTTATCAGACAAAACAGCATTTAGAAAATAAATAAACTTACAGGTAATGACAAGGTTGTGGCCGAAAGTGAAATCTGATGCCATGGCACCTTTAAGCCGGATTCATTACAGAGATGTGGAGTATGTGTGTTGTTTGTACGTAATCTCCTCATCATAGCGGTTTTGGAGGACGTGTGTTGTATGTTTTTTTTTTTTTTTTAATTCACTTATTCAGTGTCATACACCACAAAAGGTGCCCAGCCCACATGGGCTTACAAGACACGAAAACAAATAATAGGCAGTCATCAACATACAATATATCAAACAAAGAGTGTCCTCTTACATTGAAGCCAAGCACTTAACAAAAAGTGAGCCAAATAAAATGGTTTATACTTAAACAGATACTTAAGTCTGTTCTCATCAGACATTGTAAACAACAGTACATCTACATCAGACAATTTACAAAATAATTGCTTTCTCAATTCATGATATAGAGGGCAATGAAATACGAAATGCAGTTCATTTTCAACATCATTTAACTGACACAAACAACATATGCGTTCTTCCTCTGGGACTGAGTAATACCGACCCGTCTCCAGGGCCAAAGGCAAAGTTCCAGACCTCGACTGAGCACACACTGATCTCTGAGCTCTAGTCAAGTTCAACGTGACGTAGAGCTCAGGACCGTTGTGATCTTTTATCAAAATATAGGTTCTTAATTTCGGCTTATACAAGACTTCCTCTCACCATTTACGCTTATACACACCCCAAAAAATTTCTTTAATTTCTGCAACATTACATTTCAATTTGTTCTTATATATGTACTGGAGATCAGCTTCATAGAAGATTTTTTCCATCTGCCTACTCCATATGTATTTATTAAACAGATCCCAATGGAATATGCGTTTGGTCAGTCTTGTATCCGACATATTAATGAACCTATTCCACAACCGTAACATATCAGAAATATGTCTGACTTCGCATGGTTCCCACCCCATGTCTCCACATAATGCCAACTGAGGAGAATTTTTATGCACACCTAAAAAGTACCTTAAGGCTCTTCGCTGAACTTTTTCACTGTAGGTTTGTTTATAATAACCCCATACTCCCGCCGCATAGTCCAACACAGGGCACACACCAGATCTATATAATTCAGTGTAGGTCTTATAGCCCAAATCATGACACACTTTAACTTTATTTATAATTGTACCCAGGGCTCTACCTGCTGACTCAGACAGTGCTTTAATCCCTATGTCAAAAGTGAGATGTTCATCTACAATAAATCCAAGATATTTATACTTTTTGGTAAGAGACAAAACTGTAGCACCACAACGAAATTCAAAATTTGTCATTGCCTGATTACATCTTCTAAAATGTATAACTTGAGTTTTATCACTATTAATCTTCAATCTCATTTTGTTACACCAAACATGAACAATATTCAACATTTTTTGAAGATCTAATTCATTTTCAGCAATTAGCACTATATCATCAGCATATAATAGAACACAAAGTTTTAAGTCTCCCACAGTATTGCCCACATCTGCTTCTTTTATTTCATGTACCAAGTCATTTATATATATTGCAAATAATGTGGGAGACAACACATCTACCTGTTTAACATCATAAGGTGTTGGAAACCAATCAGTAAAATGGTCATTTATCTGAACACAGGATACAGGATCTTTATAAATGGCCTTAACTGAATCATAGAATTTACCATCGATACCCATTTTTAATAGAGTATCTTTTTAATTGGGCCCACAGCTTTTCAGTCAGTAGCAACTGTTCTGTCTGGAAATTCTTCCCTCAATTTGTTTTGTTTGTGGTTTTTGGTGACTTTAGTTTGGGCTTCTTCAGTTTTGGTTTTCTTGGTGTTTTTGTTTGTTATTGGTTTTAGCTTCAGGTCCCCTTTAGTTGTCTTTGTGTTGCTGGGTTACTTTGGAGTTGGGATAGTTAGGCCTTGTTTAGTTACAGTTGTGTGTTTTGAACATGTTCAAGTTATTAGTGTGGCAAGGTAAACAACAGATGGCCCGGCCGGGATCTGATCCCCAGACTCCTGGGTGGGTCATGTGCGCTGACCATTCAGCCGAAGGGACATCCCTGTGGCCAAGTAGCCAGGGTGCATGATCAGTCGGAGGCATAGTGACAGGCCCCCACACTGTGTCACATTAGCTTATTGGTGCTGCTCCTTCCCCTTTTTCGACTGTACAAATTCTAGATTAGATTTGTGTAGGTTTTTCCCGTTTGGATTCTCTTTAGCTTAGGCTTTCTCTGTCTTTGATTTTGATCCTTTTGAGCAGCATTACTAACCCCATCTCCTCTTTTTTTTGAGTTCCAGTGTTTCCAGTATTTACTGTATGCCTTTAATTTGCCTCCAGAGCAATAAAACATCTTTACTCCACCTTTACCAGTCTTTACCAAGCCAGTCTTTTTGTAACGTTCTTTTACACTCTATCAGAACTGGGATGTAACACTCACTTGGGCTGAAATCAGGACAATTTGGAGACTGACTCCTCAAACCATCCTGGAACTGTTTCTACAGCAATGAAGAGAACCTGATCTAACATGGTTTCCATGGACAGTTCTAGTAGAACGAGTTAAAGGAACATAGGATTTTATTGTTATAGTGTTACACTGTGTAAAAAAGAACTCCCTTGGAGGCTACAAGCCTATAAAACGGGTCCAACACACCACCACAAACAAAGAACACACCATCAATGTAGTCATAATCATAGCGTACAGCTAAAGTAAAAGTTGTGTTCATCTTAGTATTCCAGCATGGTTCCCAGAACAAATGCAATACATTAAATAAATGAAATACAGAACAGTACTTTGTAGCCTCCCTCTGATGAAGAGAACAATTTCAACCCTAAAGATTCAAAGTTTCAGAAGTGGCTCATGACTAAAAGATGAGTTGTTCTGTAAGATTTCATGGGGTTTGAGTTAAAATATGTCAAAATGCCGTTTAGCATCATGCTAGTCACTTTAGTTCTGTAATGACATGTTCTTTAACAGAAGTCAAAGAGTTCAACTGAGATAGAGGAGAATGTCATTAATTATTCTTGTATAAAAGTATCAGGGTTACAGACATTGTTAGTATTTTTCTTCAAGGGACCTCGAGGCAAACCTGATCTGCACTAAGTTTCAAAGCAAACCATCAAATGATGGTTGAGATATTCACTTCAAAACAAAAAACATAAACTGCACATTCCCACCACAGAAAACATGAGGGATTAGGATTTGTCCCAGCAAAACATTCTGTAGTTGTAAGGATGCTGCAGTGTGAACCACCATAAAGAACACCCATCCCGAGAATATGTTAATTGCGTGGCTAAAAGAAAAAGAAGAAGGCCTCACTTCTCATAAAGGCTTTATCAGACTCTGAAATATGAATGACAGATTAAATGGGGTCTACCAGACCTAGTTATGGCATCGTCTGAAAAAGAACAGCAGATCAGAGAAAAAAGCAAACAGCATCCTGATCTTGGACAGCAGCCAGGAGCAGCTTACGCTGGGAGATGAGCCACTATCATCATCGTAATATGTCAAATGAAAATACTGTAAATCCTGCCAGTTTTTCTTTTCTCTTCCCCTTTTTCATAATTCATATCAACATGATTCTACACTATTTTAATGAGTGCATGTTCAGATTTTACAACTTTCAATAGCCAAACATCTTGTAAAAACCATTATTTTATATCTACTTGGCTGCCAGTAATCCCTAAAAGGATGTGATGCAAGGCTTTTGTTAGAAAGCAGCTATAGAAGTGCAGCAAACAGCAACTGAATGAAGCTAATTATGGCTAATTAATGAATCCCTTAAGGGGGCAGAGTGACTACAGAAACAGTAGAGTTAATGTTTGTGAAGAATAAGACTCCCAGTGAAGCAACCCATATTCACAGATCCAAACTAAATAAGAACACAAGCAACAACTCTTGCTCGGTGAGAAGACGACCGCTAAAATTAACATTTGGGCTATAGGTGTCATCACACACTCACACTGACAATAACTGTGATGACAATGGAACAACACTACCAATATCAGTATTTCAAGTCATTTTAGTTCAGTTGGCCTTGGATTGATAGCAAATATTAGTCTTGCATTTTTTTTAAACGTATCATTTGGTCTTTTTTACTATCAATTAAATGTTTACTCTTCCATATTTACAAACTTCCATCTTTCCCTAAAGTGAGCCCATTACAATAAAGAATAAATTTAACTGATTTTCTTTTAAATTGTTCTTTACATGCAGTAATTACATCACCCAGAACTCTATGACAAACTCATCTAATCTTGTGGCAGTCACAAGTGAAATACATCTTTAGATATTCTTGTCCAATATGGGCATTTAGATTAAAATATCCTCTCTGAAATCAGTTTTTTTTTTTTTTTTTTTTTAAAATCTGTGGGGATATATGAGGTTTTCAGACTAACAATGGCACAAAAGGAGACAGGTTGTAGACAATGCTGACATGCTGAAACAGCTAAGTTGAAAAAAGAAGCAATTTTTGTTTAATGTACTTTAATAAATACATTTACAGTACATATTTAACATTTCCCATTAAACACAGACAGACAGTACGCAACGTGTCAATACCACACTACTGATGAGGGATCTTAAGAGTGATATTGCATTACGAGAACATTTACACAGGTGTTACCATCCTCCAAGAAGGGTAACGTAGACCTGAAAGCAGCACTGAATTAAATGGCAACATTCTGACCTTTTACTGTCTCCTGAGGTTCTTTTAATGGGGACCGACTGATGTCTAAACAGTAGATAAACCAATAAGACAAAAACAACCCAGAATGCAGGTTCTCAGTTTTCCACCATAATGCAATAAAAGGCTCTAAATAAAAGCAGTTTGTAACAACTGCTTCCATATAAGTGATAGTGAAGCAACAGTGCCACCACATGGTGGAGGACAAACATAAACCCGAGGGACAAACGTGTGCATGACACCCAGAGTGCATGCTGCAACTATGTGTCACACAGTGAGGCTTTTTATACAGCAGGCGGGATTTTAAAATAAATAATAATAAAAAAAAAAAACAAGTCAGCACAACTTGCTGTTTGAAAGCATATGGGCTTAAAAGGCATGCTTTCCCTAAAGAGAAATAAAATGAGCCGACTTGTGTTGCAGTGAGGACAACTGCTGTCAGCTTGTGATTGATGCACAGAAAATGACCTGAAAAGTTCATCATTGAAACATTCACAGTAAAACAACAGGGTTTTGATGACAATGATAAAATAAAAAATGACAGGAAAGCTGATTAAAAACACTGGCACAATTTCAAACGAGGACAAATCAGCTGCTGTCTTTTCAAAATCTTCACATTAACCCTCTGCTAAAGTTTTCTTTACTGTGCAGTGATATGACAAGTACATGTATAGATATATATATTTTTTTCTTTACATGTATTTAGTAATTAAGAGGCATTACTTGAACAAGAGGATTTAAAAGTCTGTTATATTGCTGTCCATGGCACACATCTTTAATTGGAGGCTTTCTTTTACTTGACACCACATTCTGAGCTGCATCTGCATTCATGTCTGCAAACATGTCTGTCATGTCTGCAGACCATCACATCTTGACGTGAAATTAAGTTTTGGTTAATCATACTGTACATCTAAAATTGTCAAAATTCTGTCATAAAGTACTACTGTATGATGATAGTTCCACAATTTATTGATTTAATAATCGATTGTTTAAAAAATAGATCTGATATTTAATGTCTCATTTGACCTTTGCCTGATTTTATTGTACTTTCCTGTCAAATATTGTAGATACAGTGATTTGATGGCCTTCTAATAAAAAACATTAATCAGTTATATGTTATTTCAAAAGAAATATGCTTAACTGATACTCCTTGGGAGCAGCAACTTTATACATTAAGTACTGTGTGCAGTTTTTCAGCTTCACATCAGGCCCCCTTAAAGAGGATACCAAGAAAAGAAAAAAAAAGAGTGCTTTTCAGTCCCAGGAAAGAAACACTGGTGACATTAAATGTTTAAGACGTATAAACACTACATCAATGAGAAGACAGCAACTCTGAGTTACAGGTCAAGAGGAAGGAGCACAAAATGAGAACGGAGGTGACTGAAGGCAAATTTCAATCTTATTTGAAAGGAATTATTTTATACACAGATTATCTTACTGGGTGGTGATCTTCCTAAAAAGCAAGGTTTAGCTAAATTAATACTGAGTACAAGTATCTTGGTATCATCCAACTGTTGCAGAGAATATGATGGAAGTTTTGGGAGTAGCCCCAAATGATTCAGCAAATACACCTGCTATGCAAGTAGATAAGCAGAGTCCCTGCAGTCATGTGTCCTCGCAGGTCTCGATCATGTGTATGTCAGTTGTTGGCTGGCAGATGAGGCTTTTAAGCAGTTTGCATTATTTGTGGAACCATGAACTGCTAATTATAATGACTCCTTGAATCAGTGACTGCTCTTAAACAAGACGTTAACAGTTGTCCTACAGAGCAAGTCAGCGGCCAGGATGGAAACTGTACTCATGCAAATTGGGCTGTGCTGAAAATGAGCATGCTCAGAAGAACTCTGCTTAGTTGGAGAACATTAATGGTTGTCTGCTGGCTTTTCCAACAGCACGACTTATAATTAAGCCAAGTCTCTGCTTGGTGAATCAGAACACACTGCCATAAAAGAAGAGAAGGAAACGTCTCCCACACAGTGTTCAGTCCAGAGGAACCTCCGACACGCTGGTTAACATGCAGACTGTGGCCTGTTTGGATTCCTTCATCTTGTCCAAACCGAAGAGGAGGTCCAGTTGGGTGACTGGCCGCAACCGCTCCTCATCCACAGGCCTGCAAACAAGGGGTGACAGATAATGCACACAGGTTTATTAGCTGGGTCCCATTCCACAAATCTAATCACTGTTTCATAATATCTTAAAAAGACTATTACTGTTCACTGGGCATAAAATCATACTGTGACTTAAGAAGTCCACTACCTAGTAAATAAATTCATGATTCATTCTTATTTAACTTGAACCCAGCCATAAGCAATTAGACTAATCCGAGCAAACACCAGAGTAGACCCTCCGTTGCTGTTGAGGATACTTCTGTAGATGTCCAATGGGCTCTATGCACAGCTCCACTACTTCCTGAACTTAAGGTAGCTCCTTTGTTTCCTGTCTTCATTACTGGACAAACTAATTCATTCAGGTGTGTCTGGCCAGTTAATGAGGTCAGACACACCTTGATTAATCAGTTCGTCCAGTAATAAAAGACAGGAAACAAAGGAGCTACCTTAAGTTCAGGAAGTCGTGGAGCTGTGTGTATAGCCTATTAGAGCAGATGAGAATCGGGCTATTGTCTTAACAATGTCAAGGAAATCTGGAAGGGCCGGTACAGTTCTTGGCTGTTTGAACATCAGTGGAAAACTTGAATTGTGGTAAAAAGTGAATGTAAAGATCACAGACATTAACTTGGGACAGTGGTTGATGCTGATGTCAGTGTGTACCCATCACAGTGGATGACCGAATACAGAAAGCAGAGGAGGAACGACATGTCACAGCAGAGGAAACTGGGTTTTATTCCTAACAGCAAAAACATGGCAAATTTTGGTGACCACTCATTAGGGCTGTAACGATAAGTCGATTAATTGACTAATCGTTGACTATCAAAATAGTCGGTGACTAATTTCATAATCAACTAATCGTTTATTGTTCATAAGCTTTGTTTTTCCTTTTAAAATTGCCACTGTACCCTCCACTGCCTTGTCTGCCTTTCTGTCTGGCCATCTCTTCTTGAATAGTTTATTTACATTAACAAACACACACACTACCAGTCAAAAGTTTGGACACGTTTTCCCATTAGATTCAATGAGAAAGTGTCCAAACTGGTACTGTAAATATGCTACACAAAATACGATTAATCGACAAATCGACAAAATAATTGGTGACTAATCGATTATCAAAATAATCGTTTGTTACAGCCCTACGACTCATCAATCTGACACTACATTTTACATATCCAGGTTGCTATCCAGCCAAACATGACGCACCGGGTAACGTTATCATGCTAATCAATGCTAATGGACTAAAAGAAACATGAAGCTGTGGTGTTACTGAGGGTAAATGACTAATCTGGGAGATACTGTGAAAGGTATCATTATTTGCTCTGATCAGGGCAACGTTGTGACCAGAAAATAAAAATCATTCAGTCAGAAACACAAGCGGATCTGTACACAATGTCCTGCAGCCTAAACTAGAAAGAACTAAACTATGCCAAGTATTTGGTAACATACTGTCTGAAATTAACAGCCTTTTTAAAAGTTTTAAACTATGTCTTTGCCAACTTTTGATGACTTTGGATTTGTGTTTTATATTCCAGTGTGGATTGTCAGTTATTAAAATCAGTTTCTAGAGATGAATAATAGTTGACATTAATGCACCGATGTTGAACTGATATGACAGAATAACTTTGAGATCTCCAGATAGCATACCGAAGGGAACACTAAAGGTTATCATTTACCGTTGACGACTGTCCAACATTGTCAGTCCACATATTCATGCTGCTTTTCATGTTGGCAGATTAGAGTTAATTAGGACTGGCCACTTCACAATAATGGCATTTCTGCAAAATGGTGCAACACACAAAACGGCTATTTTGTGTGTTGCACCGTTTAGTCTATAGCTTTGTGGGAGATACTGGTTTTGCCATAAACCGTTACTAGTTCACTCTAAACCCACATATTTAATATTCAGTATGAATTGAAAATGTACCAAATATTTTCTGGAAATGCTACATCAGCAGATAGTTGTACACACTTGCTTACATCTAAACATGTATGACTTAATAACTGACATAAGTTGCAATTTATCTACTGTACAACAAATATTTAAGACACAGTATACTGTATAATTACAGTACATTTTCCTATATCTATATAAATAGTTTGGTTGTTGGAGCAAACTTACTTCCCAGTAAAGGTTAGTTTGTTAGCTTAGCATTTTTTAAAAACTTAATCTGAGTGTTGGTTACTGACAGCTACATGAGAGCTGTACATCTGTAGGGATCCTCTGACTGCCAGTTGAACAACAGGTATTATTTGATATTGTACTGACTCTTTCACACAGAGCTTGTAAAAATGTTGTCATACTCTTTTCCTCTCAGCAGTAGTGCCTCGCTCCAGTAAGGATTTTTAAAGAGTTGCTTGGCAACAGCTGAGAATGGGTTACACAGACAGATATTTTTATAAAAACTTTAATGCCTTTTATATGCTGTCAAATGTTTTTAAAGACACAAAACGTAACTTTTAGACATTAAAAATATGCGTTTCTGACTTTTTTGATGGTACACGAACATTCATTATGCGCATTTTTGAGCTGTCACTGACCAGAGGCGTCCTGAGGCTCAGAAACAGCAATATGCAAGTTTTCCATCCGTGACGGGGTCGTGACGCGCCGCGTCATGCTACAAGCAAACGGATATGAACCATATATGAACACAGCAGGTGTTTTGAACGCGCATCATGTCGGATTCGGTAAAGAAACGTAAGGAAACATTACCGGAAAAAGAGAGGAAACGTAAGCGAGGAAGCGACAGAACAAGAGTCAAGAATAGACTGTCTTTTACTGGCTGAAGGGAGCTCACAATACAGGTACGATGCAAGATGGATAGTTTTGCTTTCGATAGGGGGCGCGTCACTGAGAAAACTGCTAAAAGTTCTGTTGTGTGTCTTTAAATATCAATGCCACTTCCCTGTGACAGCGCATACTGAACAGTGTGTGTGTGTGTGTTAGAAAAGTATGTATCATTACAACAAACTAAACACAGGATAAAAAGAAGTTACTGAACATTTTTTCATATATTGCGTGAATTAAAAAAAAACAAAACAAAAAAAACCTTGAAGGCGACACGCATTAAGTCAGCTGCATCTGGGGTTCGAACTTGCTACCACTTGTACACCAGCCTGCTGTCTTAACCACTACAACATTCAGCCCCCTTTTCCCCTTCGCCACAGGCAGCCTGTGTTACTTCTGTTGCGTTGCGTGTGAAACACTCCGTTCAAAACATTCCCCTTTCTTATTTCAGACAAGTCAGATAAAAGAAGATGGTTTTGATGGTTTTATTATTTATTATTAAATGTTTCATTTGGGCTTTTTAGAGCGATCTGAAGCAGGAAAGGGTCCACGTGCTAACAGTAAACGGCTGACAGCGTGTGGACACGGATATGAGATGCCGACACTTTATTATAAATCCTTTTGTACATCTGATCTGAAAGAGTGCCAGGATCATTATATAAGATATTAATAAGAGAGCCGAGTTTTTTCGGCAGCTCGGTAGTTGCAGTATTAAAGTCAATCAGATTTATCTGGTTAAATGACACTTACAGCTCTGTGATACTGATAGTTGTATGACATTGATGAGGTTAGTTTGAGGACTTGCATTTTAGCAATGTTGCCCTGCCTTTAAACGAGAAACTTCACAAGTAAGATTGAATAAGCAGCTTCATACTGATTAATTACACACTTGAGAGCTTTGAAATGGTTTCTGATCATGTCCCAGTGTAGCTGAATAGTCCTTGTACCATTAGACACTAATGAAGAAATTGCTACTGGAGATCATGGATTTATTCTAAGTACATACTACCGACCCCCATTTTACCCTGACATGTAAAAGCACTGGACTTGTTGTAAAACACTGAGAATTCTTTGCACAAGAAATAAGCCATAAAAACAAAATGTCCCTACAAACCTTTAATTTTCTATTCACTTGATCTTTATGTATCTGAGAATCTAAACACTAAATCTTTTTATATCATCTAATCTTAACACTGCTTGGGCATTTGTAGAGATATTTTTTAAAAAAATTAAAAGACTGGAAGCTTTGTTGGAGTTTTAGTCAAGTGAAAATGAAGTAGCCAGTATTTAGATCTGTAAAACAACTACTAGTATTTGCATCCAAAATCTCACGCTGGCTAACTTGTAGACCATTTGGAGCACCTTGTCGGTGGAAACGGGGACCATAGAATGTTTGTAAAAATGAGCCCTACTTTTCCTCCTCTAGGCAGTCCTGTAGCTGGTGTGCAATTTGCCTCATCTGCTCCTTGCGGACGTAGTCCCGGACACGGTACATGGCTGCATCGCGGCAAACCTCTCTGAGGTCGCTGCCAGAGTAGCCGTCTGTCTTCTCTGCAATCTCCCTCAGATTAATGGCATTACTCAGCTGTGAGGAAAAAAGATGCACAATATCAGAGAATTGCATAGAATTTAGCTGCCACTAGTCTCTGGACTGTGTTGGTTGCTGCCAATCAAGAGCCGACAGCTCATCGCAGATGCAATTTATTTTATTGCAATTTGACAGAAAAATATACAGGTGTGACTGTTGAGAATGACTCAAAATAGAGCAGTAAGTTCAATAAATTGCTCACGAATGACAAGGATGAACACCACATCTTACATTTTCTCCCGCTAAAATCAGCTTCAGGATGTCTTGTCTTTGCCTCGTGTTCTGCAGATAGAGAGGAAGGCAGTGGTTATTTGGAAACTAAAATGTGATGGCATGAGGATTTAAAAAGAAGTGCAGTTATCAGTCCACAGAAGATGGTTGTAGAAGCCTACTGTATTGTTTTCATTCATATTAACATTGAATAAAACACTGTTATTGTTCCACAAAATAATGACATAAAACTAATTATTTTGAGGTATTATTTAGACCGAGTCCTCTCAACTAGTGTACATGCATCTTACAGGCAGGCCAACGTGAAAGGTAGCTGGCATCCGGCGTAGAATAGCTGGATCCACATCTTGCGGCCTGTTTGTAGCTCCCATCACCATCACCTAAAGTTTTATTAATCATTACAAATGTGTTTAGCCAGGTAGGCGCTGCAGCATGTCACATTTTGAGAAAGAGCCATGGTTGTGCTACCTGGGTGCTGAAAGAGGTGTCTAACCCATCCCACAGGCTCATGAACTGGGCTTTCATCATGGCTGTGGCCTCATGATCCAGGCTGGAGCGATTTCTAAGGAATGACTCTTACACACAAGAGAAAAACACTGGAATTAATAGATGAAAGAAGAAATTACATAAAGCTCAGACTGGCTGATTTGGCCAGCTCACATGGACACCAAGCAGCTGACTCAGATTTGCTCTTTCTGAAAATAGCCGAATGTCCACAAAAAAGTTTTAAAATATTGCCAAAATATCAACAATTCTGGTAGCTATGCTGTATTTGAGAAAGTGTACACATTGTCTGACTTGAAAAAAGTCTTGCATTTACATTGAGGAAACATAGATTTAGATTCTGTAACAAGGAGCTGAAAAATCTCACAGCTCTGCCAGGGATGCCTTATTTACATTATGATGCTGCTTAAGATGATTGGCTAAAATGACAAGACTTTACCATCAAAGAAACCACTTCAATTGTTACCCATTATCACAATTTAAAAAAAAAAAAAAAAGAAGATAAATTGCATCCAACACAGTAAACTACTACACTCGCCTAAAAAAGTATTTATTGTGCATCCTATTAGGTAAACTCACCAATCTCATCAATGAAGATGATACAAGGCTGAATTTTGACAGCTAAAGAGAAGACCGCAGCAGTCAGCTTCTGGGATTCACCGTACCACATGTCTGTCAGTGTGGAGGCCTGAAGGTTGATAAACTTGCAACCCGAAGCTTTGGCTGTTGCTTTGGCAATCATGGTCTTCCCACATCCCGGAGGACCAAACAATAAAACACCTGTACAGACAAAACATCACTTAAGATTCACTGTTGGTCACCTTGCCTGAAGTAAATTGAAAACACTGTTTTTAAGAAATACTTGCATATGTGGGGAGATTACTTTTTCCTCTTTCTTCTTCTTTTCTAGCATATGTATGGGCAGAAAGTTGGGCTCCACTAACTGTTCCCACAGGCAACATTTTTAAAAGTTATTTGATACAAACAATGTTTTAAGTCTAGGAACAGAGCTGGATTCCCAAAGCAGCTAATTTTGGAGGGTGACTCATCCCGAGGCTTAGTGGAAAGCTTTGTGTCAGACAGTAGAAACTCTCTACTGACAGCAAAGTACTCCCCCTCTCCTCCTTTTCCTCCACTGTCACATTGCCAACTTGATAAATCTTACCAGATAGCTTTTTTTTTGCACATTATCTGAGATGGAAGCATAATTGACTGGACTGATTTTAATAATAATAAGAATGACTCAATGATAAACAGAACAATAACTTTTAGTGGTCACCAATCTTCCAAATTTCTGGCTTTTTTATTTCTTTTCTACCAGGTAAAATGATTCTTTTTTATGCAAAAAGTTTTGCAGGAGTGGCTCTGTTTTAGCTGGTTTGTCAATGAGGTTAAAGGTCTGGCAGTAAGTAAAAGATAGACTGTGGCCACTCATGTTTTGTTATTTCTGTGAACAGAGACTAAATGCATGTGTGGCACAGACACTAAACAGAAAATAACCAATGACACAGCAATTTGATGTGATTCTATTTAGTTAGCAAAATTAGTTAGACAGTTTGACTCTGTCAACTAATGAATGAGAAGATTCATTTGAGAAATTACTTAAAGCAATAACTGAAAATGACACAGGTGTTGGCCTGGCTCATTATTATTTAGGCAAAACTGTTTCTGATGAGTGTATGATCAAATAACTTGTAGATGACCAATTGTGCCATATTTACCATAAGGAGAAATACATGGTAGTTTTTATTTTCATTGTTCTTATTTGTCTATAAAAGCTGTATAGCTGTCACACAGCTACCTTAGAAGTCAAGTAAAATATCTGCAGAAAGCCACAACTAAAGGCAGTTTCAGTCTGAATTCAGTCTTTGAAACAAGCTCTATTTAAAACACAGATTAACTGTGCATGAAAACAGATTAAAAAGGCTACATCTAAACTCTGAAAGCCAGTACTGGGGCTTTCAGAGGCTTTAGTTTGTGGGAAACCTTGCATTATATATGCATGTCATATGTGAGTTGGACAATAAACCCAAGGAAAAAAAAAAATTCTTGATGCACTAAAGCGAGTAAAAAACAGCTAGTATCTAATCTTTCACAACAACTGTAAGATTATATTTGGTTCAGTTTTAGGCTGCACTTTGGATTGCCTTTCTAGAATTGAGTAGATTATATCTTAAAGTACCTTTAGGAGGCTGGAAGAGTTTGGATTCAGGTAAAAGATGTCTCTTCTGAAAGGGTAGAATAACTGTGTCTTGCATTTCATAGATGATCTCATCCAACCCTGCTATATCTCTCCAAGACACCTGCAAAAGGATAAAACGAGGGGGGAAAAAGTCAGATGTTTGTATCTCAGATACATCTCAACTTATAGAAATGGGCAGATAAAAAAATTCAAGGTTACAACAGTTACCTTCATAGTCTGTGGATCAACAAGGTGAGATGCAATGTTCATCTCATATTCTGTTAGTTTGACCCCTTCAACACCTATCCTTTTCATCAGCTGTTCTGCCTGGAGAGTTGGGACATCAAACCCAAATGAAAACAAAAAGATTAGAGACATAGCATGCAAGGCACCATTTAACTCTAGCTTATGGTATTTAACAATTATGTAATTTGCTTCTTCATACCCTTTTCTTGGCTTGATTTTTCTGTTTAGAGGTCGGGTCCATTGCTTCTACCACCCATTTGATGCTGTAGTATGTGGCTGCACCAAAGATAGTCAGCCTCACCAGCATGCCCAGTACCTCATTCCTGGACAATGGCCGCATCAGGGCCTCTCTGGGAAGATCTTTCAACAGCATATCTCCTTGTTGATGTTAGTCCATTAGCTGGATGAAAATGTGGGTTGCAGACACAGCATTAAAATGATGTGGGTACAGTTTTACTAACCGTCCATCTTTTTATAATACCAAACTAAACCAATATAGGCAGATGACTCAAAAAAATTCTATCAGGCATGAGACGTGCTACCCAATAGAGTACCACAGAAGAGTCTGGAAGAGTCTCCAGCTATCTCATGGTACCCTGGATGGGGTACCATGGATTAGTCCTTCATAGGATCACTGTCACATGAGATGCAGTTCATCAATCACAGAGGGCAGGTAAAATTAACTATTTAGGTGGTATGTAAATAAGATAATATTATATTCAGTGATAAAACTCACATTCTTAAACAGTATTAACAAAACACTTGCCCACACTAACGTTTCTGTGAGGAGAGGAGCTTCACTGAAGAGTACGATGTATGAAAGCGACGGAGGCGAACTTGTTTTAATTTCATTACTAAATTGTATAACACAAGCCGAATTCAAGAGTTGTTTGGGGGGTAATCATAAATAGTAAAACACAATGTGTTTTGACCCAAACTTTGACATGAATTCATTAAAGCTTTATTTTTATTTATCTTTTTAAGAACAAGATCTAACGCCCGTAGTTTCCCCGTCATTAGCTTAACATTCTGTAACTTGAGGAGTCTATAATGTTTTCTTTTCTGCCATTTCCACAAATTATGAGAATAAGTTACGTAAAAACAAAATATCGTTATATCATAAAAGCAGTTTTATCCTTTATTTATGCTTTTAAGACGAGCAACAGCGATTTAGCATCTGTCGTCTATCAAGCTAATGTTGCTATTAGCTATAAAAGCATCATCCTGCTACCTAAACATCGTGACATTTTGGGATCGTAGCTAATTAACAATATTTTCCCCCTTTTCTGTAAATTGGCATAAATATGTGTAATAACAATAGTTAGATTAAAAAATAAGACAACCCCACTTACTAAATTGGGAATAAGCAGAACATTCAAAACACCGTAACAAAACTGCATTGATGGTGCAACACATTTTGTGACTCGGGCAGGAACAAACACTTTAGTTCCTGAAAGCATTTTTTATAGACAGCCGCTGGATGGCAGAACTTCCACACAGGTAAGCCACACACCAGCACCACAGCATCTACATCAGCACATTACATCACTCAACTTATCTTAAATGAAACGTAAAAATGACAAAAGAAGAGTGGATAGATGCTGCATGAATCTAAACAATTAGAGAGTGTCTTTTATTTATTTATTTATTTAGTAGGTGGTGGTTGGTTTTTAGATAGGTTTGCTTAAAAACCACAGGAAAAGTAAAATCTTAATTTATATTCATTTTGTTGGGCAAAGCTCTGCATTATCTTTTGGAGCAGGATATTTTCAGGGGAATGTCTGGGGATCCGTTTTGAAAGATTTGGCACCAAACACTCAAGCATGTCCTAAGGGAGGCGACATGCAAATATACCCCAGTGTGACGCTGATATCTGAAGCTGTAATCTTTGCTTGGTTTCCACTCTTTTCCACTGTTGTCTGATAATGAATAATGCAGTCTTCTTAACAGCAGCCTCAAAGATAAGGCTGTAACAAATGGCCCTCTTCTACATGCAATTTATCACACACAGGCCAAAGGGATTTTTAATTGTCACAGATTGTGAGCTAAATTTGAAGATGCTGTTACAGCTTGCATGTGGGCCAGTTTTGACTTTAACTTAATCATAACTCTCTGCAGCGATACAGTGCTAAGCAGAATCTGAAGAATTTAAAGGTAGAGATTTAATACAACAATAATAATTTGATAAACAGACAGGTTTCACAGCTCCTACATTAACCTGAAGCTAAAATATGCAAAAAGACAAAGGCAACATTTACCCCAGAGTTAAAAAAAGAGTGCAATTCAGTCCAATGTACTGCACTTCTGAGGATAATTAACTGGATTTTGAACAATAGGCTGGAGAAAATGGGATTGTCTTTTCTTTATGTATTTTTTTTTTCTTTGGGTGGGTAAAAGCCCATCAAAGCCTCCTTCCCTTGATTGTCCAATTAGTTGTCCAAATTGGATGCAGAAATTCCAGCCTGTGCCGCTCTGGCTTTCCCCATCCAGTGCAGCTATAGTAAGTTAACCTTTGTTGTGGAAAATGGCACAAGCTGCTACTGCATACATCTTGGGCAGCAAAAATGCTTCATAAAAAGCTTTAATCCTCCTGTACTGCAGCAGTGAGTCCCGGGAGATAGCAGCCTGACGAGGCCATTTTGATGGGTCTGGGCATGAAAGCTTGGGATTCTGTATCTGCAAAGAGCAGCCGAGGCTCCACATTCCCACAACGCCTTGCACCTTGCTCAAACAACTACTGTCAAGCAGGTGGGAGAAGAAAAATACATCCTGCTCCCTGTAAACCTCACCTCTGCTGAGACTGAAAGAAAACTTAAAGCCCAAAGCTTTTACCTCCCAAACTTGCACCATTTTGAGAAAACAGGACAGGCTGGCTTCTAGATATTTTGTCATAACATATTAAGGAGTTGTGTTTCAGGCTGCTTAGTTGCCTGGTTACAATGTTTTTTTTTTTTTGTTTTTTTTTTATATTGTATTTATTTGTCTTTTGTTTGTGTGTGCATATGTATGACTGCAAAATATAGGACCTTTTAGCATCACAAGATAAACAGTTAACATTATGCTTACAATTGAGTAACCTTAGCCTGCAGTATGTGTGTAAAAGACCGGATTATCAGAACTTCTAATACTGCTCAGATAAAAGAAAAAACAAAACAAACAATAAAAATTAAGTTGATTTGCAGATCTCATCAAACAATGTTTAATTCACGGTAGAACACGGGGAACATATCAAATGTTGAAAGCTGATATTTCACGAGGTTTGAGTTCCAGAAAAAGACATCCTTGATATACTGTAAGGGTTTTCTTTTCTCCTGAGAGACTCTCCATATCTTGAGTGCTCTTACTCAATCATGCTATTGACCTGTTATTTAATTAAGTGCCATGTTCCTCCAACAATCTTTTTTAGGACCACTTAACTTTTCCAGGCTTTTTTTTTTTTTATCATGGATTTTATTTGACCAACAGGTTTCTTATGTATGCAAAAGGATTAAAATTTAACCCTAAATGACACTTTTTAAAAATCACCACCATTAAGTAACATGTATTTTATTTGGTATCAATAATGGTGCTTAATATCCCATATGGTCAACCATTTTCTCTTTAACTAGAAAGTGTTATCTGTAAGGATAAGCAGCTACAGGATGCTCTTTCAGCCAAGGTAACTAATACAAGTCAACAACCCACTGCTAATGCTGGAGGAAGATGAATTCAGCTGTAGTTCAAGACTCAATTCTGCAGGCTTCACCATGGTTACTGACACACCAACAATGCACAAGGAAATGCTAAAAAAAAAGGAGTGATAATTTGTTTTCTACATCCCCTCCATCACCTGAGACAGGTGAGAAGACTCTGCATTCCCAATGGCACATCAACGCACGCATATATATTGGGCTGATTTCAGACTTCCAGGAGAAGAAATCACTTTTGTTTGGGGAAATCAGAGGGGAGGAAAGTGATGGCAAAATATTCAATGGATTTCATCTTTTCTGAAATATTTTACAAGTGTAAAATCCCCCCATCCCCTCCTATTCTGCTTTATTCATTTGTATGTATTTTTATTTGATGTCAAGTACAATAGGGTTCACCAGCTGACTGATAATGATGGTGTCAGTACAATCAACATCTGTGAAGCTAATGGTTGAAAGCTAGACTAACTTTCCTCACAAATAAAAACATTAGTGGGAGTAACAAGAGGAAGAATAATTTTAAGTGTATAATCATTAAATCTCATTAACAAATATGGAAAATGAAAACATCACCCCAATAAGCACACTGAAATGCTTTATCATTTTTCATCTGTGACCGACTGTTGGCCCTCCTCATCTAACTTTAAAATGACATGATCTGCTTAAGTGTTTATACACACTTCCAGAAGAATGTCACAATTGCTCAGAATTAAAATGAAGCATGTGACATGTTTAATTTGCTTAATTGCAGGTTATGTGGAGCATACTGAACAGCTTCACTGAGCCCACTCTATGGTTGATGTAAGTTGTTTTCTAAATATGGTCCCTTTCAAATTTATTAACTGTAGACCTAAACCTGACATTCATGAACTCTACTCCACTTCAATCTTCATACACTGACCTCCATTCCTTGTTTCTTTGATGACTGTAATATCTTAATTCAGATCTTGGCTGCAGGGGCTTTCTGTTTAAATTTTACATGTTCTCCCTGTGAATATGTGGGTTCCTCCCACCATCTGAAAACATGCATGTCAGGCTAATTTGTGATTTTTAAATTGGCCCCATGAGTGAGTTGGATAAGCTGTAGAAAGAGGGTGTGGACAGCACATGGATGGATATTTTCACAGGCAGTTATCTATAGTGTGATTGACTTGGAGGGGCCAGTCTAATTAAACAATTTGAAATCATTATGATGCTGTACACTGTTTTCACTTTGCAGGGAAATAGAAAGAAACTGGAGCATTAAGGAAATGCAATTAGCCTTTTAAGAGTGATATCAAAAGGTTAAGAAGAGCATTACTGGCTTGCAGAGAGCACTAAGATTTCTTCAACTATAACCACCAATATTAACATTTTAATTGTGATTCATATTGTTCTTTTTATTATTAATGTAAAGCACTCAACATAAAAATTTTTCTGACTTTACTGGCTCAAACCAGCACTCGTCTGGTTACTAGAGCTCCCTGTCAAAAAGCCAATGGAGACAGCAGCCCAAAGAACTCACCATGTCTCCATATCCACCACGTTTACATCTGCACCACTAATGTAAAAAAGCTGGACCTGACTCCTTAATCTCCTCCTGGCATGCAGCATTCTGAGCCGTGGAGATGAAATTGAAGCGAGCACCTCCAACTCCTCGGGTAGACTCTAATTAGGAAATCTCCAGGGAAATCAGGTGGGGTAGCCGGTGTCGATGAGGATGACAGCAGCCCTCATGTCAGCTTCTAAAGCATAGGAATGGCAGAGGTTCTCTGACAAGGAAGATTTTTAAGTTCAGAGCGCGTGAGACTGCTCCCAGCGAGTGAAAACAATTGCCCAGTTCCAGTGCTAATTTATCAAAGTGACAGTGCTTGGCCACATGGAAATGAATGAATAAACAAAGGGGAACACATTCAGTGTGCAGATAAAGAGAAGCCTGCTGGGTAGACGCTGTCAGAGAGAACTGTCACTTTGTATACTATTCAGCTCTTGTTGGCAAAATGACATCTACCAGCACTGAAAGACTTGCATAAATCACACAAAAAAGGATGTTGATATGTTGATAATGCTAGAAATAAGAATTTATCTTCCCCGCAACCTCTTTCACCTCTCATCAACCAATATTCCAGGCCCTACTGCACTGCTGTCATAACCGTTGTGTGCCGTCTAGTGATGGAAAATGGGATCTCAAACATCAACATCCTCCTTTTGACACTGCACTGTAAAATGTAATAAGTTGAGCTTACTGTATTTAAAGTCAGGAAACCGATTGCTTTCAAAATTCCCCAGTAAAATAGATGAATCATTTCAAGTTGTTAAAGCTGAATATAAATGTGTTTATAAAACTCATAGAATGGCAGTAAACCTGAGTATGGTTAACTTAATGTCATTAGTTTGGTTGATGATAAAATGTCAGCCCAAATGTTGACCAGTCCGTAGCCGTACCATCCTATTCCTTTACCTAACTAGATCTAATACCATATAACAAACATGTGCTCACGCGCACCAACATGTGGCAAGGTACACAACGAGGGCCCAGGTGGGATTTGATCCCCAGACTCAGGGCATAATACACCCCTCCCAGTCAACCAGGGATATGCCTGTGGCCAAGTAGCCAGGAAGCATGATCAATCGGAGGCATAATAACAGGACCCCACAGTGTCACACATACACACAGAAAACCCCTACTTGAAGCTTTTCACCTATATGTCAACAATAACATCAAATTTTATTAGCAGATGTTTTTCAATGACTTTCACTGCTGATACAGGATCAGTGAAGCATACTCATGGATTAAAGATTACTTGGAAAACAGACACCAGTTTGTACAAGCAAACAAGCTATGGTCTGATATACTTAGAGTAACATGTGGGGTTCTTCAAGGATCAATATTGGGCCCAGGGTTATTTATTCTTTATATTAATGATATAAAGATATAATGATATATAATGATACAAGTGACATTTTTGACCGAAATAAATAAGAAAATGATAATAATCATATTTTTAAAAGCTTTACATTAATCATACCTAATCCAATTTCATTGAATATTGCAAAATTATTCAAAGAAACATCTCCCATACCACCTTTAAAGCATGTCATTAGAAGGCAACTGCGCAGCCAGTCAACATATTCAACAAGCAAAGATTATTCATATTTCTCCGGGCTTTGCAGATGCTTCTTAATCACTCATAATTCTAAGTGTACGCTACTTACAGCTGAGGAGTTTGACTTCTTGCCTCAATAGAAAGTGGATTTTACTACTGTAAGTTTAAGGCAGGAGAGTCAACAGAGTGAGCTGAAATGAGTTAAGGTCATTTTTTATTCTAAGTAAGATATACAATTACATTTTACAGTGCGAATGTTCAGAATATTTGCATGCACCAACACAGAAAACTATGCCTGACCCCTCAGTTCCATGCTGGTGAGCCATGACCTGCCACGTATTCATTATTGATCATGATCATTGTCTGTTGCAGCTGAGTTGCTGTGGTTACCTATAAGCATCCCTGCTGCCCTACAAGGATATTACCATATGCAATTCAGGAGATATAAAAGAGACTTATGTAAGGAGGCAGTGTGAGAGGCTGAGGTTGTACTGTGGACACATTGGGGTCATCTCACTGTTTTTTTCTCTTTTATCTTCAGAATGAAGAAATGTGAGGAAACAAGCGAGAGTCCTCACAGTGATCCAACTGAGCTAGTTTTTGAATGCAAATACTTAAGCTTAATTTTCACATTTGACAAGAGAAGCAGTGGTACATTTCAGAAATGTCAGTAAGAGGGATAATTAAAATCATTTCCACGTCCGTAAGTTATGAGGCTACAGCCAGCGGGCAGTTCTCATTCAAAACCACTTTTGAGTGCCTCACTAGGATTAATCTTTTCATAGGATGCTTTGGCTCAATCCATCATCACATGAATGGAACAAAACTGAGCAGCACAAGCAACTTTTCCCCTTGTGTGGACAAAAGACTCCTATTTTCCTTATGAGCTGGGCTCCCTCATCTGTGGCATATCACTCTGAGCATGACACCTTCATCATAAATTACATACAGGTAGCCTGATGGCACCCGACTTTAGCCTGGGGTTGGCAGTGGGTGGTTTGGGGAATCTTGCAGTGGTTGGCTGCACAGGGAACCATATTGATTACCACTCGTGTTTCTTTTGAATCAATCTCCATCACCCGTCGGCCATTTTCTCCATTATATTGCATCTGAGAAGACAGATGATAGAGATGGCTGGCTGCATGTAGGAGGCTTATCTGTGGCACTGCAGAGATTTCTTCAGGAGATGTAACACTGTCTCCATCACCACCAGGATTGGCAAATGACGGTAGGCACATCACTGTTACCCCCCCCCCCCCCCCCCACACACACACACACACACACACACACCACCATCCTTGTTCCCAGCTTCCCTCAAAACACCTCCTTAGGGATTCAGAGACAACATTTACTTTGGCTGATTAAAACACCTGCACAACACCTCAGGTCAGAAGTGGTCATAGCTGATATGTCCTTTTTTTCCCGGCATAAACCACACACAGTGGACATGTTACATTGTACACGTATTAAAAAAAACAAAACTATTTCCACCTTGATGTTGTTAACAATACAATTTGCAGTAAAAGAAATTCAATTTTTTTTATGTCAATCTAACTCCAAAGATAACTAGTTGTAGAAGAAAATAAAGTAATATCTGTATTATTATGATCATTTACTTATAACTGCTAATGTAATTCACTGTCAACTGATTGATTACCAATTGATAATGTTTGTCTCTAATACACACATTTACTGGAATAACATATATTGTCACACATAAAACTCACTGTTGACTTCTCTGTATTATGAGGAACCCTACAGTATGTTCCTTGAAAGATATATTTATATCTTTCTCAGCCATGGTGATGCTGGAATGACCTTGTCCTCAGTTTAAATGCTTCTGTTTTACCACTGTTTTTCAGCTCTATCTTGTCTCTGTACGACAGAAAGCTCCTCATGAGTAAACTCTTAAACTGATTCCGCTGGTCTGTCTTTCTTAATTTAACATCTGAGTGATTACATTTTTCCAAATAAGATGTTGTCATATCTCCTTTTTTCATGTTTTGACAGGTTATAAACAAAAATGCCATATTTCACACCCCAACAATATACCCTCTACTTTTACTTTTTACTTTTAACACAGTCTTTTTCATTGTTTTTAAAAACAGGTCTGAAGATACCGATTTGAAGATCTGTACGTAGAAGTATCACTGTAACGTGTCAGCCAGATTCAGTTTTTCCACCTATTACTGGAACTCAGTCAGTGGTCTCAGCCCAAACCCCCTGAAGCTCTAAAGTCCATCAGTGTTTTATGTAGCCTGTAGGACGCTGACTGACTGCTGGAATAAGCTCACTTGTTCCCCGCCATTTGGTCCCTCTGCCATTCCCATGTCTCCTCGTGCAACAGGTCTGAGTTACAGAAGTGGTCGTCTGAACTTCCCTATGGGAAGATTTTTGTTTTAGTTTAAAAATTCAGAAACTTCACAGCTCTTGGTGAGAATGTCAGATATATTAAGGAAACATCAACACTTTCATCATAGCATTACAAAAAATGCACTAGCAAACTATCCCCTTATCCCCATCTTTCCTCTCTGTATCCATACTGTCAACTGTCAATCAACAAGTGGAAAAAAAATAGCACAAATGCAGTTAGAAAGCTCATGTATCAAAACAGAAAATTGCTAAATCTTAGTTTATTGAAGGTGGATTGACTGATACAGATTTTTTAGGGCCAATACAGATAAATTCTCATCAGCCTCAGCTGATGGCCGATGCAACCTCCCAATATTTGGGGCCGATATTTGGGACTGATACTGCATTTAACCCCAAAATTAATATAATGTAGGACACAATGAAAATTAATTTTGAAAACTCTTTTAAGATAAAAAAAAAGAAACAAAGCACTTCAAATAAATATGAAAAAAATACAAACAGTGCACTTGTAAACAAATATCGGCCTAAAATATTGGCCAGCTGATGTACAGATGCGGGCATGTAAAAGTTCCCCTTTCTGCCAACTGCCAGCCACTTACCAGCCACTTACCAGCGACTTGTCTGCTAATTCAATCGCACAGAGAAACGCTTGTGTGCCCAGGGGAAACAATTTCAGAGCATTAATGAATGAAGGATGTTTCCACACGCCAAGTTTGGACACTGTGCGTGATGATGTATTCGCGGGACAAATCGTTCAGCCAGTGATGGTGCAGTAATAGTGCACTATTACTGCACCACTTCTGGCTGGAACTTTTTCATGCCTGCATCTGTATTGGTCTATCCTTAGTAAATACATAATCTAATGTTAATTTATTTCCAAAGATGTACAAACTTAAAATGTGCCTGACAGTGACATCACGAGTCACATACTATTCATACAGTATACTGAACACATCAACTATAAAGTGGTTTACTGAGAAATGTTGGGCAGACTTGCGTATCAATATTAAGAATGAAGTGAAGAAATCTGTAATTCCTTTTTCATTTATTGACGATCCAGTTGAACAATGCTATATTATTAAATAATTTGTTCTCATTTCCAGTGAAAAATATTTATGTTAACAAGTGTTGAAAAAGGTATCCGACTGTATTGATTCAAAACAGACTGAATCCAATAATCACGATGAAAAATTAATAGTTATGTAGTCGTGTCTTAGCTTATTTACAGTATGTTGATTTTTAATAACTGTAGTCATATACACACCTAGTTGATGCACATTTAGCTTTGCATTTGCAGGTCAGTACATTCCAGAAAGAAGTTGAGATGGGGGCAATTTAAGGCTAAGAATAAGATTAAAATAAAATAAATTATATCATGATAATTTAATAATAAGTCCCATTGGTGATGTCAGTGTTTGCACCCTTGAAAGGCTGAGTCTTTGAGGAGCAAAAATGGGCTAAAGGGTTTCAGTTTATTGACATATTCATGAAAACACTAATTAGCAACATAACATAATGTAACTATCCTCAAAACAATAAAGGATAAAAGATTGGTAAGTATTTGGTCATTTTTTCCATGTTTCATTATGTTTTCCTGCTGCAATACACCTGGTTTAAACAAATCTACCAAAAATCGCTTTATCTTTTTAATGGAGACTGATAGTTTTCAAGCTTTATATCAAAGTATCGAAATTATCACACTTGTATCAGTCGATATCACTTTATTGGTATCAATATTATCGATATTTTGATTGATCCGCTCACCATTTGTACGAAAGTTTTTTTCCCTACAAGTGTTACAAGGCTTTGGTCGTTGTTACTGGAGTAGCGGAAACAACAACCAGGTGAGGAGTGGAAGAATGACCAGAGTGGCTGTACTGCAGGATAATGAGCTGATAGCACACAGGTGCAGGGGATGGCAGCCAGAAAGCTAGAGACAATTCCCAGAGTACTCAGAGGGAAACAGATGGGAACGGGTGAGAAAATGGAAAGGAAAACACGAAGAGAATAATAATAGTAATAATAAAAAAATAAAACAAGAAGGGCTTTGAAAATGAATAGGAAGGTAAAATTTATAACATTGGAGTAATCATGTGTCTGGATTATTTTCAGCTGAAATTTTAATGTTAAGTAAACTTTATCTTTAAAGCCCACTTACAAACAAACAAGACAGGCCACACTGCTTCACAGTAAAACATATAAATCAAAAATTAAATCCAGGATAAAATTTGCTCAGCTCAAAAATGATATGGTGGCTCTTCTGTAATGATATGAGTTTGTCAGTGGTAATGGTTGAACAAATTAGCAGAAGCCCCTGCAATCATTTTCTCTTTTTGTCCATGATATAATCGACAGTATACATGTATCCTAAATTGTACTATATATGATAATACAGTACATTCTTATTTGTAACTATCTAAATTTTGTGCTGCATGCTTGAAAAGTAAATATAACTTCATTGATACTAGTATTAGTTAAAACAAGTTGTTAACAAACACATTACCTGCTAATTTGTTTCCACGAGCTTTAGAGCATCAAAAGAATTCATAAAGGGAACTTTTCGATTGCTTTGAATGAGCAAACATATCCATCATACTTTCATATCTATTTTTAGTCTCCAAAGTGTGTTTAACATCACTTTTTCTAGATCAGAAAATGATCCACTTTAATGGATCGAAGAGCCATGGGATCCTTCTTTAGAATAGCCCATAAAGTCCTCACTTGGGGTTGCATTTGGGTCATCTCCCAAAAACAGGATTTTCTTTTCCCTTTTAAATGCTGCATGTTCACTTATTACTGAAAAACAAGTTCTCCACTTAAAACACTGTGGCTTTGTTTCCTGAACAGCTCTACGGATTACTGATGACAGATTATGTACTTTCATATTGTAGGCTACCATATTTAAAGTAACACAGTAAGTTTTTTTTTACCTTCAACTTCAGTGCATTTGACTCACTTCGATGGCATTTGACTCATTTTGATGGCATAGTGAAATTTATTTTTCATATCCCTGGAGCTGTCATTGCTGGAAAATCGAGATCAGGCTTGAAAAAAGCCCCCCCCCCCCCCCCCCCCCCCCCCCCTCCCCCAGCCTGGAGCATTACAGTATGTGACAGCTGCATTTGACACTGAGTCAGACACCAGAAACCAGTTATCATCACACTGGCCATTTTGAATGTCCACCATGGCTAATTCAGCAAAGAAATGCAAGAGGACATTACTGGGGAAAGTGAGTAAAAGAAAAAGGGCAAGTGGCAGAACAAGAGATAAGACAAGAGTCAACAATCGACTGACTATGACTCACTGGGGAGAGACAGGATGCAAGACAAATGCTGAATTAACTGTTGTTATGGGGGCACCAAACTGTGAATAAAATAACCCCTAATGTTCAGTACTGCTCCTTTCAAACGAAAACCACACAACTAAATTCTTTAATTTAAATTGTAAAGAATTTGATTGTTAAGAGTGTAAACAGTTTCTTTTATCAATCTCTGATTGTCCTTAAAATATACCAATATTTGTTCTAATTTCCAGACTTTAAGGACATAAAGAGAATAAAAACATGATCAGCCGGAGCCAACTGAATAAAATGAAGTGCAGCAGTTGCTTTTAACATTTTAAAGCAAGTTCATTTCAATTAACTTTAATCAACACAATATTTCAATCAACACTTGTCATCTCTGAGTAATTGTCACTTTATCAACACTTGGGAATTAGCAGATTTCCTCACTAGAAAGGAAAAACTATATTAATCAACACTATAATTAGAAATGTTTTCTTTATTCATGCCTGATTTATTAATTTATTTATTCATCTATTCTTAAAGGACAAAAGCTTTTCAAATGTTTCAGGGTTACAGCGCACATCCTTCTTTCAAGTGCCATCCATCTTTCCAGGTTCCCTAAACTTCCCAGATGAACTCGTTCTGACTGCACCAGTAAAAGAGAAAGAGGATTCTTTTCTTCTCTAGGTGCTGAAAGCACTTTTTCCCTCCATGCCCGCTGTATTTAATCTGTATCGCAGGCGAAGGGCAAACTGCGCAGAACACTTTCATGACTCCTCTTTTCACTACCGCGAGTGTCCTTTTCTGTTATTCCTCCTTTCACCATTTCGACAGAAGGCTGCTTTGTTTTCACATTTTGAATTTCTAAAGATTACTGACTCATTACTGACTTCCTCTTACCTCCGGGATAGTAATTAGAATATCACACTGGGAAACAGACTATAAATGTCTTTGTGGCAACCGTCAACACTACAATTAACAGGTTTTAGAGGTATTTCCTTACAAGACTTGTTTCTGCAACAGTGCAGCATGCATCTGAAAACCCACTGCTGGGATTGTCACAACATCTGAACACCCCAGGCTGAAGCATCTTCCCTTCTGTAGAGACAACACTCCAAATATATGCAGGCATTTCACATATCCCACTGCAACACCTGCTTCAGCGTCTCATTGGCTCAGACAGGCTCAGTGTCTGCTTTGGATTTCTTTGTCATGGGTGAGGTATTAGTGAGCCAGAACAGGGCAGTAGCAGGCGGTAGCATCTGGAAGGGTGTGAATTACATCTGGCAAAAACAAAGCAAATATAAATTTAGAAAAAGAAAACAAAAAAACACAATAGCACTTGAAAATTTATCATGAGATCTCCAAAGTTGTTTGAATAGAAAATAAGGATAATTTTCACCAAGGTGACGGAGCATTTCAATCCAACCAATCAACCACCAACCATTAGTGTGGCCAAAGCTGAGGAAATGGCATCTACACAATAAAATGTGTTGTATCAAAACAGCAACCCATTGCTCATTACACCACAGCTCATGTTAATTATGTCCAGTGTTGATGAACATGCATTATAATAAACAAATAGATTTTCTGGAATAACTGGAGCCACATTCAGTGGAAGACGGGGACCAGAAAGAGGACTAACAGAGATCCATCTGCTTTCTATCCACTTTGAGGGAAAGAAAATGCATTCCAGTTAAAGGCAGGGTAGGGGATCTTGAAAAACAGCTCAAACAAGCTACATTTGAAAAATATACACCCCCAGAAACCAAGCCTCCAGGGCACAGGAATGCGTCGTGTGCGCTCTTATCGGTGAAGATAACTGAGAACAGCCGAGTGGCTAGCTTGTTAGCTTCCAAGTAAACAGCAGAGGAACCATGTTTCTAAAAGTGATAATTATCTCACCTCCAACTTCTTCTGCGGCGTAAAACATCCTCACTGCAAACACCAACACCTCCATGACTTCATCCACATCCTTTTTTTCTTTTTAAGACCAAACAGCGGCATAGATAAGAGCAGTGAGCAGCCATGTTCTCTCGGTTCGTCTGCACTGAGATGCTCACGGCGAGTTGCGAGCGCGTGCATATACGCTCGAGGACAGTTGGTGCGCAACAGAGAGCAGTCGAGTTTGATGGAAATAAAAAAATCATTCAATCAATCAGCACGGGCCGTTCAAAACTCCATCCAATGAAATTCATTTCATTGGATGGAGTTGTTCCAGTGCTGTACGTTCCACAGGTGATTTTTTTTTTTAAATTTTTGTGTCAGAACATTTAATTAATTGGCTGCAATCATGGAGTGAAGAAGACTTTAAGCAATATAGTAAAAAATGCTCCTGGAAAACATCATCCACTCTGCCTTTAAAATTAAAAATACATTTTGTTTTGAGTGAAGTAAAATTACATGTTGTGTGTCTAAAAGTGCATTCTTTGTTGTACATTAACCTTTGCAATATAACTTTTACTGGTAATCAGGTGCCTCTGATGAACAGGTAGACCGACTGCCTTAGAGCTGCAGCTGCTGTCTATAATCTTAGATTGTTTGACCACAGGAAACAAATTTTCTGAACACCAACTGGAACAAATTCAAAACTTCAAAACTCAGTTAAGTTTCGTGAACCCTCACACGTGCATGAAACATGAAATAAAGTAATCTGAAAACATGTCAGCACATATCTTCTGTTTAGTAACCTATGTAACTTGTGAATATCTTAAGCCAACAATAAATAGAAGCAGCTATGTTATTTTCTCCATGTTTTAAATATAATTAAAAAAATGAATGCACCAATGAAAGAAAAAGGGGGATCCCAATTGTTCAAAATGCTTTAGATGTTTTGTTTTGTTTGATTCTTATACTTTACAGGAATCTGCTGGTTTAACCTCTAACGTGATTAGGTTTAAAATAAAATGTTGATTGGGAATAACTCCCCCCTCCACACTTTCCCCTGTGACTTTCACCTATAGGGGAAACGCAGTGAGATCCTCTTGATCCTCTCTGACATTGCATTCAGCCCTTTGGATTGAGTTTGTGGGCGTGTCGCCGTCTGAGGAATGCTGGGCTGATGCTGGGAAGAGAGAATCTTCGGTTCCTATCTGAGAACAGCAGCTGATGCTCAGTTCAACGGGCTCTGCGGGCCTGTCACTGTCAAACCCCGAGGGCCTTGCTTCTAGTTCTGGAGCCCACGGATCAAACACTTGGCACAAGACTGTCGAGAGCTATCTTGTCATAGGAAGAAGAGCAAACTAAGTGCCGGTCAGTTTCGCGGATGAAAAGGAGAGACCAAATAAAACCTTGCTATGAATTTTACCACTAATCTCTTTAGTCAGCAGTTTCCTGCAACTTACTTGTGTCACTGCATGTTTATGAATGTGTCCTACTTCCTCACCACATATGAACAGCGTTGAGGTTTCTCATAAATAGTGCACTTCGTATGGCTTTATGTTTTCAGCAGTTGGGAATGTGTGTGTCCTAGATATGTGTTTTTTTCTGAAATCAAAGGGGAGAAAAACACGAGGAGACAATGCATGAAAACAACATATAGTGGTAGAGAAGCAAAAAAAAAGAAAAAAAAAGAAAAAAAAAAGTGGCCTCAGGCACCAAGTAACATCTTGGAGAGATTAATGAGTGTTCCCAGGGACTCTAAATTAAAATATCATCACTTTACCTATCATCTTGACAGGGGATAATTAATTTCTTGTACATTTGATTGTTTTTAGACGCAGTGTAGTTGCTCTACATGTACAAAACCTCATTGCTTCCATTAATAAAATTTACCTCCAATAGATGCCTTCATTGGTGCTTTGCCAGTGGGTTAGGAGAGCATAATTTGGCAACCCAAGAACTGCTGGCTCACTTTCTTGTTCCTCAAAGTGGAACATGGAAAATAGGACATGTGAGTCTGTTTTTAAAAGGCACCTAGAGGGAAAAAATACACTCAAGATGCAACAAGGGTAGTGCTTCAGCTATTTAAGTAAGGGGGACTTATGGAACAACACAGATTCCATAGAGCAAGCTGACTAATAAATTAGTCTCTGGGAGTCGTCATCTCCCACACGAGAGACAGAGCTTGCTAAGAGAGTGGATATAGCACACTTGTTTCTTCTTGTCATCAATCAAGCATTGAAAGCAATCTAAAGGCTGTCGATAAAAGATGGTGAATAACATTGAGAGGTCTTTGGTGAAAGGAAAGAGAAGGCGTGCAGCATGTCGGCCCAAAGCCAAGATGTAGGCAGACATCGGGAGAGAGCCAAATGCCTGCTGCTTGACGTCATCCTACAGTAAATCTTTCCTCATTGCCTGGCAAAATTTCTTGTAAGTATACAACTATTGTGCCATCCAGGAAGAGAAAGTACAGCTTCCAGCTAAAAAAAGTGGATCCATTCCTTAATTTGAATGACTTGGGTTTTATAGAACAATCGCATTAGCACTGATCACAAAGGGAATTTTTTTCCCCCTGGGTATAATTAAACTATTGGTAAGATTGCAAATGTTTCTTGCTGTTGGATGAATACATAGATGAACATTACATTGCTTAAGTAAGTACTGATTGCATTCATGAGAATATTAAATGGTTATTCTGTGAAAATACACTAAAATGAAAAGCAGTGAATTTCTCCATAAGAAACAGTGAGCTGAGTTTAGAGAAGATGAAGATGCTGCCATTCTATTTTAATGCGGTACTTATTCACTGTGAAATGCCTCAGTAGTATTTCTCTTTTTTCCCTTTCACTTTGACCCCTTTTGTCACTTAACTTTGTAGTTAATGTTCCAGCTTGGGCTGTGTTTTTCTTCTCAGATATCCCTCTTTTGTGGTATCGTGCTTTGAGAACCACCTCTTTTGTTGACGCTCTTACAGATGTTTAAAGCTTAGAAAGTGTTTTCACTCAGCAACCCTGTTCATTGTGCATCTCAGAGTGTCTAACCTTAGCAAGTGAAAAGATGTCAGTGTTTTGGAAAGGCTGAAATCTGTTCCCCTTTCTGTATGTGACAGAGCTGCAGATTTTATGGATCTTTGTGTCAGACAGTGCCAATGGCTTGTTACAATCAGCGTCAGTGCGTATGAATGAAAGTTACAGTAAAACATTCTGTTCGACTCCTGTTAAAGCTGCATTAGAAATCCTCCTCCTTCTTTCCCCTAAAGGTTATTTCATACCAGGTTTCTTCATTTTTGTGTAGGTATGTTCAGCCTCCAAGCAAATAAGGTTTTGTTTTTTTGGACTTTTGTCATTTGCTAATGGCTATGTCCTGAATTGTTTTATTCTTCCAATATGACAATGACTTCTCTTAAAATGCTTTTCATTATACTTTGCTCTCGCTTTAATTGCTTTTTCATTTTTTTTTGTCTGAAGACCATAAATGCTTGAAAACCAATTGATCTCTGAGGTTGAGCAAGTGCATTTTCCAAAGCAGATACAGAAGAGAATCAATCTGTGGCAAGAGCACATGGTGCCACAATCGTTTGTGGGTATCAAAGGCTACCCTTTTCTGTCAAACAAACCATTAATCACTGCTGACTGGACAGCGTGCCCGGCACTGTCCTCACCACAGCTTATACAAGAAAACCAAGATTCCCATTAGAGAGGTATAAAGCTTTGCAATTTAAATACCACGAGTGAAGCTATTATGTTTTATGCACTCAAAAAATAATCATCTGGAAGACCAAAGTCTAATATGATAAACAGAAGAGGCTGTATTAATAAATTAAAATGAACTGCTGTCTTGTTGTTTATGTATGCGTGTATTACAACCACTGTTTAACAATGTATAATCCCTGAATTAGCCTATGTTGAAACATATTGAGTTATAAATGCACACATCAAAAGGAGACACTATATGGATCATCAAATGCTAGAAATATCCTCTTACTATCACTATAACCTGACTAAAACAATTGAAAGTCTGATGGGATGTTAGACTATCATGTTTTACTGTTTATGAGCTCTTACAGAAAACAAGAATACTGACCAGCAAAACAAATGAGACACAAATATGGTAACATAAGCTGTCAGAAAATAAAGTAGAGAAGTTGTGTGTGAGGCTGCAGCTCATCAGGAATAATAATAAAAAATCCAGATTGAAAGATATTTTTTTCTATTTTGTCACTTTGTCTCTGTTAGCTGGTTAGATGCCAGCCAATTTCCAGTTTAGTGATAGTCTCCTATGTCAATGAGTGAGATGGTGTTCCAGTCAAAAAGTCGGCTGGGACATTAATGCATTACTTTTAAGCCAGCACAGAATATATCTTTTCTTGTGTGTTTATATTAATTGTGGGGTCTTATGTGTTTTTATTTAATTCATTTCCAATGTTTTTACCTGTTGTGCAGCCCTTTGGTCAACCATGTGTTGTTTTTTTTAAAGGGCTACATATATAAATAAAACTGGTATGGTGTCATTCGTCTGTTTTCAGTGGCATTTTTTGCCCTTCAATTTCAGATTAAGGAAAAAAGGCTGTTTACAGCCAGTAAGTTAAAGATCAAACTTGCTTCCATATTATTTATGAGTTTGAAACAACCTTGATGTTTTTGGAACCACAACTTCCTATAGTACTAAGGGAGGACATATTCAAACTATTGGCTTTGATATTTATGCATTTTTCATAAGCTGGCATTGTGGAATGGTCTGATCCTCCTGGAACAGTGTGTCCTTGAAATATTTTCCTCAAGAAAGTAGATGTAATGAATTGGTACATTTCAGTTCCCATCTCTGTTGAGCTGGCGATATGCTTCCCATTGGTGATAATCATCTGTGGCGGAGCAAATCAGCAATGATTAATTGTGATTTTTCATCAGAGGGGATGCAAGTGATGTATTTTCCCCCACTTCTCCCGATTACAGCGACTCAGGGACTGATTGCAAAGGTTATGGACTAAGACACAAGCTCTCCTCTCTTCTAGAAACAACTTTTGACAGATTGACCCTCAATTTGCAAACTCTCAGAAATTTCTCTTGCAAGTCTGAAACTTGGTTCAGTTTTTAGAGAATTCTAGTCTCATTGTCCTTCTTGTGGTATGGATTAGTATAGTCATGCAAGTTATGCAAGCGTCCCCTTTAAGAGAACATCAAGGGCATCAGCAGCTGCCTACCTTTGAACAGACATGGCTGATTATTTAGAAAGATTAAAGAAGGCAGCTCATTTGTATTCAGAGATGAGAAAAGACGGAGAAGTGAGTACATGATGCCCGGGCAAGACTGATACTTGCAAATGAAAGCAACCCTCAGGTCAAATCAATACTCTGTCAGTGATAATACTATGAAGTGGCATACTAAAGCCATTTATTTCTTTAATAACACTCACATTGTACTATAGGCAATGACCACAACAGAGAAGTTGGAGGACTAAAAACACCCCCAACCACTAAATTATCTAATGCTTTTCTTTGCAAAGGAAGAAAAATTGGAGACAAGGAAAACCTAAACCTGTCAGAATGAATATTTGAGTACACATTTAGCTTCTGAGATGAGTCACATCTGTTGAGAATTGTTCACTAAGCTTTCATTTCCATTTCCCCCTCAGACAATCTCTGATTGGCATTTAAACAAAGCTTCTGGTATCCTGGAGAGGATTGACATTTGCATTGTTATTCTTTTTCCTTTGCTACTCTGCATATTTGCAACGATAAACTATTCCTAGGTTAATTCAACACCTCAGTTTCATCAGTTTCATCATTGTTTTTGTTTTTCTTTTTTTCCAAATAAATACAATAAGGTGAACAAATTTGAATTTTGTGTATAGTTTCTGGAAAATTGTGCTCATTGTGTTTATTTTAGAGCTGCTTTGGATGTATTAACCCTACACTGGCACAACATACTGCATTGTCTTGAATTGTTGACAGCTTGCAATTGTGATGACTGACTTGAAAACATCTTGAACAGATATGCAAATCAACAAATATGTAAATCAACTTCTAATGTCGTAATAAAATATCCAAGGTTACACAACAAAAGAGAAATTTTAAGAAATTTAAACAGAAAATTTACACCACTGGCATACATTTCTGAGATTTTATATAAAAAATTTAATAGCATTCCTTTCAGATGCCCGCCTGCAAAAAAATGCTTAAACTTGTCTGCTGGTAGATCCTGCCACTCTTTCATCAATGTGCATGGCTTTGAAACAATCCAACTTTTCCTTCCCTGCTGTTCTGCTGCTGCATGTGTGCATTGAGTTGTTGTTCTTCTGAAAAAATGACCATGTTGTTTTATAATCTAAAAACAAACCAAAAACTGTTGTACTGTGTATGACTATACAAACAGGTTGGGTGCTCTTTTCCAGTTCATCTTAGAGAACTCACTGTCTCGAAACATTGCAATTACAGGCTGTTACAACACAAAAATCAAGGACAGGAATTACAGGGTGAATAATTGTCTGCTGGTAAGTTTATGGGGTCTATTTGGAAAAGTCATATTCATGAAAATACAGTACTCCATTAGCATAGAATTCATTTTAAAATATCAGTGCTTGTTTTTTTCCCACTTCTGTTAGTAAATCTTAGGTTTGGAAATGTTTAACCCCTTGAGCCCTTCAAATGTGGGATATTACACCACTGAGGAATCCTGTACAGTACAATTTCATACATGTGACTTCTTCAGCATGGCGAACAGACACAAATAAAACTGTTCATTCTTTTTCTTCTTTTATCTGTAATGACTATTTCTTTATCTATTGTGTATTATAAGACACTGAAAAGAAATACATTGCTCATTTTCCCTTATTTTTGACAAAGATCTTAAAAATTAAGTTGCACATACAAGGAATGAAGTCACAAGCAGTGGTAAACAGAAACTGTCAGCATATTTGTCAACTTTTTAAGCATTAAATGCTTTAGACCTTCAACAAGTAGCAAACATATTCCCATTTACTTTAGCATGATAAATATGATATGCGCAGCTTTGACCCAGTATAAAAAAAAGGCCCTGCAGCTGCAGCATCCCATATGGCATTTCAGATCTGTTCTCATTAAAATAATTCTGTGCATAACATATATGGCAAATGTGGGCAAGAGGATAACAAAAATAAGCTCACTTAGAACCCCCCGTGGGTAAAGGAATATTTCAGGTTTGAAACATGTGAAGCACTCAGTGTTCTACATCAAACTCCTGTACTCCTCATCTTCACTGGTACGTTGCACAACATAGGAGCCATCTGAAAGAATATGGAGGTGGTCTGACCTCAAGGTGAATCAGGTAGAGAGCAGTGCTTTGAGCCTTCCAGAGGTCCTTTGAACCTTCCATATCACTAATATAATCTAAGGAAAGTCAGGAAACATGATTTTCACCATTTTTCCACAACTTTTCAGATGGATACCCTGTTGACGGGTACAGTACAGTGCATGATTGCATCATGGTTGCCTTTGTGCGCTGATATATTGAATTAAGAATACATGTTGAGTTCAGGGGTCTAAAGGAAAACAGGTTCAATGTCAGAATAGGACTTAAATGAGAAAATAAGTTTAACTGTCTTGGCTAAGGCAACGCAGTAACACAGTTGGTCAACCCCTGGGGCAAGTGGCATCCCCTCTACTGGGCTGCCTTTGAACTCCTCTTAGCCGTCCATACAGTACACAGTTGTGTATTGCCATTACCACATCGCTGCATGGTAAAACTGATTCCATTCATCCGTGTTATTAGAGGCCTGGAGGGCAGCCAATGAATAGGCAGTACAGTATGGCGCAGCAGAGCACTAGTGACAATTCAATTAGCTGCCTCCATCTTTGCACCACCTCCAGATGACCTGCATCAATAGGTTTTGCTGACGATCAACCAATGTAAAATGATGACATTCCTTTGCTTGTGTGTGAAAGCAGCAAACAGGCTGATTGGCAAATAGGATTTCAGGTTAATGGGATGGGTAGGATGGGGGGGGGGGGGGGGGGGGGTTCTGTTATCTTCAGCCCCATGATTAGTTTTGGCATAAAAGCTGCAGAAATTCAGTCATGGTTCTGTTTCAGGAAACACATCCTCTCCCTCCTCTATTTTTTCAGAAAACGACCACTGTGATGTTTTCATTTATCTTGCAGTTGCAGTTCTTCATTCAAAACCTGTAATTTTATTTCCGGATTTGTGTCACAAGATTAGCCACCAGAGCCTTTCTGCTGAGCACTCTGAACCAGCTCATCACGCTGTAGTTTCAGGCTAGCTGATTGACCTTGGTTCATGTGTGCACATATGGTAGCTAATATTAACTCTTTATATTACTGTGTTCATTAAGAATAAAATGAATCCTTGAAATGTCATGATGTTTAATTCTCTGGTTCCTGAGTACGAATAATTGACTGTTGTTTTCATTTTCACAATAATCTTTCATTAGCGTTTAGCGAGTCCAGCTGGTCATCATTTATATTTCCAGTCCCACAAAATGAAAAAACAAACAAGAACAAATTAAAAGCAAAACAAACACACAAACAAAAACATTTTCAAGAAAAAGGTTCAATGATTTTATATTTTCTGATCACTCTTGTAGAAATTATAGAAATATTCTTTAAAAATAGGAATTCCACCATTTTATCAACATTGTGCTCACAGTTAAAATCCATAAGTGCTTTGTTTAAAACAGAAAAGTCCATGCAAAACATCATGCAGGTGCCAACACATACACTCTAAAAAATGACAATGAAAGATTATTGCCCAGCTTCACAAGACATAAGTAGGCTACATTTTCCATGTGTCTCAGGACTGCAGAGACTGTTGCTGTTTTTAAAAAGAGGCTCAAAGGTCATAAATGGGGGAGGGGGTGTGTAAGGGGGTGGCAAGTGCTTTATGTGTGTGTAACTGTATGTGAAAGAGACAACAATGACCTATGTGCTTTTAAACTGCTATGTTATATGTGTTTGGCTTATTTCAAGATGCAGAAATTTGCTTTTTATTATGTAAAGCACTTTTGTCACTTTTGTATGAAAAATGCTTTATAAATAAATTTGAATATAATGCAGTGTCAGAATTTAGATAAAACATTTGTAAGACAACACTCATGCAGGGTGTTTTAGGGAAGCATCCACGTGACATTATTGTGACAATAACTCATGGATACTAAAATGTATAAGGGACCATATGTATTTTACTAATCCTAACCAGAGAGAGAGTATGTGTTTACTAAGCAAGCAACAACCTCCGGTGGCCAGCTATGAGGCTACCCAGAAAAAGTGATTTTTTTGTAGTTCTCCCTTCATCCGCTAGGGGCTGGCTGCAAAACAGAGCAAATCCCCACAGACTCCCATGTTAAAAATGGCAACTTCACAGCAGAAATAAACATGTTTACAGCCTGGTTCCAAAAATCTTTTTAAGTTAAATAGGTCACATTTACCTTTATGTCAACTGTGAGGGGGGTGAATTTTTTTTATAACTCATCTATTTAGATGTTATTTAATCTTGAAATTACTCATAATCAAGGGTGTGTCCTTTTGATTGACGTGGCAGACCGGAAGCTCGACCTGCCAACCAGTGGCTCCTAGTTAGCTCCTTGTTTGCTCTCTGTAAGGTCTCAATTTGTAGCAGAGTAGAACAACAGCTAATAGCACAACGGCTTTAGTCAGCTAAAAGTCTAAGCGTGTCATACCTTTACCTCACCACTTAGGGGGCTTATCTTCGTTAGCTCCTGTTAGTTTCAAGTTAGCTCGGTTAGCGTTTAGCCCAGAGTACGTCAGCTGTCAATCAAATACCCCACGACTCGGAGCGGCCTTGCCTTTGCCCATTTTAGTATTTTCCTGAAGTGACGACACACATGACATGGCAAGATGGCCACGCCTACAGTAACTGCCGTCACTTTCAGCTCTTCAGAAACCAATGGGTCACGTAAGCGGAAGGTTCGTCCCTCTCTAATAACGGTCTATGGTGCTAAGAAAGGAAACCAGTGTGTGTTAGAAAGAGGAACACAATCATGCTGCTGTAATAACTGGGTGACATTAAAGAGACATGACAAAACATCTGTAAAATGATAATCTGAATTACCAAGTATATTTGTAGCAAGTTCAAAAAGGTCCACAGAACTGCTAGTTGGTTGTTTTGGGGCGCAGCATGCGGTAACAGGGGGATCAGTGGCTTCTACCTTGAGCAGTTCAGTTTTACTGTCTGGTGGTGGTGGTACTGGATCCTCATGTCTGCATGGGTAGTTCGATGAGATGTCAGGGCCACTGACACTGGAGTTGTCTCGGCTTGATCTGTATCTTTCAACAAATACAGTATGTATATCTCCCTTTTTCCACCCTCTTTCTTATATATTCCTACACAAAAAAAAGAGTATTGGTTATATGTCTCCACATTTTTATACTGTTGCTTACTTAAAAATCAACTAACCCTAAATTGCTAGCTTCTTAGTCAAATTAAACTGGATTATGTACCTCTAGCTTGGTCTGTGCTAAGTAACTTGGATATTAAAATAATCTTTGAGCATTTTTTTTCAGCTCCAAAGTGCAAATATTGGTATACTGAGTTGATGTGTAATCCCCAAAGACACTCACTGAAACTAGATATGACATTTTTTTCCGAACATTATCTTCAAACTGACATGTTGGAAATAAGAACAAAATAAAAATAAATAAATTTGAAAGTAGGTTGTAAGGTTTTGATCTTGTGGAATCTCGTAAAAGGGTCCATGAGTTAACTTTGTCTGCCAACAGATGATTAAATTGACGGTATCCTTTGTTACTGGGGAACGTCATACAGATACGGGCATGAAAAAGCTCCGCCTTTTTCTGCCAGAAGTGGTGCAGTAATGGTGCACTAACACTGACTGAACAATTTGTCCCGTGAATACGTCACACACACGGTGTCCAAACTTGGCGAGTGGAAACGTCCTTGTTCCGGGCATTCATTTATGCTCTGAAATCGTTTCCCTTGGGCACACAGGTGTTTTGCTATGCGATTGAATTAGCAGACAAGTAGCTGGTAAGTGTCTGGCAGTTGGCAGAAAGGGGAACTTTTTCATGCCCGCATCTGTAACAAGGCAGTTAAACGTGATAAAGCAGAGAGAATACATAGGTGACCGTTGAGTCTAAGTCATTAGGCAGCCTCTACAAGGGGAAATGAGAAGAAGATAAACTGTTGGACCTCCACTGTGAAACTGCACCATTTTGTGCTGTGAATCCGAAAGCTGTTGTTCTTCAGAGAGACCAGTTTGGACAACATCAGGGTCAAAGCCAACAAAGTTTTTACTTTTCTTTTTTTTTAAAGGTGCCATGACATCAAATTTCACTTTTCTGGGGTTTTGGGGGTATAATATGATCTGTTGTGCACTGATGAGGCCATGTGAATGTCCAGAGTGAGAATCAAAGTCCCTGTTTATGGTCTGTCAGCTTTGTCTTTCTGTTCAGAAACGGTTGAATCAGACAGCAGCCTATCATTGTACGTAGTTCTATCATTCCACGTAATTCAATTGCTCCAATAAGAGCACACTATCAAGTAAACAGCCTCCCCCCCTCCTGTCTCCTAACGGTTTATGCACCGTTCGCTTCGCTCCCCCCCCCCCAGTCTGATTCAGCTGCGTGTGTGTAGCTGAGTAGTAACTTCTGTGCAGTCAGGTCTGGGTTTTCAAACAAATGGATTTAAAAGAAAACTTCTGCAGCAACACTGAGGGAGGCGACCACAACCTTGTCATTACCTGTAAGTTTATTTATTTTCTAAATGCTGTCTTGTCTGATAAACGTTGCTCACTGTCTGAAGTGCCCATGTTGCTAGCAGTTAGCCTTTAGCAAACGCCGACTGCAGCTTGACCTAGTTTCTCTATATAAGGTTTTAGCCAGATAAGGTGTAGCCAATCAAAATGAAGTCAACGTGGTCTCCGGGTAAAGCTCCATATCATCACCGGACCCAACTGTATTACTGAGGAAGTGAGGTCTGGCGTTTCAAAACAATACCCCGCTGTAAAAAATGCAGTTTTTTTCTTTGGAGTATTTACATATGCAGTAATGCCAACAACATAAACTAGTTTTTACTGCTATGTCATCACTCCTTTAACATTAATCGTGGGACAAGTGCCTCTACAATATTGATTCACTCTTAATTTTGCATTAATTGAAGTGCTTTTCTTGAATATGCTGCAGTAGTCTATTGTTAAAAAAAAGTAGAAAAAAAATACTATAAAGGGAAGGAATGGGGAGCTTCCCTTTATTTTCATGTGATTGGGAAAGGGGGGACGGGAGACAACCGCGAGGAAAAATATCACCACCTAAGGGGGGGCGCAGAAAATCAATCCATGTGGGGGGGATTTTTTTTTTCCCTAATTTCCCTTTCATTAATAAAAAACGTGTCCGCCGCGCCGCGGGAGACCGGAGCGCGCAGCCCCCCCCCCGGGGGGGGTAAAAACGGAAAAAGGGGGGGGATGTTCTCCTCCCCCCCCCGAAAAAAAGGAGGCCCGCCCCCGCGGGGAAAAAAAAAAAAAAAGAAAAGAGAGGGGGAGTTAGAAAAAAAAAACACCAAAAACAATTTACCGGACCCCCTTAAGGTAGTTTATACATGCATTCATTTTCTGTACTACCTAGTCCAGTTCAGGGTTGCGGGGCTTGCTGGAGCCTACCCCAGCTATTATCAGGGGAGAGGCGGGGTACACCCTGGACAGGTCACCAGTCTGTCGCAACAGAGAGAGACAGAACAACCATTCACCGTCACATTGACTCCTGGGGACAATTGTAACCAATTGACCTAACATGTTTTTGGATGGTGGGAGGAAGCTGGAGTACCTGGAGAGAACCCACGCATACACGGGAGAACATGCAAATTCCACACAGGAAGGCCGCTGTTGGAATTGTTTGAACCCCCTCCCCGGGCGGGACTTGAACTAGCAACCTTCTTACTGTGAGGCTGCAGTGCTAACCACCATGCCTCTGTGCAGCCCTTATTAAATTAGTTTTTTTTCACAAAAATTTGTTGCAAAATCACAACAATAATAATAATAATAATAATAATATTAATGATGGTGATAATGTCGCCAGCCTTGGTGCGGTAAACCCTGGCTTGAGTCCCTGACATGGCACCCAGGTGAACCACCATGGACCCCTGAGCAAAGTCCTTAACCCCAACCAACTGCTCCCCCGAGTGCTTTTATTAGCAGCCCACTGCTCTCAGGTTCAGCCTGAGATGGTTAAATGCAGAGAGCAAATTTCTTAATTGGCACTCTAATTGGGATTAATTAAGCATATGCTGTTGTTGTTGTTTTTTATTCGTTTGTTTTTGTGTAACAGCAAAAACATTTTTGAAATTTGAAATAAGATCTGGACAAGTCATTACCATTATATCAGGCTCTAAAGTTTTATGGTAAATTGACAAACCTCAGCTACAACTGGACAAAACCTTGGCTTGATTACTTAATTTGACCCAGAGGTACCAGTTTGAAATGTTCTGCCAGCAAGAGTACAAGCCAATAATACTGCATAACGGTGACAAAGGAAATACTTTTACTTACTATTTTTGTAACATAGATTGTAACATTATCCGCAATTTTTTTCAAACAAATGTAGTTAAAACAGAAGTTAAGATACTGTAATTCGCACCAGTAAAGTCCATTCCCAACACCTCAGATCTATGAAAGTTCAGCAGTGCAGAGAAAAATTCAGAGCAGGTTTCAGACACGTCTTTATCTGGCAGAACCAAGATGCTGCTTAAGCATTATATATATATATATATATATATATATATATATATATATATATATATATATGAATGAATATGACCGCCTAAAATGAATTTGAATAGAAAATACATTGATCCAAACGAGCAATGAGATACTGTTTTTGGGAACGAGCTGCATAAGGCAGCGGCAAACAAAAGGAATCCATCTCCCAGCAGGTTTCTGATATGCGTAGAGGTCATGTGTGCCTGCACAATTTCAATCATGCTTCTATATTGGATGACAAAGACACACATGTATCTGCATGCACATGTGCTGTGGCTTGAAGGACATTTTGACTTTCTTTCTCCTCTGCTTAAGGGGATTATGTCAAAGTCAAACTGGGAAACATCCACTGGAAATGCCGGTAAGCCTTTGATCTGGTTCTGTTTATGTGTACATTACATGCTTAAACCACAAAAAAACAACCCTCTGCCTCACACATTGAAAGTGTTTGTAGGGAAGTGGGATGAACAAACAATCCCAATAATCCCTAACACCCAAATTAAATTGTGTTTTTTTGGTTTTTGGCCATCACTGACCCTTGCCGTGCTTCTCCTACCACATCAGTATGCAACTCACACTAAAATATTCAGCACTCAGTAGGAATTTATCACCCAGTTTGCGACTTGAAATTGTCCTGAGCTTGTGTTAATCACAAACAATATTTCAACTTTCATCACTTTGCTGCAGACAGAACCCATGACTTGGAAAAGCTTTTGTCCTTGTCATGAACCAGAGCTGCAGACGCATTATAAAAAGATCTCTGCTGGAATGAAGCTGCAATGAGAGTTCAGGGGCTAAGAGAACCTTGCTGTGGCAAATAACCTCAAATGCTGCAGTGGGTAATGCATGCTCCCTGAAGTCATTGAGCTCTTTTAGGAAATAGTGCCATTAAAGTCATCATTGTCTACAATGTGGAAAGAACATGGGGATGTAGAGGCAGCGAAAAAAGGCTGGCTGACCTTGATGGTGCTTATTAGCATAAAGCAGCCCTGAAGGGGTCCACATGCAGTGTGGTCATGACGCAGTGAGTGTATGTGTGTATGTGTTCATATAGCTTTCAGTACAAACTGTTTCACATAACCTCATGATGCAAATCAAAAGAATAAAAATCATTTAATAAAGTTGTGTTGACTGTTTACGTCATCAGTCTTACCAAACAATGCTCTGCAAAGCTAAACCCATCACTGTTCCAGTAAACTGCTTTTATTTGACTGATTTCTAGATTTGGAAATTTGGGACAGCAGGAGGAATTTTAACAGCCTCAATTTCTTCAATGAGAAGCAAACAAACAATAAATAAATACCAATAAAAAAAAACACACGGTAAAACAAAGTAACCTCTCTCTGCATGAGCTCAAAGGTTTTCTATCTGCTTTTTGAAAAAGTTCAAAACCTCACTAGAGGAAATTTTTCACCTCACACATACAAAAAGATGAAGAGCATTAAAATACATTTTTGACACGGCAGTATTTTCCCTTTTTCCTTTATTTTTTTTTTAGTTCCTTGGGTTTTTTTTCTTTCTTTGTTTGTTTCTTTCTTTTTCTTTCTGCTGCCCAAAGTTCAGAAGACTGCAAATCCTAACTTGAATCAAACTAATCTGTAGCTACGATGTTGGCTAGAAATGGAATTAAGCTGTTTTTGTTAATATATTTCATGGTAGCTATATTCCTTTTCCTATTTAGGTGGGGTCATAAGCTGTAATCCCCCTTATTTTTATTCCTTTTATAAAAAGTCAAAAAATAAAAGTTAGGGAAGAGAAAGTAAATTATAAAAGCTTGAATAAAAAACTTGAATAAAAAGCCTTAATTAAAAAAAAAAAAAAAAAAAAATCCTAAAAATGAAACAAAACAAACCCCTAAGAATTAAACGAGATGGATATGTATTCACATTTTCGCTATAGGACCCTGTCAGTAAGCTCTGGTACACCCACAATTACCTTTAAAAGTGATGTAGTTAGCTAAATAAGGTCCACCTGTGTGCAATGCATGCATCACATAGGCCAGGTGTGCCCTAGAACGTATCCTCTTCAACACACCTGAATCAAATGGCTAATTCCCTCATGCACATGCTATTCAGCTCTGCAGAGGCCAGGTAACGAGACATTTGTGTGGTTCTGGTGTTGGAGAAGGGATGCACCCGAAATGTGCCGGAAGTAGCTCTGGAGGACTGGACTTGGGCACCCCTAACAGGCTGTGTCCGAATGTACACCTTACTCCAGGGGGCAAGGGTTCCAGAAAGGGCTACCAAGCAGGAAACATTTAAGTGGTTGCCTTCCTGAGCTGATGAGATGAGTGGGGGGCTGGTTGGAGCAGCAGCCCACGGCCTTCTGCACTTCCTTCACATACTCCCTAACTCCCCTGCACTACATAGCAGACTAGTATAATCATTTTGTTGGCAATTCGGACACAAAGCTGGCAATCTTCTCCTCATTGCAGATGATCTAATACCAGCTGTCACCATGGCAACAGTGCGCGTGAAGATATCATTCCAAATCAAATCCTGACACTTATTTGAAAATATTTTACTTCCTTATATTGTATTTTGGACATTTGGACACCTCTATAAAGTGACGTGACCACTACTATATAGGGGATAGTGTGGGCATTCGGACACAGCCATAATCTCAGTGTTTATACCTGCTCTGATGAGACTAAAACCACATTTTTTGGCAATCAAGAAAAGCCTTATATACAGTTCAAGTACAACACTTCTGATCGCCACAAGAACACTATCACCACAGTGAAGGCTGCTGGTGGTGGCAGCAGTGGCAATACGTTTTTATTACTGAAGGTTTTTATTGCTGAACCTCTGCTTATTGTTACTTCTGAGAAATTCAGAAGTTAAAAAAAAAAAAAAAGTAAAGAGCATTCAGAAGTGAAAAAAGCACTTTCTAAAGCAGTGTTTCTCAATCCTGGTCCTCAGGGACCTCTGCCCTGCTGGTTTTCAAACATTCTTCCTTCAACACACCTGACTCAGATGAAAAGCTCGTTAGCAGGCTTGCAAAGAAGTTGATGAGCAGTTGAGTTGATCTGAATCAGGTGTGGAGGAGTTGGAAACCTGGAATACATACAGGGCAGGGGTCACTGAGGACCAAGACTGAACCCCTGTTCTAAATTGTTCTTTTTACCTCGTTACGTTTCTAACCTGTGACCAATTAACCTAATTAGCTGCACTGTTTCCCCAACCATTTCTTTTGAATAAAAAATAGTTTTCCAGTCTCTTCTTACTCTATTCCAACTTTTTTGAGATGTTATTGTTCAGCTTCTTCAAGACTTGATCATTATATTCATAAAATAATAAAATGCCTCATGTTAAACATTTTATATTTTTATGTTCTATTGTGAATAAGATATCGACTTATGTAAAAAAAAAAAAAAAGATTAAAGTGATTAAAATATAAAAATGTTTGTTTTTTTAAAGTTACAAAAACCTTAGAAATGAGTGTATTTGCAGAACAGGAAATAGTCTTATTAATCAGATTTCCATAATGTTATATGATCAAAGTTTACAGTAACTGTTACTATTCTGTGGGACATTCACCTTTCCTCATGTCTCCTCCCACCTGCACTGTAACTGCACAAAGCTGTAAACATGTTTGCGTTGACGTTAGAATTAAGGAAGAGCTGCAGATCAATAAAGTATTTTCTTCCATCTTTCCAGCGTAAGCCCATGGTGGTAAATAGCATCCTGCAGAAAAGACTTTCATACTGCAGGATAAAACAAGGTTTATTAATATTGATGTAACTTTTACAGGTCTTAAAAAGGTCACAGATTGCTCGCTGCGGTCTGATGCCATGTAATGCAGCTCTTGCTTGATTGAGTATCCTATTAATGGCTAGAGCAATAAAATGATAGATACACCTCCACTAGTTTTAAGAACTGTCCCTTTAACCTCCATGTTATTAAATGTAATCCCACTAAGTTGATCAAACCTGTCTCTCTAGTCATTTGCTAAATCAAAACACATGGCATCTCTTGATGTAATTGGTTTACAGATGAGTAATTTTTTGCACCGTGGAGAAGTTCCTTCCTTAGTCGAATTTGTTTGAGCATCAGGGGCTAAGCTAAGCTGGTCCAAGCTAATGGGCCAGAGAGCTTGCTGAGAAACTGCTTCCTCTCTAGATTTACAAACCAGCCTGGAGCATAGTGTGGAAACAGAATTTGATCTCATAGCTCCAGAAAACTCAGCAACCTTTAAATTCTTAGTGTTACTGGTAGGTACAAATGGCTTGAGAAGAACACCAAAGAGAACAAGGTTGATGCTAAGCGTTATAAGAGAAATCACCTGTGAAACCTAATGGTCCAAACAGACTAGGAAAAATGTGAGTAAATGCTATACAGTATGCGCTTCTTTAAAAATGGTCTATTATTTAGTGCCTGCATGGCTCAGATATTAATCATGCTAGTCGGCGACTCCACAACGTACGTACACTCGTCCAAACATGCTCGTGTCTCAGTGCTGCCTATAGTGTTCCAACTTGGAGGTAGAGCAATTCTGGGCCTAATTGTATCTTGGAGCTACTGTGCTGCTCATCTCTGGAGATCTCATTATAAGATCCACAAGCTGTTCAAGCACGCACCCACTCTCCTCTCTCTCTCTTGCTCTCTCTCTCTTTCCAACAGCTTGTACAGCATGACTGTCTAAAATCACCATCACCCCTTTGCACTATTGACAGAACAAAGCAGTTATTGTTGATTAGGAAACTACACCTTCAAGCTAAATCGAGACACGTAAAGAAAAGGAGATAAACTGCTCTGAAAGCCGTTTATTTTGGAAGAATTTGGGTTTAAAAAAAAAATAAAAATTTTTTGGAAAGGGGAAAAAAAAAAAAAAAAAAGTTTTGGGAATGAAAAAAAGGAAAGGATGGGAAAAAAATTTTTTTTTTTTTAAATTTGAAAGGGGGGGGGGGGGGGGGGGGGGTAAGGGAAGGGAATAAAAAAAAAAAGAGTGAATAGGGTTGTTTTGAAAAACAAAGGGGGTTAAAAAAAAAGCCACAACACCCCCCAGGGAAAGAGAGTTCAAAGAAAAGAAAAAAAAAAGGGCCTCTTCTTCTCCTTCTTTCTAAAATATTTTTCGGGGGGGTTTTTGGGGGGGGTTTTTTTATTGCTTTTTTTCCGGTCGTGTTTGCTGCTGAGAGAAAAGAAAAAAGGGGAAAGAGGGGGGGGAGGGGGGGGGAAAAATTTGGGGGGGGGGAAATTTTTGTTGAAAAAAGGAAGGTTCACTTTTTAAAAAAACAATAAGGAATTCCCAGGGCCCCCAGGCGATCTCTCCCCGATCTGGCTGCTGGTTGTCAATTATATCTCTGATCCAAATCATGAGGACAGTGGGTTCCAAAGACCAACTATTTTTCGTCCATTTGACGGCTGATATGACTGTTGAGGTTCCCAAAGCACTTTTTTTTCCTTGATACTTTTTGGATCTCTTTCATGCAGATTATTGATGTGGCATGACAAAGGAGGGCTCTGGCAGGATTTGAACCCTAAACTCCTGGGTGAGTCATATGCGCTTAACAGTCAGCCAAAGGGATATCCTCTTGGCCAAGTAGCCAGAACGCATGATATGTCAGAGGCATAGCGACAGGACCGTCAACTTTTACATCTCTTTCCGACTTTTTAAAAGCACATCCTTGTGCTCCACACATGCCACCATCCAGGATCCATGGACCCACTTCAAGTGCTATGGATCCCAAATTGCAAGTGCCAGATTGTGATAGGACGAAGGAGCGCCCAGGCGGGATTTGAACCCTAGATTCCCACGTGAGTCATATGCCCTTAACAGTTAGCCAAAGGGATATCCCCTTGGCCAAAGTAGCCAGGGCACATGATTAATCGAAGGCGTATTTGACAACACAGTGACAGGTACAACTGGGCAGTTCTTTTTTCAGTTGAAGGTTTTCAGGGTTTCTTTCCACAAGAAGATTTAAGCTGCCTTCATACTGTATTTGCCAAGCTGTAAAAAAGGGCAGTTATCGGAATTTGATTTCTTCCTTTAATTGAAATATAAAGGCTCTACTTTAATTTCAGACTTAAAGATTGAAAACAGTCAACTTTTTCTTTCTTTTTTTTTTTTTTTATCTTGGCATAAAAGTTGGAATAAAAGGATAGACTTCTCCTGCAGCCTGGCAGACTCAGTGGTTCAAAAATATCTACTCGAAGGGGCTGCTCCATGACACTTTGATGAAAACTTTAGATTTATTATTCAAATGCATTTGCAACACAGATAAACTCTACTGTGGAATCATTGTACTAATCCCTCAAGTAACAACTTAAAAGGATCTTCTTAACAATTTAACACCTGAGTTATAAACAACTGCATACAGTATGCATTAAAGCCCAGTTTTGAAAAAGGAGATGCTGCTCTTAGGACTACTGTATACTTTCCTTTATAGCTAAACACTATTCATTAGCACCAAAGTTGGTTGTTTCCAGACAAATGACTGTAATTTAGAGTACAAGGTTATTAAACTTCCCTAAATTTCTTCAAGGTGACATAACCTGGTATTTAACATACACAATCCTTCTTAAATCATCATCAAATTACTTTTCAACCATAGTTTGGTGGAAGTAAAATTTAATAAGCTAATTTTGACCTCTTCTCATCCCCCACTTTTTGGGGTCGTCATCCTCCTCTTTGACCAAACTCGTCATTAATCACCACTCTGCCGTCTAATCAGCTGATTTCAGGTGGTGGAAAAGAGGCCAGTTTATGATAGCAGCTAGCAGCTTTCATGGCAGAGAAGAAGCCAAATGTCGCATTTTTGTGGCCGATTCTGTTAAGAAAGAGCCCACATTCAAAAATGAAGCTACTTTCACATTCTGGAGTTTCCGGCACATTTTAACTGAGGTCCATTTCCAACACCACATGTTCTAATGTGAAAAAGTGTGATTTCTGGGTGACCTTTAAATGTTTCCTTTGATTTTACCAATGTTTTACACACAATGCACATCATGAACAATTTAATTTCATGACCTACTAAAAAATGGCAACCCAGCACTTACAACAACAACAATAAAAGACAATGGCTAGAATGGGGTAAAACAAGATTTCAAAACCTAAATGTTGGCAGGCACAGTTAACTTAATGTTTAATGAAGGTGCAGAAATTCCATTAGCTTCTTTTTAAATTTCCCAAATCAATTCTTTACTCTTGCTGTATCTTTTTATATCCAGCTGTGGTTTTACAGGACTTGCTTTCCTTCTAGTCCTATCATAAAATAACTTAATTGATGTTAACAGCAAAGGTCATTTACTGCTAAAGTAAATTTCAATAACAAATTTTCTGAAGCTCATAGTTATGGATAAATATATTACAAGGATGCTGTTTGCATGGTGTGAGTTTACATTCCATGATGTTTACAGCATCATTTCTGAATGATAGATGTGCAGCTTTAATGGCTTTACTGCTGATACACAAACAGCTCTGCAGCTTTAAGGAACCAAACAGCCTAAAATGAAAGCAGGTTGTGTGTGTGTGTGTGTGTGTGTGTGGGTGTGTGTATGGGTGTGTAGGTGTGTGTGTGCAGCACACAAACTTTGATATTAAATCAGAGAGAAGCAAACATATAGTAAAAAAGACAAGACTGAATGAAAGTTTCAATAAACAAATGAAAAACACTGGAAAGATCTTTGTAGAACCAAAACAAGATTAAAATAGCAACACCCTTTGTTTAAAACTCAAATATTTGTGTGGGCAAAATTTGCTATTCTAGATATTTCATGTTACATTTATACAATGTGTCTGAGATTTTTCACCACTCATCAAGGGTCTTGTATTGATGATGGGAGGACCTAAGTGTTGCGTAAAGACTTCTTCAGCACATCTCAAAGATTCACTGTGGAGTCATGATCAATCAGGATTCTATCCAGTTCTCTCTCAAAGATGGTGCTTTGCTGCTTTCTTTCATATCTTATTCATGTGTTGGACACTTCTTAACAGAATTGAGGAGTGTTTTTATTTATCTATTCATTTACTGTTTTTTTTTTTTTTTTTTTTTTTTTAGCAATGTCTTTGGTTATTTTGTTTGCTTGATGCAGGTCACTTATTTCACCCCTTCAGAAAATTTTTTAGAATCCTACAGTTTAGGTTTTAAGCATTAATGTTATGGACAAAACCTCCGCGCCTCCACATGAAGATTTCTGAAGAGCTGAATCAAAGCTTGGTGGGCGGTTCCCACCATCACTATCTTGGCCGCGTCCCCCATTTTGTCAGTCCCAGAAAAAAAAAAAAGGTAAGAGGTGGAGCTGACACCCAATGCTAACCAACCTAATCTTGAGCTAATGGGATCTAACAGGCTAAAGCTAAAGCTCGCTTGCCAGCTACGGGGTTCTTGCACCATTTTAAAAGTAAAATTTAATGCTTTTTAAGACCTCTTGAAGACCTCACCAAATAAAATTTAAGACCCAAAAATGTTATAACGACTACTTTTGAATATTTAACTTTTTTTTTTAATATTTAACTTTTTGCTGTTAAATATTTGTTGTTGTTTCCCGTGAAGGAGAGGGGGGGTGCGTGCCCACCTAAGTTGCGGTAGAGGGAAGGAGCGAGGGAGTAAGGAGTAGCGGGGGGACGTTTCTGCCATATGTTTCTGCCAAATGTTATGTTGTAAAACAAACTTGTGGCTTATTTAGCCAGTAAATAATTATTTTGCCTCCAAAACTCTTTTCTCAGTGTTGTATTTGTTGTTTTATAGAAGTAAACAGCTGTTCAGATGATGAAGGTGTTACTAAAGTAAAAAAATATTGGCATCAAAGACACTTTTCCACTTGAAGCTCACTGCGGCATTCAAAGCTAGTTTTATCAACCTTTTGGTCAGAAATGGGCATTTTTGCTGCAACAAAGCCATGTTCTACTGCAGATTACTAAGAATGGAAAAAGCTAGAAACAAATGTTTTTTTTTTCTGATAAAAGAAGAGAGTCTAAGCTTTCCTTTGGTACATTCAGTGTTTGCATTGGCATAGTATACAATATTCTGTGGATCTCCCAAAATCAGTGAAAATGCTTAAAAATCCTGGCAATATGAAGCCCTCTGCTCGGAAAAGGTCTGGCAGTCAATGAGTTAATGACACAAAGTTGTCTTCATCTGCAGCCACGGAGGCTTCAGCTATGCACGTTCTCACGACGTGCACAACGTTCTTGACATATCACGCTACTAGAAAGGAGTGCGAGTGTTTCCAACTCCACCTCTTCAGTAGCGCTTTAAAGGTGCCATGACATCAAATTTCACTTTTCTGGGGTTTGGGGGGTATAATATGATCTGTTGTGCACTGATGAGGCCATGTGAATGTCCAGAGTGAGAATCAAAGTTCCTGTTTATGGTCTGTCAGCTTTGTCTCTCTGCTCAGAAACAGTTGAATCAGACAGCGGGCTATCATTCTACGTAGTTCTATCATTCTACGTAATTTAATTGCTCCAATAAGAGCACACTATCAAGTAAACAGCCCCCCCCCCCTCCTGTCTCCTAACGGTCTATGCACCGTTTGCTTCGCTCCCCCTCCCTGTCTGATTCAGCTGCGTGTATGGAGCTAGTAGTAACTTCTGTGCAGTCAGGTCTGGATTTTCAAACAAATGGATTTAAAAGAAAATTTCTGCAGCAACACTGAGGGAGGGGACCACAACCTTGTCATTACCTGTAAGTTTATTTATTTTCTAAATGCTGTCTTGTCTGATAAACGTAGCTCACACTGTCTGAAGTGCCCATGTTGCTAGCAGTTAGCCTTTAGCAAACTCCGGCCGCAGCTTGACCTAGATTCTCCAAATAAGGTCATAGCCAGATAAGGTGTAGCCAATCAAAATGAAGTCAACGTGGTCTCCGGGTAAAGCTGCATATCATAACCGGACCCAACTGTATTACTGAGGAAGTGAGGTCTGGCGTTTCAAAACAATACTCCGCTGTAAAAAATGCCGTTTTTTTCTTTGGAGTATTTACATATGCAGTAATGCCAACAACATAAACTAGTTTTTACTGCTATGTCATCACTTCTTTCACATTGATATTTGTGTCGGAGTTTGAGGTGGTTGACGTGTTTTCTGAGCGCAGTGCCATCACCTGAGGACGTTCACATGTTTACATCACAGAGAAACACAGCGGAGCATGGCAGCGAGCAGCTTTGACATGCAGTCATGCAAACCATGTAAACAACATTAGACTGTTTAATTCATTATTAAAGAACTGAATCAGCAGTGGAGTGTGAACAGAGATGCTGCAGAAATATGTGAAGACGAGCCTCGGTTTCTAAAGGAGGAAGGAGTCTGCGCGTGCACCCGCCGTAGGCTACTTTCACGTCAGTCTACAAAAGTCCCCAACACAACCAGAAAAGCCACTAGATTTGTCACAGTCGCCTTTTTGAGGGGAAAAATTGGCTAAAGGGGTCTGTAAACTGGCTAAATATAGCCACGATGTCGATAAATTGGCAACACCGCACCGCAGACACACTCCGACGTCAGCGCCTGTAGCTGATGTACCATAAAACAGCTGTTAATTGCACAAACTCTCATTGACACGACGGATATGACACAAATTTAATCAAACACATATACAATATTAGATCCTTTACAGTGGAGTGCTGTGCTTTCCCATCAGCATTTAACACACCGACTGAAAGAGTAATACATACAGCTAAATATATGGTAAATTTAAGACATTTTAAGACCTTAATTTCCAGGATTTAAAATGAAGACTTTTTAAGGACCCGCGGGAGCCCTGAGCTAAAACACACAGTTGTGCAGAAGTAACAAAGGAGCTGCCACCACAATCGGCCACACTACACATGATTTTGGTCCTCCTCCTACACCAACATCAGACTAAGAATCTACTTACAGAAGCTCACCTCTCTTCCACCACCTAAAATCAGTTGATGACAAGCTTTGCCCAAGAGGGGGGCACCCCCCCCCCCTTCAAAAAACCCCGAACAAACAAACAAACAAAAAACAAAAATTCCCTGCTCTGTTCTGCTGTTGAGGCAGCTGAGGCAGTGATTTAAGCCTGCTGCACAAGAGAGCTTTCTGCTGAGCTAAAAATCTCTTGAGGCCGTTTGCTCAGCAGATAGTCGCTGTGTGCGCCTCATTTTTGGTGAGTTTCCTGCCTCCCGCGGCCTTGAGGTGAAATTCAAACACGTTTGATATTTTTTTGCCTCACGCAAGGCGAAAAACTCACCATGTGTGCTCAACTTGAGCTGTCTGCTGAGGGCAGAAGTTCTAGCAACCAATCACAAAGCGCCCCCGCAGATCATTCAAGATGGATGCCCTCTGTCATCACGTCAGAAGACTTGATTGATATCTTGCAAAAAGATCCAAAGACTGAAGGTAGAAAAGTTTTGAGGATCTTTTTGTTAGAGACTGAATTGTGCCATTGTATTTTTATTTATTTTGTCGTTTTATTAAAGGTGCCATGACATCAAATTGAACTTTTCTGGTGTTTTGGGGATATAATACGATCTGTTGTGCACTGATGAGGTCATGTGAATGTCCAGAGTGAGAATCAAAGTTCCTGTTTATGGTCTGTCAGCTTTGTTTCTTTGTTCAAAAATGGTTAAATCAGACAGTAGCTTATCATTCTACGTAATTCAGTTGCTCCAGTCAGAGCACACTATCAAACGAACAGCCCCCCCACCCTCCCCCCTCTCGCCTTCTTCCACCCTCCGCTCCACTCTCACCCCCTCCCTGTCTGATTCAACAGCGTGAGTGGGGCTGAGTGACTACTGCTGTGCAGTCAGGTCTGGGTTTTCAAACAAATGGATTTAAAAGAAAACTTCTGCAGTAACACTGAGGGAGGCGACCACAACTTTGTCATTACCTGTAAGTTTATTTATTTTCTAGTTGCTGTCTTGTCTGATAAACATAGCTCACTGTCTGAAATGCACGTTGCTTACAGATAGCCTTTAGCAAACTCCAACTGCAGCTTGACTTATTTTCTTTAAATAAGATTATAGCCAAATAAGGTGTAGCCAATCAAAATGAAGTCAACTTGGTCTCCGGGTAAAGCTGCATATCATTACTGCAGCCAAACCCCTGCTGTGAAAAGTGATGTGTTTTTCTTTGGAGTATTTACTTATGCAGTAATGTCAACTACATGAACTAGTTTTTACTGCTATGTCATCACTCCTTTAAGTAAATCGTATGCAACATACTGTACTTTAGTAAAATCATTCCAGTTGGTGACGGTAGTGCACCTTTGATTTCGCCAACCGCCATTAAACTCGAAAGAAGAAGTCATGTAAGAAAACTGATTGAAACTTATACAGAGATGATATTTAGATGGATGTTCTTGAAGTCTGACGAAACATCATATAAGCAGCTATCGTCTGGCCGTACTTCCACCAATTCATCCTCGTATGCGGCAGGCTTTACCTGCAACAGCGGACCAAACTACCAGGCACCAGTGGATTATGTTTATATTCAATGACGATGTCCCTGCGACTTTACCTGCTGCTCTTCATGTATGTGCTGAACATTTCAGCACATACATGAGTTTGGGACAATACCAGACGAAGTTGGCCTCAATTGTGCATTTGAAAAAAGGGGAAAGCCAATAGAGAAGCCGCTTGACTTGTAACCAATGATTTGTCTGTAGTTCTGGGTCTTGTAGCGAAAATACTCCAGACATTAATGTCTCTGTGTGTATTAACAGACTGGTCTACACATTTCTAAATTTTAATACAGACTTGTGGATTTTTTTTTTTACACATTTGCTAACCTGATTACACACAAGTTGTTTTACACATTTGCAGATCTGACTGCGTACGTACAAATTGGGATACAGACACACAACCCTCCACACATATTTGCAAATAATATTGCTTCAATAATACTGTATCCTCATAATGAAATTCAAATTATCAGGACCTCACCTGCAGTGCATTAAGTGTTGCTGTGTAACTGTAAAACTTTTTATCTTATGTGTAAGACACCATGAAACGATGGTAGACAAACTGTGACAAGCTGCCAACATAGCAAAACGTGCTACACACTTGTTCACATCAGATGTCCACTCGTTATGTTTATTAGAGTCCAGCCCTTTTACTCTGCTTATTCTCTCCATCAGCCGTACCGTTACATTTTTATCTCGTTTTTCTCGTTGGGACACATCATTTTTCTTTGCTCAGTCCAGCATGAGTAAACTTTGTTTTGGTTTGTGTTGCTTGCCTCCCTGCCCTCAATGTTTACAGCTAGACGTCACAGTCCCTTCACACCAGCTTGTGATTGCTCATACAGACAAGTCTAACTCTCTTGCTTGCCCTTGAAAGAGAAAGAGAAAGAGGGGGTTATGAAAAGAAATCAGGATTAGCTTTATGTAATCACCCCAACTATGATTGAAAATTCAACTGAGGATAATTTCAGGAGGATTGCGTATGTCAAATACCGGGTTATGTATGATACCTTTGAACACATAATCTCATCCAGCCTCCGTGTAATCACAAATTTTCTGCTGGATATTGATAGATTCCGGATAACATGTTATCAGTTTCATTCTGCAGCATGGCATCAACTAACATCAGCTCAACTTTAGCTGTCTATGAGAATACTGACCTCATCACTGGTCATGAAAATTATTTTGAGGACAAAAAATATAGTAAAATTGATGAGGATGTGTCTTGAAATTATGTTGATGTTCCTTCCTGAGCAAAAAGGTATATCTGATAAACAGGATGACAAAGGTGACACAGATGTTAAGAAATTTCATGGTCATTCGGCCCTTATGACACTCAATGCAGAGCACCAATAGATTAGAATAACTCCATAACCTGCTGGAAATGCCATGTCACACCCAAGAAATAAAGACAACCGACCACCATCTCTTGAGAAGATGACCAACATGGAAGGGAGCAAGATGCTCGGCTACAATTGGAGGAGGCTTGTCAAAACACAACTGCATGATAACATGAAAATGTTGCTTCTTGATGAGGTTTTCAGACCTTTTAATGTGGCTACTGCCAGCTTATATAGCAGTTAGCCAAGATACCCTATTTTTCATGGTATCATGTCACTTCGAACATTTCATGTGCTGCCATGATCTGCGTTTCCAGTCAGGATAAACAAGCTACTTGGCAAGTAAATGCCAAACTTGCTGTCCTTGGGGATGTTTGGAACAACTGTGTGAAGACACAGTCGTTCTTTGTTCATCTTCACGTTAGAAACATCTAAGGAGAACCCAAATGTGATCAATATTCATGCATGTAAACAGACAGACACAATGGTGTTTTACAATTGTCAATTTACAGTACTGTTAACTTTCAATTTGCATATCCTATTTTAAAATTACTCTCTTGAACAAGTGATTAACCCATCTTTGTTGTTTTTTTAATCTCTGTTGTCTCTGTTGTTGACTGATTCGCTGTTGTTTAATTGTTTTTTATCACTGCTAGTTGCAAAAGAAATTGCCCTACGGGGACAGTAAAGACTCCTTGAACCTTGGAGTGAAATAAAGTTGTTTTTTTAATGAAAAAAAAGGACTTTTTGCCCTTTTTTTCATAAAATAAAACTATACGAGTCATTTTTGGCCCATAACACTACTTACTGTATGTCACTATAGTTGACCATTTGACCTTAAGTTGACCAAAAACAAACAAATGATCTTTTTAGAGTAGTTGTATGATGTCATCCCCATAGGAAATATAATGAGTGAATTTGAACTATTCATTCGACCAGAAGCGAGTGGTGTCATGTAAGATAAAAGGTCTATGTGGTCCAAAAACATAACATTTAAACCAATATTCAGATGGACATGAATGCATACTGAGGTAACAGTGATGGATTATATTGGCTTTTGAATATTTTAGGGAAAGGTAGATTCCGAGTCAAATTTGACCTGCCAACACTAAAGATGTTGGCAGCTTTTGAACACATCACAAGGGTAGAGTGACAATACAGTGCTTCATGACCTGCAAACTTTATCTTGACATAACGCAAACCTTTCTGAGAGAGAATGCAAAACTTATTGCAAGGGCATGCAAAATTATTGAGTGGTAATGCAAAAGAAACAAAAAAGGCATGCTACCTGCGGGGCTCCGTATGAAGGCAATTTCAAGCAGTAAAAAGCTCCTGGAAAACATCATCTACCCCACCTTTAAATACAGCAGAATTGGTTTCTCCCAATCAATAAGCTCAGCTAAGCTAGTCATTTAACAATCCTGCCTGAATGAAGCACAAATGAGTGGTACCAGAGAAGGAGAATGATTTTTTTTTTTTTTTTTTTTGCACAATTTTGCACAAAAAAGATACATTTAGAAACCGGGCTTTCTATAGGCTAGAAGATTTGTAGTCCAAAGCTGCTTTTATATTCAAACCTTGTTATAATGTCCTTTTCTATTAACATTTTGTGTCTATGTAAATCATTCCATATTAAACAGGCAGTACAGTGAGGAGTTTAACATGACATGTGCCTCCTGTTATGTGAGCCCAGAATAGAGTGAAGATTGTCTGTCTCGGACGAGGACTAATAAAGAGGTGAAATACTCCAAAGAGAAATTATCATCTCATCTTAAGAAGGGCTCATAAACTGCACAGTATTAATCTATGCTGGAATGACCCACTGACAGTTACCATAAAGTCTGGCTCTTATCCAGACTGCAGGGAAAAATGAGTTTTTATTTTTTAATAATCCCTGGAGATGGATGCAAGTAGATAGAGCAAAAAGGTGGTTTTGATTATTAAATAAAACTTGCTCTCTTTTATTTATGTAAAAACCAAGTGATTAATATCTCTTTCTCTATATAGCTATATAACATCTGCATGTCACTTATGCCCTTAGTTTTAAGTTGAATCTTACTGATGATTACAGGACTGTGGATGTGTGTCTGCCCCTTAAAGTTTGCTCATTAAAACTTCTGCACTTTTTAAACTTACTGTGCCGGCTATCCGTCCAGATCTCTGTGCTTTCTAAACATGGTTTTAATTGCTGGCAGCTTCTCTGTGAATGAATGAACCTCTCCTGTCACACTGCTAGTTATGAATAAATGTGCAAACATTATTAATGGAGATATGGGGAACTATTGAGTAGGTCCCACAATGGAAATGCTGTGTTTTGAAGCACTTTTTCTGGATCCTGCTAAAAGCTCCCCCCCTCCCCAGCTCCTGCACCCCCAGCCTGCAGCTGTCTGAATACTGAAGCCGCCAATCCCTCTGCAGCCCAGGCATAGAGAAAAAGTATTGTCAGCATCACAATGAGAGGGAACGAGAGTCTGGGGCTCGGGAAACCGATCTGGTGTCCTTGTTCATCCAACCTCCAACAACACTCCCTGCCTGCAGTCCTGTGTGTCTCTCTCTCTCACACACAGACAGGCACACACACTTGAGCCATATCTTTCCATTCTCCACCAGTCCATCACTCAGTGTCTTTCCTCGTCCATTCTGAGGGAAAAATAAATGCAGTCTAAAAGCAGTCTGGATGTTCTTTTCACACGCTGCGACAAAATAGCTATCGCTTCAGGGTCCTGTGGTTGTACATGCACAGCACACATGCAACTGTAGCCATGTGACAAGACTTGAGTCCATTAAACACACCGATGTTAACCCTTCAAACTTAAACCAAAACAAGGGGCATTATGAAATGAGAATCCATTTAAAATGTTTTATTGAAGGATGAAAACTTGTCCCTCATGCCTAAGGCGGAGGGTTGGATTTCAAGGCCTGAATTTTGCCTGTTATGAATCCAAGTTACTCACTTCAAAATAAATCTACAAATTAGAGATATAGAATTTCTAATGGATAATTGTAGTGCTTCCTTCCCTTTGCAATTCTAACCACAAATCCAAATGAATATTATATGTTTTGCATGAGGGCATTCCATTCCTTTGGGCATGCATAGTGATACGGTACTGTATGTAAAAACCTCTTGAAAAATAAAGCCAGATACAAAACTGTAGTTCTGCTGTCCTCCCCACATTTTTCACTGTTCTGTAAATGGACCAGATAGGTGATCCTCTATGGCATGGAACTGTAACCTACTGAATCCACTCACTCTGTCAGGTGTGGTAACATTATTTTGCAGTCTAGGGAAACCCATATTGTTGAATAATTTCTCGGTTCAAGCATTTTCCCAACAAAAGACATTGCCCCAGCCGTGTGTTTGCAAACCTTGTCAGAGACCCGAATAAGATATTACCTTGGGAAAGGCTGAAGCAATCTTTGTTTAGAGGACACACGGATGATCCATTGCTCATATGAAATGATTAGAGGTGAAGAAGCATGACGCAGTGGCAAGTGGAGGGAATCTCTCAGGGTAAACCATCTGGAAACCAAATTAAAATGGACTTTTGGAACATGCAGTTTGGAAAGCATGGCTAACCCCAGTAAAAGGGACTTTTTCACTTTCATTTCAGCCTAAAGTGCACTGTATATCCAGGATGGAGGAGAGCAGATAACTAAATTGGACACACATAAGCCAACATCATGAATGGAATAAATGTGTTCAGTTCTCAGGACAGACAGCATTGTGGCTTAAATCTTGCTGTCCATTACAAGAAGTCCATAAATTTAGAGACGTTGGATTTTTTTTTTTTTACTCACTGTTGGAACAGGTCTATATTATTCTTGTAACCCACATGGAAAAGTCCTTTCCAAATACAGTAGACAGCAGACCCTTTTCCAGAGTATACATTTCAGAGATAAAAGGTCATGGTATTGTGGATGCCACTGTCATGGTTTATTGGTCGCTAGATGGAATTGAGCCATTGTTTAAAAATTCAAGAGCAAATCATTAATAGAAACATGACAAATATTTATCTGTCCTTTAATAAGCGCTGCAAGCAGATCAGTTATGTGGTTGAAAACCATTTGCCTTGGTTGAGTCTTTCTAGGCTCAAGCAACATCCATGACACTACTCTACTGTACATCAGGTCATGTTACTGTCTACAAACTAATGGAGATCCTGCTGGTTTATTACATCCTTGATTTAATTAAACCATTTAATAGCGAGTTTAAAAGGATTGCAAATGTCTCTAGTGTATATTTTATGGGTAAAAGTTATACTAATATTTCAAAAGCATTTTCAAAGACTCCCAATTCAGCCTCGACAGTAAATCACAGCTGTGGCTGCACCTGAAAAGGGAGAAAAAAAGATGAGTGAGCATAGAAGCTTCTTTGTGAGCACAATAATTGGAAAACTTTCCTTCTGAAGGCCTGTTTTTCGGTGTATGGATGGAACAATTAAAGTGCACAGGTCCAGAAACCTGATGGAGGTTTGAGCCGTTTGTAAGAACAGGCGCAACAAAAGACGAGCAATTATGGCGCTGTTGTTGGGAGCTGGCCTTGCAACAGTACAAAGGAGAAGTGTGTTTTTATGTAACACAGCAAGTACAGGCAAATACGGTATCTTGACATCAGATTTGCAGAGCTGATAAAGATGGGGGAAAAAAAAAAAAAAAGACAGGCACCTCATAAAAATGATTTTAATATCCTAAATGTTATCAGAGGACAGATAACAATTTTTCACTTTTTACAATATATTACTATCATTAGACTGTTTTATACATGGTTTTATAATTTAATTCTCAAATATTTTTATACATGCTTGGGGCTGACATTCCCTGGTCAGATGAAGCGAAAAAATAAGAGAAAAAAAGGCACATGATTGCTCTTGTCCACAGCGAGCAATACAGTCCAAAGAAACAAAGAAGAGGTTGGTGTGAGTACAGGTGAAACGTCTCTTTATGGATGGCCGGCCCTGTTGAAGCCTCTTAAATTGTCTTGCCAGGGTGACACATTGCCCCCAAAGCTATTTTCTCAAATTACCTGCCAGTAGAATTACATTAATGTGGCCAGTGGCAACAATTATCTCTCCTTATTTGTTCAAATCCATCCCCCAGAAAATATCAACAGACATATGCACTCACAAGTCTTCTTATCTCCAGTGATCTGAGAGTTTTAAGGTGGAAACACAGCACCCAGGTACTTTGTTCTGTACATGTAGCTGAATGCCGGAAATGTGGGTCATTTCAAACAGAGCAGCTTGCCTTAATGTCCAGTTTGAACATGCTGCTCAGTGGAACTAATGAATTGATCATATTCTTTTTTTTTAAGACGGACTTGAAGTTGGGAAAGCTCTGTGGCCTGAGGGGAGCTCAGTGTGCTACATAGTCTGCAGTGTGAGATATCACACACTGTAGCACCACCATTTCCAGCTCCTCTCTGAAGTGTCCACAGTGTGAAAGCCGACTGTGACTTGAAGCACTGCTCGAACTGTGTCAGAAGTTCCCTTAATGCCTGAGATGCTTAATCCAGTTTCGTATCATCCATTTCTGACCGGAGCATCTCTGGACCACCAGGCGAAGACCAAAGTTGGCATCTTTGGACATTTCCACCTCCAAGCACCGGCCAGTGTCTCTGTTGATGATAGGACCATTCTGCAACATAGACATTCCATTTTTATTTCCTCATCAACATTATGTTACATTTACAGAAGATCAGTGTCAAAATAACCACAGGATGCTCTTTCTTTACCTGTGTGAAGTCCCAAAGTCTCTGGGAAGTCCTTGTTACAGCGTCACATTTTTTCAGACTGGGTGTACGTCCTCTGCCATCATCGATGAGGCATTTTGTGTCAGGTAGGAAGGTGGTTGACCCCAGGGGTCCAAGCTGGAGAAGGCCCTCTGTAGAGTAACGAGCAAGCTGCAACAAAAAGCCAAGCGATGTATTATTTTGCTAGACTCAAATACTGCAGAAGCAAAACATATAGCTCCAAGAAACAAACACATATTTAAAGACGTGTATAGAAAGCAGAAACTGGAAATGTGCTTCAGTGAGCAAATGTGATTAAATGTGTTTTGCAGTGTTGCTGTTTAGCTGCGATGCTCTAAAAATACAGACTGCTGAAACGATAGAAACTTAAAAAAAGGTTTGTTATTGTCAGGCAGATTGGCAGAAGGTGTAAATTATTAAGATTGAGCTCAGACTTTGTGTGTTTCCAGAGTCCTCCATTCAATATCATAACCTTCTCAGCCTATGACTTCCCTCCTTCCAAACCAGACCTTCTCACACGCACTTCCTCATCTTCCCAGAATCCAGATTTATCAGCATCAAACTCAAAGACTTTCTTATAATAATCCGTTTTTGATTTGATAAAAACTTAAAACACAATTCTGACCCGAATTAGTACTATTCGTCCTAGAACAAGAGAAAATGGAAGCCTGAGATGACACATATCAAGAAAAGGATAATTGAGGATTGTACAGTAGGACTGTGGGAATAGAGATTTTTGTAGTGTTCCTTTGTCCAAATTCACCAAAAAACTGAAGCACCAAGATAAAGTTGGGACGATGAGTCCATTTGAGTTTTAGCTGAGGCAATCCAAGGCTACGGTACATCACTGTAGAGTATAGAAATGAAATGGATTGTTTACTTCAGTACCACTTTAAAAGAGAGCACTAGAGTTTGCACTGCAGAATGTTTAACTTAGAAATATGAGTTAAAGGGCTGCCTTGAAATTTTGAGTGGAATGGAACGATTTTTGTGTATTTAAGATCTGTTTAAGTATCTTAATTTATAACGACATACCAGCAGCTTGTTAATTTGACATACCTGTAACATATTTTGTCAAATAAAACAAGCTAACAAAAAACTAATCTCCTTTACAAAAGTGTTGTACGGATTAAAGAAACTGTGGAGCCAGCAAAGCAGATGCTATAAAAGTTTATTTAAATGTGAGGTTAAGTTTTAAAAAACGCAGCATTCATTTGAAACTAGGTTAAAACATAAATGTTTTGTTTTGTAAAATTGTTCAGTGTCAACTGTACAGATAAAAGAGCGCTTTATTACAATAAATATTGCAATATTAACCCAAACTATAATCTAATCCCTTACCATTTAATCTTGTATGTGAGGGGCTCTGAAGGGATATAGAAAAGCACAAAAAGTAGAAAATAAAATAATTAAGTAAAATAGTTATGTAAAAAAAATTATCAAATAAAACTGAAAAAAATAAGTCAGTAACAGCTCAAGCCCCCGTCCTGTCCAGTTCCTGTGGTCTTTTTCAAAGCTCAGCCTGAGGTCTTTGCTTCTCTCCGGATTTTCTAAGGTGAGTTTTACATGATTCCAGTCCTGCTTATACTGTAATCAGAACAGCCCTTTCCGACTGTTCTTGTGATGCACTTCACACCATTCTCAGTTTTCCTCTGTATTTGATGGACTTGCTAGAGTTTGCAGTCATCCCTTTCAGTTTAAAGTTGTTTTTGCCCTCTGCCAGACTGCAGCTCTGTTGCCCTCATAAGGCAGTGAGATGTGCTTGTGTAGGAGTTAAACTTTTGGCAATAATACTCAGAGATGCTGATTTAAGAATAAATAGCTGCGGTCTTGTATTTCTTTCCAGAGCTGTATATTTATTAGTAACTGTAAGGATACAGTAGAGCAATTATTATTCCCATCATGTCTGGGCCAAAGAAAAAGTTGAAGATCAGCACTCATCAGTCAGTGTTAACATGTAAAAATACTGTATCTCCACTGCATACAGTGTAACTTTGTGAGGAGGACTTTTGCAGTAAGTGGTCTGAGTGAGGGTTTTCTCCTTGTCATAAGAGAGAATGCAGGTGCTGTTTGATCCAATGTTCTGCTCCAAAGAGCCACTCAGAACAAATAGGAAAACAGTGAGGTGCTTTTTTATATTTCTCAAGGTTTACTGGAGCAGCTTGCAAGGATGCTCATAAAATTGCATCTGTGGACTAAGGACGGACATTTACATAAACATATTTCAAACTCAGTCTAATGTGGGACACATAATTCTTCTATTTTCCAAAAGTCGACAGCCTAAAGGTCATAGTCAGCAGTTTCATTAAGGATTCTTGATGGAATTTTGCAAAAGCTCTCTTGTGTCCTCTGGGGTTGTTACGCTCTAAGCAGATTTTACCAAGGTGTCAACTAAGGTTGGACACAACACACACCCCATATAGGCCACACTAATACCTGTTTACAACTCAGTCTGGCAGCTTTTCATATGCTAATTTGTTTAAAATGAGACCATAACAAATAATTAACACATGGAAATGACTGTGCCAAGCCAATTAACATTAGACGCTCCATTACCTTAATGCTATTGTTAAAGTTTTGCAGCCATGTTTTGGAGGTCAAATTAATAACAAGTTCCTTACGTAACTTTTGTTGTCACAGTTAACAAAAAATGAAGCGCTTGTTTGCTGCATTGGGGTGCAACTTTTATTTTACTTTGAACATGGAAATTATGCAACAAATTCTGGAAAATGCCTTAAACGGCCTTGACATGGTGATTTGCTGTTAGCACATGCTTCAGATGTTAGCATGGGAACCATAAGGCGCACTAACCTCAGCCATGAACAGTAGTGGGAGTTTATCACTTCTACATAAACCCAAGAACCACACACAGCTTGAATTCCTTCTTGACGGAGACCCAAGAGGAAAATTTTACAAGTTTCCTTTTGAGTCTGACATGAGCTGTGTGTCAGTCAGCTCAGTCTATGCTGTTGTACAGAGTCTGAGGGACATTTCTTTAAAGTGCCAGTGGCATGAAATTCCCGGCGACTTTTGGTCCCTTTTTAGTCAGACTCTAAGTACCTCAATACTGTATGAAAGGATCGTTCGCTGTAACTCAGCCTGGTCATAGAATAGCAGGGGGTACTAGGTAGCGCTACTGTTAGCACTGCCGTACAATGACTGAGGTTTGGTGGGCGGGACAAGAAGGCATGCTTGCTTCTGTTGTCATGGTGCTCTGGTGGAGAGGAGGCGGAGTGATACGGAGATACCTGGAGATATCCGCCCATACACTCAGCAGTAACCTGCAGACACGTGCCTCTCCACACACTCATGTTGGAGTAAAAAAAAGTTACTATTCTGTTGAACATGGCAGCACGTCAGGTGCTTGAAGAAGTTCGTATTGAGTCTCTGGATCTATACAGGACGTACGGCGGACGGCTTCACCAACCTGACACAGATGCTGATGCGTGAGTATGAATAGAGTTTAAGAAGAAAACAGCATCAAATTCCAGCAACAAGTTTCCCTGAATTATTTACTTCACCCATGACCCGAATTCAGTTAATAGTTAATACTAAAGATGTATTACACTAGTTCTGCTCGTTAGATCTGTCTTCGTCTGACCGGAGCAGTACAGAAACAGTGATGATGATGATAATGATGATGATGATGATGATGAAGGCCTGATTGCAAACCCGAGTCCACAGCCGAACACGCGCGCACAACGGGAAGAATTATAAACTGGAATCATCATAAACATCAGTTTCCCGCAGAGATAAAAGACACGAACATGATGAGAAACGTTTATTAGAAATTTCGTGTTTCTTCGTGTTGGCTGGAAGCCGTTATAACCTCCTGAGGAGGAGACGGAGCTGCAGGGAGATTTTATGGTAGTTCGGTCGGCACATTCCTGCAGAAATGAAATCATCCACAAGCTTTTCAGTGGGGAGGACAAAAAGATTGCTGTTGTCCTTCGTATGCCAGGTACATAGCAGTTCTGATGCAAACTGGACGCCATGATGTCAGTTTGTTGTTGTAGGTCTCGGAGGGAGGGACTTGGACAGTGTAGTTCAGGGAAGGGGGGTAATTGGCAAAGTAATGCCGTCACAAGCTGCACTATGAGTAAAATACACCGAACTGCCAATCAGCCCATTTGTGAATGCTAACTTTGCCATGTAGGCAGACACACCCAGGGAAAAAAGAAACGCAAATCTATAATTCAACCCCTTCAGGGACATAGGCAGGCTGGGGAAACTAAAATATATGGTCAAAAACCTTAAAAACGCAATTTTCATGCCAGGGGCACTTTCATATCAAACTAACTACAAGAAGAAGAGCTTGAATCAAAAACACAGCTTTAATCATAGCTCAACAACTTGTTGTATCAGATGATAATCATTTTAGTGTTCTTAAAAGTAAGGAAGTAAACTTACCACTGCCTCAACATTTTCAAAGACTTTTAGTCTAAGAAAAATAATAATGATAATTTTTCCAGTAGGCCCTAACAAACATAACTTATTCCTCTGTCACAAACTTTGACCTGGAAATAATCAATACGGCTCTGTCTGCAGAATTAAAAAATGGGGAGGGCATGTAGCAGGTCAATAAGTCCAAGATTTATTGCAGGGGAATGCTTGAAAGGTTTTTAAGAAGGCTTTTAAGAATAAATATAAAAGCCAGTGTGGGGATGCAAGCACAGCGGTGATGTGTTCTGGCCTCTTTGTGCCACCTCAGCGGAAGCGTTTTGGACAAAAAGGAGACAGGGAGGAGCCCTGACTGACACCAAAATAACTATATTACAATACAGTACAAATAGTTTTAAACTATAAACACTATAATTAAATATACGCTCAAATTGAGCATCAATACTGATTTATGAAATAAAATGAAATGAAATGAAATGAAAAATACTTTAAACATCCAAGAAAGGAAATTCAATATTGTAATAAGCTTGTACTCTTTAAAAATAAAATAAAAATTAAAAACAGAAAACATAACATATATGAAATAACAATACAACAATAATAAGTCAGTCAGTCTTGTTCTTCAAGGTCATGGTTGCTGGCAGGAATGAATTTCTGTATCTCTCCATCCTACAGCCAACCTGACGCAGCCTCCCACTGAACACACTGTTGATTTTTCACGGTGTTGTGGAGAGGATGGGAAGTGTCCTCCATCATCTTCATCAGCTTGTGCAGCATTCTTTTCTTAACGATCATCTCCAGCGGCTCCAGAGTTATCCCCAGCACAGAACCAGCTTTCTTGATCAGCTTGTTTAGTTTCTTCAAGTCTCTGATTCTGATGCTGCTTCCCCAGCAGATGCTGCAATGCTGATTGCACTTTCCACAACAGACTTGTAGAAGATCTGCAACATCTTGGTGCAGACGTTGAATGATCTCAGCTTCCTTAAGAAGTAGAGTCTGCTCTGACCTTTCTTGTAGATGTAATCAGTGTTGCATTTCCAGTCGAGTCTGTTGTCCAGCTGAGCTCCAAGGTATTTCTAATTCTCCACCACCTCCACCTCCTCTCCAACAGGATGTAGACAGGACTATGCTGCTTGTTCTTGCTCCTCCTGAAGTCAACAATCATCTTTTTAGTCTTGCTGGTATTTAAGATGAGCTGATTGTTACCGCACCATTTCACAAACTGACTGACCAGTTACTCTGCTTCTTGTCCATCACTGATACACCCCACAACTGCAGAATCATCAGAGTATTTCTGCAGATGACAGGACTCAGAGTTGTAATGGAAGTCTGAGGTGTACAGTGTGAAGAAGAATGGTGAGACAAGTTGCCATAATTAAATTTAAGAAAAATTCAGGTCCCTTTATGAGTTTATCTCTGAAGCAAGGTGTGAGATTTCCAAATTTGGTCTGACCCACAGGGTGTATATCCAAGTGTCAGCTGCATAAAAATGAAAATGATGATAAAGATCCGGAATAAGCTGGCCAGAAACCTACATATGTATAGAGATAAACAAAAACAAAAACAAAACTCAACTGAGCTGCTGAGGTGGTTATAACCTTTTTCTTACAAACAAGGTCTCTTATTGGCATGAGAACCCTGATATGATTGACAATGTTGAAGGTGGCACTTACATGTAGCCCTTAGAGCCATGTGCCTATTTTCCAAGCCACTCCTAAAATATTATATTTCTGCAAAAACAAGATCTATTTAAATAATTTTGAAGAAATCATAATTAAAGTAACCATGATTTGCTGATCTTAAAGGCTTGATAGAAGATGTTTTTTTCAACAATTTTGGGAATTTTTGGTAAAATTGGGTTCACTACCACATACACTATGATTAATTAAAAGCTTTAAAGGTACAGTATGTAAAAATTACTGACATCTAATGGTAAAGGTGGGTATTTGAAAGAAAGGATGTTTTTCTTTAAAATGATTTTATATTTCAAGAATTGTTGTGAATGTACGGTGGCCGTTGGTGGCCAAAATTCTCCCAGACCTAAAGATGTTTTCATCTGTGAGTGGATCCAGTGGTCTCAGGTGTAGCTATGACTGTACTATGACTAACTATTTTTAACGCATTTTAAGGCATTACTTATCCCAAACTGCTTTAACTCCAATTAAACAAAGCTGGTGCAGCAGTTTTAAAGTTCAGAGGGTTTTTACTTCACACACAGTGTTTTGTCCTTTCAGGGACACCGCAGTAAAAATAGAGGAACAAATATGGCAGCCTCCATATGTGCATCACCCAGCACGTAGATATAAATGACTCATTCTAAGAAAATAAACATATAACAGCTATTGTAGTGCAGCAATTACACATCAGTAGAGACACAGTTTTGAATTATCTATCACATTTTTCTGCCATTGACCTTTAATTTTTACATACTGTACCTTTAAATATATAAATATTACTATACATCAGCTGTGAAAGTAATTGGACTGAAAAACATCTGCCAATAATCTCTGCGTCAATGAGTCTCTAAACAATGAGAGTGATTAATTGGCGAGAGTAATACTGCGACCCGGAAGCTGCGCGCACTCGTCTGACGTTTACAGCAGGTAGCTAACATCATTCTGCTAGCAGTTAGTGACGTTCAGACAATGGCGTTGCGTTTACTTGCCTTTGTGACATGATGGGAGAATCTGTACCTGCTGTCTGCTAAACAGCAGAGTGGCTTGTGCAGGTTATTCATGGCTGGAGGAGGGAACTGTGAATCTAGCAGGTCGGTCTTGCCCATGCCCATTATTAAAAAACTCGCTAACAGTCTCTGCTTTCTGAAATGTCGAAACATCTTGTATAGCGCCTTTGATAAACATCAGTATATGTTTTATAGGTGAAAAACAAATGAAGATGGCACATAGCAAAACTGAGGAAAGTTTCAGGCTTGCCTGAAAAAACAAAACAAAACAAACACTTTCAGCACAAATAATAATAATGGATTAGATTTATATAGCGCTTTTCAAGGCACTCAAAGCGCTTTACAGTAGATCCATTATTCTTTCATTCCTTAGTTGTACTTGGGTAAACTACGTATGTAGCCACAGCTGCCCTGGGGCAGACTGACGGAAGCGTGGCTGCCATTTCGCACCTACGGCCCCTCCAACCACCACTGGAACCATTCACACACACATTCATACACCAGCAGTGCCCCCACTGGAGGCAAGGAGGGTTAAGTGTCTTGCCCAAGGACACATGACTCATGACTGGGGGATTGGGATTTGAACCCAAATCCTTCGATCATTGGCTGATCTGCTCTACCACCTGAGCCACAGCCGCCCCAAATAGAAATGTCCCTTTTGAATGATGCAGTTGTACCTTTAAATCTGATCAAATCATAGTATAATGTGTGAATATTATCTCTGCAAAGTCCAACTCTGAAAAAGTGAAGCAGAATAAAATTAGCAAGGTTTTAGTATAGACTACAGGCATGATCTCCAATATAGCCATTTTAGCACGCTGATATGGTTTGGTACCATCTTTTCACAATGTCCGCCAATTGGAGAGGCCTCAGATTTAAATGCAAAAAAAAAAAAAAGAAAAAATCTGCCTTGAGCGTATGCCACCACTATAATGCTAGTACTATGAAATGCTTCAAACCAGACTGGAAAATTGTTAAATAGAGATGATAATATTCATGAATAACATCAACTGCACAGCGGTGACTTTCTCCTTAGATTAAAATGACAAGATTACCAAAGGGTAGGCTGGCAGAGGGTGTCATTGTTCAGAGGCCCACTAAGATTTATCCTTGCCAGATATATTTTTCCATAAGTAGATGGAGCAAAAGGAAAAAGGAATGCAAAATTACAGTGTCCCTCAAAATTGAATTTGGCCCACTCACAGTAATGTCTGTCATTTCTGTAATCTAATGAAACAAAGACGCAGAGTTAATCTCTATTTGTTTATGTCCCCCATAAATCAGGGCACAAATAGGAGCCATGGACCTTTCTTTGGAAAAGCCCTGAGAGCCATTGGCCTCTTTTTGATACTCCATGCTGCTACTCTGTTAACAAATAACCAATGATAAACATGCTCATCACAAGTGAGACTAGCAGTTTGAAAAGTTGAGAATATAAAAGAAAATGGCACATGTATAGTATTTGCATTATTTTCTCCAGGATGGGCTGCAGATTCACAAACAACCACACAACACAACAGTGCTTCCCACCAACACTGCCATGTGCTCAGGTATCTATTCAAACAAAGGTTGCGCTGAGCAAACACATTCATTTTTCAACAGCAACCCACTCTATACTCATAATTACATGCTTTCTCTCACCTGGCAGTGCCCCAGATATCAATGTTTTCTTCACATTTTAGCCATATTTGAAATTATCATGATGCCATACTGTATGAGGATTGGGATTTAGTTTAAAACTGAATTCCTTGGAGTTTTCTCGGAGTGTATTCTGGTCTATCTTATTAAAGAGGAAAAAACATAGAATTTGAATGCATTCCCTCTGCTCTACAAGTATGTCCATGCCTTGTCTTTCAGTGAGGAAATTAAACTGGTTGATGTAGGTTTTTTTTTTTGTTTATAGATGAATACATTTATTTTTTAAATACACTTATTTGACAGTTTTATATATGTATTATAAGCCAGTTCTATGCATTGAAATGCACTGTACAATGCTTCACTTTGTGCCTATGTTTTAATCACATTTTCATTTGAACGTGTTAATGGAAGGTTTAAGACTTTTGCACATTAGCTGTGTGCATGTTAACCTTATTTCATGCTCTGCAACTGCCATATTATGAATCTATTTCTCCTCTGCTGTCTACACTACACAGGACCAAGAGTGATAACCCCAACAGAAGTCTTATCTCAATATTATACAGGCCACCTGGGATGACAGAAGACCATCAAAACATAAATGCAGCTCCTTCAAAAAAGCTCAGTAAGGCGATGTTGCATGTGTTTGCGGCTGTTTTAAACTTCTATTTGCATTGCACAGGTGAATATTATCTCAAGTTTATATATTATCTATCTATCTATCTATCTATCTATCTATCTATCTATCTATCTATCTATCTATCTATCTATCTATCTATCTATCTATCTATCTATCTATCTATCTATCTATCTATCTATCTATCTATCTATCTATCTATCTATCTATCTATCTATCTATCTATCTATCTATCCATCTATCTGTAGATATATATATATTTAAATTTAAATATGTATAGATATAGATATATATGGACCATTTTTAACAAATTGACTTTTTTTTTCATCTTGTGAAACACACTCTGGTGTGGACAGCTGAGTAGATGTATTTATCTTATATCTTATGCATGCCAGATATATTAAATGGAACTTCAGAGCGTGAGCATGCATATGTGGGATTAAAGACACCTTCAAGGTATGTCAGATCAGAGCTACAGAATAATATCACCTATCTGATGAGACGAGTATCTTGTAATACCTGCAGAACTATATGGAGGGTCAAAACACAATTTAACATAATTGCTTTTACAGAAACTTCTCCTATCCATGGGAAAGTTACCCATGTGACATTTGGTAACTTTCACCTTAATAGTTTAACCGAACTACAAGAAAATAAGTGCAAACAATGTGGTATACTGTATGTGGGCCTTAAAACTGATCAATATCTAGCTTTTCTTTTGCCACCAGCATATTATTCATGCAAGATGTGCATTACTTAAAAGCTCCAACAGATATTTACTGTAGTGGTTGCACATAGTTATATAAGAAGATGATATACATGTATTTCTTTCTGCTACTTTCAGGGAATTAGATTGAAAAATAGAAGTTATTTTACCATGACATAGTACTACAGTTATAATCCAAAACAGAATATGTAAATCTAAGTGAGCAATTATACATCCCAGAAGGGTGAAAAACACTTGTAAGAATGTTTTGAATCATCAGCAGTTTATAAACTTATACTGTAAATGGCTTAATGACCGTCAGTGTGGGCATACACGTGTTTGCTAGGTGTGGTCTGACCTGGGAGGACATGCCATGGCAGGGATAAAGAATGGCTTTGTCGTCATCCTCAGAACCCTGATCCAGGCAGTAACCACTGGCCTTGCTGTTTCTCACCTGAAAGAAAAGCACAGATGCTAACATATATACTTTTGAATTAATTATGGAACCAAACATAGATTATGTAAACTGACTTGCACAGCTACTATATTAGAGCATTTTTACCACTCTCAAAGGCAGTTTGCCTGTAAAGAAACTGCACTAAAGCCATTTTCTGCCTCCTCACAGCAGACAACATTAATGGCTAGCTAAAGAGGGCACAGGGCTGTGTAGATCATATAGTGGGAAATACTTTGATCAGGAGAACTTGCACTTGAAAAGTGACAAAACAAAACAAAACAAACCTGTTAAAAACCGAACTGAACAGGTATTTGGTATTTGTTGCATTTCTAAACATACATGAGTTAAGTAGGTTAGCTTGATTCTGATGTTCCGCAACTAGCGAATGTCTATCAAAACAGTTATTATTTTGGATTTTCTTAACCAGAGAGATGGGTAAAAGAAAATAGAAGGTTGCATGGAAGTTTTAGTAAATGGCAGAACACAGTGAGGTCAATCTCAGAAACATTTCAGTTTCATTGTTGAACAGTAATGACTCATTTCTTGTTACATCCAGTGGTGGTAGTCTGAAAGATAGTTGCTAGTTTTGGATAAAGAATAAATTAACATACCTTTTGATGGGACTATTAGTCTTCTAGCTGATTTGAGAATGTTGTGGGTGAAATGGAATATTTGATAAAATATTTAAAAAACAACAACAAAACAAACAAACACAAAAAACAAACAAACAACAACAACACACATCTGCTTAAAAATGGTCAAATTAAAATAACGCAGTCAGTAGTTTGCAGTACTCCAAGGTTTACCACTCACACTTCCAAAACATGTATTAGTCACCCCCTTATACTCATGTGTTGTTGGCAAATCTATTGCCCGTTTCTTTTCAAGGATCCCTCTGTTCCTTTGTATCTGGCAACATTGGACTCCTGTGTGCGACTCCTGTGTCTCCAGTTGATCTATTCTTGCTTGTTCACTTTGCAGTCTTCAGAGTTTTATATAATCTGAGAGTGAAAGCTGTGCCCTGATAAAACATCATCATGCAGTGGCCAGTCCCAGTCCTGTCTCTCCCTCTCCTCCAGGCTAGCATTGGGCATGAGCTTCAGTTCTGTGTGATTTGAATGCGTATGGCTTCATTTCCAGGTTGTGACATATCTATCATGTGCTGTTGTCAGGGAAGGTTCCACTTGGCCGGTCTGGTCAGCATGGCTGAGCGAGGCGCTGATGCTCAGTGACAGATGGGCTCACTTCTGCCGGGCGGCTGTGTGGCAACACAAGGTAACCGCTCCCCAGCTTGTCGACAGATCTTAAATAGTGCCACTTAAGTGGATGCCTTTCTTAAGAATCCATTAGCTGGATGCCAATGCCAAAGCAGTCGACAGGGGAAGCAAGGGGAAAGTGTAAACTCGCACTGCTTAGATATATTGTAAATTTAATTCTGATGTCTGCTGACGTGCAAGGCTGACTGATTTTTCCAGTGTTTTCCATTTTTGAGAGTAATATAAGGGAATATGATGAATTTCAGCAAGTCTCCAAACAGTGTCTGACTCAAGAACGAGCTCAATCCTTCAACCTGCCATAAGCCTGTTTTCCTCCCCCGCTGTGCTGAGTTTACATCCAAGCCCAAAAGCAATCAAGTTGGAATGGAAAACAAATAAGTGTAGATTAAATCTCATTATAAGGAAATTGCATCTCAGTCTGTGTGGTGATTTCGCATAGCTGTAGCAACAATATGCATTTACCCTTGACTGTCAGTGAAATATATATATTTTTTCTTTCATGTGTTATGTGTTTGATAACTAGAATTTGGGTCTGTCACTTTGATAATCTCCAGCTACTTATCTGCGCACATCAGCTTTCATTTGACTGGTGCTTACTTGAGAAAGGTCTTGTGCAAACCAAGATAGATAACAACCATCTAAGATACTTTTGTCAGGGAGATGTGACTCAAAACTTAAAATTTGTTGCTTAGAAATAAGTTCCTACTACCTCATTTCAATTTTTATCACTTGTCTAATCACTGCCTCAGTGTTTGCATCCTCTTTAAATACAATTATTCTCCATTATATCATCTACAAGAGTAACAGATGATGATATTGCTAATTCGATGTGCATCCTCTTTGCAAGTACTTCCCTTACCTCGCCATATGTGATGGTGTTGTTGTAGATCCGCATCTCTGGGTAGACGTGCTCAAGATACCAGCGGAAACTCCGACATTGCAGCCTTTTCCGCAGGGCCAAGCGCTCCGAGACATCCCCAAAATCAACCCCAGGGTTCTGTCAACAAATGGTATGAAACAATGAGAAGAAAAAAACAAAACAGCCATCAGGCACCTTACTCACCAGAGTGCAAGCTTCTGGAGAAATGTAAGGTACATGAGTATTAAGGTGCAGAGTGGATGCAATTAGCATTTAGTTAAGAGATAGATAGATGCACCTGTCATGTGGGACCTCCATTGTTCCTTCATTACACATGATCTGTGCTGAGCAAATTCTAATCAGCTGCTTAATTATGAGCCCTCACGGCTATGCCTGCATTATGGAGGATGTTTCCCAGATTGATTGGGGGAACGCCTAATAGCTGAAGTGCCTAAAGCCAGTTTCACACTCTCTCTCTCTCACACACACACACAAGAATATCAGTATTTGCATATGCAATGTGCTGCTTTAATGTGAATAAATCTGCAAATAAACATATTCTGTAAAGTCACAGCTAATATACACTGCATGCATATTAAAAGGACACTGGTCCTCCTAGAAATGAAAGCAAAAACAACACACACACACACAGACACACAAATACACAAACTGCCTTATTACCTGATACTGTTTCCAGGCAAAGTTGTTTCTATCATCAGCTGTTAAACTTGCTTCCATCATGTGTTGAAAATGAATTCTAACTGGAAATAGCCACCTCTTTCTCCCCCGACCATAAACTTACTAACAAATGCATCCAATTTCAACAAGATGTTTTTTGGCATTTGGACTTACGGCTGCCCACTGTGGAGAATCATAAAGCCTTCCCCATCCAAAGTAATTGTGCTCTCAGCAGGTACCTTTGACAATAACAAGAATGTGTGAGTGTGTATGGGGGGGTTTGGATGGGGATTAGTAGTGTTAGGTCTTTACAGTACACAAAATAACTCTGCACCACAGGACAGCTAAGGTAATAACATGCCATGCCACTGTGTTCGTAATAACACTCAAGGATTGGCCAGTTTGTCACCTGCCTCCTCCCCATACATGCTGCACACGTACAGCCCCCTTTCCCTGCTGGCACTGAGCCCTCTTATGAGGATCTCTCTGCTGCATTTTAAGGTGACATGTAGGTATCAGCAGCATATCAGAGCTGTGTGCAGCTGCCACACAGCGGTTATTACTACATATACATCAGTGTTTTGTTTTGGGCAGCATTTACAGGCCTTCACTGATGTCCTTCATTGACGATAATCCCTTTTGCGTGGCTGAGGAACTAATTGGGTTCAATATTAAACTCTTTATTAATGAAAGCAGCTGTTTACTATTTTGAAGCCCATCTCAAAAAACCCTTGAAAGCAATTAAGCTACACAGATGTGCATGGAAATCTTGATTAGATATGAGGCTTGTCTCCATTTGGTGCATCTCTCATCTGATGAGACTGAGATTCAACTGTTTTCTCACTCTGCCTGTTGCCAGCATGAAGGTCAAGTGGGATAAAATTTGAATTTTTAATTCTACCGAATAGTGTCTCTGGACACATGGGCTGCATGAGAGATGTGAGGAGGGGGAGCAAAGAGAGCGCAGCGATTGAAGGAAAGTCTTACGTTCATGGGAATGTTCCAGGCCATGTAGACGTGGGATTTGTATTCATCCATCCACACCTCAGCTGCTCGTAAGGCGTTGCGCTTAGCGTAGTAATCTATGTCATTGTTGTAGGGCTTCTTGGTGCGCTCGATATGGGCGACTCTGGCACATGGCAGGACTTCCATGCTCCCTCCACACTGCCACACCTACACAACCGAAAAGGGGAGAGTTGATGAAATATAGTTTTGAAGCAAGCTTATTAAACATAATTGGAATGCATGTGGCAAAAAAAATGTATATATGTGTATATATACAGTATATATATCTGTATATATGATAGCCACATTGGGATTAAAGGGTAATTCTGATTTCAAAGGAAAAACTAAACACAAATAAAGCCGCTGTTCTTGGACTAATATTTTTAAGATCTCAACATTTTGAGCTCCACTGTAAACTGTGGAAATCAGACATCATATGAGAACACTGGGGCTGAAGGAGAGAGAATGCACACCCATAATCTGAGGCGGCATGCCCACTCTAAAGCATGTCTCGCTGTATCACATAATGTAAAATAAAACTAATGAGTGCTATCTCAACTTATGATTTTAGTTGTTTATTCCCATAAATTAATTTAATAAATGGCTAAAACTAGAGAAATCCTTGATTAACCAAACAAGGATATTTATTTATCAATTTTTTTTCAGTTTCCCAATTTAATGGTAAATTCAAAACAGTCATATTTTGTTAATTACACTGTTGCTGTTACTTGCAACTTATTCATATAATCATGCAGAATTTCATCTGCCTTATAGCATAAATCTATTCAAATATTCACTTAAGCGATTAAACGTTATACTACAAGCGTCTTTCCTTATTTGCCTTTGTTAACATAATGCAACCTTGCACAAAAATAGTAGCTGGTGAATACATTTGACACTTCAATGACTTCTTATTGTAGCTGTGATGACTCAGTAGAGGACTTGCAGGATGAAAGCACACACATACTAATATGCTCCGAGTACTAAAAACAAATGTAAATACTGGCAAGGATAAAGGTCAAATAAGTGTCTTCAGATATATATCAGTGAACAGAGAAAGCAGCCACTGCACAATAATGAGCTAATCCAAATATGCACAAACACAAAGCTGAAACAGTGTAAACAAAGTGAAGGATGCAAAAATGTCCAGGATGCTATTAACATGTCAATTATTTACAGGATGGTGCATTTATAAGTTTCTACCATTATGTTTGTATCATTATCATTACTATATTTTGTTTATTCTTTCCTGTAGTTAAGATTAGGAAGCCTTCCTCTCATCAATATAACCCTCAGAGAGTTATCTTTGACAACTAGAAAGCCCTGGTACCTGGAGCATTGTGCATGTGGCACAGGGGGTTATATATAAAACCAGGCACTACATAAATGTCATCTTTAAAAACATCAATCACAGCAGAAAGTACTTGATTGATTGCAGACTAAGGAATTTTGTGACCCTCGACTATGTGCTCAAGGTAAGGAAATGGAGTCCAGGAGTCACATGGGAGCAAAACAGTCATTTCTCAAAGCACAGAAACAAAAATGAACTCTCTGCAAAAACAACACCCTCTTTTGACAAACAGCGTACAACTCTGCAAATCTGTGCCGTAATGTGTGAAGGTGGCCCAGTAGCTCTGACGCGTCACCAGGATGCCGCACAGCATACGCTAATGTCCTTCCAGCCATACAAACTGCCACCGCTTTCACCACCTACAGTCTGTAAATGACGATCGTCATAACGTGTAACAGATGTTCCAATCCATTAACTTCTCCCTGACCCCAAAATGATACCCACACCATGGTGTTGAAGGAGCATACTGCTGGAGAACCATTCTCTGGGTTACATGCAGAAAAAGGGAGAACCTGTGTTAAACTAATAACATGGAGGTGAAAATAGCTTCTGGTTTAAAGCGTGTACACAATAATCATGTTTAGAGTTTAAATCCTGTGGGAAAAAATAAAAATAAAAGTAAAGCAAGGAAGAAAAAATTTACTGAGCTTTGAAAGCACCAAATAATGACAAATGTACTGTGGGAATCCTGCTCTACTTGGTTTGTTGCCTGGTCACATATCAACCAGGTGCTTTTTTGTTTTATAAAAATGTGATAATTTGTAATATGCTACAGTACTCTTTGTGCAAATATAACTTGCAATTTGTAACTTAAATTTCAATTTAGATAAAAATATAAATAAACAAAAAAAAAATAGCTGTAAAATTGTTGTTGCTATTATTTTAAAAAAGTATTTAAAAGGCGACTCAGAATAAACTACTCCATAGTGTCCATTTTCATTTTAACAAGGGCACATATAATCCTAAGAAAACACTGTCTTGCATTGTGTTTTCTAAAAGTGACAACAGCAGAACTTTATTGCACAACAGAACAAGTGTGTGTGACATACAAGTGGTTTGTATCAGAGTCAGCTTGGTCACAGTGTTTTAGGGGATGTTACAGAAAAAGAAACATTGTACAAAAACATTCATGGAAGGAGGTGATATGTCATTTCACATACATCTACAAACTATCTTTAATTCAGTTTTAATACCGACATTGTTTAGATAAGACATGATCTTGTAGGGCAGCAAAAATAACCTGAATCGCTTCACCGGAGAAAAATGCATTAACATGTGAGCAGATTGGCTGTCAGTGTGCCGAGCCACGCAGCTACAAATGAGACTCTACCTAACTAGTCCGACTTAATTTGCACAGTTCTGTAATACTTAGGAGTTGTATTAAAACTTGTTTTTAATTGTGCCTTAATAATTACATGCAAGGCAAACTCTGCAACTCTCACCCTGAAAGCTTCTGTTGCTTCGCTTGTATCGGTGGTGAAGGAGTCTGCTAGTATTGACCTGAGCTCAAACACCTCCATTGACTGACTAAACCCTCATCTTCACTGCTGATCAACTGCAATGACCTTGGCTAAAAAAAAAAAAAAGAAGGAAAAAAAAATCCATTGGCGGTTTAGAATTGGATTTATCTACTTTGCTATTGCCACCTGACGGGTGTAGTTTTTTCCTCCCATCTGGCTTTGCGATTAGTGCCTTAGTGTGAGCGTATGCACAATACAAATGTATTGGCTTTTTAGTCCCTACAGATCCCACCTTTGGAAGCACAGTAGGCTCTTTGTAATGCTGCCTTTCTTTGGTTTCTTTATCCATGGTTCCTGGGTTAAATCAATAGATGGTGTGTGTAAGAGAAAATGTGAAGATTCTCTTTATGTGTTAACTGCTCATAAATGTGTGTGTGGAGCGCTTATGGTTAATTATGTGTAATTGCAGTCAGCAGTTGGCACGAAAAGCAAATTGTAGATCGATGTATCCTCAACCATTTCCAGAAAGGAAGACCAATTATTTTCTTATTTGCATCCAACTTTTAAAAGTACACAATAAGGCTGAGTGCTCAACAGCAGTCATGGATTTTTACTACTACATTAGTCACTATAGTAACAGGACATTTCATATCATCTCCATGAACTCCAAGTGTAACCAGTATTGACCAGTAAATGTTAAAACACATGATAAAGAGTTTTTACTCCCACCATTTTTTTCTTTCTTTTTGGCACCCATTAGCTGGAAAACACAATAAGATCCATCCTACTCAAAAACAGAGTAAAAATAATAAGGATGTTTTTGAGGCTATCTGGGGAGTCTCACTGGACTACTGGTAACTTACATCACATTTCTTGAATAGAAATGTACCCAATAACCATGTAATTCAGTTTAAACCTATCTTTGTTCTTGCCACGTTTAATGTCAAAACCTCCCAACAGCTCGCTGAAGGTTAAACACTGACAAACAAACTGAGGCAATCAGTGACTGTATGCTACGGGAGGTTTTTCAATGAATATAACTCAACCACAGAAACAGCAAAGTATTGTTTTAGGAATTCCCTCTGTATATTTGAGGCATTATTCATCAATAAAACTGGTTCCAACTGGCTCAGATTAGACACAGAGGAAATGGGGCAGGCAGTTTCATTCAGACTGGTCTCTTGCTGATTATCATAGTCTGTAAACAAAGAAGCACCTATTGACTCAGTAAGGTGTCGATAAAAACTCTACAGATACATTTTAAAGCAGAACTAAGTAACTTTTTCACGTCAATAAATGCTTTTCAGAATCCCTGCGAGGCTAAACAAAGTGTTTATGGAGCGAATAGATGTTTCCCCCCTCCCCCGGTGTTTCTGGTCTGTAAGCGGCACTTGCCGAGACGAATCTTGCGACAACACAAACTGCTGTACGACACTCTGGTTCCCTATATCCACCAAGCTGCTTCCAGTGCTGGTTCGACCTAGAACCAGACTAAAAAACGTTTTTTTTAGCTTCCCACCACCTTAACACTGGCTCCTGGCTCTCAAAACCATGAGCCACTGCAGGAGACACAGGACTCTGTTTTGAGCAGCTGCAGAGGGAGACGATCTGCTGCTACCAACATAGCAAAGTAGCATCAACAAGCTAGTAAAAGCTTAGAAATATATCCAGGGATCAACATAGGGGGGAGGCTAGGAAACATCAAATCGCTCCATAAACACTTTGTTTAGCCCCACAGGGATTGTGAAAAGCATTCATTGAGGTGAAAAAGTTTCTTAGTTTTGCTTTAAGTTGTTGACTTCAGATGAGCATCATGACAGAATATGTGGGAGATTAGACACGAGAGTTGGCTATTTGAAAAGGAACAAAAACCAACAGCTCATCAGTACATGTTGCATTTTTTGGACTAAATTTACAACCCTTTGGACCAATGTAGCAATCAGATTTCAACACAGTCTAACTTTGTTGTTTTTGGGTTGGCGTCTGATCTGGATACAATTCAGCTTTCCTTGCTCATTTGAAATATATATCAGAGCAGAATGACAGTGCCAATGCAACAGATATCCATTTCCAATGTAACCTTCATTCTGTGAGTTTAAAGACTCCCTCGCTGTCAGTGAGGCTAATCACCACAGACCAGAAGAGGGGAGAGGTTGAGGGAGGCTAAGGTACATTTCTTCCTTGATTTAACAGCGGATAACCTGGTGCAAGACATGTGCAGGGAGTCACCTCTGCTCTTGAGGATCATCAGTGCTGATTAAACCTTTCCTCACGCATGAAGGAATCACTGATCGGATGATGTGGAGACAAAACAGATGGTGGAAAGCAGATTACTGACTGAAACTGTGTGTTACATTCCAGGACTGCTGGCGACTCTTTCCTGCAGCATGCATGCTCATTAACAGGACTTAAGACAAAGATTTAGCAAAACAAATAAAACACATCCCGTTGATGTTTAAAAACTTAGCAAGGAAAACTGCTAATGACAAAATTGTATTTGATGTAAAGCATTCTGCTTTATTATTACATAATGTATGTTAACTCAAATGAGTTCTATAATAAATGCAACAACCATCTCCTCTTCTATTTCCTAATGTAATGTGAATGCTCTAAATCAAATCTAATACAGTACAGGCGTCTAAGCACTTGGGAAATACACTGATGTAAAAAAGAGATTCTTTTGAAATTATTATGATATACACAGGGGCTCAAACAAAAAAAAAAAGGAAAAAATAAAAATATTTGTTTAAAGTGGAAAAGCAATGCGAGAAGGACAAAAACACACTATATTTTACTCTACTGACATTTGTTGTACAAAAATAAAGCTAAAATGCAGAAGCATAATGAGGAATAACTAGGTGCTCAGACCATTGCTCACAACAGTAAGAGAAGAGGCAAATATGCCAGCAGTGACCTAATAAAAGTTTTGAGTTTTGCACCCAAATAGGGTGTGACAGGTGACAAAATAAAGGAGTTTACCTCAGTATCTATAAAGTATAAAACCTTTAACTTTGTCTCACCAATGAGTAAAACAACGTGTGACCTCTGTGTGATAGAACTGCACATTCTTGTATTTCAATATGTGAACATATTTCATATCAAGGTTCCCACTCTTTTCTTGAAGTTATATTCCAGGACTTTCCTAGGACATTTTCAGGACTTTTCCAGCTGCTACAGTCTGAGTCAAGTTATCACAGCATACAGTGGGTATGGAAAGTATTCAGACCTCTTTAAACTTTTCACTCTTTGTTTCATTGTGGCCATTTTCCAAAATCAGAAAAGTTAATTTTATTTCTCATTATTGTACACTCAGCACGCCATCTTGACAGAAGTAGTTTTTTTCAAATTTATTAAAAAAGAAAACTGAAATATGACATGGTCATACTGTAAGTATTCAGACCCTTTGCTCACTACTGAGTAGAAGTACCCTTTTGAGCTCGTACATCAATGAGTCTTCTTGGAAATGATGTATCAAGTTTTTCACATCTGGATTTGGGGATCTTCTGCCGTTTTTCCTAACAGATCCTCTCCAGCTCTGTCAGGTTGGATGGTGAATGTGGTGGACAGCCATTTTCAGGTCTCCAGAAATGCTCAATTGGGTTTAAGTCAGAGCTCTGGCTGGGCCAGTCAAGAATGGTCCCAGAGTTGTTCTGAAGCCACTCCTTTGTTATTTCAGCTGTGTGCTGATGGTCATTGTCTTGTTGGAGGTGAACCTTCAGCCCAGTCTGAGGTCCTGAGCACCCTGGAAGAAGTTCTCTTCCAGGATCTCTGTACTTAGTTGCATTCATCTTTCCTTCAATTGCAACCAATCGTCCTGCCCCTGCAGCTGAAAAACACCCCCATAGCATGATGCTGCCACCTCCATGTTTTACTGTTTGGATTGTATTGGGCAGGTGATGAGCAGTGCCTGGTTTTCTCCACACATACCATGAATTAACGCCAAAAAGTTCAATTTTGGTCTCATCAGACCAGAGAATCTTATTTCTCACAGTCTGGGAGTCCTTAATGTGTTTTTGGCAAACTCTATGCAGGCTTTCATACAGTATGTCTTGACTTGCACTGAGAAGAGGCTTCCATCGGGCCACTCTGCCATAAAGCCCCCAGTGGTGGAGGGTTGTAGTGATGCAGTAGTTGACTTTAGCCCCGTTTCCACCCGTGGGTCTGGGTCTGGCCGGGTCAGGCCTGGCTGGATTGGATGGGTTTTGGTATGGATATGTTGAGGGGGGGGGGGGGGGGGGGGGGGGGGGGGGGGGGGGAAAAAAAAAAAAAAAAAAAAAAAAAAAAAAAAAAAAAAAAAAAAATTGATTTCATGTTGTGTCCCCACAGAAAACTGTCCCCTTACCCTGGAGGCGGAGTGTTAACTGGATAGTGCTGCTACGTGATCGCGTGACATCATCACCATGCAACGCTTTTTAACCAAAACACCACACCACACCTAACAGAAACAAAGGAGTCACCCCTGCTTTGTATTTAAGTCGGGTCACGTGGGAAGTGACAGATTTTTCAGGGCAAGCAGGGACTAAGCGGAGACGGAGCAGGGACAAAGCTGAGACAAAACATAGACGAAGCAGGGAAGAAGTAGAGACAAAGCAGGGACGGAGAAGAGACTAAGCAGAGCCAAAACAGCGGCAAAGCAGAGACGAAGCAGGGCAGAAGTAGAGACAAAGCAGGGACGTAGAAGGGGCTAAGCAGAGATGAAGCAGGGACGAAGCAGAGACGAAGCAGGGAAGAAGTAGAGACAAAGCAGGGACGGAGAAGAGACTAAGCAGAGCCAAAACAGCGGCAAAGCAGAGACGAAGCAGGGCAGAAGTAGAGACAAAGCAGGGACGTAGAAGGGGCTAAGCAGAGATGAAGCAGGGACGAAGCAGAGACGAAGCAGGGAAGAAGTAGAGACAAAGCAGGGACAAAGAAGGGACTGAGCAGAGACGAAGCAGAGATGAAGCAGGGATGAAGAAGGGACTAAGCAGAGACGAAGCAGAGACGAAGCAGGGCAGAAGTAGAGACAAAGCAGGGACAAAGCAGGGACATAAAAGGGACTAAGCAGAGATGAAGCAGGGACGAAGCAGAGACGAAGGGGCGACGAAGCAGATGGAGAAAAAATCATTTTCCAGGACAACTCAAGCTTTCCCAGGACATTTTACTCTTTTTCTCGTTTTCCATGGGTTTGCCATGACTGGAAAAATGTCTGGATCATTTTTTCTGTAAATATAAATTATAAAACAATTAGTGAGCAACTGTCTCCTTTTTGGTTAGTGCTGTGATGGCATCGAAAACTAAGAACACCCTCAATGCTGCTGTAGAAATTCTGAGGGTCAGGAACCGCTAGGAGCTGCTGATTATCAGCAAATGTGAGCCCCTTTATGAAAGCAGAGGTTTGTCAGTTTGCTGGTCTGGAGCATTCAGGTGTGTGTTAACATGATGCCACAGAGGAAAGGAACAATGATCTTAGAAAAGCTGCCCATCGATCTGGGAAGGGTTTTAGGCCATTCCCAAACAATTTGGAGTCCATCATTCTACAGAGAGAAAAATGATCCGTAAGGTGAAAACAAACAAAAAACAGCCCCCCCCCCCCCCAAACCTTTCATCTCACACTCTACAGGCCTTTGTTGGCACATCAGATGTTTAAGTCCAATACAGAACAATTAGAAAAAAATAAATGACTTCTTACTTATTATGTTGTGATATTTAAAACCTACAGTAAATAATCAAAAAAGGGTGAATTTCCACTTTCACATGATAGTAGATGATGAGCTTTATGCATAAATAATTAATCTTCGAGTAAAAACAGAGCTTGAAAAAATGGCATACATGCATGATACCGTGCTTTTAAATATTCAAGTAATATGATAATATGATCAAATTTAAATACCAAATAAAATAGCTTTTTCTATGACAGCCCACACACTAGTCCTCAGACTGCATTTTTGTAAAGTCCATCTGGAGGTGACCCTAAATGAAACTGCTGCCTGCATCATTTAAATGGAAGCACTTAACATAGAGATCTTTGATGTAGTGGTAATGTAATTGCTAATCTAATTTAATTGTCTCTGTACATGCAGTTAGTTAATTGCAGCTGGACCATTTGCCTAATAAGCTCCACGAGGATACAGAAAACATCAGCATAAAAGCTATTAACAGCAGTAAACACGCTTCAATCTGCACCATTACACAGCACAGCCAATAAATGGGGAAAATACAGCATGTAGGGGCTTATGATGAGCTTGCAGACAGGTGTTGGATTTTACGGCTTACTTTTAACACATTTTCATGACAAAATAATCTTATGCAGGTGAAAAAGAACACTTGATAGAAAGAGGGGCGACTCAGGCTGGAATTACTCAAGGACTTCCTCAACTCTTAAGTAGTCAGACCTGCAAAACTAATGAAAGCTGTTCCAACCACCTGCTGCCTGAGCTATCTGGCTTCCAACTTTTTGGCTCAATTGGCTCTTAGCAGGTGATTTACTTACAAACATATGCATTTTCTGCAAGACTGTACATTGGTCAAAATGGAAATTAGAACCAGGCAAAAGTAGCTAGTGACCACAGAGCCCAGACTGAGATGATGAAAGGTTTTGCCGAGCTCATGCAGACCACACTGTGTCTCATCTAACAAGACAGCTGACGTGTTTGACAGACTGGGCGGAAAGCAATCCTTCTGTGACAAACAGAAACTTCAGGTTTGCTCAGATTAGTGCTACAGCAGTCAGGGGTCAGCTGGAGTTCATCTTTACTTTCCTTGGCTGTTTGCACCTCAGCTACATACAGATGCTGGAAGCTGGGAAGAAATGTGAGAATGTAATAAGATTTCGAACAAAACTGAGCTCATCTGTTAGCTGCCAACTGACCCAGTGAGTGCATGATGTTTTTTTTGTTTTTTTTTTCCTAAAACTGCTCCATTTGTGTTTCCTTGTCTGTAGTGACATTACAAGCATTTCAATTAACTCAAAAACTTCTTGATATTCTTTCAATTACTTTTGATGTTCTGAATGAGCTTTTTTTGTTGTTTGTTTTAAATTTAAAAATGTTTTCAAAGTTCAGAAAAAGTTTTTGTGCTCCACAAATTATTTATGCTTGTACGGTCCTGCATCAGTGTCCTCTGTCACTTGGCTGATTAGAAATAGATACAAATATATTTACTGCTGTTGAGTCATTGGATCTTACCTCAATATAGCTTATCATTTTATTTTCAAGGCTTTTTGCTTGATATTCTGCAAATTTAAGTGTGAAATGGAAACTGAAGGCAACTCTACTTAGAGTTGGGGGGATCTAAAGGAGAAACGACCGTAACTACTTCAACCTAACAGCTACTACTTTTTATCTTGTAGATGTTTAATTATAGGCTCAGTTTGCAGGCTGGTAACATTTGAAAGCCTGGACAAATAATCATCTTGAAGTGTGACTAATGCATTCAAAATGGAGTGTGGACTTGCATTAATCAAGCAGCTCTCCTTGAGTACACATCCAAGATAAGTATTCTGTCCTATCCAGCGTCTAAAAAGCATCCGTTTAACATCCCAGTTTTTTCCTAATCACAGAGTTGCTGGTTCAATCCCTGTTGCTCCTGCCAGCTTTTCATATGATAGTCCCATTCGTTTCTTATCTTTCACTTTTACGTGGATCCGGAGCAGACTTGTGTGCATGTCTTCATTGCAGTTTAAATGGAAATTTTCACAATTAACTTGGAAGAACGCAGCCGCGTGTGCGCACATTGTGATCTCAGTTGTGTCAGGGGAAATCTAAATGCCCCTGTTCCTAATTGAAAAGCTCCTCTCTTTGCAATCTCTATACTCATGGTTTTTCTTAAAGGATAATATTGCAAAAAAAGAAAAGAAAAAGTCTCCACGGCTTAAAATCATGAGGAAATGATGATTGGGGTGCAGGCTAACAAGAGTTTACTCTTACATCCTTCAATTAAGATATTATGACAAAAAACAATTTCTGTTTTTCCCCTACAGGGAACACTTGTAAGCTGGAAAAATAGTCAACATACATGGAGTAATGCTACAGTCCATGAAGTGTTCGTTTGTATTCATTCTTATTTCAAGCTCTGTAAGCTTTTAATAGTACAGGACAGCAGTTCATTTTTAAGAAGGATATCTACAAGTTAAGCAGTGGCAACTCTTCTAATATTCTCCATTTATCTAACAAATTACTTTACAAGTAAGCATAGGACACTACTACATACATTTTCTTCAGCTTTATGTGAACAGAGCTAATTCAAAGCATATGTCATCTCAAGGCACTAATACAGTACACACTCTTACTCATCAATTCTTCTCAGGTCATGATTTTTGTGGGATTTTTATCTGTCAATTATTTTTTTTATTTCATGTCTTAAGATGATCTTGGACAAGATTCTTGTCTCGAACAAGATTTTGTCTCAGAGTGATGCAGAAAAACTAGTTATGGAGAGCAATTTCTTATTATTGGGCTGTCATACAAAATCTGCTCCAAGAAGCCTCCAGCTGCAGCTGATTAGCTAGTTGTTAGTTGTGGTTCACAGGGTTTCTTTTTTTGTGTGTGTGTGTGTTTACAGGGTTTCTGAAAGTAGAATGAGAGACAGCCTTCAGCCCTCTCTCATAGGACCAGCTCCCAGTTTGGGTTTAGTAAGCAGACACTTAGCCATCCCTTCATTTTTACTATTATTGGCCTAGGTTTTATCTCACATGTAGCCTTTTGTTCTTTTCTCTCTTAATTCTCTATATATGAATATATTATCATTGTCATCATCTCCCCCTGCTTTTTTTTTTTCCCCCTCAGCAGATTCCTGGCAGAGAGTTATGGTTATTGTTGACCCTTTTTTCCTGTCCTCCCCAACTGGCTGAGACAGATGGCAACTCATTTTTAATTTGGCTCTGCTGGAGCTCTCTTCCTGCTAAAAAGGGAGTTTTCCTCTCCACCCACTTCTACATGCTCAAGATGAGAAAGACATGAGATTTGATGATTTCAGTAAGTAGGCAACTTTTTTGAATTGTTTTAATATATATATATAAAAAAAAAACAGTTATAATGAACTAAACTAATGTGGATTAGAATGAATTTGGATTAAAGCTAAATACAGAAAACTTGACTGAAGTGGATTTTAATAAAGCAGAATGAAATCTGAGCACAAAGACAAAAACAGACTCACTTATTGTGTTTTACTTTTGGTACTTTTGTTAATACATTTAGGGCCAGATCTACTAAGATCCAAATTTGCGTGTAGTAATTTGCACATGCAATCTAGAATTTTGCATGTGCAAGTTTTGCGTGTTTCAAGGTTTCTCAGCGGCTACTTGCAAGAGAGTGCTAAAGGAAATATGACCCAGAGAGGGAGATATTAGGATATATTAGAGGCAGGAGGGACTTGAAAATATAATTTAAAATAAGTATGATAAATATAAAAAATCAAATAATACAACGGAAGTGGCCAATTTATGAGGCCATGGATCAGGAGATGCTGAACAAATGAGTGTCTGCAGCTCCGACATGGTCTCTTACGCACGAGGTGCGCACTTTGGCACAATGCCAACGGCTTCAGAGGCTTGCGTTGCCAGATGTCTGTGATCCTGTCCTAAAATCCGTTAAAATGTGACGTTGGCAAAAAGGGGAAATACAGTAAATACAGTTTAGTTAACATTAAGCTCCACAGAAGCTGCAAATTTTCTGTTTTATTTGTCCAGAATATTTTACACCCGTGTTAAATAGTGATGCTTGCTGTGGTGATTTTTATTACATTCAACAATGAGAACTAGATATGTTGCCCTCAGTGCTCATGAAAAATGATTTTGAATCAGATTTGTGCGTGTCCAGGATTGTCCCTCTCAGAAACTGCAGACTTTTGTGCACAAAGCTGCAATTTGCACCTGCTTTTCAGACGTATTAACAATTCACGCAAAAAAAACAAGGCAATGCATTTCATGGTTGATAAATCGCTTTGCGAGTGCTAAATTAATATATTTACATTTTGTTCTCCCATCACACGCACAATGGGCTCTATGCACACCTCCACTACTTCCTGAACATAAGGGAGCTCCTTTGTTTCCTGTCTTTCATTACTGGATGAACGGATTAATCCAGGTGTGTCTGACCTCAGTAACTGGTTCAGGAAAGTTGAGTCGTGCATAGAGCCCATTGCGTGTAAACGCATATATATTGCATATTCATTGCAGCAGAAGTACTAAATAGATAAGAGGTGCAATTTAGCACATTTAAAAGACCGAACCATTTTTGCACGCTGTTGGTAGATCAGTTTGCACATTTTTTTGCATGTGCACTGAGCTAGCTCACATTTTTATAACGCAAACCTTTGATAGATCCGGCCTTTACTTTACATATGTGCACCATATGTTCTCCCATCTCATGCATGCTTTTCACACAGCTAGATTGCTGCATTAGCTTTAGCATTTTGCAAATATATAAATCTGTTAAACTTCTGACCACACATTTAAGGCTTTAGTGAAGTTAATAAGCATCAAACAGTTAGACAGAGATACATACATGCTCCCCTCATCTTTTTCCATCCTCTGAAGTCTATCTGTGAAAATGAGTGATGCTTCAAAGTGTTGGAGACTGAGTTCTCCCTTCTGTGCTGGCTGGATAAGAGTCAGAATTCCTAAGGTACATTGCTTCATTTCACACCTTCTTTTCCTTCCTCTCCAGTTCCTAAGGGTGTTGATGGAGAGAGTGATGGATGCCGAGGCCCTTTTAACTTCGCCTGTCAAAAGCTTATTCCACCCAGTTGCTGCCCTCCGTCTTTGATATTCCTGCCAATTTGTTGGTGCAGCCAAATCAGTGCAAGCAAGTGCTGCTCAAATACTTCAGCCCTGTCAGATCATTTCAACTTTTCAACCAGAGTCGGACATTCAACAGAGACAACTGCGTGGACGGATTATCTAATACTCTGATAATACGTGGGGTGGGTCAGTCTCCATGTCAACTGTTACTGTGTTTCCTGCGATGATGCAGTCCACAGAGACAGCATGCCTCTCCAAATAATCCAGTTGTCTTGTGAAAGGATGTGAAATGCAGAATTCATGTGAAATGTTCTTAATTGCATTGCCATAATGTGTTCAAATTAACGAGGCAATACTGTATCTGCAGTTACTTTTGAGAGAGATCTTTAATTAAGTTTACGATTCACATCAATGCCAGTTAAAATGATGAGGCTTGTCTAATTACTAGTCTCTCTGGCCCTGAACACCAAAGTGGCACCAAATACTCTGGTGTATGATGATATGCTCAGGAAGTCATGTCATTTTTCCAAGGCATCTCAGGCAGTGCAAGATGCTACATGCCTTTGTTAAACAGTAAATATTAAGTATGCTTTTACAAACACAGAATCAGTTATGGATATTGCCTAGCTCAGCAGGACTTGAAGAGACAACAAGACAGTATTATGTATGAATTATGAATGCAAAGCACACACTGATGCATAAATGCAAATCATAAACACGTTTTGTAATCCTGGCAGATGTGATGAATACCTAAAGATAAATTCCACCATGCTACAAAGCATATGCTGAGCGGTTCCATTTTGCCATATGTTGGCAGTAAGTCCTGCTGAAGCTGCTGTAATTCCTGAAACAACACCCGATCCAAGCTTTTTACAGCTGCATCTATTCTCATTTGTCTTTCTCCCAAATGCAGATTCACGTTGAAACATACAGTAATGAACAATGGAGTAAGTAAAACTGAGTCTATTAAGCCCGGACACATTGATTCAACCACTAAATAATGCAGGCACTGGAGGAGACAACACTCAGTCGATATTCAGTGCTATCGTTACCGTTACATCGACGATATTGATGAAGAGCACAAGGATCCACACATGTTCTGCGCTGTGGTGAGAGAAACAATCGGTCCTGAAAGAGGAGTGCACACATCTAAGGAAACTGAAGACAAGTCATTTACAAGTCGAGATCGAGATTTCTGGAGAAGCTTTGACTCACATAAACCCCTAAATTTACCTTCTTTATTTTTAGATAGAAGAAACTGCACCATATGGAAGCAGCAGATTGGTTAATATGTTGGGCCTTGTCCAGCCCTCTTCATTATGGCTTTATCCAGTAATTTTCCACATTTATCATCTTCCATTTGCTAAAGTGTAACATTAGACTCCCTCAGAGACTTAAGATTGGTCTTCATCTTTGGAATGACTCAGTTTGTTGGAAGGGGCTCCCATATGGTGAGCACACACCGTCATTTGCAACTTGATTGACATGGGCACGCTGTTGATTTTGAAAGTGCCAGAGTGGCTGCTGTCCACAGATGGCTGCCACTCATAACGACGTTCATGTCCTTTTCAAGGTTACTGCTTTCTCTGCAGAGAGCTGTAGCCAGGAGATGGAATCTAATTCAAACACATCTGAGATTTGCTCGGCTGTTGTGTGGCCAACAAGTTCAAGAAATAAATGTGATCTAACAGGGGGTAGCCAGCTAAAAAACACACCAACTCAAATATAAAGATGAATTAAATGTGCTACATAGGCCTGTCTATGATTTCCCGACGGCTGTTTCCAAAGGCTTAACTTTCTTTGACTTGCTTACCATCACGTTCACATTCATTCAGAAAGCTGTCGGTGAACAACCATCAACAAAAAAGTTGCTTTTCAGGAGAGCCTGACAAGTCTAACTGCTCTGCGCTCAGGAATGGATTGTTTGAATTGTAAAGCAAGGAAAATGGAGAGATAAATGTTTTCATGTCAGGTACAGAGCTCTTTATTTGAAGTGAAAATGTTTATTTGAGAATGCTTGAGGTTATTCATTTATATTTCATCTATAAACCTAACACTGTCACTTGAAATAAAAAATGGTATTCAATGATAGTTTGAGAGACTTTATGAGCTATTCATGTAAGCACAGCAATCCTTTTTCAAAAACGTTCTAATAATTGAGTAAATTAGTAGTGGTGTTAAATAACTTCCAGTATCTTGAGTATAGGACAACAAAACAAAATATTCTCACATGCATGGCATGCAGTGATTGATAGTTAAAAGACTTCCCACCTTCATCTAACTGACACATCTGAAGTCTTTCAGCCTTCTCTGAATTTTTTTGTGCCTTCAAATCCAGATGGCTTTTGAGGTAATTAGCTGTGTTAAAATCTCCATGTTCTGTATTTATATTAGTGTGACAGCTGTTCAGAATAAACCAAAGATGACATTTACCTAATGTTTTAGGCTGCATCTGTCACTGTACCACCTAAAGTTATGTTTACTAGCTCATCTTGATTGTATTAATTTATTATTACCCTGTTTTCTTTCAGCAAACTGAAAGTAAGTCTTTACTGAAAATAAAGAGAGAATTTGAGAGAAGTGGGTGGCTGAAAAAGCAACAACAAAACTATTAGATGAGTTGCTGACTTTACTGTCTGCTAATTAGTGTATCTTAGTAAGCTGACAAACTTGGATCCATTAATTACTATTTTTAGATGAGGCCATTTAAAGTAAAACTACAGTATGGTTTTATAAAAGTGAATGAGATAAATATATCATCGAACAGCGTCACAATATTGAATTGAAAAGTCCCTTCCATCCATCCATCCATCCATCCATCCATCCATCCATCCATCCATCCATCCATCCATCCATCCATCCATCCATCCATCCATCCATCCATCCATCCATCCATCCATCCATCCATCCATCCATCCATCCATCCATCCATCCATCCATCCATCCATCCATCCATCCATCCATCCATCCATCCAGCCACCCACCCACCAGCTCATCCAGGGAGATCCCTTGGCGTTGCCAGACCAGCTGAGAGACGTAGTCCCTCCAGCATGTTCTGGGTCTCTCCTGGGGTCTCATCCAAGTGAGACATGCCTGAAACACCTCACCAGGAAGGCATCCGGGAGGCATCCTGACCAGATGCCTGAGCCCCCTTGGCTCCTCCCGATTGAAAAGTTTATTGGGAACAATATTGTATAAAAATATGTAGCAGTTTAGGTTTTATACCCAAAATGAAAAACATGCAATGGCAGTAGAAAATGAATATTATTAATAAATTTATTTTGTTTGTAATAAATCAATTTAAATCATTCAGTTTATCTCCCCTCATTGTTTTACACAAGGTTTGTTTAGATATATTGACTTATTAAGAATAATATCTGTCTTTAAACAAAGAGAAAAAAAGTTGAACAGTAAAATTGCACTTTATGTGCTGACACTTAGATACTGTAGCGCTGCCACCATTATTAAAGTGACTTGGTTTTGTGAGGTCTTATGTGACATGTAATTACACATCAGGAACAAGTTTAAGCTGTTGCATCACCAAAAGCAAAAGTTTGCACTGAAACAGTGTTTTCTGTCGTTACCTTACATAACCAGACGGAGCACCACGAGGACATCATGCTGCCATGCCATGCGCACCGAATCGCGCCTGTTGTAGTTAACGGTTTGTTAAATAGCGAGCACACTGCAGCACGTGAGCAGTCCGTCGTTGCTCCGTCCTGTTGCACTGCAGCACTACAGCTACGCGTCAGTTCTATCTTAAACGGAGCATGCACCCACACCGTGTAAAATTCAGTTGTTCAGATCGGACCAGACAGAAAGTTAGACACGGGATTAAGTGTAAAACATCTGGTAACTTCATAAAAAAAAGCCACCTGCAGATTTTTAACTGCTGAACTATAGGAACATGACATCATCGCCGTGAACACAAGGTTTCAGAGAAATAAGAAAACATGACACACAAACATGTGGACAAAATTAACCATTAGGATGAGAATCACAGGCGATCTTGCAATCCCTCCCATGATCCCATGATGTCACGGATCTAGCAACAGCTGGTGCTCTAGCAGGTGCACTCACGGGCGCTCAGGAGCCGTGCCGTGGAGGTCGGAGCAAATCCGTTGCGCTGCACTCTCGGACCCGGTGTAAAGCGGGGGTAATATTGATAACATTCATACACTGATGTACAGTATTGCAGCCTCCTCTATCCAGGCAGTCACTCATGTACAGTACAACTGGCTTTTAATGCAGTTCAGCAAAACTTTCAAAACTGAAAACTCTTTCTAAACATAGATAAGACCAAAGACATGCTCTGACGTACAACCTTACATTACATGATTCATGGACATTACATGCTACATGAAATGCACTGTACAAATAAATTTTCCTTTCCTTGCACATCACTGCACATCAAGGGTGTTGGATAGTCCTCTTTGTCCATACAAAGGCTAAGGCACTGGCATATTCTTATTTACAAGGTTGCCATTGGTTTGCTTCCTTCCTACGTCTCAACTCCTCTCCAGCAGAAGAGTTCAGGACCTTTTTTATTAACATTATTTGCAGACCCAATGGTTTGAACTGAGATGGGAAAAAGGGCTTTTTTTTGCGCACTGCTCCCTTTGCCTAGAACAGGCTACAGAAAGTCCTAAAACTTCATGACCTGATCTCATTGGATGCTTCTAAGAAAATGATTTGGAGGCGGTTACATCTGTTAGTAGATGTACTGCTTGATCTGGGGATTTTTAGTTATTATTTTCTATTTATTTCTTTCATTTGTGTCTACTTCGTTTAAATCATCAGTCTGGATGTGCTCTGTTGTGTGTTTGTATATTTTAACTGCTCTGCTGCGCTCTTGGCCAGGACACACATAGAAAAGAGATTTCAATCTTAACGGGGCCCTTACTGGATAAAAAAAAAAAAAAAGATTAAATAAAAATGAAAAATAAAGATACATTATCTACTGCACAACAGTAATTTTATTAGAATAAAACATCAGCTCCATCATTTTTAGTCTTGTCTGCTAAAGTCCAATCAGTCCACCTACTTTCTTTACCCACTTCATCCTGTTCAAGATCACAGCGAGTGTGGCCAATTGTAGCAGTCACAATACAAGAGGTCTGTGTTTTTAAAAATAGAACTCGGAAAAGAAACAAATAAAAATATTCTCTTCAGTGCTGAATTTGGGTTTGCAGTCTACAAGAAATTTAGATTTGTAAAATCTTACAAAATATGCTTTTATAAGATAAGAAGGAATTTGCTTTTTTAAAATTTTAATTCACGCCACAAACTGTCAAATAGTACATATACCTAATTGGAAAGCTTGTTTTACTTGTAAAAGTAATGGAAGTTTTTACTCTTAAAACTCATGTAAGGCAAGTCATTCATTTAGACCTACTGCATAAAACTAATGAAAACATAGTAACTTTGCATAAACTGTCATTGCACTGTAATAACTCTGCTTGAAATGAAGAGGGGACCAAGTGAAGTGTAATTATGTCCTGCTCCTGTATAGCTGCTGGTACTGCCAGACTTTAATTAGCTTCTTTCTCCTCACGACAGGGAGATTATGACCAGATGCCTCAAGGCTCGGCCCAGGTGCTTATAAATACTGGGCTTCAAAGACAAAAAATGAATAAATAAATAAATAAAAATGTAGTCATTACCTCTGAAAGGAGATCCAGGTAATTTTATTAAATGTCATCAAGAGAAACAGGCCACCCAGTTAGACCACACTTGAGTTTCTTGGAAAGATTGATTAGACTGTTGTGAAAGTGAGACAGACTTCATAAAGCAGCTTGAGTGGTTTCATAATGGCTCAGATAGCTCGTGGGCATAGTGTGTGTTTAAACTTATCTACACTGAGATTAGCCTTTTTTTTGGCAGGAAAGTGGATCAGGGATATTAATAATAAAGAAATAAGATTTACAATAAACCAAGATTTAAGAGTAAAACAAGATTCTATTATATGTCTATGCATGGCTTAGTGGCCCCATGATGTGACTGAAGTATTATATTTGCAGGCAGAGGTATTGAAATAAAGTTGTTTTTTTTTTTTTAAATGAAAGATGAAACCCAGCTCTCCTGAGATGCTCCATCAGCAAAGAATCCACAAAGCAGGAGGGGTGGGACACACATTACAAGATAAACTCGTATTGACACTTCTGGCAGAATTCATCATTTCTGTCCCAAGCCGTTTTTCTGTTTGCAAAGGGACCTTAGTGGCTGCAGCAACTTCAGACAAGCCATCTATAACTATTTACAAAGGTATCCAATTCCTATGTTGCTTGTAGTTACAGTAAAAGAAGATTCTTGTTAACCAGCACAGTTGCTGATTCAATATTACTTCCACCTTATTGATTACAAAGCCTGAAATCTATCCAGACGTAAACTGGGAAAGTGTCACAGTATGTCCGTACATGGATCTCTTTCACTTCATGGAGCGAGGAGCATCTTTTATCAGTTTTTCTTGTCTCTGCAGATATATTTCCACTTCCTTCCTTGTTCTGCCTTATAAATTATTTCTCGCCTGTACAAACAGAAAAATTCAGTCATATCTGATGGAGTTTTTTTCCATTAGTTTAATCCTATCCCTTTCCTCTTAAAAACGGCATCACACACACTGCAATGTGCTGTACAGTATAATGAGTCCCTCCACATCCTGGCCTTCTCAGTGCTCACACAAGAGGCCAGTTCTTTGGATCTTGGAAGGTTTTTTTTTTTTCTTTCTTTTTATACACAGCAAGTTAGAAAAGACCACATTTCACAAATAAAAACAGCATAACCTTTCAGGGTGATCCCTGCCTTTCATTAACTCCCTGCAGTCAGATGATACTGGGCAGACTCTGCCATTGTGAGCTGCCCTGCTAATTGCTAAACATGCTCTTGTCAATCAAACCTATCCCAAATGGCAACTCTTCAGCTCACAACAATGAGTAGCCTTAGAGGAGTAATTGCAGTCCATTCGCCTGGAGCCTGACTTCATTCCATTAGTGGCTGTATATTGTGAATGGTTGACACGGGTTGTTGATGGTAGACTTATTCAAGCTTGTGTGTACACTGAATGGCTCCTCTTTTCCTGTAGTATGTGTTTCATTTCCGTGCGGAGAGGGCAAACAGGAGGAGAGGTAATTGCATTTGTGGTGGCATTGTATTCGCAGACAGAGCGGGATATTCTCTTCACTTCATGAATCAAAATGCTAAGAGTAAATATTCTTTGGGAGGGAAGACATTCACTGAGGAAATTGTATATGTAAGGGCCAAAACCAGTTCTCAGTTACACTATATCACACAGTTCAATAGAGTTGTTCTTGGTTTATTTAGCTGCTGTAGCTGAATTGATCTCAACCACAAACCTTATCCAACACACTAGCATGGTTTGTTAGGTACGTAAAAGCAGCTTCACTGAATGACAAAACACTGTGTAACCTCACAGAAGGCCACTGCTGGTTGGCACAAAACAGAAATTGCTGAGTTATCACTCAATGTTAACAGCAGATGATTGTCTCATTACTGTAGCTGACAGTAAAAAAACAAAACATGCTATTTATATGAGGGGCAGCTACTCCGTGTGGAATAATGGGTGGCTTTGAAATGGTCATCAACAACCATAAATGTCTCTGGCTTCAATAAAACACTGAAGCAATTTGTAAACCCAGATCCATTCTCCAGCCTCCGTTCAAGTGCTTTTTCAAAGGCAGCCACCACTTCAGAGGTGTCGTTGAAGCCATCTCGAGATTTTGAAATGGATGTGGGGACGACGTTAAATGAAGAGCGGGGTCTTTCAAGCATTTCTCATTCCAATAAGCCCAAGGAGTACGTCTAGATTCAGAATGGTTCCACTTGGCTGGAGAGAAACATTTTCTGAATTTAAACGCTAAGCAATTCTTCAGCAAGCCCTTCGCTCACATGAAGCGTTAAATTCAACTCAAAGCAGCAGCAAAAGAGATTTACATTTCCCGTATACAGGCTTTAGACCCTTTGGGTTGGCTGAAGATTTGCATTAGCGGGGGGATTTTTTATTCCCCTCTTCCATCTAAGAAACTGCAAAGTTTAATCATGGTTTCTGTTGACGCCCGTGGGTTTTGTATTTTAAGCTGGAACCCACTGGCTGCTAAACATAAAACGCCATCATAAGCAGATCAAAACTGTCAATGTAGATTTCACCAATCAATCCAAAGAGGACTGTTCATCAAAGCATTAACCCCCAAAATATTAGATTTCTAATTACAACTTCAGACATAAAACCTTTGAGGGAAAGAAAAGTCTTATTTAAATAAAACTTTTTTTTTTTCAGCAGCAGCTCTGGGAGTTAATTTTCCTCCTTTACACAGTGACTGATTTTTATGTGTTTTAGCAGAAAATTGAACGATAATCGAGTTCTTACCCTCATGCCGAGCTCAATGTTCTCGCCTCCGTAGACCTCCATACCAGGATCCAGCAAGCCAATCTCACCAAAGTACTCCCGATCTACCACAAAGGAGCATCCAATCATAGCTGGAGTTCTGGATGAGCAAAAAAGAAAGGATTTTTTCATTATTGTCATCTAGCTTTTTTGCAAACCTGTCTTTTCAAAACCCATCATGGGTTTGGGCATACACCATAAAGTCTTGTTTGTTTCCTTTTATTTAGCCAAGACTTAGATGGAAAGATGAGCACATTGTGAGGAAGTAACTGCATGTACTGTATGCACCGCTCTAATGTGCTTTTAATAAAACACGGGAAGCAGAGAGGCTTGAATAACAGAAAGACTGTTGAATAAAACAAGTTCAATCCAGTTGTAAATCACAGAGAAGTTCAGTTTCACTCAAACTTTAAAGCTCTGCATCTCTTAAGCTGCTAACAGACTGAAGGAACATCAGCAAATCAAACCAGAATTTAGTTGGATTCTCTAACATACAAACAATGCAGCTCAAACTGCGAAAATGTCCACTCAGTTGGTATTTTAGATAGCTAGAAAAAAATACTCATACAAAAAGCACCAGAACTGTCAAGCCTTCACAAATAAAATAGGCCAGGTCTTTGACCTACACACATTAAAGGGGGAGTTCAGGAGTTTTGACATAGGGCCTCATTTTGGAGTGAGCCAGGATACTACTTATCACTGAAGACAGTTTCAACATACACTGCCCGGCCAAAAAAAAAAGTCGCCAACAAAAAAAAAGTTAAAACATTTAACATTTCGTTGGACCGCCTTTAGCTTTGATTGCGGCAGCATTCGCTGTGTTTCCAGAAGCTTCTGCAAAGTTACCAGATTTATTTGCATCCTGTTGCATCAATTTTTCACCAAGATCTTGATGATGATTGTAGAGTCTGACCACAGCACATCCCAAAGATTCTCAATGGGGTTCAGGTCTGGACTCTGTGGTGGCCAATCCATGTGTGAAAATGATGTCTGATGCTCCCTGAACCATCTTTCACAATCTGAGCCCGATAAATTCTGCCACGGTCATCTTGGAATATGGCCGTGCCATCAGGAAAGAAACATCAATTGATGGAATAACCTGGTCATTCAGTATATTCAGGTATCAGCTGACCTCATTATCTGAGCTCATACTGTTGCTGAACCTGGACCTGAGTAACTGCAGCAACCCCAGATCATCACACTGCCCCCACAGGCTCATACAGTAGCACTAGGCATGATGCTGCATCACTTCATCTGCCTTTCCAGCCACATTTCTTCCTGGAAGACGATGGTCCACTATCCTTCCAGTTTTTCATAATGCGTTTGACTGTTCTGAACCCAGTTTTAGTAGTTTCATTGCATTTTGATTGTTGCTCTGGAGACACTTTACAAAGTTTTACTTCCTGTATTTGGCAGCGGAGTGATATCATCTGCTGCTACGTGCATGAAGGAATTTGATTACACAAATATAGAGTCAAAACTATGTCCGTGTCTGAAAGGCATGAGGATATGTTGGACTTTAAAGACAATTTTGAACTTTTTTCATGAAACTAACTGTAACTATATCTCTATGAACCAGAATACACTGACAAAGGTAGTAACGCTACAACCCGGAAGCAAAGTATATCATTCCGCAGCTGGTAAGAAACTAGTTCCTCAATATGTAATGCAAAATTTTTCATAAAGGCTAGTTTTACTTGTTTAACACACAAGTTTACTAGTTTAACACGGCATTTACACAAATAAGCTTGCTGATTTGCCGCGGATGTTCTGTGGAGTAGATAAGGTTGTTTTTAATGACAGGCTAAGAGATTCCTATTGACTCACTAGCATTAGCATCGGCAACCTCCTGGAACTAGAATAATGGGATGAAATATCTTGAAACTGTCTTCAGTGATAAGTAGTACCCTGGCTCACTTGTAAATGTGGCCCTGTGTCAAAAATCCTGAACTTCCCCTTTAAGTGTGACCACGATTCCCTTTCAAGCTGAAATTTGAGACTTTTGTCCATGATGACACTACAGTGTATGCACTGAACAATGGCTGTCCTTTAGCATAAGCACCATGTGAAGGTCAGGTGTCGTGGGTTTAGCTGCTCTCTGACAAATGCATACCTTTAAAGTGGCCAGAACAAAAGATAAGGGGGTGAATGGAGTGGTCTTTTACAGTTGAATCATTTCATATCATAAAAAAGATGCTATTGAAAAACTGTGCTCCTGACTTGCCAACTTTTTCAACATTTTAAAAATTTTCTTATAATCTGATTCAAAAAGAAGAGCTATTGCAGCTTAGATATATTAAAAACATACCGTACTGTACACACTGAAGGAAAGAAAACATGATAGAATAACTCTTTTACACATCCCAGTTCAATGCAGCAATCCAGAACGATACTATATGTAGGTCTTACAGAGCAGCATCATCTTGTCAGGTCTTAAGTGCCTTGAACACAACCTTTGTTCAGGGTCCTGAGGTGTATTATAATTGTGCAGTGACCAGTAAGCTCCCCTAGTCATCTTTCTAGCATAACGCCTGGGGTACATTCAGTATACATGTTATTACACTCAAACACAGTCACATAGACAAAAGGCAAATGCATGTCTGCAGCTTCCGTTTGAGAGACATCGCAGTGGGTAGTACTTTAAAGTGCTTTTGGAGCTGCACTGTGATTTATTGACTCTGTCTTAAAAGAGTGCTCTGAGTCATACAGTGTATGAGCCAAAGAGAAAGGTGCTTTTAGGTTTAGACCTCATAAAACACCATGTGGACCATCACTTTTGAGTGCCATTTTGAAAATCCTGGATCAGTACATAAATAATAATGACAAAAAGCTGCAAACCTTCCTGTACCATTACACCGAAAGCTTTTTGATGAATTTTGTTTATTGCATTACATGGTTGTGAAGCTAAACATTCATATACAGCATGTTAAATTAAATTCACGGCTTTAAGTAGCTCAAGTTTCAACACTTTAAAGAAATAATAAGAAAGTGATGTTAAACTTGGCACTATTCTTTTTGCTTTATGGCTATCACTGATTGACAGATGTGGTTAAACACACCTTTCATCAAATCATACTCGTGCAGACTGTCATTATTCATGCTCGGTGACACACACTTTTACTTCCTGACATACTGTAGCTGCATACAGTCTTGTTTAAATCATAAGTGGGTGACAGCGAGGCTTTCAAGTGCCATTTTTCGCACAGGCAGTGTAGATAAAAAGAAAGACCCATCTTGTACTTTGCTTTGTTCCTCTCATCTCTTCTCTGGATAAGTGACTTATCTTACCTGTCTGTACAGCATAAACTTTGTGCAGATTTCTGAGTGTTTGCTTGGGGAAATAAATGCCTCCTGGCAATGCAAATACAGTTTCTGTGTTAAAACATATAAACTCGGTACCTCAAGTCAAATGTGCGTGAGAAAATGTAACTGAAATCTCAGCAAAATGATTCTGTGCTTGTTTAACTTTACTTTCATGACACATGAGATAAGATGGGTCTGCATTGCATATGCTTATACCCTAGAAATTTTAAGAAGAGAAAAAACAGAGTATCTGCTGCAAAGTTTAAAGCTGTCCATTTCTCTGCTGTGCAAAGTGATCAAACAAGCAATATTAATCTAATTCCCCTACTGCAGCCAATTAACTGAAGCCAATTAGGTGATTAATTAGCCGGCTGTTCCTCCTAAAATACTAAAAACTAAGCTAAATACTATTCAGCTAAAGTGGCTGTAGGAACCACCTCACAACTCTTTCATTTCATATTAGATGAATAAGTTGTTTTAAATAATGCCGAGTGAAATCAGTCACAGATTGGGGACAAGACTGATTTACCTGACAACATTAATAAGTGTTCAAAAATCTGGTGTCATTGGTGAGGTTTAGTTTAAATTCTATGCAGGAATGAGATTTGCTCTCGTAGCATGTTATATACAGTAGCGTCAGCTCTGTGAACAGTCTTTACGAAACAGATCAGATATCTCACATTTGGTGACCACTACAAACAATAGCCTCAAAACAACCACAGACAGGTTAATGGTGGAATTTTAGTCTGTTTCTCTAATTTAATGTGACATGATTCTGTTATATTTACTGTGCAGATGGTGAGCTAGCAGGGCTCATAAGCCCCCTTGCTACCCTGATCTGTGGTCCCTGCTTGCAGTAGATCTAAGGGTCAGAACATACCAATGGCACTCTGTTATAGCATGTTGTGTGACTCACATCTTCTGTCCTTAGCAGCAGTAGGAAGCATCACAATGCATCCTGTGTCTGACTGAACAAATCAAGGTGAAGTTTCCTGTAGTACTTGTCAGTTTTCCATTAATAATTTCTTAAAATGTTGTTCAACCAGCAGTTTCGAACATATCCTGACATATCCTGTGAGCCACCATTTATATGCTGTTTTCAGACAACATAGAGCCTAAATATACTGTTTTTATACTTATTAGTTTAAGGACAATGCAGGTATCTTAATAGTTTATGTTAATGGAGAGCAAAGATGAATTACTTAAAACTCATAATTACTTTTATCTCACTAATTTTAGTGATCCAGGTATCTGAGTCGTTTGTTAGTATGGCTTAAATAATTTCCTCTATTGAATAAAAAATGTTTTTAGCCAAATTAAGACATTAGTTTTAACTAATGGATACACACTAAACCTGGGGACCTACCTGAAGAGCAATATTTCTGACTTCAATGATAGGATTGGGGATTGTAGGCATTGTCTACACTTGAAAATGGTTCAGGATTGAGAAATTAAGATGACTGCTGCACAGTTAGTCATTCCTGGTAATCAGGGCTATGTTTGAATTTGAGACACATCATTTCTTACTGGTGTGTTCTGGTCCTAATTTATGCAGGATGTTGTCACTGTGTTGTTAACAGAAGCACAAGATATTTTCATTCAATGAAATATCTTTTGGCCTCTCTTTTTTTTCTTTCATATATTGTTATCTTATATCTTTAACTTTCAGATTAATTTAAACAGGAATTTAGTTAAGAAACACATATTATAAGGCAGGTTTTTTCATTTGCAAAACTTTCCACTCCTGAAATTTCTTTCTCGTTTCTTTTAGAAACATATTTTTGTTCATCTGTCAGAACTATGGTAGCAAGTTCCACAATATCCTTCAGTTCTGTCCTTTCAGTAATCATGGCATTTGCTTAAGCAAACCCATCTTTGTGTATTTACAGAATAGCTGCAAAACTCTTTACATTCAGAATCTGGCAGTTTTCCGCAGTCTCGTACCCTTTCACGATCTTTGTTTCTGAAGCTATCCAAACAGCTTGAAAAGGCTTTGAGACCGAGCTCTGAGGGTGTCAGAGCCTCAGTCGTTGATGGGCACAGGCCTTGAGGAAACAAGGGAGACAATGATTTCCAATAGAAATCCACAAAGCCGGCACACTTCAGCTGGCCCCTGAGGCGATCTGTCCATTTGCAACATAAAGTCAATAGGGAGACGGAACAAACGCTGCAGTGTCTGAAACCCCTGTTTTATTGTTCTCCTTTCATAGGTGAAGCAGCTTAAGCTCACTAATAAATGATTTTCATTGAGCTTTGGGAGGACATTTAATATTTCGGTCCTGTCATCACAGTGTTTGTATGAGACAGCTTGTATCAAATCACAGTGTTACCGTGAGGTGATAAAACTGGTTTGGAATTTCATTTCTGTTGCCCTTGGTCAAAATTCAGAAGTATCTGAGGACGTGTAGGTGTTTTGCATTGATGGAAAACACTCTGGCAAGAAGCATCAGAGTGGCTCATGGATATATTCTGGTTGAAGGTGATAGAAGTAATTCCAACAGCAGATCTAATTTACCCATACAGGTAAAATCCACCGATACAAAATTCTGATAAATTTTAAAGCTTAAGAAGTGAGAAATGTTTCAAGTTTGGTCTTAATTTGTTAGCATTATAGGGCTTTAAAGCCCCGATTGAGCAGCAAAAGCAGCTTTTAGATCCTTACTGATGATCAGACATGTGGCTATGCTAAATCCAAATACTCTCTATGATTGTTTCCCCTTCAAATTGTTGACTGTTTACACCCTCCAGGCTTATACAGTGTTACTTTGAAAATGTCCCAATTTATCCCAAAGATGTCATTTTTGTTAGCTTAAAAGCCCATTTAGATGATTATAGAAAAGAAAAAAAAGTTCATGTTCATGCATGATGGCAGAGCTCATCTCAAAGTTATACTGTTCTTCAATTATCAGTTCTTTTGTTTGTTTTTTTTTTATCAACAGACGTAAGACATTCTTCCTTAAAATAGATAAGAATCAGAACAGAATAGACCTTTTTGGAGGGAAACCTTCAGCAGAGCATTGATGACAGGAGGGTTGACAAAAGGGGAAACGGCTATATGCATTGTGAAAAACTGGAGCAAAGGGACCCTAACCCCTAAAATAAAGTCATGAACCTGTAAATGAGAATAATATGAGCTCAGTCACTTAAAGGGATACAACACCCACAGAATGATGTGCCTTATTTCTACTAGGGATGCAGAATTGGAAAAATTGGGCGGAAAAAAGAAGAATAATAAAAAAAAAAAGGCGGAGGATTTATTTTTATTTTTTTTTTTATTTTGAAAAAAAATTATAAATAATTCAAAATAATTATATAAAAAAACAAAAAAAAAAAAAAATAAAAAAAAAAAAAATAAAATACATTGGGAAATTAATAGAAAAACTTAAAAAAAAAAATCAAAATGGGATGATAATAAAAAAAGAATGATAAGGAAAAAAAATGAGAGGTATAGGTAAAGAAAAAAAAAAAAGAGAGAAAAATATAAAAATAAATAAAAAAAAAAAAAAGAGGATGAAGGAGAAAAAGTGGAAAAGGTGAAATTGAAAGAAAAAAAAAAAAAAACCGCCATATCGTTTCTCTATGGGGGAAGTGGGGGGGAAGGTTCAAAAAAATTCCCCCAAAAAAAAAAGAGAGGGGGAAAAAGGGGAAAAAAATGATAATGAGGAAAGTAAATAAAAATAAATATAAAATATAAAATAATAAGAAATGGGGGGGGGGTCCAAAAAAGATGAAAGAACAAAAAGGTTAGGGGGGGGGGGAAAATGTGGGGGGGAAAGAAAGGGGCATAACCATATAAAAAAGAAGTAAAATAAATAAAAATATTATTCATCATTAATATCCATATCAACCATATTTTCCATCTAATCAGTTCTCTTATCAGCCATCATAGTTTAAAAAAACATAATAAAAAAATAAAAAATAGAAAAATATGTAAAATTTAAAAAAACTATTTATGTTTATCTTATTATATTTGTGTTTTTCTACACCCTAATAAAATCTCTTGTTAAAAAAATTTTGAAAATAAAAAGGGGTTGGGAAAAAGAACTTCTATAAAAAAAAAGAAAAAAAAATAGAAAGAAAATTAAAAAAATAATAAAAATAAATAAGAAACAATAAAAAAACCAAAGAAACTTAATAGGAAAAAAAAAAAAACATAAAAAAAAAAAAAAAAAAAAAAAAAAAAAAAAAAAAAAAAAGAGGAAAGAAGAGAGAAAATGATGAGGGAAAATAAAATAGGATCATTAAAAAATAAAAATTAAATTTTAAAAGGAAAATAAATTAAAATTTAATAGAAAAAAAAATAAAAAAGTTATAATATAAAATAAAATATATAAAAAATATATATATATATAAAAATATACATATAATGAATGAGAAAAGGGAAGCGGGGGGGGAAATAGAACAAAAAAAATAAATCTCATGAAAAATAATAAAAGAGAAAAATTAAAAAAAGAGGATAAGGGAAATCTTGAAGAAGGTTAGGAGAGTAACAGGGGGTAGGTAGGGGGGGGGGGGAGGAGGAGTGAGGAGGGGGGGGAGGGGGGAAGAGGAGGAATAATGGTGGTGATGAGAGACATCTTAGGGGTAGACAAAATAATAAATAAAAAATAAAGAAAGATATAGGGAAGATGGCAAATATGGGGGGAAATAAAAGGGGGAGATAGTAAGGGGGGGGAGGAGGGAGAGAGGAGGGGAGAGAAGAGAGAGAGGGAGAGGGGGGAGGGAGGAAGGGGCGGGGGGGGGGGGCAGGAGGGGGAGTAGATGTGAGGAAGGAGTTTGTAAAAGAGAAATAAGAAATAAAAGAGGAAAAGAAATGAATGGGAGGTATGTAAAATGGTAGATTCGGAAATTATAAGGAATCATATAAAGGATATGGAGGGATGGAGGAGTGGAACAGCATCCTATTTTCTACTCATCCTCATGCTGAGCAAGACTCTGCAGCACTTTTTTAATGTCTCAAATGCAGCCAGAAATCAGGGAGGATTTCGTTATCCACCGATATTCATATAATGGAGTTCACCAGTGCCTGAAACAAAAAGGTCCATAAAAGTCCAGAAAAACTCGGCAAATTCCCCCATCCTCGGTAATCAGTGTCCTGAGTGGGTGGCGTCCATAATTTACTCCAAACTCCATCATTTAGTATATTTTTATAGCCTAAACAGTAGAACGTTACACTTCCTATTTGCGCGTTAATGCGAGTTCATTACACTATGGAAAGCCGCAGCCCTGCCAATAATGCAAGCGCAGAAGAAGAAATTGGCTGTTCACATTGTGCTAAGAGCGCCCGAGCTGCATACAAACAAAAGAGGGCTTGGCTATTGATTTTAGAAAGAAAGAAAGAAAGAAAGAAAGAAAGAAAGAAAGAAAGAAAGAAAGAAAGAAAGAAAGAAAGAAAGAAAGAAAGAAAGAAAGAATGTGTGATCTCGTCTGCTGCAGCTTCCGTAGTGTTGTGAAATCGCATGAAAGCACAAATAGGAAGTGTGACATTCTACTGTTCAGGCTACAAAAATATACTAAATGATGTTGTTTCGAGTAAATTATGGACGCTACCCACTCAGGACTTGGATTACACTGGACGAGCAGTATGGAGGAATATTGATGTGTTTTTGTGGACTTTTATAGACCTTTTTGTGTTGAGCACCAGTGAACCCCATTATATAAAAGTCGGTGGATAACGAAAACTTCCCCGGTACTCTGGCTGCATTTGAGATATTAAAAAAGTGCTCCACAGTCTTGCTCAGCATGAGGATGAGTAGAAAATGAAGGCACATCCTTCTGTGGGTGTTTTTATCCCGTTGAATATTAGAGTAGAGCAAAATAAAGTCAGTTCATGAAGCTGAACTTTTTAGTTACAGAGAGAGCAGCCTGCCTTACTTAGAATATGAGACAATTTCACTAATTCTACACTCAAATTCTGATTTTGACCAATTCTTTGCCATTTAGAAATGTGATAAAAGCCTGTGCTGTCCTCTAATCAAAGAGGGTGTAATGAAATACCCTGCTCATATTCAAGACACAATTACACTAATGACACCACGTCGCCATGGCCTTGTGATCCTGCATCAAAATGAAGATATTCATCACGTTAATTAGACAGCTTATTGCTGGCAGGCTTTATTTGTGTGTGGCACTCCCCACTACAGAGCACCTGAGTTTGATGGTTCCATACATGAATAAGTCATATCCAAAGGCTATCCATATTTCATCAAACATCCTCATCTATAATGGATGCTGTTCACCAGCTGATGCACTCACCTGATAGGGGCTGTCTCATCGCCCTTGTCCAGCCACTCCTGTGGAGGGATGATGTACATACACCACAAACCCCAGTTGTAACCGTGGGCAGCGTTGGCATACTGCTGCACCTCAAAGTTGTTGTATTTGATGTTGTCTATGGCAGGTAGGATAATGCGGGTGTGATCCTCCTTCATCCGGGTCAGGATAGGTTCAGCCCTTTAGGAAGATAAAAAAAGAAGAAGCAACCAAGAGGTGAATTTCTGATTAGGCATGAAGAGGCTTCTTCATGTACTTCCGAGAGAGGAGCAGTCGGCTATCGGGCAACTCATAAATCCAGGCCCAGGCCCCGTGGTGTTTGGACTATAAATATTGCAGCAAAGTTGGTCAAAATGTGCCCAATAAATAATGCAACAGAATATCAATTTAAGTGAAACCTGCAAATATTTATTTGCATGAAATCAACGTAAATATTTTTGAACATGCTGAACAGAAAGTTATCAAGTCAGGAACCAGAAAACAAAGGCAGGAGCAGCCACGGATGGCTGAGGGACTTTCACTGCCTCCACATTTGCATGTGTTCTCAGCAGCGTTGCAGTCTGTCAAATCAGCATTTATTCAACATTCAAAACACTTTCCAGGATCTGCTTCCTTCCACTGCTCATGATGTGAAGGTTTTGCGAAATGAATTTTTCATGGAACAATAAATAATATTGTATTTTATATCCCATGCTGTGAAAACAAAATGTCAAAAAGTGACACGTTTCTGCAAAGGAGACATGATAAGAAGTAGAATCTGACGAGGCAAAACGTATCAGGTAAAAATACGAGCTTTGAAGCTTCCAGACATATTTATTTTTCCTCTGCAGTTTGGTTCTAAGCCTTTCTTCAGTTTTTATCTCACAATAACATTGGCTGACAAACTTTAGATGGAAAACTCCTATTAAAAAACAGTTAAAGATGTAGAGTGGCTCCGACTGGACCAAAGTTTAAACTAAATTAAAAAGCAAGAAGTTTTATAGGAAACCAAGATGTTATTTCTCTCAACATGTCACTGTTTTTTGTTTTTTTTTAAGAGGCAGCAATGCCAGGTTACCTGACTTAGTCAAGAGCATACAAACCCACAACTCATTAACTTAATTTCTTTTTATGGAAACATTAAAACAAGCAAATATACCCACCAATGTTCTCTTTTCATACAAACCTGAACTACTAGCCTCTAGCCTCCATTAAACACCAAGGCAGAAGTCTGTTGGGTAGATTTGTCCTCCAAGTCCAAGGAGAGCGAATTCTCTTAAAACATTAAATTATACCTTTATCAAGATGTGCACACTTTCACCCTCACCAATAATGACAAGGACACCTCATAGACCAAAACTCTCAGCTGCTCAAAAGATTTGACATTATCAAAAGCAGAATTACTAATCTCTCTTTTTTTAATTTTCTGTCTTCAGCGCAGCAGAAACAGTTTTGTTAATTAGTTTTAAGAGACTAAGCCGTGCCACTGTCAGAAATATGGTGCTATTTCAGATGATTCCTCGTATTTGAAGCCTGTGTTTCTTGGAGTGGTTTTTCATACAGCCACATGCTGTGTAGTAACCTCCCTCAGCTGTTTAAAAAAATATACTAAAGCACAGCAATGTACAGAATGACACAAATACTTCTGGCATCAGCTATAACCTCCTCATACATAGAAATAATCTTTATGTGCACAGTTCATCTCATGGTAATGTTTTACATTTAAAATGAGGCAGCAATCATGGCGAGATAAATGCATCTCTCAGGAAAAAACTCCCACAGTCCAAGTTTCTCTGTCTCCCCCACCCACTGGCTCATTTCTCCGTCTTTGCCCTGATTCCTGCCCTACTCCCACTGCCCCCTCCAACCTCTCTCCAAAAAGTAAAAGGCATTTATCTTTCAAAAGTGAAATGGCTTTTTATCATATGAAGGTAGAGGACAGAGACTGAGGAAATGGATTCAAATTGAACTGTGTGGGGTGACATCAGTAAAATATGAGCGAGTACTTAGAATAAGCCATCATTTAATAACTTAAGAGATTGGTGTAAGTACTGCAGGCACCTCTGAGAGGCTGACAGATGGCTTTCTCTGTCTCTCAGAGTCATTGACTGTTATAGAGTTGACCTTTTCTTTACTTTCTGTCTTTATTGGGAATTATCAAAAGAAAATTAAAGGTAGGCAGTCATTATTTCCTCCTGTGGTGTTTTTGAGGCAAACCGTAACCAACAAACAGGTCAAACTCATAAGCATTGATTTAAGAAATTTGGAAACTTTTGAAGTTCTGTAACAATAAAACCTAACCTTATATCTTCTATATCTACTTCGTAGAAGTAGTATTTTTTTTTTTTGATAAGATCCTAATGCCGAGAAATATTAAGAATAAAGTTGAAATACTACTTCAAGAATAAAGTTAGTTTAGTAAATAATTCTGAGCATAAATTCTTCTATTTGATTAAATAAATCTGAAGGTTGTAGCTGCCAAAGTGTGTACATCTACGGGATGCCAAGGTAAATTTCTGACCTGGCTGCAAATTATTCTGTCATCCATAAAACACAAACCATGACTGTTGATGGTAATGCTATAAATTCAGTCTATCCAGTTAGTTGTGGTAACATCTACGTCTCAGAGGCAGGATGCCAGTCTGAGCTTCACGTCTTCAGGATCACGACATTACAGTGTCTGAGGTTACAACATATCAGTTCTGTTTGGAATTTAGACTGTAACAGTGTAGATTTTCTTTCTTTTTCTTTCTTTCTTTCTTAAATAGAAATACAGTAGTTAATTGATGTCCAGGTCTAAGTCTTGTTCTGGAGGATGATTTCTGCTGGCAGGAATGACCCGTCTGTGAAGAAGCCTCTCTCTGAACGTGCTCTGTTGTTTCCTCACTGTGTTGAATAAGGTGTGAAGAATTGTCCATGATGTGCAGCGACTTGTGCAGCCCTCTTCTCCACATCATACAGTTTTGCACACAGATGTAGCTGGCATGTTTGCTTCTGTCCACCAGTTATTTCAGCATGTAGAAATGTAGCCATGTCTCCTAAGGTCACTTGGTTTCTCCTTTCGAACAGATGCATTTTTCAGGACTTTATCTTCTTGATTGTATTTCTAGTGTAAGGAAAGAAAATAACTTTCTTCTTTTTAAAACCTGTTCTGAAGTACCAGTTTACTGATGAATTGAAGCATTTCCTGTAAATGTGAACCAAATGTTGGTGTGATTTAATCCTAAGACTTTAATCTTCAGGTTCTATCTTTATATCTTGTTCTTCCACTAAATATATATATATATACATATTTTAATGAAAATTCATCTTTATTCTAAAAATACAGTCTTCTTTATTTCTTGGCAGTCAGTTTACAGTTTACAGATGTTACAGATAAACTGACGAACACTTTCTTCAGATAAACACTTTCTTCAACATATTTCTGGGTACCTTTTGAATTGGTTAAAGGATATAGAGGCAGGATTAAGAAGTGAAGAGTTCTTTTGCAAAAACAGTTAACCACCATTTAGAAAAAAACTGAGTTAACTGCTTTTCGTCGCTGTTGGGTATAAACCTCTCCCAAAACCTTTTACTTCATGTGAGTGTGATTTGGTGAAAAAATAACACCGAAATGAAAAGTTTATTTGCAGAGTAACTCTGTTTTTTCTAAATGGTGGTTAACTGTTTTTGCAAATGAACTCATCAAGTGAAACTTGCGAGTGCTGTGACTGGCGCTGCGGGTAACTGCAGCCACCAGCCAAACTGGCACGAGAGCGCTCACAAACAGATGCTATCACGTTGTTTACTACGCTGATAGTCTTTTTCTTCGTAGTGCCACTTTTTAGTGTCTTTCACTTGATCTGGATCGTTTACTGAAGGCAAAAGAATCCATTACTATCCCATACAGTGAATTTACCGCGACCTGTATCAAAACTGGGGACATGGATGCAGCGTCAATTGACATCACATTCACAGAACTACGCGGGAAATTTGGGCACCGACTCACAGCGCATTATGCAGCACACAGCCTGTTCAAGGCAACAGACAGACACGTGGGTGGGCTCATTCTAACGCTCTAACTCGTTTTAACGCTTCATCACCCCCAAAAAACTAGACTTGGACTGGAAAAACTGCTTTTTTTGGACAATTTCTGCCTCTAGTCCCTCTAACTGATACAAAGTAGACCTTTTTAACTTCAGCCCTCTAAACAGACTGATCTAGTTGTACAGAAAAAAAAAAAAAAAAAAAATGCAGCTTGAGGCAAAATATTTATATGCTGGTGTTTTTGTCTGTACTTTAAGTGATGATTAACTCACCAAATACAGACAAGTGGACTTTGCATTTGTTTCAGGATGCAGAGCACACTGTATTTAAAATAGGCTACGCATGCCGAGTAGTTGGTAAGAGAAGCTGACATGCACTCGCTAAATGGAAGCTGTCAACATAAAACTCTGAACGCACCAAAGCTCTCAAGATGAACTTTTCTATTGAAGAGAATCTTGATAAAAAAAGATCTTTTCCTCTAAAAAATCTTTGACAACGAATTAGGACATGGGTCTCCATCATTGTGTGAGGTTTCATTCTGCTTTTGAGGTTAGCTCTGCTAAAATGTAATATGCCTGCATCTGTTTATCAGATGCTTTCACACAATATAAACAGTAATATTTCAAGTAAAGATTTCCACCTCTTGTCAGTGTGGAAGGCAAACTGCTTTCCTGTTGTTGTTTCTGCTTTCTTGGCACTACTTTAGCTGAGAGATGTTGACCTTCCATGTACCCGTTTTGATTTTCAATAAACTCCAGTTTTTCATCTGTCGTTTAGCTGTTGGATAGTTAGTTGCAGTTTTTACCGTGTGAGAAAAAGGTTCTATAATTTCCTCTCGTATGATTTTGTTTCCTTCTGTCTGCCAGTCAGAACCTTAATGTACAATGCCCTATTTCCTTGATGCAGATCCTGCAACTCCCATTTGAGAGTTGTTTTCATAGAAAATACATTTCTAGATTTGACAATACTTAAGACTTCTTTTTCAGAAATTGTTCAGTAACAGTTGACTGTAACTGTTCTGATAGTTTTCCTCCTGAAAAGTAATCTATGTATTTACATGTGGGAAGAAAAGCTGGGAATAAAAAGAATATGTCACATGGCACATGTGTCATTGAAGCTTGTCAATCATGGCAGCGGTGTGGTGTTTCTGAGGATGTTCCTGGCCGGTGCAGAGGAGGGGAACTGCAGCACCAGACCTGCTGTGACTGTGTCACAGGGTGAACTAACGGGTGCTGCGAGAAAATGGCGTCTTGCCCACTGGCTTGGTTTTAGCATGGTTTTCATGGATTATTTTTTTTTGTGGTTTTTAACTTGTTTTTATCTCCTAGCTAGTGGAAGCTTAATGAACTGATTGGCAGCACCTGGAGAGAAGGACCCCTCCCCTGACTTAATTGGAAATGGCCTGTTTAAAGCTGGTGTGCAGACAGAGAGAGGACCAGGAAAGGTTGGAGGTGGAGTCTTTGTTGTTTTTGTTGTTGTGAATCATGTTTTTTTTATTTCTCAGCATATCTGACTTTTTACAGGTGCTCCTGATGATTGTCAGCTTTGTTTTCCATCAGAAGCTGTAGGATGCAAATTTGTTTGGCCAGACCATCATTCCACCTGCTACAATGCTGGGCAAGACAAAATAAGAACAAAAGTTTTTTAAATGAGGATAGCATGAGTAAATCTTGCAAACTTATGGCCATTAGTTTTATGTACAAAATGCAGTGAGTAAGGAAATGTTTTCTCCAACATAATTGCCACCGTGGCTCTGAATTGGGTTAATATGACAGTTATGTATCTGTAAGTAAGTTTTGCTGCTTCTGATAATATCCTCAACTTCCTAATCTCAAAAAGGCCTTTCCATTATCTCAGACTTCTCTATTGCACTACTTGTGTCTCAGAGCCCCAAACCAGCTTCCTGTAACCACTAGCTTCTGTACCATCAGCAACCATTGAGCTGGAGATATACAGATAACTGAAATGAGGACACATCTGGTTTTAATGGGACGAGCTTGTGCCGCACCTTTTCCTGTATCTGCAATTTAATCTCCATAATACTGTCGGGACTGTTCATCTACACTGAGCTCAGTCACAATAAGACGATTTAATCTTCCTCTAACAAAGACTCAAATATATGAAATCAATTCATTAGGGTAGACTGAGCAAAGATGCTAATGTAATGAACTATCAAAAACTTAAATTACAACTTTTTTACACTTTATTAAGTTTTCAATTTAATTTAATTCAACAATAGCATAGGCAAAAATGAATAAGAACAAATTAACTAATGGATACTGCAACGGTACAAATATAAACACAATAACAGTGGAATAATAACAGAATGACAAGTCAGAGTAGCAGACTGTTCAAATGTAAAAAAAAAAATAGCACCTTTGATTTGTTCTAATTTTGCCTAATTATAACTTAAATCTTAAAATCCTACTGTATGTCTGCAGTGCTGAACAGCATGCATTTTGCATCAGGGTACAGTTGAGACATTGCGTCTCAACTGTACCCTGATGACCACTTCGCACATTTCACTGAATTATGCGAAGATCTGACATGCTACAGTGTCATGGAATATATCAGTTTTTAGTGTACAAAACAACGTTTGCAGATATAGAAGTTAACTTTAGAAGTAATATAAAGGGAGGAGGATATTTATTGTGAAAGCAACATGGTAAAATCAAAACCTGACCTGTCGAAAAATATTTTTTTGAATATCCTCACCGCAGAGCGGAATTTTCCCACGCTCAAAAAGGATGCTAATACACATGCACACACCAAAAATCCCATCAAAAGCTTGCTGCATGGACAAGGAATTGGCGTGTTTTAACTTTACTCATGACTCAACTGTACTCCCTACTAATCAGTTGGCAGACTGGTTTCACCAGGTATCTTTGCAAAAATTGCAATATGTTCTGTGCAGCTTTTACAGTATTAAACAGACAGAAAAGGTGTGTCATAATGAGGGATAAATATCAAAATACAGCACCGTCTTTATTTGCAGCTGCTCGATCTGAGAAATCCACACTGTCCGTCCTCCTTTAAGTCTGGAGTTGAAGAACAAAAACCCTGCAGCCTCCCCTTTTCTGAAAGCAGTTTTTTTTTTATTCAAATTTTCCAGATTAGTGAATCTCAAGTTGGGAATAAATCACAAGGAGGGAATTATCAAATAATGTGATCTAACTGCGTTCAAAATTATGCCTCAAGAGCAGCGGTCCCCTCAGTTCCTAAAATAAGATCTTTAGTTCTGCACTGGACTTAATGCAGCAGACCTAAAAGCCACTGATGCAGGGGGAATGAAATTTTGGTGCATTGTGGCTTTTATAAATGACCTGAAGAATTTAATGTGAGAAGCAATACAAGAATAGCTCAGATAATTCAGTAACACTGAAGAAAAATCCGAAAAGTCTTTCTTATGGAACGTTACTGTAAGCAAAATCTGTGTTTTTAAAGTCTTAATAAATACAGGATGAAAAAACTATATTTTATCCACCCAAAGGTGGATAAAGAAGAAAAAAAGAAAGAAAATTCTGAATCATGAAAAAATGAGCAGTGCATTCTGCTCTGAGATGCTGGCCGTATATCCGCATGCAGGCACTGATTGACTATTCTTACATCAGCTTAGAAGGATGGTGCAAACCGGGATGATAGAACTGAGTTTGTTTTTATCAATATGTTATTCTTGAAATCCAAAAAGCACACTGCAGATAAATACAGTATTTGAAAGGCACATGGGGTAGTTTGCACTCATTGGCAACCATGTATTCCAGACGAAGCAGCATCAGATGTTGGCAGCAGAGGAAGATGAAGGCCTGGGAGGAAAAATGTTCGTTCAGCCCTGTTTGCCAGTAGCAACAGTTTAATAACAGCTGCCTCCGGTGAATGTTTGCAAAGCTACCAGGTGTGAAATATTTACTTCAAAGGCAGGTGCTAGTGATGATCATCAGCTCTCCGTGTAGCTTTTCATAAAATCCATTCAAGTTAACTCCATGAGCGTAATCTCTCCTGAGACCTGGAATACAAGCTCTTTAACTTTGCCCCTCACTGAGCACATCTCCAGCTCCTCCAATAAAGTTGAAGTCAGCTATTTAGAATGAAGTGCCTCTAGTATTTAGAACATTAAATATCCCTTCAAGAGTCAATTTTCACAATTTAGTACAAAATTCTGCAGTTCTTTTTAGAAATTTTCACATCTTTTTCTAATAATGTGTTCAGAAGCAAGACTTTTTCCCACTGACTTTAAAACAGCACCAATGGCAGATTTTTGCAGATTTTAAAAATTATTCGCGCGAATGAATTACATGTTAAGTCAATGTACAGGTGCGAATAGACGCACCTTTGCGCGAATTCGCGGCGCGATGAGCCCCAAACGCGCGTCTACCTCGCGCGAATGAGGCGTCCTATTCGCGCAAATAGAGCATATTTCGCCTATTTGCTCGAGTTGAAAAAATTGAACTTGAGCGTTTTTGGCGCGCGAACAAACCAGCCCCGTCGTTGAAAATGAATGAGACCTGATGTGAACGGACCGGCGCTCTGCAGCTCACTGCTCTCTTCAATCGTAAAGAAGGAAAAAGCGCTTTTCACAGATAAAATCACAAAGTGCTGCACACAAACGCGGTGGAATACCATAAATTTAGGTCTGAAAACCCGGTCAGACAAAACCTCATTAACCAAACGCTGCAGATCTCGCGCCGGTGTTCGGGGATTCAACGCCGACACTCCCGGAGGAAGATGCAGCTCTGTCCTTGCTACATAAATAAATTGAGGTTGTTTGTTATAAAATGTCAATATGAATTCAATATGGATAAAATTGAATATGAATTTGTAGTCAGACTAGTATAGTATTCAGTTTGGTCAGAAGATGACACTCAAGTACCGGTGTCGTGCCAAGGTAAAGTTATCCCCGACAGAAATCGTATCCCGCTCAGTAGTATAAAAAAAAAAAAAAAAAAAAAATTGCACAATGACAGTTGGTAGGAACCCCTAACCCGCCAACCTACCCTTTACCCCCCTAACCCTAAGCTATGAGGGGGATACAAAATCGTAGCAGACCTAGTTACGCTACCTGCTACGATGTGTATCCCAAAAAAAAAAAGAAAAAAGGGAGGAAAAAAAAAAAAAAGACTGTGTAACTAGTAAATGAAGAACAATGTCCCCCATATTTACAGCAGTAGCTATGTATGGGATATGAGGGGATACGATTTCTGTCGGGGATAACTACCTTGGCACGACAACGGCGTCTTCTCTTTTCCATCTTCCAGAGCAGGTAGAATGCCGCAACTCGCTCAAAATAACCGGAATCTACCATGTTCATCTGACTGAACTGAATGACTACGTGACAAACCACTGTTTTCTCTAGAAAGTTCAACTTGACGCGCGAATGAAGCGTTTTATTCGCGCGTACAATACGCTCCATTCACACGAAAAAAAAACGCCTGAATGAAGCGAGTAAACCTCCAGCATTCGCGCGATGAAATCCAGGCGCGTACGCGAATGGAGGCGTGCGATGTGAACACGGGGTAATGATGGCTGATCTGGCATCTGACTTGAGCTCTGTTCAGTAAGTACATGTCAGTCTGATGCTGGCTCTCACTCACTTTCCCTTTTTCTTGTCTTCTACCGTTAATGTCCTCTTGTGTTTCTAATCAGCTGAGATGCGTGTCCTTGTGCGACAAGGTGCTGTAAAGCACAACACAGTTGTCACATGATGACCCAGGCTGGAACTAAAAGCTGTGAAGTGTGTTTGTTCAGCTCCAGGATGCTGCAGGGCAGTGACGAGTCCAGGAATGTGCATAACAAAAGTTAGCGTGCCATCAAAATGCACAAGCACCGAGTTTTATGGCTGGAAATGTATGCATGTGTTGCTTTAATTCTCAGCACCAACTGGACAGAATCAGGGTTTTTTTTTTTGTACAAATAATGTGCTAATTGTGGCATTATGTTCTAAATGTAGGTAAAAGTTAGCATGAAGGTAGCACCTTTCAGTCTGTCCACATTCTGAAGATGCTTCTAGGCTTTTTTTAAGAGCATTCAGTTTTTGAATTTGTGACTCTTACCTGTCCTTTCAACTGGCGATTTTGCACAGCAGCTCAGGGATGCAAATTTAGAGCATATATAATTACTGGCCAGTCTCCTACCTCATGCAAAACCTACAGAATTTCAAGAAGGTAAATGCGTCCACACAGAATTTCAATTGATTATGTCGGCTGGGCTCAGTACATTGTGAGCTGAGGAGGCATAAACTGGAAATGGACGTTGCATTGCGGAAATTCCACTTTCCTCTTAGAATTAAAGAAAAATATTTGCTCAGGATGAGGCTAATATACTGTAATACACATCTGAAAGCAGTATAAATCTGTGTATTCTCTATGGCTCTGAAAACCATCCTGGTCTGTGCTAGAGAGGGGAAAAAATGTAATTCTGAATCTATTGTGATACCACTTCACCTGCTTGACATAATAAGCAGAAAGTTCCATGATATTACAAGACACAACATAAAACAGATATGTACAGAAAGATGGGTTCTTCATTTTCTAGTCATATAAATTCAACTGTGTCTCTTTTCTATCCCCAGCAGGTCACATATAGAAGCAGTGGAACAGTCAACATTCATGTTTTTCATTACAACCTCCCTGCAATCATAACCATGTCTTCAGCATATACCCAACATGAAGCAGCTTTAACTCTGCTAATCAGTAAATCATTGATAAGCTGAGATTGCAACAACAGAAATATCAGTTTGGCTCCTCTCTGCAACTGCAGATTTGTGCTTGGCATACAGTGAGTCCCAGTGACAGCACGCTCTTATTTCCTGCTATCAATCCTGTTTATTTACAGCATGCAGGAGGAAAATGGGTCTTGTCTGGAGCACAGCTGACAGCCACTGTCACAAGGATTTGGGTGGTTATAGAGTGTTAGTGTGGATGGACTCAACATTAAGTTGATGCAATACCCCATTAACAATAGGCAATGCTTTTGTACTTTGGTATTAAACAAAGCAAAGCCGGGAAAATCAGACTCCATCATTCCTCTTGGAGGAAACAGCTTTAAATCCACATAAACCAACTTGGTGTGTGGGAAATGGAATTCTGCAAAATGCACCATACAATATAATATTAATATGTTTGCTTTAACAATAATGTAAACTACCAATACATTTCAGCAGCAAATGTATAGCCCCTCAGGGGAAAGACCATGCCAATGAATCAGAGTGCTGCAGCAAAGAGCTGGCAGTGCTGTCTCCAGCTCGGTATGCACAGGCAGCATGTGCAAGGTCATTGAGGGAGAATCACCACAACATCTACAGGAATCATCCATCTCACTTATCACTGCACATGCCATGGTGAATAATCATATTATGATGAATAGGTATTCTTTCCATTTTAACAAAGTGTAGATAACACCAGTGAATCTATCTGGATGAAGGAGAGCAGAATGTTTGCTGGCTTACAGTAGATAACAAATGCACACACACTTGCAAATGCAGATATTTGTGAAAGCTTGTCAATTTTTTTAAAGTTCCCTGTCTTTGTTTCTGTTGCTATATCCCCGTTACCCAGAAAACTACTTGGAGAAAATTTTCAGTGACACAATACTTTTCATTGACTTCTGTAAGTCAAACTGCACAGCAGAAAAAGATCTGAAGCCAACGAACAGCTATGGCTGGAGGTGGTCAAAGGAAGATGCAGGTGATATGTGCATGATAGCATGAGTCATGGTGTGTATGCTAGAGGAAGTACAGTGCTCCCAATGACAGCAGGTGAGCTTAAGCCTCAGCCTGTACAGTAACAGAAGGGAGGGTGGTGAGGGGGCAGCTAGATAACTGAGAAGGCAGAAACCTGTGAGGAGGTGAGAGGGGTTATGTGGGAGCAGGCAAGGCACATCTATTTCTGGGTAAGAACAGATGGGGAAACAGATGAGGGAACCACAAGGGTATCAATTATCATCCGTAATGCACCTACAGGCAATGATGTAGCTTTCTGCCTGAGCGCTGCTTGTTGGCTGGGGGTGACCTGTTTCGTGTAGCCTCTGGGCCTGTATTTCTGATTCAAGTCATGAGCAGCGTGTGGGGAGGCAATAGTGAAGGTTCATCAAAACATCCCACAGCAAAGGTCACGAGGTCACTGTGTGGTTGGTGACTAATCTTTGGTAGTAAGTGTTTTGGTTTTGGGGGGATTTTTATTTTGGGGTTTTTTGTTGTTTTTGTTTTAGTTTTTTCCAAGGTCAGGCTCACTCTGCCCTGTTCGCGTTTTCATTTCAGCTTTGTGAATCAAAGAACATCAAGCATCTGAAAAATTCTCAGCAGCCCTGATCTGTGACATAGAAGTATTGTGTTTGAGGATTTTGTCTGTACTCACACAATATGAATGTTCACACACATAAAAAAATAGTTTAATATAATCCAATCTGCCTCTGATATGTATAGCCTATGGTCTTTGAGTTTTTATACTGTAATTGTATAAAAAAAAAAGTAAAACAGTATTAATAGTATTATGCATTCTGTGTTTTCCTCTTTCCTTACTGTATATACAAGCAAAAAGTACCAAACTGGCTGAAATGCTTCATTCATAAAATGGCTTCTCTTCAATTTTTCCATATCATGTAACACATTTGCATAATGCCTATTGTGGCAGAGCTGGCATGTCTCAACTAAAGCATGAACATCTGCCTTGAGCTTGACCAATCAGCTGGTCAGAGAGCACATTAACCCATAATGTGCTTCTATCTTTAAGCTTGGTGTGATTTGGTAATGAAGCCTACATTTTTGAGAGCTGAGCATTTTCTTTCCAACATTTTGAAAGGTAGGGGAGAAGCCAATAATTTGCATTTGAAATTAACAAACAGTTTTTATCTGAAATGTCTTGTTTCTGCAGAGGCTCAGAAAAACTGGGATTTGCTACAAGAGCAAAATCAACATGACAAAAATGATGGATAGTTGTATGTTTTTTGTGGAAGATTGGAGGACCCACCTCTGAGTACAGTACCTGCTGGATTGTGCTTTGTTACTAATTTGCATGTGAAAAAGCTACTTGGTGTGTTTTGCTGGGTTTGTAAGTGGCAGACTTGACATTTTCTGCTAGCTGAGGAAGAATGAAGCCAGATTTTGTAAATCTTCATGTCTTGCTCATAGACGAACTAAGAAGTAAAAATTTGAAGACATAATGACATTCCATCAAAAACACAGGAGTTGTTGCAGGTAGTGCACTCAACTATAAAAGTCTCATATTTTTCCTACCATTTTTCTAAGAGACGTCACAGCATACAAATGAGCATATGCCAACATAAACAATTAGTTTGTTTTTGGCTCTAATGGGTTTTCTCTCTGGTAGTAAATGAGGTGTACTTTAGTTAGAGACCTTAGAAAAAGAGTTAGACAACCCATCTTCTAGAGTATCATGAGTCAAGCCAAAATACACACCTAGACCAAGTTTTATGCTATTTGCATTAGTAGAAAAAAAGTAACAACATAAAAGGTCACTTGCTACCCCTTCAGAAAGCTTAAGAAGCTTTGAAGGACAATTTAGCTTTTTGAGAATTTATCTCTGGTTCAAATGTTTGTGGCTAAATTACTTCAATATCTAATTTGGCTGTTGTATAGTGTGGCAAAGTTGCTTCGCAGATACAATGGAGAAAGCAGATGACACTGATTTCTCAGAGGTAAAGCAAAGAAAAATAATAATAAAAACTGTAGCGGCTTCTTTTTGCAACCTGGAGGTCACAAAAAGCTGAAATACTTACAGTAAGAGTGTGTTACAGAGAATGTTGAAAGCTGATGATCAAGGTAAGATTGTTAAAATATACAAGCAATTAGAATTTTTAGATGAAAGTAGGGTATAGAGATCTTTCATCTTTCCATTTAAAGTGCTGATGACACGACCTTAACTTCAAGTAACTTTGCCATACAACAACACAGCAAGACAAAATAAGTAGTTCTGTGCAGTTAGAAGTTAATCAGACATGTATTTACTTAAATATCCGATGTTTAGGAGGCTCGGCTAAAGGCTAATAGCTTCTCAGTCGTGAAACGAGCCGCCATGTTGTGACGTCGGCGACGGTACAGAGTTGCAGTCCGCCCATTGACTTATATGTATAATCTAAGCCGTGGAAAACATGAAAGATGCTCCAGAACAACTAGATTGGAACTGGTTTGTGTGGTGGGATCATCAGCCAGTTCAGAAAAGTGTGATAATGCTGAGGAATTTGGGGAAATTATACTTTACAAACTAGAACCGGAGTAGAACTGTAGCCAGCTGCCTACAGTCTGTCTCCACCCTCAGGTCCACTGGTTCAGCTAAAAGCCTGCAAGACCACACCGAGGGAATTGGAACTGTAACGAGCGACCCGGAACAACAAAAAACAGACAACAGACCCAAAAAGGAGTTTGACATACATTAAAGCCAGGCGTGACAGAAACGAGGCACTCGTCCCCTGTGTTAGCTCGCAGCTAACAGCAGCCGCAAGCTAGCTACAGTAAATAATTAGCCTTTAAAAAATGAGAAGATAACAACTTACATGGTTCCAGTGGAGTTTTAAACAGTTCCCGTTTATAAGAATGAAGATGGAGGAAAGGATGCAGCTTTGGAAGCAGCTGGAGGAGATCTGATGACCAGAGACATCCTCATATAACCAAGCAGCAGCTCTCTGCCGATAGCAGGAGCTGTATGACCGATGTGACGAAGCAACGATGGATGAAAAAGAAGATTTCCGAGGAGATGATCGCAGTTTCATTGTGTTAGAAGTCTCAACACGCTGGTTCCTGAACTTTCAGTAAACAGATGCTCTAGACGATCAGAGAGGTCCGGTTGCTGCCTGTTTACCGGTGAATACGACTATGGGAGGGGAGGGAAATTGGAAATGGGGATTAGGGACTCTAATGAGTGAGAAGACAAGCAAGAAAAAAGGTAGAAGCCAAAGAAATGGGGGAGAAGAAAAAAGGGGGGATGAAGAAAAAAACAAAAAAAAGGGAACAAAAAAAAAGAAGACTCAATAAAAAGAAGGGAGAAAAAAAGGGGAAGGAAATTGGGAAAAAAAAAAAAAATAAGAGGGGGATCATGCCAGGGTGGATGGGAAGGGGCTCTTCCAAGCAAACAAACCCCCCCCACTCATGGGTACGACTCCGATCTGCTTTTCCTTATCCTCTTCAAAATAAAATCCGAATCTGTAGAATACCTAAATAAGCTAACGTTGCACTTACGAGCTTTTAACCATTAACTGTCAACACAATTTGAAGGCTGAGTCGTTACTGTTTTTCTGTAAAACTAGAAAAGGAGCTTAAAAACCGCAATGAAGCCACTTCAATGTAAAATGAGCAGCGAAGAAGAGTACTCTCCGTTCTCTCATGAGAATATATCAGGTCGTCTCAAGGCAAGTTGGTAGAAAAGAGGAGTTTTAATTACTCATATGAGTGGTGTTAGATTAAGATATAAAAGAGGTAAAAAGGAAGGAAAAAAAAAAAACACCATAAAGAAGAAGAGAAGAGGGGGGTGGAGGAAGAACAATAGTATAAAATGATCGTTTAGCAAAGCCAACATCAATTCCTCTCCTCCCCCCCTTCCCCCTCCCCCCCCCCAAGACAGCTACATTAGGTCCCAATTACATCTATCTGAATGACTTGTTTGTTGGTAAACTTAAGAAACAAGCAGGCATTGGAGTGAGACTCTCAAAACCAATTTCATATTGCAAAATGAGCTCAGAGGCTGCAAGTTAAATGAGGTTAAAATGCCCATTTGGACTTCCTTTTAAGCTCTTTCACAGAGCTTAGCGCTTCCACTTGTCATTAGGGCCTCTTTACACTTAACAGGACAGGTGGTGTCATTTTAATTGGACGCCTTTTTATGTTAACCAAAGCCCATTACTTATAATTTAAAAGTAAATGCATAAGAAAAAAAAACAGCTTGCCAGCATTAAACCCCTACCAATAATAAGAGTCATTCTGCTAAAAGATGCTGCCTCAGTAAGAACCTGGCCCGGTGCTCCTGTATATCAAAATGCTTAGATCAGACCAAGCTACATTCTTCAAAGATAATGGTATGACATGACCTCTTTCTGTACTAAAAACATGAAAACAGCAGAGCACAAAGGCAAAGGTTAGGAAAGACAGAGAAACAGCTTAGAGCTTTACTGTCAAAAATGACCTTTTCTTACCAGCCAGTGTTGAACTCGACGTGAGCATCAAAGAAGCCGACTACCGGAGCCGTGGCTGCGTTCCAGCCGTGTATTCTGGCTCGGATCAAGCCCTCCCTCTTGCTGTTCCTCACGATCTTTACCAGGCCTGGGTAGCGTTTGTTCACGTACTGGTCCAGGTTGAATTTAAGCTCCACTAGAAGAAAGAAAGAAAAAAAATCCTGATTACACTGTGAGAACAACTAGATTACTGTAAGAATAGTTTGTTTTAAGAATAACAAGTTCAACAAATGGCCTACAATTTCTTTAAAATGTACATATGGAAAAAGGTCAAATTTGAACATTTTTTAAATTGCTTTTCTGCCTTTAGTTAAAAAAAAACAACTACACAACCAGAAAATAAAAAGTAATTATAAGTGAATTAGTTTGATTCACTCCTACTAGTTATTTAAAAAGATTTTTTCTTTACTAAGTGCTCAGCACTTAGTAATAATAGATGTCATAAATTTGGTTACTCAGTTTAATTTTGTCAAAGATGCATTACGTCTGTTATCTTCACATACACACTCGAGCAGGCACACTCGCACACACCCACGCACACACACACACATACACACTGAGCTTGACATTTAGAAACTATCACACCACTCTAGATTTGAATGTAGATATAGTAAACCTGTGGCAAAAGTGAATTAATCAACTGCTTTTATCTTGTTTTTGGTAGGGTCTTGCTGATTTACAACCAAAATACACAGCAGTAGATACAGTCGTCCTCAAAATGATTGAAACCTTCAAACTGAAAAAGGGGAAAAAAAAATCAGCTGTCAGTGAAATTAGATGAAATTGACAAAAGTAATAATAAATATAACTTTGATGAAAATTATGACATTAATTTTGAAATTGTGGTTTGAAAGAAATATCAAAAACGAATACACAAAAAATAAAACAAATAAACATAATGGAGCTCCAAAGGTAAAATTGTATTGAGCAACACTTTGAGGCATTCACTGCAATCAAGTGTTTTCTCTAATGTTTAAAAAGACTTATACACCTGTTGACAGGTGTTTTGGTCCACTATTCAAGGGAAAGGTGCTCAAATAGACTCTGAATTATCGTTTTGTAAATTTTTATTTATTATTAGTTTCTTCAGGTTCCATTGTGAGTTTAGCCTTTCCTTTAGTTGGAGGAATAATTTTGAGGACGACTGTAACTTGTTCTAACAGTTTGGTGGTACAAAAAGTCAGATTTTCTTGCAGTGTATCCCTCCAAGCAGGACTCAAAAGGGGGTCAGGTGGATTTTATCTATACAACAGAGACTTGTTCGAGTAAATCAATCTACAGCCGTTGTTTAGATGGTATTACTCAAGGTGGCTCCAGTTTCCATTTCAGCATTGCTTGCTAATGAGTGGAGTGGAGTGGAAACATGATGCAGGACTTAGCATGATGCTAAGTGAGAGTGTCAGTAGTAAAATTGCTGTTAATTGAAGATGGGTTTTGGTATCAAAACCTGACTAAACTGAGTGTTTCAGAAAGTTTCTGGGAGAAGGCTCCTACTTTGTGGCCACACTTGTACTTTGTGGAAACCAATTATGTTCAAAGTCCAAACAGCTAGACCAAAAGTCAACACACCAAACAAAAATCAAAGGTTTCTTATCAAAAATATCCCTGTCAAAAGAAGACATCACTTCTCAGGACAGCAACAAAGCTCATTTACATGTGTTGGCAAGAACAAAGTAACATACATTAATAACAGAACAGGACTGGATTGGCTAAGCCATGCTATTTGCTGATTTTTTTTTTTCCAGGGACAGAGGATTACAATTGAGAAGACCAATCACACAGTGATTTGCACTACAGTGTTTTTGAATATGCAGTGAATCAAAATGGTGGGAATATACCCGCCAGTCAATATTCCAGGTCCACTGTCGTAGCTGCTATGTCTGTGGAGCAATGTTCACACTGCAGAACATAAATTAGCTCAAGCACACCTTAAAAATCTGAAAAAAGCCAGTTAAAAACCAATGAAGCCCAGGAAGTGATAATTTTCTTCTGTGTTAGACTGATCTCAGTCTCAGAGAATATTTGTGGGAAATTTAAAGACTGAAGAAGCAAATTATGTCCTAAAAACACATCAGACTCAGAGTTATTTATTAATACGATCACAAATAAAGGAAATTATCATTTAAAAAAAGAAAAAATGTTTCATGGTTGTCTTAGATATTTGGGTTGCATTCTAGGAAACATTTCACTTTATCCACGATTTTGATAAAGCCCTTTGTAGTATAGAAAAATAAATGCTTATAGGTCCGTTAAAAGATGTTAAAGCATGTTCTCCAATTTGTTAAATGCTACTTATTCTACACATGGAGCCCTCCTTCTTCATCAGCCATCATACACTCACCGATGAGCACACTGAAGCTAAAAGATTCTTTCCAAGGATGTTTGCACATGTGTGGGTGGAAGGATTGAACAGACAACCTTCTGATTGATGAGTCTACCTAATACACAGCACTGAGATGCTGTATGGGCTGAATCCAGATTTAAATATTCAACATCAGCTTTATAGCATGATGTATTTGTTCTGTAATATATTCAGAAGAATCTCAGATTTATTACTCTAGTCATAAATAATAGACCTGCCTATAATAACTGGATATTGACAGAAAACAGATTTTTTTTTTTCTCTGTATAAAAATATGACATAAATTTGAGGTTTGAATATTTGGCCAAATAATTTTAATAAAGAGTATTAGATAATAGAGAATATTGATTATATATTAATTATATAATCAAGCAATATTATTCCATCTCATCAGTGTTAAAGACACTGATGACAGACAAAGATGGTTGTTGTGAAAACAGAAAAAACAAAAACAATAGAAAAAGATGCTGGACTCAGAAAGCCTTACATGTATAAGGCTGATAACAAAGCGGAAGCAATTTATTTACAGAATATACAATGAAAGGGAACACCCTCAACCACAACCGGCAGTTAGCAGTTGTTTCTGCACCTGCATCTGATGAGGAATATTGACAGAGGTTAACAGTGATAGAGGTTAATTAAGCTCCATCTAAACAAAGGTCTCAAGTGGATATAAAAGCAAGATGGTTAAATAAACATGTAAATACTGTTGTTTAAAATAGGTGTATTCATGGTGGATTAAGTACTGTAGTTTGAAAAACAAAACAGATGGTGATTTGGTTGATAATAATTATAAAGATTCAATCAAAAAGAATATTTGGTGTTTTGCACTAATTTCTTTACTCTGAATTTAATTTGAAGCTGCAGATGGTTTAAAAATGTATTCTATATTCTATATTTTATTTCTAGAATACCAAAAAGAACTGCAAGATTACAAGTAATGATCTAAGAATCTGGTAGGGTTGTACAAACACAACTTAGATTCATCAGCATTTAGTCACAATCCCACCCAACTCAGCTGTTGTATACATAATGCTTGTAAATTAAAATATTCATCATAATTAAGAAGGAATAAGTGATTTTAACCCCCCTACGTCACGCCTGATGGCGTGTAATTGCGACAAAAAAATGTTTCCATTACACTTATGGGAAAGACTGTTTTATCGAAACGTTTGGATTTAATAATGATAATAATGATAAATTTTAAATCCAGACGTTTCGATAAAGCAGATTTACATCTAATGAAAACGTAAATTTTTTTTTACGATATTCGAGAGTTTCTTTTTAAATGGAGATGTTTCCATCAGTGGTTTTTAATTGCGATATTTAGGTTTTGCACAATTCCACTTATTCGAAAAATAAAATGATATTTCTTAAATTTTGAAAAAGTACAATTGCAATATGCAGGTGTTTCACCTGAATGGTATAAGCCGTAATTAAATCTTGTCCTGCGAGACTCCACGTTTAGGAAGATGTAGATATAAGTAAAAAAAAAAAAAAAAAGATATAACATTTAGGCCGTGATTTACAAAGAATCCAAATAAAGACCGCTAATTCATTTGCTTTGCAGATAAATAGTGTGGGTTGTCTCTTCAGCGTTTATTGGTGATCTACAAAGATTCCACACGAAATCTGTAACAGCAGCATTTAAATGAGGATTTGGTGTGCGCTATTGCTTTGCCATGGAAAGCTCAGAAGAGCATGTGGTAAACGCAAAATGAAATTTGTCCTGATAGACATTACTTCAAGAAATATGAGGCAAATGACAAAACAGGATATAAGAAAAATATGAAGAGTTCATTTGCAAAAATAGTAAAAAAAATTTTTGGGAAAAAACGGATTTAACTGCTTCTGCAAAAAAAAAAACAAAAAAACTCATTTACTTTTTGAATATTTTCCTCAAATCAAGCTCACATGAAGTAGAGGGTTTTACTTATGTTAAATGGAGATAGGAGGTTTGTACAGTGATGAAAAGCAGTTAACTCCATTTTTCCACAATGGTGTTTGTCTGTTTTTGCAAATAAACTCTTCATTTACTTTTTGAATATTTTCCCCAAATCAAGCTCACATAAAGTAGAGGGTTTTAATGATGTAAAATGGAGATAGGACATTTGTACCCAACTGTGACGAAAAGCAGTTAACTCCGTTTTTCCACAATGGTGTTTGTCTGTTTTTGCAAATAAACTCTTCATAACTATAAAATAAAAACCATGCAGCAGGCTTCCCTGTGGGTCATAAGAAGAGGCCAGTTTATAAGGACATGAATAAGGAGACGCTGTTGAAGATGGTCTGATATTACGCATGCAGTGCACTTTACGTTGCACGGTTGATAAATCCCTTTGCGTGTGTTAAGCTGAGCTGTTTGCATCTCCTCCCAATATTTTGCCCCTTCTGGCAGAAATGCCCAGATTGCATATTCATACACGCAAAATGGATAGTGGGACTATTTTGCCTGTTAACAGGCGCAAACCTCCTTTTGCCCTGCTTTGTAAATCAGCTCCGGCAGATTATTGCGCCTGGAATGAAGATAGCGCCTGTTTTAACACGCGCAAACCATTCGTAAATCAGGGCCTTAGGGTTTTAGGGCTGCTGCTGGTCCCCATCAGGAGATGAAAGCAGCAGATGATAAATCAGAACCAAAGTCTGTATTAGGAGCCTCTGATCACATTGGCAGGAAAAAACAAGTAGCAACTTCCAGGACAGATGCTCGAAATGTAACACAAATTACAAACTGCTCAGGATCAACTTCTGGCATTTGGATGTCATTTCTTGATACTATATTCCACTTTTATCAGGCATGCAGTTCCTGACTGATGTGGTGCAGCTGCATCACCGTTTCTGTGGTCATGCATTATTAAATCATAGTGACATATAATTAACATATGGGAAGATAACCGAGTACCACTGAAAGAAATGGTTTATGTCAAGGATTTGCACATAATTATAATATGTTACTTCAACTTAAAAAAATTAAGTTAATCATAGCTTGTTGTTCATGGTACTTAAATGAAATGTGTTCATGCAACACATATAAATTATGTTTGGATAATATGAGACAAAATCATGTAAACTGAATAGGTTTTTTTTAGGTTTAGTCAACAACTGCTCTGATTCAGTTTCCTCAGTAATGTGTGGAAACAACAAACAGTTCATGGCCAGTCGTTAATAAAAACAACTTAAACCACATCTTCATGTTGTCCAAAATGAACTCAGTTTGCTGAATTAGGGCGATTTTTGGATTTTACATATACAGGTAGGCATATATGAGTGGTTCCTCTATCACTCCAATTTCAAAGTTGATGCTTGTAAATGATCGTAAACATCATAATCAGGAAGAAATAACTGAAATTTACCCCCCTCGACATGCCTAAATGCGTGTATATCCGAAAAGTGTTTCCATTATACTTTGCGAAAACTGCTTTATGGAAATGTCAAAAAACTGCCTCATGAGAGCCTAAAAAGTTTACTGCAATATTTGAGTTTTTTCAAAATGTGTTTCTATCAGTGGTTTTTGATTGCGACATTTAGGTTTTGCGAAATTACAGGTGTGATGGAAACCCAGTTATTATGATCATGTATAAACGGCAGAGGAAAGCTGTTGTGATCGTTAGCCATCCTGAATGATGGCAATATCAGAAAAAAGGGACATGAGAAACTGGGGAAGACCCAAGGGCTCAAAGAAGAGCTGGAGAAAGCCTGGAAAAGGGGGACAACAGTAATGTCTGAGCTCATCAGAGCACTGGGGCTGGCGTCTCCCACTCTGGAGAAGTGGCTCCTACAGACACTTCATGTTAAAAAAAAAATACCAGACCTCTCATCCGGGGGGGGGGGGGGGGGGGGGGGGGAGGAAAGAAAAAGGAAAAGGGAAGAGGAAGAAAAAAGAAAAAAAAAAAAAAAAAAAAAAAAAAAAAAAAAAAAGAAAAAAAAAAAAAAAAAAAAAAAAAAAAAAAAAAAAAAAAAAAAAAAAAAAAAAAAAAAAAAAAAAAAAAAAAAAAAAAAAAAAAAAAAAAAAAAAAAAAAAAAAAAAAACAAAACAGATCAATCCGGATACTGTGCACGACCCTCAAGCTTTCAGGACCTGAGCTTGAGATGAAAGAATGGGAGATGGGTGAAGGATTATATATATATATATATATATATATATATATATATATATATATATATATACTACCCCAAAAATTAGAAAATCCTGAAAAAGTTCATGTATTTCTGTAATTCAACTTAAAAGGTGCAATTTACATATTGTTTAGACAAATAATATGTGAATCAATATATTTCAAGCTTTTGTTTGTTTGGATGTTGCTGACTAGGACTTGCAGCTTAAGAAAACCTCTAAATCAAAAATTCCAAAAATTGAAACACTGTGAAAAGCTCCAGTATTGTAGGCTGTAGGAGTGTCACATTCTAATCAAGTAAGTAATCCAAAACACCTCCAAAAGTGCCCCAGCTTTAAAAAAGTCCCTGTCTTGGTTTAGAAATTCACAATCATGGGGAAGACTGCTGATCTGACAGTTGTGCAGAAAACCATCATTTAGTCCCTGCACAAGGTGGGAAAGACACAAAAAGTGATAGCAAATGAAGCTGAAAGTTCTCAGAGTGCCGTCTCAAAGCACATTAATGGACAGTTAAGTGGAAGGAAGAAGTGTGGAAGAAAACTGTGTACAAGACAGAGGTTTGATCGCAGCCTGGAGAAGATGGTCAGGAAAGGGCCATTCAAAAGTGTGGGGGACTTCATAAGGAATGGACCTGTGAGCTTCATTAAGTCCAGCATAAACGCAGCCGTCTACCAGGACATTTTGGAGCACTTCATGCTTACGCAAAGAAAAAGTTTGTTGGGCGAACATAAAAAAAATTATTGAAAGCATTTCCACCCAATCGTAAAATGTTAATGTACTGTAGCAAGAAATTGTTTTATTGATTGACAAATGTAAATATGCTGGTTCAACACAAGGTGCTGCTATTACTATTACTCAATTACAAGTGGTAAGTCCAACATAATAATCATTTGTTGGGTGAACATAAAAAAATAATGGAAGTATTTCCACCCAGTTATAATACACTCATTTAACAAGAGACAGTTTTGTTGAGTGAACTTAACGTAAACATGCCGAATGAACATAATGTGTTTGCGTTACTGTTACTTAATTACAAGGGGTAAATCCAACATAACTTTTAAAGGTGGAATGATCCAATCAAAATGACATGAGGGAGGGGCTGGAGATCCAACCCCACCCTATGTCCACCGCCATTTTGTCCTGCAAATAGAACATGCCACTTTAAGACTTTTTTACATTAAACTTTCATAGTTGCAACATCCAAGTTTGACACACTGTTGGACATTTCCTTGCTTAAGGCTGCATACAGCTGTTTTATTTTGTTAAACTAAACGAAGGATATTTAGTTTAAACAACTCAATTGCTTTATGTTGAGAAAGCACTGTTCCGCCAAATATTTGAACTTGATTCCTTCATGTTTCCTCACCATGAATTAATTAGGTAAATACTGATTTGTAAAGTTTTAAGTTAAAAGTACATAAAATAATTATGTACATCTTATTCACATATTTTATTTAAGTAGAAGCTGCATGTTAGATTTGAGGAACTTTAGCAACAGGCAGAATCATTTCTTTCAGTTGCTTCAGCAGACCATGGAGATGCAGACTTCATCTTCCAGCAAGACTTGGCACCTGCCCACACTGCCAAAAGTACAAAAATGGCCCGCAAACTCACCTGACCGGAACCTCATCGAAAACATGCATTGTCAAGAGAAAGCTGAACGGGAAGAGATCAGACAATAAAGAAGAGCTCAAGGCTGTGATTGAAGCATGTTTGTCTTCCATAACACCTGAGATATGCCAGAAGCTGGTAGCATCCATGCCACGCCGGGTTAAGGCAGTCATTCAAGCAAAAGGGCCTAAACCAAGTACCAAGTACAGATGCAAGATTGTATTTTACAAGGCCTGACTTTTTTGCTTTTAAAATCTTTTTATAATTGATTTCATGCAATATTCAAATTTTTTTAATTTTTGAATTTGAGGTTTTCTTAAGCTGCAAGTCCTAATCAGCAACATTCAAACAAATAAAAACTTGAAATATATTGATTTGCATATTATTTATCTATACAATATGTTAATTGCAACTTTTAAGTTGAATTACAGAAATACAAGAATTTTTTACTGGATATTCAAATTTTTTGGGTAGTACCTGTACAGTACCTACACTGCATGTGTATGTATGTATATTGGCCTTACTGACTATTATTAAAACTGATTTTGATTTTTTTAAAATTAGATCATTTCCCTTCACAGGATCCAGCCTTTTAAAAGAACAAACATGATTACAAACCTGCTCTGGCTCTCTCTCCAAACCAAACCTCTGAAAGTCAAATCTGAACAGGACCCCTGTCCTGGAGTACTTCAGTAACAAACACTGTATGGTCTCCGCTCTCACAGACAAAGCGAGCTGTCCTCACTGGAAACTAAGTTTTTGGGTCTATAGCAACTTGCGCAAATTGCTGTCTGTGTTTCATTGGAGGATTGATGGTTGTTTGAGCTTCTCCTCTGGGTTACTGCTGAGCGTTCCACTTTCTGAAGGAGAGATTAATAAGGACGCTTGTGGGACACCAGCTCTGAGCAGCATCCACACCTAGCTGCTGACTTTGGCTCACAACATAAATCAGCTAGTGAAAGTATAGGAAGGGGGGAAAAATGGCAGTCTAATCCCCCGTCTGTGTGATTGAGGAGACGCAGTGAGTGGAAGGATTGTCAGGAGTCTTTTTTCAAACTGAAGGTCTTAATATATCAGGGTGCCTGCAGCAAGGAGAGAGGTTGAATTTAGGAGCATTGACCCCTGAAGCAAACAAGTGTTAGCATTCAACACTAAATAAAAGCAACCGATGAGTCAAGGGAACTCTGTTCTTATTCATCTGAGGGTCTTTTCATTTTTAGTGGCACTCTCATGTTCAGCATAAACACATAGACAGCAGGCTGGCTTTGTGCTTGGTGTGATGGATGTAGGAACCCACTCTGCATGTTCAAAGAAGAAAGAACCACTGTGACACCTCGGTATAAAATATCTAATAATGTTTAATAGACCAATCAAATTAAACAGCTTTTATTTCAAAATTATTACTTTTCTGTCCTTTTTGATATGATCACATTATGCTTTAAATCTTTTGTTCCTTCAACAAAGAAAAGGATTTTAATGGTTTTGTAAGATAGTCTGACTCAAGAGTCAGAAATGTGGAAGGCAGGCGAACTCACCGGGCCTTTGTACTTCTTTCTGTCTATCCATTATGCAATTAGAAAAGAAGTCACAGTATAATGAAGCAAATTATCTGCACAACACATTTAAAAACAGATCACCTATTAGGTCTCCAGAGCCCCAAATGTAATTGCAGATATACATAATTAAATGCACACCTGTTCTGCTGTAGATGTTGTTATTACCCAAACAGGTCAATTTAAAGAGTAAATCAAATGTTATCAAACCAAGTCTTCAGGTTTGACTGTGGTTCTCATGGTTTCTAAAGGTGGAACTGGAAGAAACATCTTCATTTCTAATTTTATCTTAAATAATAATAATAATGTTTCTAGTACACAATTTCCAATAATTGGGATAAAGTATTTTCCATTCTGCTGGAGATTTGTCATTCCTGTTAAAAGAGATTTCCTTTCCACTGTCACCCATTGCCCTGTGCACGTTCAGGGTTTGTGACTGAAGAGAAGATACGATGTAAGTTCCCTAAACTAGCAGTATTTTTATATGAATTGGTTCATATGAACACAGATATTATAAATTGGACTAATGTGGCTCATAGGATGGATGCCTTAATTTAATTACGATTAACTACAAGGAATCATATCAAATCGGACTGTGTCTGTAAAAGCACCATGAAATGACTTTGTTGTGGATTTGTGATGTACAAATAAAACCGAACCGAATTCAAAACTCACGACTTGCTTGTAATGAGCTTGAAGACATGAAAAAAAAAAGAAAACTACAAAAAAGAAAAGCCTTCCACTTGGTTTTACCTAAAGATGCAATCTATGACATCACTAAAACAAATGAGATATTAAATATAACAGGGAAACTAAATATTTGATATTTAAACCTAAAACTCAATCAAAATGATCTGATTTAAGTCATGTTTATGTGCGTTTACTTCAACCCCAGTCAAACAATTAATGCCAACTGTAACATAATGCCAGCACAAATAAACCAGGAAAATCAATTAAAAATTGTAAACTTACTTGTAAAATTAGGGTTAACTGTGTAAGGAACACGTGGCGTTTAGATATATGTAGTCACATTCTTACATCTATTTAGCAGAAAGAAACTATCTACTGTCTGTTTAGAGCAATTTGTAACTTCAGGAAGATAGAAATTGTTAGGAAGAAGTCTTATGAAGGTAACAAATGAGCATGCTGTCACATCTTGTACAGTGGAGGATCAATAGTTCATCCTTGCAGCATTCCCATGTGAACCATTCACTCCTGAAAGCTGCATTGGATGCCTCCCTAAAGACGAAACCTTTGTTATGTCTCTTTGCAAATTCTACATCTGTGCAATGAGACTCCTGTATCATCATCCTACCCTTCAGCTATGATACAATAAAAGCCAGTAGAGTGTAATAATTACTGGGCTTCACTGGGAATGAGAGACGTTATGGCACTCTCTGATCTTGGTAAAATGTTGGACTGATTCCACAAGAGGAGAGTTATAGAGAAGGAATATTTTTAAGGACCCAGTGCAACACAGACCATATGAATATTTACTTGCCATGTAAGGAGGGTCTGAAATCCTCTGGCAGTGCAGCAGCCTAGCTTACTGCTATGCCAGAGATAAATGGTAGGGAGTGACTCAATGTGCTTTTGAAAAATGGTGAAGCCTTAAAATTCACATATATGCACCTGGGAGGCCTGCTCATTAACTGCTGGTGCACTCTTATTAGAAATAAACTTGCAGGATTTTCTGTTTTTCCAGTCCAGTGAGGTTTCCCTCCATGCAACGGATAGTTGTGTTTTTGTCTGCAGCAGTAAAATAATCCACTCTGGGAAAAGACATCCATTTGTGCTGTAAACCCCATAGTCTGTGTAGCTGGATTTATGGACTTGTCTCAAACACTGATCAGGAAACAGGTTGGATATTGATTGGTCTCATCGATCATGGGCAGACTAGTGAAGCTACCATGGAACAGGCTAACCACAAGTCATGTGATGATAGATAATTTTTTTGCAAAAAGGAAACTGATACTCCTTATCCTGACATAATAGCCTCTCAGGAGGGATACTTAAACACTTTCTTACTGTATCATGTAGTTCTTCTTTGTAAGTAGGAAAAGATTTTTGGCAGCGGACCATATATTTACCAAAAGCTAAATTGGTTCTTTTTTTTGGACTCTACCAGTGTTCCCCTGCAGCTGCACTGATAACAACCATAAGGCATAAACTCCCTCATCTGAGTGAAATTGTTGTTTTATAATATTAAGCAGTCATGCATACCATCATGCTTAAATGTACCTTCAAATGTGGGACACATGTTTTAAAATTGTAGCTTACTATCCAACAAGTCAATAACACAATATTTTACTAAAACACTGGTCGGCACTTTTTAGTTGGGTTAGTGCTGTAACACTGCTTAGTTACGGTTAATAAACCATCATGTTAGAGTTAAAAATCAATTTTTTAACATAACCATCACATTCATGGACACTGTTTTGTGGGTTGTCATGGTTACACATAAACACAACCACTGGGACATATTTGGTTGTTTCCTGAGTTGGATTTAGACCAAGATTTCAATTACAGGGGTGTGACGGGGAGTCTGACTTCTCTGAAAAGCCGATGAAATCACTCACCTGAGACTTCAGGTGGAGCTCGACAAATCTTCCACTTTTATATCTTATTTTATTTTCAATACATTTTCTCATGTTTTTCCTAAATATAAAGAATAGCAATAATCAACAGTGTGTTTATTCATTTAATACTTGAAATTTTCGGAGAGTGATCTGCAATATTTCTTTAATCACCGTGGGCAGCAGTATTTGTACGTTACAGTGGCGTCGCTAGCCGATTTTGCTGGGGCTTCAGCCCTGGATGTTTTGAGTCTAGCCCCTGGTGTGCATTTACTGTTTAACCATCTTTTCCTGAAAAAAATCCGGTAAAAATCCAGATGACCCAGCTTTCCACCAGCACTTAAAGGAATAGTTCACCCACAGAATGATTTAACTTTATTTTCCACTTACCCTCATGGTGAGCAAGACTCTGGAGCACTTTTTTAATATCTCAAATGCAGCCAGCGATCAGGAAGGCTTCTCTTTTTCCCCCAACTTTCATATAATGGAGTTTGCCGGGGTCCGAGCCAACAAGATCCATAAAAGTCCACAAAAACTTGTCAATATTCCTCCATACTGCTCGTCCAATGTAATCTAGGTGTCCTGAGTGGGTAGCGTCCAGAATTTACTCGAAACAACGCCATTTAGTATATTTTTAGAGCCTAAACAGTACTACATCTTACTTTCACAAGGCATTCACATGCGCGTTCACGAAACTACGGAAGCCTCGGCATTCAGACCCTACTCTGATGATAATGCAAGCGTAGAAGAAGAAATTTTCTGTTTACATTGTGCTAAGAGAAGGGCGCCGCAGGAATTTAGGGCCCATGAAAGACATTCATGTTGGGCCTCCTCCTAAAAAATTGATGAAGCTTAAAGCTGTTAAAGAGTATTTTACAGAATGTATGTTTTGAGGGCTGAAAAAACTGATTAAGCGTTATTCTTTAGAACACATTTAGAATTAAAGGTGTTGAGGAATGCATTATTTACTAGACTATGAAACCCTGCCTTACAGTCTCCCTAGCCTTAGTGGCGGCAGTTTGTAGAATGCTGCTGATCCAAGGTGCTTAAAGTGAATATGAAATACGGACAGAACAGCGACATCACGGTGCTGGTTGTAGTTGCAACGGCAGAAAAACAACTCCAGCCGCTGGGATGCCAGGCTCCTGCCGATACGAAGTGAGTACAGCTGCAGATGTAACAAGTAACGAGAGGAGTTTATAACTGACGCTCGTTAGCATGTTAGCAAACAAGCTGCACGTCAGGAGGAAAGTGCCTCTCTGTGTTTACTCCGTGGAAAACGTTTATGTGGGTCCATTTAGTGAAGCTCACTAAATCTCAGGTTTTGCCTCTCAGGTCACTCCTCCTAGAAACAGATAACACTCAGGGCTCTGAAGCAGCTGCTATCGTGTCTCACGGTTTCCCTGCCAGGCCTGACTATGACCGAAATATTGTTTCCACAAGAGATGATTTGGCAACCTGCAATGGCGGCGTGTTGGCTTATAGACGTAAATAAATGCATTATGACCGTAAATATTATAATTATTATTAGGCTAAATATATGGGAAATTTGCTTTCTGTACACCCCAAACGACTGTGGGGTATTATTTTTAAAAATATAGCTTTTAATAAAAATGTTATATTTTTAAAACTGTATTAATGTGAAGCTGAAATTCAGGTCTTAGTTGGAATACTAGATTTTGGCTTGGTTTTTTAAGTTATAAAAAAAAGTTTATGTGTTGTCTATGTAGCAGTACTAATTAATAAAAAAAGCTGTTTGACAATAGGATAATTTTTTGACAATAAATTTTTTTTGTTCATTTTTTTTGCAAACCTGGGGCTGAGAAATGTAAGCAAGAATGTATTTATATAATGTACAAAAATTATAATTAATTAAAATTAAGAGCTATTGTCTAAGCTAGATTGAAACAGGTACAGGTATTTATGCTGCAGTTCAAGCTGCTAAATAAATTAACTGTTTGAGAATGATATGATTTATAGATGTTTTTGATGGCTGTAATTAATGAATGTAAAAATTAACTAAACTATTTAAAGGCTTTGTTTTTGATATAGGCTGCTGATCAGTGTTTTATTTAACTGTCAGTATCCTGTACAAACACTACAACTACAGGGCATTTTTATTTTATAGAGATCATTATTTTTTTGTGTTTTGTTTTGTTTTTTAAGTGTTTAAATTTTTATTTAAAGTTATACCGTGTCTTTTGGCCACTAGGAGCGCTAAACCTGCAACAGTGCCAACGTCTAACAGGCCTCACGGCAATGACGAAATTTAAATCTCCTCTCCGGTTTGGATATTGAAACAAACGAGTCCATCAGATTCAAGAATTTCCTAAAGGATTTTTCACAATTGGAGGATCTGCCCCTGGCGCAGGTATGCGCCTCTAACTGTTTCCAATTACATGTTTACATAGCTGAAACATCACACACACAAACGCACAATGCAAAGATAAATGCGCAATCAAAACCGGCCACAAAACAAGTTGTAGTTTTGTGCACTGAATGAAGTCGTAACTTTGGAAAACTCATGTTTGTTATGAAAACGTCTGGATTGCTCAGCTTACGGGACATTACAGTGGCTCTGCTTCCTTCTGAACAGCGTATGAAAACCACACAACCAAACCAAGCAAACTGCAGATCGCTCCGTTACTGCTTTGATATTTATATGAATTACAGAGAACGCATTTATTGCTGCAAACCAGCCACAATTGCAAAAATGTTTGGGAGTCACGTTAGCTTTGGTCTATAGTAAATCCAGCCGTGTTTCGCTAACAGGAAACTATCGGCAGTTATACGGCTCTGATTGACGTTGTTTTGGATAAACGCTGAGTGAAAAAAAGAAAAGCATCACATTCTCGTATGTTTACACAACAGACAAACTTACTTACCAGTCTAATGATACGGTGGCAAACAGAGATGGGGTTTAGCTTCCACACTTATATCTCCACGACTGAATTCTTTTCCAACGTCCACTCGTGTTTTTGATCGGACCTGCTCAGACATCACTTTCTCTTTTTACTTTGTTCCGCCATGACTAACCGAGCAATGAGAGAAAGTAGCACAAGTACAGTTTCTGTGTTTTCTCATAGGCTGTATGGTTTTCTATGAGGGGCCGTAAGCAACTTGTTTTCGGCACTTTCATCGACGGCCCGCCTCTCCAAAGTTACGATGTCTGGTTTCTGCGAGGGCAGCCCGCTAGAGTGCTGACAGCGTCAGTCACTGTATATTGGCGAAAAATCATCTAATATGCCATTTTGGCTTAATGTAGAGTAAAAGTTCACGGTTCTTTAAAAAATGCTCATCTTATTTTGGAATGGTAAAATGAGACAAATTCCCACGAGACTCTGTAATGATGCTAACTTGTCCAATGTTGCTTCCTTTTCACTGGGAATGGAAAGGGGGTGGGGGGTGAAGAGATGGGGCTGCTGCTGGCGGATCATCTGTTAACATATGATTATGGAGGGACAAGGACAGTTTTAATAGTTTGCTAAAAATTAATGATAGTGTGTTCTGGTGCGGGGTGTGTAAATGTAAATCTCAGCGAGTGGTTGCTTGTGTTAGTTACAGGCACACAACAGGCTCATTACAAATGCTGGGAGCGGTAATCTTAGAAAGAAAAAAGAGGGAAAATCACGAGACACAGCCTACCGGCATCATCAATCATGTGTCCACTCTCCTTAGGAGGATTAACTAGTTGTAATAGCTGAGATGCTAGGTTTTTCCTCAAAGGTTTATTTGAACAACTCAGGCAACAAACCTTAAAACTGGCTCTGTCGTTCGTCTCTCTTTTCTCCTCTGTATGAAAATCTCTCATCTTGGGGGCATTCGCTGCGGAGGCCTTGCTCTATTTCAATTGTCTTGGTCAGTCGTTTCTCCGCTGTCACGCTGCAAAATGAAGCGCATGCAAAATGAAGGCCGTTACAAGCAAACGCGGTATTGACAGGAGGAGGGATGCGCTGAGGAGTTCTGGGACAAACCATTTTGCACTTTTCGGGGGTGGGTTGGTCAATTATGCTTGTGCCGTTCTGCTGAAAAAGTGAGAACAGAAGGTTTTCTCTGCAGTCTTTTGAAATGTTTATTATTTGAAATGAAGGTTTAATAATTTCCACATCTTTTGGGGCCCCCCACAGTCTGGGCCCTGGAATCTTCTACTTTTCCCCCATCGGCGCCCCTGGCTAAGAGCGACAGAGCTTCAGACAAACCGGGACAAACACAAGAGGGTCCAAGAAGGGTTGGATATTGATTTAAAACAAAGAAGGAAAGAAAAAGAGAACGCAGGATCTCGTCTGCCTCTGTAGCTTTCGTAGTTTTGTGAACGTGCATTGGCGTGCTCGCAGGAGATGCAATGTAGTATTGTTTAGGCTCTAAAAATATACTACATGACGTCGTTTCCAGTAAATTCTGGATGCTACCCACTCCTGGATGCTACCCACTCAGGACACTTGGATTACTGTAGTTGCAAACCAAACTCTTCACTGAGAGAGCTGCTACTCTGTAGTATTCATGGTCAGTTAGTCCTCGGGGGCCCCCTACTGGCTGGAGGACCGATGCATTTTATGAATTCCTGCCAAGCAGAGCCTCTGATCCGATTTTGTTCCTCACAGTGGGCCTCACGTCGGCGTGGGCCCCTGGGCCTGTGCCCAGAATGCCCGTTGGATAATCCAGCCTTGACCATATAGAAAGAAGGAGGTCATGCAGTCTTGCAACAACCAGTAGGGGAGTAACGTCAAAGAACATAATAATAATACCCTTCGTTTGACAGTCGTCGTCTTAATGGTCACTACTTTTATGCTTGTCATGCAGTTGCTTTTCATCCATTAGAGGTCACAAGAGCTGGGTTGCTTTTAGAAGGACAGTCTTATAAATCAGTGTTTCTCAGTCCTGATCCTTGGAGACCCCTGGCCTGCATGTCTTAGATGTTTCCACAGTTTAACACACCTGACTGAAATGAATGGCTCATTGGCAGGCTTGCAAAGAACTTGACAAGCAGTTCAATTAATCTGAAGCAGGGGTGTTGAGGTTGAAAGATCTTAAACATGGAGGGCAGGAGGCCCTGGGGACCAGGACTGAGAAACACTGTTATAAATAACCCCTGTCTCTGCTGTCAGTATTTCCTGGTAATTTTCTTCCAGTGCAGCTTGCAAATGCAGACAGTGTGTTGTTAAAAAATACGACAAAAGCCTTCAACTCTGAGCTTCTGACTTGTTTTGATGGCACACTGGCATTTATTATGCTCATTCCTGGAGCCGTTGTTGCCCTGCAGCTTTCTCAGGTTGAGGAACCACGCCTCATGCCCCCCCTCCCCAGTCCAGAGCATTATAGACGGCCACATTTTGCCTTACAGCACCACATCACATACCAGCAACTATCAACACACTGGTCATTTGGAATACACCTTGTGGCTGGTTCAGCAAAGAAACACATGCAGTCATTTTTGGAAGAAGAGAGAAAAGGAAAAAAGTGACAGAACAAGAGTCAAGATCAGATTGATTTTTACTGGCTGAGGAGAGTTTAGAGGACAGACAGGATGCAAGACAGATGCTGAATCAGCCTTCAGTAGGGGGCACAGTGTCTACATCCACCTAAGTTCAATAGTGCCACTTTAAAACAACATTTTATATGCTATTTTTTCCTTTACATTCAATTAAATATACATAAGACAAATAATTACATAAAATAATTTATTCATTTGCTAATTTTATTATCAATATTTTGTTATTGACTCATTTATTTATCCATCAATTTATTTATGTCATTGCATTTATGTTTTTGTTATCTTTTTGCACAGGGATCTAACACTTTGGAAACCAGGTTGTAAGCTTGCACACTTATTTTGGACTACAAATATTGACAGAATACTATTTTTGCAGTATTTTTGCATTTACTACAACATTACCCCCTCTTAATTATCTTCAGTAACTGAGGAAACAGTTAAATTTAAACAAAAGCAAGCTGAAAATGTAATAAATGTGAAACCATTGTACAATAAATAGCCTCAGTATCGTCTTAATTATACTTTGTTTTCTTGTGACAGACAAATTTCTTGCGCTGCATTATTGAGCTATCACAAAATCAGAAGCTTTAATCAGATTTAATGTATGCAATGTTTAAGTAATTTGTCATCACTTAAAATTAATACTACAAGCTGTACTCAACTGGAGCTCAGTTTACATCCTGTTTTCATTATATGAATCATTAAGTTACCAATTTGGTGGTGATATTTGCTGGAATTGAATTGTGTGAGGTTCATTAAGCCTTTTATTGCCATTAACATTATGTACAACAATAACCTGGAGTCATCCTGGTTGACACATGTGGCCCATGAACAGGAGTGGGAATTTTAGTTTAGCTTTCTGGAACTGCAGTTGTGAAGAAATCTCTCAGCCACCAGCAAATTAGCATTGTCATTGTCAGAGATACATGTAAGGAAATCACAGGGGGAGGGCAAACATACTTTATGCATGTGATTCTTTACGCTGCTCATCTCACTGAGCTCTGCTTAAATGAGATGAGACACATGGAGCCATCCAGAAAAGGTCAGGGAGCTCAGCCTACATTTTAACCGTATAATGCTACAGCTGAGCAGCTCCCAGGAATCAGCTCACATCTGCACAAATCATCATCAGTGTTGGTAAATGTTGAGTAAAAGCAGCTGACGGATGCGATAATGACCTGAAAGCTACATCTCATTATGAATTCACAAGGCAAATGGACAGTGAAAACGCCTTGCAGTAATTTACTGTGATCTCAGTGAACTGGACACAAATGTTTACAGCATGTCCATCAGTTTCAATTTCTCATATTTTCCGGATGGAAATGTCTGTATTTTGACAGTGCTAATGAGCTTCTATGCCTGAAGCATTATTATGATAGTTAGAGCAAATCTCAAACATTTATGTAAAATTGGTCGAATGTATGAAACTTCTTGGGAGTTAAGTCACTGTTAAATAAAAAGAATGGATTAACGACAAACTTTACAGTTATTTTATTTATTTTTTTTGGCAGAGGGTTTATTCTGTCCCTCTTCAGGCCCATAATTCTCTTTCTGTAAATACTTAAAGAACATTGCATAGTGTTTGGAGACATCTAGTGGCAAAGTTGCAGATAGCAACAAAGTGAGCAACATCTGCATCACCCCTTGCATATTATATATTTTGGAAAAATTCAGTCATTTCTAAAAATGCCATAAAAACTGAAAAAAATTACAGCTATTGAAATTTCTGTTGCTGTTGTTGCAGTTGTTCATTTGTTTGTTTTACAGCTACTTATAACATGGCAATGCAAGAATGTGGACTTTACATACTATTTTACCACTACAACAACCCCCCCCCCCAAAAAAAAAGAATAAATAAATAAATAAATAAACACCCAGTTCAGCACAAATATAAACTTCATCATTAAAATGCAATGATTTGACACACCTAAATCACACACTATCAATCTAAACTTAAATTTGATGCTATTGGGTAACAAGAAGTAAATTGCTTTACAATGAAAATGAACCGAAATAGTCCCAAAAGATGATGAAACCAAAAACCCAAATGAGTGATTTTTTTTTCCATATAGTAAAAGTATTTGGGGGAATGTTGTGCATAAGGTTATCTCATCCTTTCTGACAAAAATATCCGTCTTATGATCAAGATGATGAACCAAACTCAAATTCAGACTGAATTTATGTTGATCTTGGTGTTAAGCTTATTTTTTTTGTTTGTTTGTTTTGTCTATTTTCATAACACAAATTTATACATCCAGATGGATGTCCAAAGTGCTGTACATAGCTGGACATCAAACACAAAGGAGCAGAGCAGCAATGAAGAAGGCTGTGGCAGCCTTGGGGTTACACTTGTGTCTTGGCACTTCCAAGAGGAATAGAGAGGATGATGTCAGAGCTCTAGCAGGGACATGGCGGGACATCAACTCAGAAAGGTAACTTGAAGCAGAGCCATGCAAAGCCTAAGGCCAGTAATAGGACCTCACATTAAACCCTTCTGACGGGGAGCCAGCCAGGTCGGCTAGGACAGGGGTAATATGCTCATTGCATTGGGAGCCAGAAAGAAGATGGGCTCGTGCTGCATTGATATTTTCAGTTGATCAGAACCTGATGTGTAACACTCAACCCACTCCAGTCCACGAGTTGGCAGTAATGCAACTCTAAGCTGGTTGCTAACTTTTGAGAAAATTGAAAAGGGAAGATAAAAGAAAAAGAAAAGAAAAACATTGTTCTGGGCTTGTCCAAAAATATCACCTTTTTGGCAAGTTATATATGTACAATTAGCGATCATTTTTGGCAGTGGAATCAGCTTTAGATGGACTTGACCTCACTTTGAGTTAAATAGTAAACATCAAAATTCAGTATCTTACTGGAATTCTGAGCATTTCTGCCTAAAAGATAATAACCAGAGTTGAAAAAAATCCAGGTACCAGAAAGTTAAAATTCTGCCATATTTTGGGATCTACCTGTACATTTAGAACAGGTGTTTTCACTAACGAGCTCATCTACCTGCAGAGAAGCTGCTCTAATTAAATTCAGCTGGTTCAACTGCTGGACAGCATTTTTACTCTCTGGACCAGGTTTTTTCCACTTCTGGCAATAACGAGAAAATAGTTTAAACAAACCGCATCATCTATTGAAAACTGGTATGATTTACGATGATTATCTATGACAGTTTTAGAATGTAAAAAATAACCTTTTCTGGTAGATTACAGGAAGGCAAGTTTGATGAAATTTGGGAGTGATGGATTATCTCGCTAACATGCCTCTCTTTTGTTGAATTATTCCATTTATTTATTATTTTCTTTTCTAGCACCCCATGCCAATTGTACACTGATGGTTTCAGCATGTATGCATATTAAGCACATATACACACACATATCTACACACTGTATATGATGCTTGGCATGTGTAGGTATATTCATGAGTATATAGAGTATAAATATAGGTGTATATATGTATGTATCTATGGGTAGTTGTGTTTAAAATTGAAGAATCATATCAATGTTTTTGTTTTGTATTGTTATTTGTAAATAATATTAATAATAAATAAATGAATGCAATGACCTGTCAGCAGAAGGAGGGAAACTGAGCGGAAATGTAAAAGGGGATAAGTGTAGCTGAAGAGAGCCTTGAAAGCAAGATTGAGACTGAAACTAACCTCAGCAATATGGAAGTGGTTTGGATTCAGTTAAAAACTATTGAGAGCAGATTAAAACAATGTGCACACTTTGCCATCTGATGATGAATGTCAAAATAGGCAACATGACTAGTTTATTTCATCACCTACAGAAGGTATCACCCCAGGGCCAACACAGAAAGCATGAAAATGCGGGCCAATGCAATTCAGTGCACTGGTTCTTGCAGTGCGTTACACAGAAAAGCAGAATTTGATCTAGTGGAACAGTGAGGGCAGGGTCTTTAATTTTGCTTCAGACAACAAAAACTTGTATTTAACATCAAAAGATGAATATGAGATGAATGTTTGCATTTCAGCTTTGTTTTCCAGTATTTACATGTGAATCTGATGCACAACTCAGAGAGACCGGTCATATAGATCTATATTACAGTTGGTGTTTATGTTTGGAAACATGGCTGCTCTGTATGACTATGCTGAGAGTATGAGAGTATCAGGTATTTAGGAGGGTATCGGGGGGGGGGGCAGGTAGACTCACTGCCAGGTAGACTCAACGGTTGGTAAACTTGTTCTCTCGCCTCATGTTTGGCATGTGGCCGCTGTTATTTTAAAAAGAAACTTCAGTAATGATTGTACATGCTCAACAGAATGGAGTTGAACAAAGAAACGTGAGAAATGGTGAACCCCATGACATCCAACTTTGCCCAGGGGGTCTCAACTTCAGTCTCAGAGGCCTTTTGTAACAGTAACATAAGAGGAGAGTTTTATTATTATTGAAAAAATAATTACAAAAAGAGTGAACATACAGTATTGCTGCCTTCAAAAGGGAAAATTGGGTTGTTCTTAAAAAAAAAAAAAAAAAAATCAGAAAAACCCAGTAAGAGTAGCGTGTGTGGAGCAGAATAATGTAATAAGGGAAGGGAGGGGGGTCGGTTTCCATTTATGTCTGCTCACTGGCTTTTAACAGCTCCCTTTTAATGGAAGGCAGTTAGAGCCTCAGCAGGGAGCAGAGATGAGCCAGTGGTGCTTCCTGCTCGGCCCTCTTTCAGTATGTTATTTATTCGCCCTTTTCCTCTACCAGCCTGAGGGAGGCAGGTTTGCTGCTCTGTGCCAAGTGAAGAAGGGCCAAGTGTGGTCTGTAATCTAGTTCACTGCCCCTCTCTCTGCAAACAGGAAAGCTTTTGGGATGTGCAACCATGCACTGTCAGCAGCAGCTAAAGGATTTGCCCACATTGCTATGGAGACCGTCATATGGAGGAGTTTAAATAAGGATAAGATAAATCCCATTAATTTGTTTCTTGTTTTTCAAACAATTTGAAAACCTGGTGCTCACATGTTCACACTCATGGGTTCTCTCTCCCTTTAACTTCTCGTAAAACCAACCTTAAAAGTGGCAGACCTGCAGAAACACACGCATAGATTACTTGAACACCTTAGTTTACCGTACATTCAGGACTTTTATAAACTGAATGAGCAAAGCCGCATCCTTTCTTGATGCAAGCGGCCGATATGATTTCAGAGTCTAAGGGGAGGTGAGAAAGGACTGAATGAGGAAATGATGTTAAGAATACAGAATTAAGTCTCCACAATGTCTGGCAGAGACTCCTACTCTCCTGCCATTTAATGTCCAGCAGAGCGTATCAAAGGCCAGAAGTTAAAGGCTGTTTATAGTACATGGTAGTGACATCTGAAGTGGTGAGTCTTTAATATTTCCAGCCTATTAAGGAAGCTGTAAAAGGTCTTACCACTGTCGCTGTTGTCGTCCACAAGGATGATCTCCTTGAGCAGGTGTGCTGGTGTGTGGTTGACCACACTGTGGACAGAGCGCAGGATCACTGACAGTGCCTCGTTCACGAAGATGAAGACCACTGAGATCTGAGGTAGGTCCTCTGGGTATGTCAGCTGCTTACACCTGATGAGATGAATTTAGGAGAATTAGTCAGTGCCAAAGTCCTTCCCAATTTGTCAATATCATTTGGATTTGCAGCATTTCACACAAGCAGTCATGGTGGGAAACACTCAAGTGGAAAAAGCTGTATTAACAAAAGCTCAATTCCCTTTTGTGTCACAGTAAACTGCAACTGTGAACCATCAACAGTAAGTAATTATTGTACCTGAGCATTTTCTCTTTTGACATGTAAACATGTGTGCTGTTACTGTACCTTCTTCCCGAAATATATGTACTACTGTCATATCTGATAATTACATTCAGGAACTAGAAAAGCACTCGGAGAGCGCAGACCTCTGCCAAGCAGTTCGACTCCCTTATTTTTGTGTGTTCTGGATCATAGTATCCTGAATTTTCTGAGGATCTGGATCAACTTTCGAAACAGTATTGAACTAATTGAGATCCTTTCTTGTAATCTTTTTACCAAACACTTGGGCCATTTCTATGGAGTTATAAGGAACGATTCCAAAGATATGGCCTATTAGGTTGATGTTCATGTAAATCTAGCTGGGTTTCCATTACACCTGGAATGCGCAAAACCTAAATATGGCAATTCAAAACCGAAAATAGGAACACCTACATTTCGAAAAAAAAACTCTCAAATATCGCAAAAAAGTTTTTACGCTTTCATGAGGCGTAAACTCAAACATCTCGATTAAGCAGTTTTTCGCATAAGTGTAATGGAAACATTTTTTACGCAATTACACGCCATCAGGCGTGACGTAGGGGTGGGTTCAAATCCAGTTATTTCTTCTTAATTATGATGAATATGATCTTTTACAAGCATTAACTGTGAAATTGGAGTGATGGGGGAAGTTTTATCAGTCCCCAAATTGCCATAACTCAGGAGGTTGAGTTTATTTTGGACATTATACAGATGGTATAAGTTCTTCATGTGTTAACGACTGGCCACAAGCTGTTTATGTCGTTTCCACACATTTGTAACACCATGACTCGGTTATCTCGTTCCCACATGTTAATAATATATGACACTAGGATTAAATTAAACGTGACCACAGGATAACATTGTATGACTGCGCCTTCGTATCAACAGCTGCGTCACCACATCAGTCAGGAACTGCTGCCGGATAAAAGTGGAATACAAGATCAAGAAATGACATCCACACTCCAGAGGTTGATCCCCAGGGGTTTTTAATTTGTGTTACATTTCAGGCATCTGTCCTTTAAGTCGCCACGAGTGTTTTTTCACTGCTGATGTGATCAGAAGCTCGGTACATACGGACTTTACCTCTAAATTATCATCCGCTGCTTTCATCTCCTGATGAGGAACAGCAGCAGCTCTAAAACACTAAATGTTTATATCTCCATCCTCCTTAAAGCGGAGGCTTGTGGGACGGGATTTTAGGAGAATTAGGCCTACGGCTTATACCATTCAGTGGAAACACCTACATATCACAATTGTACTTGTTCGAAATTTAAGAAATATCGCTTTTACTGTATTTTTTGGAAAAAGTGCAATGGAAACCCAACTACTGTTAAGACGTTGTTAAGTAGGTTTGATGTTCACCATGGGGTGTCAGTCATAACACACAGGACTCGCTTGTACAGTAAACTGTCTTTACTGGTCACTCCTAATCACAACAGCACAGTAATGCAACAAATGATAGGCTTACAGATGAGGAGTTCCAGGCTAGTTAAGGTGATGACTGGATGAGAGTGAGTGTGGTCTATAAACACAGAAATACAAAGCCACGAGGAACATTTGTTTGGCAAATCAACACAATCAAGGTAATAATTATTACTAATAAATCCCTTACAATCAGGACTAAACATGCATATGTGTTCGGGGCTAAGAGTTACAGTAACTGGCATGTAACAGGTCAGCTAGCTTAATAGCCTAAAAAAGCACCTGGTGAATGGAGGAACACTTCTGAATAATCAAATCAGCTAAATACCATTAAAGGCTAAATAAACATCCTGTGCAGGCAGAAATACAACTAGATACTTACAGTTCTTCACAGACACACACAGTTCACCAAATTCAACTGGCTAGAAGTCTGTCCAATAGTCTTCTCTCCTCCTGCTCACTGCTGCTCATAAGTTTCATTTCTGCATTCTGACATCATGTGCTCAGTCCCGCAGCTGCACACTTCTGCCACAAGGGGGCATTAACACCTCATCAACAGCTTTACCAACATGGCTGATCTCACAATGATAAATAACCCTTCAAAACATTCCAGGATCAAGAAGATGATCCGGATCACCACCAAAATGTAATGGGTTTGTTCTTGGGCTGAGACACACAGCTGGTGAAAATTTCAGGTCAATCTGTCCAGTACTTTTTCTGTAAAGTTGCTGACAGATAGACAGACGCATGGACGGAAAAACCAGCGCCACCAAAACATTACCTCCTTGGCGGAGGTAATGATAAGCTTACAGTAATGGAATGACGGAAATGTTCCTCTGATACACCCTAAAAGATTCCAGGAGCCACCGCAGAAAACTCTATGACCTTTAACTCAGCACAAACTTTATAAAGGCATGCAAACATTTTGACTTAATGAATGACATCACCAGTGGCCCTGTTCCACTTTAGTGGCCTGGTGAGCACAAAGCAGGGCAATGGAAAAAGCACACCTGCAGTGAACAGGGCCATCACATACTTAATGTGATTAGTTGCATGTACTTAATTAGCCCAAGTGTTCACAAGAAAAGATTTATGAGATGTCCTTATTGAGAAATAAGCCTCCGAGTTTCTTTCTGGTGGTTGGAACTCAGCGCATAATTTCCCAGAATGAGTAAAATGTTCATTGACACAATGTAGTCCCATGGTGCAAACATCCTCACATATAAAAACCCCACAAAGGCTTTATCCTGAATAATTTTTTTCTCAGTGCACCAAGTGAACAAAGTACAAAAAAGCACTTTTCTGAGATTTTATTTGAAGGCCCAGTTCTATTTGATGGTGAAGCTGCAGCTCTCAAGCCTGATTATACACTATATTGTGTCTTCACCTGCAGTAGAGCTGACATAATAAAGGCATATACAGTATTTTTGTCTATTTCTACTTGGGCGCTTAACATGCTCCTTAGTTGAATTTTTACTATCCCAATGAAAGGGAATGTAAATTTACTGTATGACAAGTTATCCTGTATCCACAAAGTACTGTAACAAAGATTTGTCATTTTGGAGAAAAACTTGGCTACAAAAAAAGAAAAACAAACAAACATTCGTGCATTACATCTGTAAACTGAACTTTTTATCTTTATCACACATTTATTCCATTTGTGATCAGATCTTCTAAGTCCTGTGTTTAATGTGCACAGATGCTTCCTTTTTGTTGTTGTAGTTTGTTTCCTTTTTATTGGTGATCTGCTAGATTGTCTGGCATGTTTGACATCTCAGATGTTTGCCCGCATTGTTTACAGCTATGTAAACAACAAGCATTGTCTAAAACAGAATAAAGTTATCTGTAATTACACTTCGCAGCCATTATTGATATTAAAATGTTAACATGCACACGTGCTGTCAGTATCGCTTTAATAGTTTCCACACTCATACTGTAGTTTAATGAGTTAGCATGGCAGCCTTTAACATTAGTAGTACATGTATGTAAAATCAGGAGTTTCTTTTTCGTGAGGCAAATATCTTAGTAACAAACCAAACTATTGGATAAATTTTATATATATATATATTAGGGCTGGACGATTATGGAAAAAATTATAATCACGATTATTTTGACTGATATTGAAATCATGATTAATATACACGATTATTAATTGGTTTTATAAAGTGTTTATTGAACCACCAAAAGTCAACTTCAAATATAACTTTAAAAAAAATAAAACCGGAAATAAATTAGAAACAAGTAAAGGAGTAAAATAAGAATATTATTTAATAATAAAAAAAAAAGAAAAAAAGAGAATATTATTTAAGATAATAATAGCAATAAAAATGAATATGCAGTCTGCATGCATTCCTGTTCTATCCTCCCTGCAGTTTGCTTCCTATAACTCCACCAGTGTGTTCACTTCAGGATTAATCGATTAATCGATTACAGTGTTTTTATGATTGTGAAAAGGCAAAATTGAAATCACGATTAAAATTCGATTAATTGTCCAGCCCTAATATATATATATATATATATATATATATATATATATATATATATATATATATAGTATCCAGTTGTGAAAGAAATGTTCTCATCATATCCTGAGTGTCACTTTGACCCTGGCAGTGTCAACAATCTCTCTGTTACATGTCAACGTATGATTGTGCTTCCACACATCAGTATAAGACTGGTGGAGAGAATATCTTTAGGGGTTTCATCTTTTCTGGTGCCAGCTGGTCTGAGCTCTCTGTTAAAAGTCTTTCCCTTCCTCACGGTCAAAGCCTCCTTAGACTGCACGAGATTCAGGTCTCGCTTTCTGACGCTCTCCACTTGCAAGCCATATTTACTTCTTCTTTGTTTGATAAATGTTTCTTTTTAACCTCAGCTCATTCAGTCTCTTGATAATACTTTATTTTTCCACGACACACTGATGTGATCAATACATACTGTACATAATGGGGATGCCAGGATACAATTAAATCATGGTTCGGTTCAGTTTGGTTTGATACTTTAGTGCAGTGTCTCCCAACTCTGGTCCTCAGGACCCACCGCCCCGCACGCCTTCAATGTGTTTCTACTCCAACACTTGATTCAGATTCATGAACTTCCTCACCAAGTTCTTTGCAGGCCTTTTAACGAGCCACTCATTTGATTTAGATGTGAAAAATTTGAGTTACCTCCCAGACATGCAAGACAGTGGGTCCTGAGGATCAGAGTTGCGAAACATTGCTTTTGTGTCACGGTTCGATAATTTATGTGATACAAAAAAAAAAAAAAAAAAAAAAAAAAAAAGCTTACCATTGGGATCATACTCAATGTGAAAACCAAAGCAGCTCCAAATGCCAGATCTGATTGTAGTCAACACAGATCCACTGAATTTTCAACATGGAGCTCATCATCAGAACACAAGTTGATTAAATAAATGAAAAATTCTGTCTTGTTCCATATTCAATACATAGTGCTCATGGTTCGATACACACCTGTATGGTTTGGTTTGATACGAATGCACCCCTCATATATATGTATATACAGTATATACTGTATATTATAATAATTTTGATTCATTCCATTTCAGTAAGGTTCCAAATTGGATAACATATCTGATGCTCATACATGAGTGAGGATCTTGCAGAATGGTGTGTGGCTTTTTACTCAAACGTGTGTTGTCCATTGTCATAATTGATAATGCAGCACCACAACACCACCTTGGCAAACAGCTGTTGAACATCAAAGGCTCATAGTCTAGCTGTTCTTGTCCTTTTCAGTCTTTCCCTCTAAAGCTGCCCCGATGCAGCAATAACGTTTATTTCAGAATAGCTGTTTTAAAAATAATATCATTCTAATTTCCAGGTTTTCTCACAGATATGACACTTTTTTTTTTTAATACAAATGACACATGCAGAAAGGTTGTCAGTGCACATATGGGCCATTTCAGTGAGCAAGCATATTCACATTAGTCAGATGCAGAACACTTGTAGTTTTGAATGTGAACCATGAATTCTGATCTGCATTGAAATTGACATGAACAATATACTGTAACTCTTAATGCGAATTGAATTCAGATGTGTTATGCATCGTCCTTCACCTAATGTTCACTATTTTTTCTTCTTTATAAACTGCAAGCTCTCTCTTTCAATCATGGCTTTTCTTTCTGTCTCATTTTGCTTTTATACATGGACTCCATGGCAACTTTTTTATGTCTATGATTGAAATCCTGATTCAAGTTGCCTCTTAAACTGACCCAATTAAAACAAATGCTACACTGCTCTGTTCAATCTCATAAAGTATATGCTGCTACTCCTCTCTCCTAACAATCTTTCTTTCTTTTTCTAAATCTGTGAAATTTTCCTGTCATTTCCAGAAAACACAGCATTTTCCCCACTAACACACAGTGTCCATGAACACAAATTTAGCTCCACGTAGCTTCAGTAAATCCTGAAGCCTCCTTAAATTTGAATACACAATTATATAAGACATTTTAAGTCTGCCTTTTACTTCAGAAGCAACGATATTCCTGAAGTGTTTATATTAAACTAAAAAGATCTTGCATTGCAACAGCACATTAGCTTCTTTTCCACTCTTGCTGTGAGCCATCTGAACTCTACTGGTGCTCAGTGCCCAGTTACCACTGAGAACTGTCAGCAGCATCCATGGGGTCAGGCCATAGGGGGACAGCCACACAGCAGATGGATCCCAGCACGGTGCTAAAGTTACACCCCTCTTTCTTCACCCAGCAACTTCCTGCTGCAACCACTGGTTCATGTGAGTGAATGTGTGTGCGTGTGCAGCGGGCTGATGCAAGACGTTTCTCACCTTCACTAATGAGCATTGGCAAAGAAAGAAGTAGCAATTATGTGGGATCACATAATAAATGGCACCACAATTACTCCTGAAATTATATAGAACACTCAGTGCATGCCACAGAAAAGATAAGAGGTAAAGCTCTTGTATGTTCTGCTTTTCACTTTCCTTTTCTGCTTTGCATTTGAGTCAGGAGCAGAGTGGTGAGGTGATGGTAAGCCTCCTTGTTCAAACCCCGGCTGGGGCCTTTTTTTCCTCGGTTGTACTCCCTGTGCATGTGTGGGTTCTTTCCAGGTTGGGCTTCTTCCCACAGTCCCAAAACATGCATGTTAGGCTAATTGGTGTTTCTAAATTCTCCCTGGGGGTGGGTTTGGGTGCTGTGTGTTGGCCCTGTGATGGACTGGTGACTCATCGAGGGTGTTCTTCTTGCCATAGCAGCGGAGATAATTTCCAGGCCCCCTCTCACTATGAGTTGGAGTAAGCAGGTATAGAAAACGGATGGATGGACATCTGTGTCATTTACATTACCTTAGAAGGGCATATTTTAGCCATGTAAATTGTCAAAAGGTCCATGTTTAGTCAATTTTAATCTTATTACTTATTTGTGTTGCTTAATCATTTCATCACTTAATTATCTAAATCCTATATTTGTAAATTTCTCCAATTCTTAATATTGCTTTTTTTTTTTTAAATCAAGGCAAATTTTTGCGATTAACTCTTTCATCTATACTTTCATACTCTTTGCTCTTATTCAGTCTTATGGTTATTACATTTATCTAATTTTCTACTTTTAACATTAACGCCAGTGTTTTCCTCATGGGGAGCCTTCATGGTGGGCGCTTTGCTGCTATCTGCTGGGTCGTTGCCATGCTGATGGCTTTTTTTCAGGGTGATTGGGGCTTTTGCACTGCAACCCTGTGGTTGTTGTGTGAAACCAGCCCACCCGGGCCTACTGTAAGCAGTTACCGTGGTGATGGCCTCTATGATCATGGGGGCTTTCTGTATGGACGGATCCCAATGATATCATTTCAAAGCTTTCCGTTTTGGAGGATCTGTTTTAAACAGATTATGACTGTCGCAAGAAAAACACATCACTGAAGAATTTCTCGTTATCATTAAAATATCTGTTTCTGTTTGAACATAATTGCATTTGGTCAGGTGTATTAGACCAAACCTGATCTTATAGAAACAAGGTGGGGAAAAGAAAATGATGGTTATTTGAAACTAGAGCTACTTTATTATATATAAGCTTTACTTTAGAGTTGAGTTTCTGGCTATATAAAAACCAATTCAAACATTCATTGTCTGAAGCTTTGACAATGAAACTGCTTTCAAGTCAACAATAATCACTGTTATGCACATGCCTCTTTTTTAAAACTAAAAGGGATGATTGTGGAAGGCAAAATTTCATTACTAAACACAGTAAAAGACAGAGTACCCCCATCCACCAACCCTCAGACCTCTTTTGTCCCTAGTGTCCTCCAATCAGCAGGCTTGAGCTGCTGGACCTAAATACACTCCACAGAGACTGACCCAGAAAGAGAGGGGACAAACGTAAGGATGAAGGTAAGCTAAGATTGGGAAAGAAAAAAAAAAAAGTGTTCATGTTAATTTGTGTGTATCCTGCTCAAATTTAAGCAAAAACGCTCTAAGCAAAGCACCCTAATGAATGCTGATGCGCAGTAATTTGCCTATTGATGGGTGGCTTGACACTGAATCATAGAAAAAAATGACATGCATGCTATCTTACACAGATGTCAAGGTGCATGCATGCCAGCAAGGCCTTTTGGTCCATAAGCACCTGCTCCCTCCTCATATTTCTATTCATGATTTCCTCTAACTGTGACAGTGTCTGTCATGCAGCATGACACACAAGTGTCACTGTAATATTTATGTGTTCTGCAGTAAGTGTCATTGCTTTACACCAAATCATTGCAACAGTGGAATCTCTACCCTGAGATATGTTTTCACAGGTAAAGATACAAGTAATTTACTCATTCAGGCAACTTGTTTTGTTAATTTGAATTTATAATGACGGTATGAAGCTAAGTGATTGTGTGTGACTTACTTTATTTGCACACTTTGCCGATTTACATATTCAGTTGGTTCAGACTATGGAGATGTGGTGTGTGAGGTGACTCATCTGCACTCTGAGTCATCTCTGTACTTTCTGTTTTGAAATTCAGAATATACATGAAAACTAAACCACACTTCACATTTACATGGGTTAAGAAGATGCTAAAAATAACTGCAATGTGTTCAGCAGGTTTTTTAATACTATTTGATGTTACATTGGATTTCTGAAACTGGCTAAATTTTCCAGTGAGCCTTATTAATGTAGATAGTTGGTGCTGGGAAAGGCAAGACATGCTTTCCTTAAAACTTTTTATATCTGGCATCCTCCTACTTAAGAAGCAGCTAAGTGTCAATCCAGGCTCTTGTCTGCTTTTCGGGGTTTGGAAGTTTGATGAGACACTGCTGATTAAAGATTAAATTAGTTCAGCACATCACCCCTCATCTGCATCTCCAGTCTCCCATCACCGAAATGTTCACAAGTATGGGTTAGAGTGTGTCTTAATAAAAACCCATCTCTGCAGTCAAAGTGGGGTATGCATCATTCAGGCCCCCATGCTGTGCATACATAATGGCTATAATACCAGGCTGCTAGTGTTATTTCTGCTGAGATACAGAGTACTATTCAATATAAAGAAAAAAAGGGGGTTAAAGTTTCAATTTTATCATGTTAGATAATTTATTTTTTTTAATATATTTAGAATAATATGGATGACAAAAAGTTAAATCAATCTGTGCTTTCTCAATTTTTGGTGTTTACATTATTCTCCAAGACCTTTTTTAACATCCAAGCATCTTTTAAATGTTACTCCCAAATGTGGTCTTGGCTTTCCTTATTTTTCTTTAGCTTGTGGGAATTTCTGGAACTGATCCGAAAAAGTAAAAGACTTCATTACCCCTGCTGACTAAAAGTGCTGCTAGATACTGTAAACTTACTTTAAATTATACAGCATCCGATATGGAGTCGTGCTCTTGAAATAAATCCCAGTAAAAGCACTGTAAAATAGCATTAAAATGCTGTCTGCATTTTGTTATTGTACAGTGAAATTCTTTACAGTGAAGTAAGTCATTGAGAAGCACTCAACCTCAATTATGAAATTTCTTTCAAGACAGTGCAGCCAGATACAGACCTCTCTTCATGTGTGGTAATGACAATCTGCGAGCCTCCAGTTACTGGCTACGTTGTATTTGCTCCTCTGGAGAGGAAAAGTTTAATTTCATGCTCTGTTATCAATCACTTCCATTACTGCAGCCCACATGCATTTGACAGAGAGGTAATGAAAAGGAAAACTAAACCACAGAGAGGGTTTTTGATAAAGGACACTGTGTCCATCTACCTATACTTTAAACTCTGCTCTTCTGCTCTATTCAGTGAAATGAATGTATGTGTTTTGATTGATAACTGCTCCGCTGCTATACTTCAGTCTTTTCCGGGGCATTTATGCCTTCCCTCAGCAATTCTACGGTCTCTCTCAGAGCTTTCTCTATTGCCTCTCTCAATCAGATTAGCCAGGTCTATAAATACAATGAAAAATCTGGCAGTGAGTTTTAGAGGAGATTTCTTTTTACACCAGCTCCTTTCCAAAGATGCAGCCATTACATGACAACAGTGTAAAACAATATAGGAATGTATATTTCACTGCTGTTTAGTGAAGTGACAGCATGGAAGCCAGTGTTTGATGAGTATTACCAGGGTGATGTCTTGAAAATGTCACAGTGGGCAAGGCAGTGTGATTGCTACTAGTTGAGAAGTGGTCCAAGAGTCGATTTCAGTGTTGAGATCATAAAGTGATATTGTAGTTCCATTGCCCTAGTTACGGGATCCAATTTAAGGCATCACTCAAACTTAAATTTGTACCTGTCTGCAGTAGCGGGGAAGCCTTGTAAAGCCGTAACAGGATGAGCGATCGACTCATCTGTTAGTAATGGGACTGAGCTCACTGGCCAGCTCTCATAATTTGATCCGGAACAAGCTTTGACAGAAACAGAGCGCCAGATTAAGATGTATTCCTATCACACCTCCCCCTTTCTCCTCCTCCAGCAGCCTGCAGCCCCGGTCACTCCGTCTGACTTTTTCCCTGCTGGCTGCTCTTATTTGCTGTGAAATTTCACATTAACCTCCCATAACCTGTGCAGAACAGGCAACACCAAAGCAACTTTCCAATCCGCTAGCACTTCTCTGTTTAAAGATAACCGTTTGCCTTGTCACCTCCCTCCTAGCCCAACTCCCTCCCCCCATTCCAAGAGATAAACTCCAGCACTGGAAAGAGCAACAATTTGCAGTACGAGTTTCTGGACCGCGGAAACCTTATGATCCCATTCTGCAGTATCAGACACTTAGGAGATGAGGTAAGCTTGTTTCTTTAGCCTTCTTTTCTGGTTATCACCTTCCCACAGGCAGACAAACACAGACGAGGGGTCTTCAGGGGAGCAGAACATGTGCTGGGCGTCAATACAGTTTGGATTTAACTGCTATTTTGATAAAAACTAATTAAAATTTGGCAAAGTGATAATGGAGATGAGATAAGATCAGGAGCGATTGATTAGCGATCCTCTTGAAGAAGAAGAAGAAGAAGAAGAAGGGTGAAGAGCATGTTTGATGCTTATATTTTCCATCTATGAGTTACATTTACATTTCAAGTTACATTTCAAAGCTCCTTGTTTGTTTTGTGGGCATCAGTAATCTCATCAGCTTGCCTACCTTTATTGTTCTCTCTTCCCAGTTCCAGTGAGCCAGTACCATGCACATAAGCCTCCCAAGGACAGCAAACAGCAGACACAGAGTCACAACAATGTAGAGCCTACTTAAGACCCTTTGTATCCAAGTTAAGAATGTCACTTACAGAAGTGAAGGGCATTGGGGAGAAATACAGGCTACCAGGTGGTGAATGGGGATTACAGGCTTTTGTACAAGACACAATTGTAGCTGAAATTATCATGAATTGGTTTTGCAGCAGACAGGAAGGTTGAAAAAGTGTGGATTTTTCCACTTATTGCGACTGACTTTGCCTCCCTCCCTGTACTCATGACAGAACTCTGCTCAACGAATCCTGTTCAATTAAAAGCCCATTAGACAGGAGGTGCCTGCACCTGCATTTAACCTCACCTCTTCAGTGCTGCACTCACCTTTTCCCAACAGGCCAAAATGACAGAATCACTAATATGAAGCTTCTTCTATGCTGTATGAAGTTGAACATGCAAATAACTTGTTTCAGTCAAATGGGCATGTTCATCAACACTCCCCTCTGCCCACAACTCATACTTACAACCAGAGCAAAAATTATAACTTGTTTGTGAGTGAGTTTCATTCACAAGATGTAAAAGGATTTTTAAAGGGACATTGTGTAACAACCGCATATTGCAAGCACCTCGTTAGTACTTTTCATGCTGCATTCGCGTGAAACCGGGCAGACGGATGACAGCCGCTGCATGTACAGGCATAAACAAGCCTCTATGTGAAGACATGGTCTGTCAGTTACAGTGACCTCAGTCCACATCTGATATGTTGTCATGGCGATGCTGTATTGTTTTCCCTGACCCATGTTTTATCGTCTTTCTCTCAGCTTCTGTGATTAAAATTACATCTGGTTTGTTACTGACGACCATCTGCCCGACTGCACGTGAATCCAGCATCAGTGTAATGCTGGTTCCTCCTCACAGCACCGCGGTGACTTCTTAAAAACATTACCTTGAACTGAGCTGACAGCTCCGGTGTCACCGGTGAGTTTCTGTGGTTTCCTGCTGTCACGCTTCTACTGAATGTAAAAACATGGCGACACGACATGGTAGCCACCACCGAGCCGACCCGTTCAATGTATATATGAATGATACGAACGGCAAATTCAGAGCTTACAGGAGCACTTCAATTTGTTGATGGGAGTGATTAGGCTACTGATGAATGGAAAAACACTTTTGAACAAAATAATCAATTATTGTGAATAAATAACAGGAGAACTTACACAATATCCCTTTAAAAGAAATCACCAAACAACAAAAAATACAGGTTTAATTGTACTCAGTCAAATTACAAGGACCCAAAACAACTATAAAGCATAGTTGCTGTCAGCAAAGTATGCAGCAAGCACTGTGACAGAAATGTGATGGTAGATTCAAGAAAACCCCTTTCCAATCAAAGCAGGAGCAACTTCTATGAAATTGAGATGCAACAGTGATGGAGTTATTAGACCAGAAAAGGTTAAAGCCAGAAACTGCTACAGAACTGGGTGTTGAGAAAGATACTGGGAGAAAGCTGCAGGAAGACCTTGAAGAAGCTGATAAAGTGAGAGCTTTTCTTGCAATTACTAAGTGGGCAAGTGATAAAATAGCCCCACTTTAAAGGATAAAAATGTGCTCACTAAATAACTGATATAGTGACTGCAGTGTTCATTTCGAACAAAGCAGTAGTACATTTGTGTAACAAATTCCAAGGTGAGGTATCAAGGGAGTCTTTCAATGACCATCTTTAATATAAGTAACAAAGAAAATGCTTTAAGAACACATCCGTTGACTCGAGGCATCGTTGGATAAGACTCAGTGTTTGCTGCTCTTGATCCCATTCATGTTTACGATGGCTCTTGACAAATAACTTAAAAGCTGTGAGGATTCCCTCTAGTGTCTTATAAGAACAATTCAGTAAGCTGTTGTTTTAGAAATATATTCCAACCAATAATAACATTTGATTTAAATAATAAATCTAGCAGCTATAGACCAATCCGGCCAAACGCCACAGCTACACTGTTTGCTGTTGCCATGGTGGCGTTTCTGTACATGTGTAATGAGAACAGATGAGAATTGACTTTTTCTAAACAACATGGAGGAAATCTGGAAGGACGTCACATTCCTGGCTGTTGGATCATCAGTGGAAAACTTTAATTGTGGTAATAAGTGAATAAGCAGATCACAGATATTTATTAAATGAAGATTTCTGCTGTCTGTGACAAAACTGGACGCTGCTGCTCAGTCCACTGATGTCAGTGTTCATATCGGGGAGGAATACCAGACACACAGAGCAGAGGAGGAATAACTTGCTGCCAAGGTGGAGAAAACACTGGATTTAATCCCTAACAACAAAAACACAGTAAATTATGGTGAAAACTCATTAATCTGACACTTTATTTCATGTATATCATCCCGAAAATGAGGCACCACATAAGTTATGAGCAAACAGAGACAGCTGTGGTGTTGCTGTGAGTTAATTACTAATCTGGGAGATGTTGTGAAAAATAACATTATCTGCTCTGATCAGAGCAACGTTGGGACCAGAAAATAAAAATAATTCAGTCGCAAACACAAACGGATCAGGATGACAGTGTCCTGCAGCCTTTAGTTTCAAATGCAGGACATGTGAAGTCCACCTGGTCTGCAGCTGCAATCCTTTAACAATACCAAAAGCCAAATATATGACAAAATAGACAAGTAACGACCTTTGAAAGATTTTAGTTTTTTAAAACCTTTTTTTAACTAATCATGAGATTTCCGTGTTATTCCAGTGTGGCTTGTCATTAAAGCCAGTTTCCAGAGATGAATAATAGTTTAAATGAATGATCCAATGTAAAAGAATAAATAAATAAATGTCAGAATACTTAAGAGATCTCTGGATAACATACCTACTATTTAGGTTATCATTACCTTAGACGACTGTCCAACGTAAATCCAGATATTTACGCTGCTTTCCATGTTGGCAGATACAAGGTAATTGGGACTCATCACTGTTGCAATGGTGGCGCCGCAAGATGGTGCAACTCACAAAATGCTCATCGGATTAGTCTATAGTAATTGTAAAGGAGAGAAAGGAGAGGAAGCAGGGACAGGATCCATGCTTCCCCTCCTAATCCATGCCGGGAGGATGTCAAAGTAAATGGATCTGTCAGCAAAGTGCTGAACTTTTAAACAGGAGTCTATTAGTCAAAGTTTGCATTAACGTTGATCATTTCATACTCTTACCTTTGTTATTGCAAAGACATCACTATTATAATTCACTGTTGTATAAATCCTGGAAGAAGACCCAAATAGGTTTTAAAAACAGCAAGTGTGGCAAAATGAAAGCTAATCTTGAAAAACAAGTTTCACAGTTCAAAATGTATAGAGAAGTGAGAGTTTTTCAATTTATGTAATAAAACAGGATACACAAAGAATTTCAACTTTTAAAAAAACGGACTAAACTTAACCGCACTAAAAGCCATTTGCTCCTTAATCTTAACTCTAAAAAACAGACGCTAGAAAATTTGCCCGATTTTCAAATACACATCTTTTCTCTATTCCCTGTAACTAGACCATGCAGTTCAGGCTACGGTCCTGTAGGCTGCAGGACAAGTGACTTAAGATTGCTGAGGATGGATGCCTTCTTTAAACAGTCATATGGTGCGATAAGTAAGTCTTTGTTTGGACAGTCTGACTATCATGCTGAACTATTCAGGAGAATCTAATACCCGTCACTGAGAGCAAATCCCGCCACACTTCACTGTTTCATACGGCAGTTTGTTCCAGTCAGGTTCCCTGCTATCAACACAAGCCCAGGAAATAACTCCAACTCTCTTTCTTTAAAATAGCATTTCATCATCTGAGGAAACAGGATGAAAAGAAGGATGGGCTGTTCACATGTTCATCAAGTTTCACACACTGTAATCCGAACGTGATTTTACCCTTTTTTCATGTTTCTTACCATGGAGACAGAGTAGAGGATTTTCAGAAGATATAACACTTTCATTTGTTGTTTTAAAAATAGAAACTTCTGTCATTTCAGAAACAATCTTCACTTAGTTTATTAATTAGCAATGTCCTTTTTAAGTCATCCCCACGCCTACACCCCCGTCCCACTCTTGTTCAATTTTTCTGGCCGTGAAAAGAAGCCTGGAACAAAGCAGCATGGATGAAATGAAATTGTTATCCTCACTAAAGCCCTCGGAAACCTCTCTTGGCCTTCAGATTTCCTCTCATTGCCTCTGCCTGTTGCCATTGTTCTTTGACACAGTGTAATATAAATGCCACTGGCAGCTCTGATTATCCCCAAGCCCCTGCTGTATCACAGCTGTAGTTCACATACTAAATCTAACATTTCTTAGAAAAAGGACCATGCTTGCTGGGTGTCAGCTGAGACTCTTATTAAAGGGAAAAAAATGAAGTAATTCCATATGCCTTTTATTGAAATGCTTTAAAAAATAGCTCAACTATCACCACCCTCTTGTTAAAAGCCTTTCACGCTGGGATTAAGAATGTCTAAAGTAATTTGCTTTGTGCTGCTCCTCATGGCCATGGGCCCAGGATACTGTGTGGCCAAACTGCCTGGAATGACGTAACAAACAGACGAGGAGGGATTAAGCAGAGCAGACAATAAGTCAGATGCTGAAAGGAATATTGATGATAAAGAGCTAAATCATGTTAATGGTGGAAACAGACGAAGAAATCGGATTCACAAGAGATGGGAAAATGTAATCAAACGACTAAATCTGATGTAACTGATGTGCCACAAATGTAGAAAACTACATTTAAGAGTGTCTTTGATAGTCACAACTTCACAGGTTTCACATCATTATTATTTCCCCATTCTTTCTTTATTTTCCCTCTGTTTGGATATGTCACCGTGCAACAAAACCTCCCAACAGCCCCGTTTGTATCTGTGCAAAACTGACTTGCAAAACAATCCAGAAATTCTGTATTTCATGTGATTTTTGGATGTTTCTTTACTGCTCATATTGCATTTATGTCAGTTCCAACTAAGACAAGAAACCATTTTTAAAGGCAGGATGGATGATGTTTTCCAGGAGCATTTTTATTATATTGCTTAAAGTGTTCTTCACTCCCTGATTGCAGCCAATTTATTAAAGGAGTGATGCATAGCAGTTAAAACTGTTTATGTTGTTGGCATTACTGATATGTAATCTCCAAAGAAACGGATTTTAGCGGGTTTGTTTTGAACGCCAGACCTCACTTCCTCAGTAATACAGTTGGGTCCGGTGGTGTATGGGCTTTACCCAGAGACCACGTTGACTTCATTTTGATTGGCTCCCTTTTTCGCTGACTTTTTGGAGATCTAGGTCAGCTGCGATCGGAGTTTGCTAAAGGCTAACTGCTAGCAACAATCCAGACAGTGAGCTACGTTTATCAGACAAGACAGCATTTAGAAAATAAATAAACTTAGGTAATGCAAGGTTGTGGCCCCTCCCTCAGTGTTGCTGAGAAGTTTTCTTTTAAATCCATTTGTTTGAAAATCCAGACCTGACTGCACAGAAGTTACTACTAGCTCATCGAAGCTGAATAGACAGGAGGGGAGGGGGAGCGGAGGGATCGGGTTAGGAGAGAGAGGGGGGCGCTGTTTATTGATAGTGTGCTTTATTGGAGAATTAAATTACGTAGAATGATAGAACTACGTAGAAGATGCCGCTGCTGATCAACTGTTTCTGAGAGAGAGACAAAGCTGACAGACCATAAACAGGAACTTTGATTCTCACTCTGGACATTCACATGGCCTCATCAGTGCACAATAGATCATATTATACCCCCAAAAGCCCAGAAAAGTGAAATTTGATGTCATGGCACCTTTAAATGTTCTGACACAAAATTTAAAAAAAATAATCACCTGTACAGCACTGGAAAAACCCCATCCAATGAAATGAATTTCATTGGATGGAATTTTGAACAGCCCGTGCTGATTATTTGAATAGTTTTTATGCCCATCAAACTCGACTGCTCTCTGTTGCGCACCAACCGTCCTCGCGCGCGTGTGCGTGCGCTCACGACTCGCGACTCGCCGTGAGCATCTCAGTGCAGACGAACCGAGAGAACATGGCTGCTCGCTGCTCTTATCTATGCCGCTGTTTGCTCTTAAAAAGAAAAAATAGATGTGGATGAAGTCAAACTTATGCGTCGTGTTGGTGTGGATCAGGATTATTTGACAGGGGTGTCAGAAAAGACGATGCTGTCCAAGCTGAGGACTATACGGGACAGCCCTTTACAACAAAACGTGCTGGACAACCTCAAGAGCACAGCAGCAAGAACTGATGAAGTACAGGAATTTAAAATCCTGATCTAAAGCAATGGAAAGTATTACTGAAAGCTACTTTCTACATTGATATGAAGCTTGTGGCAAAATCAGGGCTGATGACACGGTATTTCTGTCATTGATTTACTTTTCTAAACCTAAAAAACTTAGGAGCCAATAGATTTTGTTTCATGAAGAGCTGCAAGACTGAACTGAAAATAATGTGGTAATGTTAGCTTGTAAAACAAAAAGTTACCAAGGGGCTGTCAACCTCCCCAAGAATTGAGCAAGAGACTTGCACAACTCACACTTTTCTAATGCCAAACACCCGTTTTCACAAACTGTGACACGTTCACAACTCATGACGCTGTGGTGTAAATAGAGAAAACTGACACCACACTTACAGAGGACAGAGTAGCACTCAGCAACCGCAGTCATCTTTTCTGATTAGTTAGACGGATTCATACATTTGAGGCTGCCCTTGTGAATGCTGTATGATTTCTTACAAAAATGACAGGGATGTTTGCACATATCCTACAAATTCCTAAACCGTCAGGGCAATGATAGGTGAAAAGAGGAGCTTTATTGTAGTGTCTCCAAGACTTGACTGGTTCCAAAACAACAACAAAAATGGCAGGAAATGCAGGAGGGAAAAAATTCTTAATATCTGTATCATAATTCTGCTGTGGTAAACAACATTTTTGCTCTCTAATAACATCATTTAGGTGTAAGGTTTTTTTTTTTATTTCTTTTTATATTATTAAATCATGTTCAATAAAACCTGACCACTGATCTTGGATTGTTTCTTTTACATGTTTGAAAATGTCATTTATTCTTCTTTTATCAAATCACCGCTTATATACATCCATCTTTTTCTTCTGCTTTTCTGTGGACTGGTTGAGAGGGCTGCAACCTAAGCAGGGCAGTCCAGACATCAATCTTCGGGGCCCCCTTTTCCATCAGAGATGATCCCTCCAGCATGTCCTGGATCTTCCCCGGGCCCTCCTCCCAGTGGGACGTACCTTGCCATAGGCATCCAGGAAGTATCCTTAGTAGGAGTCCAAAACCTTCATTTTATGTCGCTTCACTTGAAAATAAGCTACAATGCTGAAGATATGAGGTCTGCCAAAAGACTGGATTCCTGTCAGACTGCTGCTGATCAGTAATATGAATAAATGACATCAGCCTACTGGACCTGCCAGGAGAGTAATAACCACTGGTAATGTTGATTCTGTCCAGTAATGTCCGAAATGGGGTGCTGGGAGTACCCAGTCAATACCAGCATCTCAGTGGTAGTTCAGCCATTTTCATTTTCCCATTTCATTTATGTATTTAGATAAAGGGGGGGACAACAATAATGAGCATTAAAACAAATACATATGCCAAAGGGGCGCAGATAGGATTTTTGAGCTGGGGGGGACTAAGCTGTCAGCAAATGATTTCACCTCAACAAGTTATCTTTGCGTAATTTGGGCTTCAACTAGGGTCGCAATCTCACTACTACCACTCTCAGGCTCTCACATACAGTCCGATCACTCCGCGATATGACACAAAAATACAGATATTATGACCATGTGTGTGATCACAGCACTACGTTGTAGATGCTTCCCTGTAATTTCACTCACTCTGTCGGCTACTGAGCTCAGGTCATGACCAGCAGAGACAACCATGTCACTGATAATCAGTGTGTTTGCAGCAGCAGAGCATTATAATTCATTATGGCGGTGATGTTGTTGTGAATGTACGGCAAAATGTAGCCAACCATATATAGCACAATTCATTACTTATGGGAAACGTTGCAAAAGCGACCGGCTATCAACTTCACTCCAAGCACCACAGCACAGGGAGAAGTGGAACCAGTTCACACCAACCAATAGAAACATGTCTCTCATCCACCAGTGTAGGCCCCGCCCATCAAGTGCACTTAAATTCACAAGCAAAACTTTAGAATTAACAACCAAAAAGGACAAATTTGTAACCAAATTTTCTTAAAAACTTGAAATCAAAGAGGACTGATTCATAAGAAAAATGCTTGTTGTTTTTACTTTCAAACATTATTTTTGATTAAAGTTGAAGAAATATGCTATTTTTATTTTTCAATCGCAGCCTGTTCTGTTTTGATTTAACAAAAATGTTTTTGGTTGCCCCCCCAATCAGTGTCATTAAAAAGACATGTCCCCAGACATGTCCCCTCTGTCCCCAGTGCTCTCTGCGCCCTTGATATGCCAGGTTATAGCCGCAGCTGTAGACCCCCTGGTATGTTGATGTTACAGCAAATTTAAAAAACATACCAGACAGGGACTTTGAATAATAATATGCATACCTACAAAAGGACAAGACAGGCAAGCAAAGACATATACTTACACAGACAGTGACCATGCCGCTGTAAAAAGTGACAGAAAACTCAGTATAACCTGCATTGCACACCCTCCTATTGAACTGACCCATTGTATCACATCCCTCCATTGCTCTGATTTTACTACTGAATTTTATTGCACTGTTCTATATTTCAATAACTTGTATTGCACCAATCCCTGTTGCACTGATTTCTATTGCACTCCATTGCCTTTTAAGGGTGTGCGTGAAGTGAACAGTAAATTGATGCACATGCACATATTGTGCATGTAAGCAGTATCCTGTTGGTCACACATGCTTATAAGTTTGTGCATCTCTCAACCACTGTAACTGTTTTTAAATGTATGGAGACCTGTACATTCCCTCCCTCATAGTAGGTCCTACTTTACTACACAAGAAATCTGCAGTGTCTTTAACGTATATTGGCTGTTATTTGCTTGTAATAGTTTAAAGAAAATCCTTTTATATGTATTGTGACTTTTTGCACACCATTTTGATTATGTCTTAATATGATTTTGTCTGTCTTTGTCTTGTTTATCTACTTTTTAATGCATCTGCACCCACTAAAACCCTTTTAAAGTTTTATGTAGAGCACAGTGAGATGTCTTGTACAGGGAATGTTCTTTACAAAAAGATTCACCTAGCCTTTTTTTCTTCCTTCTATCACTAATATTAGTGGTGAACTGATGACTCAAATGATCTTTTCAATCTTGTACTGAAACAATCCAAGAGTTTGTCAAATAAACCAAAGAGCCAGAGTCAAATAAGAAAAAAAACATTTTGGTCACGGCTCACAAGCAGTGAGTCGTGACCGAAAAACAAGATTGTGGAAATGAGCGGTATCAAGTCAATTTGTTACAGGTGGTCATGGATCATCATGCTTTCTTCTTTAAATCATGTTTTGTTACCACACAAATCTGCGCACAATGCGTTTTTTTCAGTTATTATGCAAATAACTGAACAAGTACCACTGGAAAAAAGCACACTAATTTACATTAAGATTAATGTCGGACCCTCAGGTGTAGTGAAATTTCTCACACTGACATCAATTGAATTTTTAACAATGGTATTTGCATTTATCTCAATAATATGGAAACTAGGGCGATGCACTTTTTCATAAATGCGACGTTCCATACATGTCAACCACACACCACTGAAAGCGCTGAAAAAACAGCAAGCCATTTTAAAACTAAAGTACATCAAGTAAATCAGGGAAATTTAAAATGTTCCATTTTTTCATCATATTTCCAAAACAGTAAGTGCTGAGGATTGAGAAAACACTTTCTTTGTGCACCTTAATGCATCCTGGCAGCTGTTAGGTACAAAAAGAATCTGCATCATCTCTGTAAGAATTTCGAAATAAGCATCAAACTCTTTGTATATATATATGTGATTTCTTCATGTTTTAAATGAATAATAAAAAGCATAAAGTTTAGACCTTATAAAAGTATTCAATAAAGTTCTTGTAAAATCCATTCATCTTCAAAATGCAGCTTGACTTCACTGCTTATCAATTCTGGCATGCTTTGTGCTGTATTCTTCTACTTCTTGATTTCTTGGGAAGTAAATGCCCAAAAAGTTCACCTAAATGCCAATAAAGAACTAAAAAAAAAAAAAGACAGAGAAAAAAATTGTGTGCTTGATAGAAATGCCAGTTTCTTGGCAAAAGGCATCATCAACTGCAGCAGGGATTAAACTGCCAAACCTTCTGGTTACCACTTTTAAGGTTATTACACAAGCCTGCCAAGGGGAAAAAGACACGTGTCAAGCTGGAGCTGGAAGATGAATGTACACGGCAGGAAATGAGACAAAAACAAAAAGCTTACATACTTTTTAGGCCTGTAGTCAGGGATGCTTCTGTCAAGGGAGATCCGGTCACTGAGCTGAGCATTGTAGCCGTATTCCTCGTACTTCCCTTCTGCATCCCGGCTATCCTCTCCCAGGGTGGCAGCGGCTCCCCCCTGGCCAAGGCCTCCGGGTCCCTCTACCAGCCCCATGGGCTTTGCTAAACCTGACAAGGATATGACATGTAAGAAAGACAGTCACATAGATGTAGATGGCCAAGTTTTCAGACAGAGTACCAGAAAACATGGAGAGACAGGTGAGATGAGGGGGCCATAAAGAAGGACAGCTGACTGACACTCAGTGCTGTGAGGAACTGGTGTATGGCAGCTCTGAGACCCTTTGAGGCTCATCCATGGGGCATCATTACACTGCCTGTCAATGAAAAAGCTGCAAAACACCCACAGGGACACCACCGTCACATAGATGAGACGAGGCTGAGACACACAGAGGGAAAGCACTGCGAAGAGACCAGACTGATTATACAGAGCACAGCTGTAAGTCACATTCTGTCAGTCTCTGGTTATCGTCTCAGCTATTTCAGCTTGGACTCACTACTGCTATTTAACCTTTTTCATTCATAGAGTAGATGGAAGTTGACTAAATCATGACTGCAGCTGTCTTGCATTTGACTTCCATGTTAATGCCACTGTGCTCTGTATGTATTATATATTTTAGTAATAATAATAAAAATTGTACTGCGTGTGACCATTCAGATTAGATTGAAATACAATTTTGAAATGCAAACTATCACAGCAAATTTGGGGGTGACATTTAACTGTAAACACAGAAGACATTTCTCCAGTTATACAACAACAGATTGAGAAAGACAAGAAAAACCAGATGGCAAGCTGCTATCGCAGTGTTGCAGAATTGCATGCTTATGACACAAAGAAATAGGAAAATAACGCATGGAGCTTTTTTTTTCTTGAATTTAATAAAAACACACAAAAAACTCCATATATAAATGGCAGGAAAAAATAAAATAAGATAAAGAGACACAAATCAGATTTGATAATCAGAGCCAACAATTCAATAACTGTTTTCACAACAATGAAGAAATAAGCCACATAAACAGAGAAAAATCAGACTTGAGTCCCTTCTGCGAACATATTCATAACGTCCCAATGTTTGCTTCTTCTCTTGTCTTGCCTCTCATTTGCTCCGTGTTCTTAATTACAGTTGCTCACTCGTTTTTTTTAGTTATCTGGTCTCAGTTAAATTCATGCTGCATTCAGGGTTAACTGGGATCTGAGAGTCTCTGAATTCAGTCTAGAAAAGAGCCTTAGCAAATGTAAGTTGTGTTATTTTTTTATTTTTTTTTATCTGTAGCTCGGCTAAGTTTTGTCAACTCCCACTTCCAGATTTCACTTTGTCTAACAAAACTTTGATCAAATAAGTTTCAAAATTCCTGCATTATTTCTAAATGGAGGTAAACTTTACAATTGCAGAAGAGAATTTCAATTTAATAGAATTTTTTTCCTCCATCTTATGTGATTTGCAAGTAAAAAAAAAAAAAAAATGACTTGATTACAAAATGGGACTTTCTTAATCTGATCAAACTGAATCCATGACTCTTCGAATTTGTCCCCCACTCTTTCCAAAATCTGTTTTCTTCATGATCCTGCCTGCTTAGCTTAAAATCCTCTGATGTCAGATGTTTTTTAACGTGTATATATATATTTTTTTACAGATATTGCCTCAGTGGGGAACGGTAAGTCAGCCACTCCAGGCAGGACTTGACATTAACTTTTTTGCTCACCAGCCACTGTGGCCAGTGGTTTTCCAAAGTTACTAGCAACGCAACATTTTCACTAGCCACAATTTTGTTGTTGAGAAAAGATGTTTAATAGGATTAAAGCCGAGTATGGCCTGCTAAAGTTTACTTAGACTAGATTTACAAACTTTTTAAACGTAAATGACTCTTGTACACATTCATATGAAGGCTACACAAAATGTTTAACACTCCAGGTCATTATCAATCATTCAGCTCTGATAGGGTTCTGTGTAAAGCTCCTTTTAAATGAAAATATGCAGCGTACTGTACAAAGTAATAAAAAATGTGGTTTCTTTCTGCATTTTAAAGATGGTGCACGGGAGTAAAAAACTGAACTGGAAAAAAATCTGAAAAGAATCTGTTTCAGTATTTATGTACAGCAGTAGACTAAATAGGCAACTACAGAGAAGAAAAAATAAAAACAAAAGAGACCAGTAAATCTTTTCACCCCCACAGCCTTCATCCTACAGTCGCTGGTTAATAATAATGGATTCGATATATATTGTGCTTTTCCTGCTGGACACTCAAAGCGCTCACATTGGATCCATCATGTGTTCACTCCTCAGTAATAGTGGATGCTGCAGCTTTGTGAATACATTGCTGCATCTACCATGCACGTTCAGGATGTTTACATGCCAAACTTGCATTGATGTGTGCGGCTCTATGAGCACACCGGAGCTTGGGCAGATCTCCGCCGGCCTGCAGCAATCATTTTGGGCATGGCTCAGCCTCGTCACACAGGTAGACCACGTCTGCTGGTGAAGAAAACCAGCAGAAAATCACTTAATCCTTGTTAGTTATGGTGTCTCCCATAGTGCTCGAGTCCGACACGTTCAATCTTCATCATCACTCCCCACAACCAGCGTTAAAACAGCTGATTTGACAGGAGGAAACTAAAAACAGAAAAGACTGCTGCTTCATGGAGCTTTCAGACAACTCGTGCTTTCGCATGTTGAACATGAACTTATCGCTGCACTGTGAAGATCGGACGTGCAGATGGAAAGTTATGAGTCCCCTTTGGAAAGCCAATCTCAGCGAGCAGCGCTCCGCTTCACAACTGCGCTCTCCACAGGAACCGCCTCTAGTGACGTCGGCCACAAATGGCCCAATGAGCAAACACTGCGCGCAGGCAGTGCTCATGGGAGTTGTAGTCTTTTAGTCTAACATTTAAGTTCATTTATTATTTCCGATGCCGTTTGAGAAAACTACAATTAAAATGTAAATAGAATTCAACTATTTGGAGTGGCCGTGTTACTCGCCACTGCTGAAATTCACCCGCATTTGGCGGGTTGGCGGGTGTTAATGTCAAGCCCTGACTCCAGGGTTGTCATGTTTATACAAGCAAAGATCCAGAGCAGTCTGCTACCTTAGATCTCAATATTGCAGCCATAGGTCATTGCTTAGTTAGCTGCAGCCTTGTTGGGGTGCTGACCACCCAGAAGTAATTCCCTCTGCAAAGTCAAGTGGAGTACACCTTTAACCAATATGCTTAATAGCAAGATTTTGTATTAAAAAGTAGGAGAAGGGGGGAAAAGAGCTTAATCATAGAATATCAACTTGGTATTTATTTACCTCTTTGAGAAGTCTGTACCATTGTCTTCAGTTTGAAAAGCTTCACATAGAACCAATGCTATTAGAACTGGGCTTCTACTTAGATAAAACAGAGAAACAGCTGGTGGTTAAAACAATGGTTGCAGGTATATTGGTAAATGCCTTTGCAGATGATCTATGCGGATCCAAAGTTGTTTTTATAGTTTGAATCTGAGTATCTGAGTTCAGTGAAATCCTGCAAAATATGCTTGATGAACTTCACTATACTGCAATTAACCTTTCTGTCATTTTCCTTATAACTTCTCCTAGAAAACATTGTCAAATTCATTCACTAAAAGCTCCACAGCTGTGAAGTTAAAATGAATGGTGGTGCACCGGAGTCGAAGAGGTCAAAGTCAATTGATACTCTATTTGGTATTGTAATTATTCTGTACTGTGCCATCCAATAATGTGACCTTAGACTGGTCCCAAATAGACTTTAAATATAAATCTGTGGCACAGAAAGATTAAAAGCTCTAACTGAATTCCCTTCAGCAGCACCCAAGTGTCCGACCGGGGCATGATGTCATGTGTCCCTGCCACCTTCCCTGTTGATCGCTATTTAAAATTCCATGAAACTGTGAGATAATGTCAGATCATTGTTATGCGAGCCAAGCTTTCAGTGTGGCCTCCACAGAATAATCGAGCTGCGTCTGTTCTCCATATCAACAGATGGACACACAGACAGTAAGTAAACAGCGCATACCAATGAAGAGCTCAGCCCTCAGCTTCACCCCTCCAAGAACCGTGCAGTAATCACCATATTTGGATGGCCTCAAATCCTCGGGCGCTACTGAAGATTTGTAATTGGAGTTGAATGGTTGCAAACTGGCTTCTCCCAAAAGAGAGATTTAGCAAACCCTGCACCAGTCAATGTGGTGGCATTTTGACAAGAGAGGGTGGGGTTCACACCATGGACTAGCCATCTGGCATAGCTGCCCATGCTGCACAGTAAAACAGATACTCTGAGACTGAAGTGTGGAGGGCCTCGATGTCTCTGTGTGAGTCTTGGAAGCTGGTCAATGACTGTAAGCTCTGTTTTCTGGTAGCTGTGTAATTCTTCCCCTCTTTTTTTTTACTGCTTTTCCCTGATTGGAGGGAATTTCATAATAAGATAAGACCTGGGACTTGGGTCTGATTCATTCAAACTTCTGTGTTCAGTGTTAGTTAATAATCTTACAAACTGCGTTATGCAATCAGCACAGCCTGCAAACCGAGGCTGTTTGCAGGAAATCAGTGTGAAGTTTTAGATATTTTTGTTATTTTTTTATGAAGGGTTCTGTATTGATGTAACTCCTCATAAAACACTGTTTTGATGATGCATGTTAGGTCAGCTGAGGTTTTGAAATTGCTCTGCCTCGCTTTGATTTATCCTTCGTGCTTTTTCTTTCATTCTGGATGCAATTGTTGAAAAAAGAAAACATAAAACACTTGTTTATGCATACACTCATCAACAGCAAACACCAAATACCTCTCTTACAGAGCATCATTGCTACAAAGGAAAAAATTGGCATACTAACAAACAAAAATAGAAGCTTTTAAAACATGTCTTGAGAGAAAGAACTGGACAGTGTTTGCCTGCAGGTAGAGCATCACACTAACAACAGCTAGAATTAAGAGCTCAATTCCCACCGCAACTATGCAAGTTAAAAATGTATGTACCCATGATCCTGTGAGGCACTTTGTAGAAAAGCATCAAGCAATCCTGCTGTTATCGTATGGTAGAAAAAAAAGGACAATAACTCAAGGCCTGTGCTACTACAAGGGACTCAATGTGAACAGAGAAATTAAACTTAGATTTTCAGATATTTCCTCTGGCGCATTTTTCTCTCACCATTTCCAGCTTTAAACACCACACAGAACTGTGGTTCTTCATCATTTCACTATAAGGCAATTACAGCCAAACATCTGTCTCATCCACTGAGACTCTCTTTCCAATCCAAACAATCAGCTTGATGTGGACCTTTTATAACTTGAGGTGCCAATCATTGTCTTCAAGTATGCATCTCTGTCTGAGCTCATCCCTAAAAATGCGAGCTATGGTACGGTAAACATATAGCAACTATTAATCATACAGACAACCGTGAGGATGTGTCAGATTTGCCTGTACAAAAACAATTACAAATTCAAAGATGACCCATTTTTTAATGAATTATTTAAGAGCAAGAGTGGATTTATGTCTGTCCAAAGCAATGCAGCTGCATTCTGAATATTGATGTTGAGGGGAGGTAGGGGACTCAGCAATCTCTTGAAGGGGGAGGAAAATAACTTGTTGGTTTAAAGCCTTCAAAAGCCAAAACAAATCCATGAAATATTAAGAGACCAGAGAAGAACTGCATTAGGTCTAGCACTGCCATTCATGGCAACTTAGCGCATGTCAAAGGACGGCAAGTGTGATTAGGAAACTTTCACATTGAAACCCTAAAACGTATATCCAAAATGTTTTTAACGAACAAAAATAAATAAATAAAAAAAAAAATGAAAGAGGTTGCAATGAATAACAAGTACACCAAATACAGAGAATAGAGAAGAGACATGAAATTAACTTAATCTTATGCATTATGACTAACTTCTAAGGTTTTTTTTAAACAGATCATGCATGCAATAAACTAATTTTATAAAAAATATAAAATAATTAAGATCATTTCTAACTGAGCTTCATAGTTTTTTGATGCATATCTTTCAAGCGCAGGTTTTAATATTGGATTGATGTGTGTGAAAATAAATTTATTTGTCTATATTTTATTGCATGTTGGCAAAACTATAAAAGGTTGCACCCTCGTGCAATACTCCTTTTTCCCTCTGTAGCAAATGGGTGCATTTCCAACAGCTTTAATTTTTTATCACTAGGGTATGAAGCTTAACATTTATATCAGAGTGGCTGTCTAAGTGGGAAAAAAATCCACTAATGGTGCTGTTGTATGCCACCTGCTATGGTTCAAGTAGCTATGCTTAGCATTTTCACTACTTCCTTGCTCTTTCTTTTAACTTCCTTGCTCTTTTCATTTGGTTGTAGTTGTTGTTTGTTTCGAGCGCGAGTTAGCTTTAGGTAATGTACAGTAAGTACTCGGCAAAGGTAAAAAAAAAAAAAGTAGAAGGAAGGCAACACAGTTGAGACTAAAAGCCATAATTTCAGCACACTATTAACTTGCATCAGAGTGTTTTGTTGGTTGCCAAGGTGATGTGTGAAGAACAGAACTTGTTGAACTAGTTGGCAAAGCAGGTGAATTGGAAGTCTTGACACAAATCTCTGACAATAGTGAATTACAAAGCAGTGCTGACAAACATTTACTTAATTTCATCATTCAAACATACAAAAACGATCAAAAGGAAATATCAAATGGGATCAAAGCAGTTATTTACAGAACTGTTGGAATTGGGGCTGCAATATATTGCTTCAGCATCGTTATTGCAGTGCACTGTACTTGTGCACAATAGTCACTTTTCAGGTTCTTAAATGTAGAAGGAAAATGAACTCAGTGTGTTCTTATCTAATTTCGATGTTACTTGACATACTGTGCACGCTGAGATCTACCAATCATCATAATTTTTACATCAGTTTGCCAAAAATCAAACGTTTGTGGTAAAACGCAATCTGCATTTGCACATAAGAAAACAAAATACGTGCTCAGATCCTAGCACGATAAAAGCAAGGAATAATTACAATGAGAAAAACTCTCAAATACAGACAAAAACATACTTGCAACATTCTTGAAGAGGTAAGATCCATGAAGGGTCAATCGTCAACAAGATGGCAGGAGAGCAGTTTAATTTAAAGTGCTATTTAAAGGGGAACTTCGTTTTTTTTTTCAATCAAGACCTATTTTTTTGCATGACATATGTTCATTTACTCACCCAGACAGTTTTGGTGCAACTTGAATTCCTTTGGGAGATATTTAGATCCACTCGAGATCAGCGTATGTCCGATATAATGGCAGTGATGGGGCAACTGCATCCAGCCTCTAAATAAGGCATTATCTGCCACAAACTCCTTCATTTCACCAATGTTTTGTTACGAAACATTAGTCAGACCCCCCACCTGTGAGCTAAGTGGCATTTTCGTGGTGATGAAGAAAATAGGTCCAGATTGAAAAAAACCGACGTTCCCCTTTAAGTCATCTACTGAAAATTCCTGTATTTTTCATATCAAATATATTGCAGAGTTAGAAAAGACTGCAATGTCAGTTTTTTCTAACATTGTTCAGCCTTAGTTTGAATAAGAAATCAAAGTGCAGCAATCTAGTGGATGTCTAAGGGCCCGTCCCTATACACCCCTTCACCCTACTTTTTAGCCCTACATCCCCTAAATCTTGCATGTTCCTGTGAGGGTAGTGCTTTCCCAGTTTCTCTTTGCATGTAGGGGTTGTGGACATGACGAGTGGTAGGGGGTGTGAATTTAGCCCTTTAGAGCGAGGGATTTCAGATGCTGACTTGCTGAGAAAGGGCCAGAGAAAATTCCCCAGAGAGCATTCTGTCATCATTTGCATACTGAATCAAACAACAATAGTGACCCCCGGAGAGGACTCGGAGAAGAAAACTCACAAATGTACACATGTACAGATTACACATTCGTTTGTAATGTTAGCCAGACTATCCACGCTAGCTGGTCTAAAATACTGATGAAAAGCTTTCGAAGGCTTTTCGGCAGTTTACAAAAGACAACAGTCGAGTTGTGAATGGCAACTTCTTCTCTGTGTGGTTGTTTTGTTTATTAATCAACCAAAGCATGATGGATGATGGAAAAAAAAAAAGAAAAAGTATTGCAACTGTTAAAGGTTGAATATGGAAAATTTTTTATTAAGTTATATTAAAAAAAAAACAAAACAAAAAAAAAACTCCATGACGCATTTGGATTGGTACAGAATGAAAAAACATATTCCATTAAAAAATTATATTTAGCCTGAAAATAAATATAAAATAAATTTTAACGGGTTTGATAATGGCATTGTGTTTACATCTACAAACCAATACATACTGCCATTGCAGGTTGCAAATACAGTCTCTATGTTGCAATAGTATGGTGTGCACAGTTAGGCTGGTACAGGGGAAAACAGTGGAGTCTGCAAGTCAAGCAGCTGCTTTAGAGCCTTGGAGATATTGTTATCCATCTCAGAAGAGGAGTGACCTGAGAATAGGAAAAACTAGAGTAAGTTTAGGTGAAGACTACATTAGATGGACCCACATAAACATTTTCCACAGCATAAAAATGCCGACTTTTCTCCTGGATCAATGAGCTAACTCATTTGCTAACATGGCTAACGTTAGCTGTCAGTTATAAACTCCTCTGCATTACTTGTTGGACATGCTGCAGACTGTTGGTCACTTGTCGTATCTGCAGCGAGCCTGGCAACCAAGCGGCTGGAATTGTTTTTCTGCTGTTGCAACTATATTACAACCTTGACAAACGTGATGTCGCTGTTCTGTCTGTATTCCATATCCAACCTTTAACTCCATGTTGCTGCTGGGTGTGTTGTTATGGTGAGACGTATGTGCAAACATCACTATGCAGTCGCTTATGTGCCTGAACGTAAATGTAGCAAGTGGTGTCCCAATTCCTAGGGAAAATTACAAAGCCCCACCCCTTGTGGCTTCAACTTGAGGGTGTAGTGGTAGTGGGTTAGGGGTAGGCTAACCCTACAGTGGGTTCCTACCCCTAGGGGTAGAAAAATCTGGTCCTAGAGAGCTGTAGTCCAACAGGTTTCCTGTGTATCCCTGTTTCAACACACCTGATTGAGATGACTGAGTCACCAAGCAGAATCTGATGAGATGTTGGATCCATTTAATTTGAATCAGGTGTGTAGAGAGGGAAAACATTGAAAACCTACAGAGCTGCATCTCTCTTAGGCCCAATGTTCCCCCTACTTCAACCACTAGCCCTCACCTTACTTAGGGGTAGGCTTGGGTCTAGAGAACCCAACTCCCCATGCAGGCTGGCAACAGAAGTGAACCAATGTGGGCCCCTGAGCAAGTCTCATCCCCCACCCACCCCCTCAAACCAACCCTTACTGCACAGGCGCTGGCAACATGCTCAAAGTCTAACTAGTGATGGGTTAAAGGCAGCTGATTAATTTCAGTGTGTTTCATAAGATTTTATTTCAGTTCATATTCATATCATTAGTTATCCAGCCTTGCAAACTGGTGTATTCCCCTCATGTTGTTATATGTTACCATTAACTGTTAGTAATGTAAACACTGCATCAGTCTGAGCCAACAGCACAATAAGAAGAGTGGCTGCTCCATGTGAAACTGGCCTCATGGTCTGCGGCCGCCTGCTGATTGTCAGGTGAGCCACTGAATTCATTATCATGATTCTTCGAGGCTGAGAAGAACTTATGCTTATCTTTTTCTGAAGCTCTGTTGTCAACTAGCCCTCCTCATCTACATATTATTAATGGGGTGTATTTCATTTTATCAATTCCCAGCATGCAGAGATATGATGTCCCTGCACCTTCCACCATATGCTGCAATGCATATACACTATGCACCTCAATATGCATTATTAAGATACAGTCCAGGCTTCAAGTGAATGTCAGCATAGTAGACACTGAGTGTGACATTTCTTCTTTCTCATCAAGCCTTTGCCTCAGCAGGCTTAGCATATAAACAGTGTTAGTTTCTTTGCCATAATTGGGCATTAAAGATAAGAAGCATATCTGGTGTTGCAGCTGCGCCTTTGAGGCTGCCATCCCATCAGCACCTACGCACTAGGAGAGGGATGGGAGTGACATGCATGGCTGATGACAGCAGGCTCAGTGTGGCCGTGAGCTGTGGGACAACAGCCACAATCAAACAGTGACACATCCAGCGCTGGTCAGAGGAGTAAACTGAGCACATTCACTTCCTAACAGCATTTTTTTTTTCTTTTCAGGGAAGCTTATTTTTAGAGCATTTCTGCTGCAAGTGACAAAACACTAGAGGGGAGACAGACCGAATGAAGGTCAAGTTGTTTAAAGTAAGGTTTAAATCAATTTAGCTTTAGCTGCAGTACCATGAAAGTAAAACTTATTCAATTATTTTTGTATTTGCATGGAAGTATTTAGAAATCTACAGTACAACCACAAAGCCTTGCAGCAAAATTTTAGTGTTGACTTTTACTTTTTTCCCCTAAGAAACCAAATTTATAAAGTATACATCTGTAAAACTGTTAACATAGAGCTGAAAACTCTTTGTTTAAAGTACCAATCCATGTTTCATATTTATAAAGCTTCCACAAAGCCTTGTGACACATTATAAAGTCTATGAGCTTGATGGGTCAAGCACTTGTGTGGAAGGCCAGTTAAGGAAAACCTCATGTGAGTAGAAAAGAGGACACAAACAAGGAAGCTTGGAGCTTTTTGGACCCATATTGCAAGCATTTGTTTTCTCATAAGAACAAGCAAATTAGTATATTAATAAAAGTGTGCCTACCAAGGATGATTGAATAGCTGTCTTGAATTTTCTAACACTTTAAAGAGCAATTAAAGAAATGCAATATAATTTTGCTGTATTTATTGTTGAATTGTAATCACATATAACCCAAATTCCAAAACAGTAGGGGCACTGTGTGAAATAAATAGAAATAGAAAAACAATGCAATGATTTGCAAACCCATATTTTATTCCCAAAATAGGATAAACAATATGTTAAATGTTGAAACTGAGACATTTTACCTTTTCATGGGAAATATTTGCTCATTTTCAATTTGAGTACTGGGACACATCTTTAAAAAAAAGTCAGAATAGTTTATCGTTTACTAATGTGTAGCATACCCTGTTCTGTTTTTTTTTTTTTCTTAAGTCTCTTTCATGCACCAAATGTGTTCTGCCAGTGAAATTTCTGGACTGCATGCTGGCCAGCTCTGCAACTAGATGCTTCTCTTGCAAAGCCATGTTGTCGTGTATGCAAATGAGCATCTAAACCCTTTAAACTGTATTGATTTTAAACAGCATGTCACACAGCCCTTTCACAACAGAGGACACACTCTGGACTTGCCCATTACCTATGGTCCACAGGCGTGTCCTCCGTTGTTGACCTGGCTGTATCAGACCACGACTGTGTATTTCCTTTTATCACCAGTTTTATCCAACAGCAACCCTGGTTATAACTGTAAATAAACAGTATATAACTTTTGAAGTGGCTGCAAATTTTATAGACATTTAACAAACTACTGCTCAGTTTTCACCTGCATCATGTGATTTTAAATCATCGCAGATCATTTTTACAGCAAACTGATATCAGCCACTGCAGCTTCACCTAAAGCAAAATTAGTAATTGTTAAAACTATACCACAGTGGAGAAAGAAGAGATTCAAAAGAAAAGAAACTGCAGGAAAGCACAAAGAACCACGCCAAAATTAGAGATTTATAAGGGGCAACAAAAGATTTATGACAACGCAGTAAACTGGAAAGTACCCTTAACTTTTTTAATCTTTTAACACAAAACAAAAGCAATCCTATACCAATCTTTTTTTTCTTTTTTTTTTTTTGTAAAGACAGATTTTAACAAGTCCTCCATGACAACATCAGACGCTGCATGTGAGGACTTTGCAGACCACTTCAAAAGTAAAATAGGCGTTATTAGAGCCTACATTTTATCTCAACAAAATGTTGATTTTAACATATCTTACATTTTTAACCTGAGGAAACAAAACAAAGGAGAGTTTTGTCTTGGTTGATGAAAAGATGCTTCATGTTTTATCCCAATGAAAACCAACAACCTGCTTTTTAGATCCAATTTCCTCATCACTTTTAAAAACATTGTTTGGTCTTCTTTGAGTTTGAGCTTTTAAACATTATAATTAACTCTCTTAAACCATCTGCTACAAATGCGGGCATGAAAAAGTTCTGCCTTTTTCTGCCAGAAGTGGTGCAGTATTAGTGCAGTGATAGTGCACTATTACTGCACTAATACTGGCTGAACGATTTGTCCTGCGAATGCGTCATCACGTACGGTGTCCAAACTTGGCGTGTGGAAACGTCCTTGTTCCGGGCATTCATTTATGGTCTGAAATTGTTTCCCCTTGGCACACAGGCGTTTCTCTGTGCGATTGAATTAGCAGACAAGTCGCTGGTAAGTGGCTGGTAAGTGGCTGGCAGTCAGCAGAAAGGGGAACTTTTTCATGCCCACATCTGTATCGAATTCAGCAGTGGTAAGGCCCCTTCCAAAAAGAGTCACTTAGATCCAAGCAGTCTTGGTGACCAGCAACCTATATCCAACTTACCGCTTTTAAATTAGACTATGGAAAAAGTTGTTTTTATTCAGGTAAAAGAGTTGTTCAATTAACTTTTTAAAAAATATCAGTCTGGTTTTAGAAAACAAAAAACAGTACAGAGTTAGTCCTTTTTAAAGATTGTTAATGAGCTCAGATGTTACGTGGACTGGGAGAAGCTTTTAGTCCTGCTGCTACTTGATCTACAGTAAGCGCAGATTTTGCTACAGTAGATCGGCACAGTTTATTTATTTCATTTGTTGAATTTAATTTTCCTAGGAGTGTGCTGGTGGAGTCCTGTTTTTTTTTTTCCAAACTTTATTTCAGTCAGCCAGCGTTGACAAAGCTCTGCAGGTGAAGTAAATGGCACCACAACACGGCGAGTGATGCACAAATCACTTGACACAACGAATCGATGATGAAATTAGTTGTCAACGCTTTTACAAATTGATTTTTATCTATTTTATTGATTTGTTGTTGCAGCCCTACATTCCACTCCTACGGTCCTCATCTGTACAGTATAGCCCCAACTTTTTGGGAATTGGGGTTGTAAAAAAAAATATTACACTAACTGTCTATTATTTCCTCACAAATAATATTCTTCCAAGCCTTAAAATACACCTGTTGCCACTGGATATAATATTGTATTCAGTTTTTCAATGTAGAGTACAACAGAGACATGGTACTTTCATAACAATGCTCCAGTGATAATTGTAACATAAAATCCATCAATTGGTGAAAACAAATCATAAATGTAGCTTAAATACTTAGCCTGTATTTCTGCAGGCAGGATTATTTATACAATATTTATTTTTTATTTTATTTAACCTGTATTTAACCAGGTCGGTCCCAATGATCTCTTTTCCAAGGGAAGCCTGGCCAAGACAGCAGCTTAAAACATCAGGTTTCACCAATAAAACAAATAATCTAAGTTGCACAATAAACACCAATAATACAACAAATAAAATATACAAAATGCAACGAGAACAATAGAGTGGAATTTGGGACTCTTATGTGAAGCAAGAGCAAGAACAATATGAGGCTAATTCCAAGTCTCTTACATGGTTTTTGAACGTTCCAAGAGAACCTAAATCCTGCAGCTTCAGAGTGCTCTGTAATGAATTCCAAGCAGCAGGTGCACAATGCATGCACATTGGTCTATTGGTATTTAAACCTATCTAAACAGCTGATATAAATACTTGTACTTCAATAGGACTTTTTAATCAAGTGGTTTTGGAATCAAATGCAACCAAAAAGCCAGCAAAAGCAAAAACCGAAGACGCAATTGTCTCACATTTGAGTCAAACTTGAGTCTCTACAACAAAATTTCAACAATGTTCGCCTGAGCATCAGACTGAGCTGACAACGCTTTGACAGACCAGCAGCATCTGAGAATTTGAGCACATTGGTTAAGTGTTAATTGCATTGCAGCATGCTGATAAGAAACAGCAGAAATGTTCAATTGCAGGGGAACAAAAATCAAAACATTTGAATCCATAAGCCCATTTGGATTAAAGGAAAGTGCATGGCACTTGTTCAACCTGCATTCTTCACATTAAGATGGTTTCTTTTTCATCAATATCATTAACACAGATCTACATCTCCCTCACAGAGAGATTTTACAAGGCTTGCCATGACTCCACAATGTGAAAGTTGCAAAGGTGTGAGGTTAAGTCTCAGCTTTTTTGAGCCATAAAGCTTTTAGGAGTTCAGTTAACGATAGGAGTTAAACTTCTGAAGACATGAGCTGCATCCAAAATCACTATACAGTACAGTGCACTGCATTTACTGTCACATTTGCATTTTCAGGATTCGATGTGCTCCATTTTACACATGCCAAAATGACTCAACCACTGAACTGAAAAAGTAAGGAATTTCAAACGCTGGCTGTATTCAAAGCCACCTACGACAGAAATCCAACAAACACAGAACACAGTGTGTTACTAAAAATCGACTATGAACAGGCTAAGCCAGGAATGTCCAACAACTCCCTAAGCTCTTACAAAAGCAAGTTATAAATCTGAATTTTCTCTCAGTGTTATGTGCAACCTATTCTTTGGCCAAATCAAAAGGAACTCTATGTAAAGCAGGCAGTTCTGAACGCAGCATCTGTCATTTGTTCCAAATACGAAACATTACATGAAAACATGCTGTGGTTTAATATTTTACAGGGAACATCGGGTTAGCAAAGGCTGAATTAACTCTGTGCTCTTGATTTGATTTTCTGCACGAGTTAAAAGAAAACACATCGTGTTGGATGTCTACATCTTTAGTGTCCAAACATACAAATGCATCATGTCCTCTGAAATCCTTGCCATTCTTAATAATACGCATTTCCTTTCCTTCCTGCATACTGGCAGGCCATCTTACATGTGTATGATGTTTGTTTGCAGTCCTCAGGATCTTAAGTCTTTAACAGGTAAGTACCAGTGAAAAGGCATTTACTGATTCTAATGCAAAACTTAGGGTCAAAACAGTGCTTCATAAGCTTGTTAACAAGCTTAAAACCCCCTCATCTGATTATTCTGCAGCTGATGGCATCGGCAGTAGAGCATTGCTGCTGATAACCCTCAGGTTGCTCATTTCTGCAGCAAATGGGCTGCTGAAAAAGCTTGACCATTGTTTACTTGTTGGGAGTCTGGTGACCGTCCATCAGACAACTATAAAAAGGGAATTCTCTGACTTGTTTATGTCCTTCAAATCTAATTGGACTCTGCTGTGGCTCCCATGGCATACCATTGGTAAGCAATAAACAACAGAGGGAATGGGCAATTACTTCATATTGCTGCTGGACATGGTAATAGTTATTGGCGCACTGCTGAGTCCTCCTCTCACCATAGTTATTCCCTATAGCCATAGAATACAATTTGTGGTCTGTGCACGATGTGGGGAAAAAAGGCTGGTGACCTGCAGTCTGAGGATATGATTAAGTATGCTATTAGAGAGCTCAAGACAAATCATGGAGAGATTGTGACAACAAGCAAATGTTTCCATGCACTCCTGCCTCTGTCTAAGATAAAATAAATTGCACAGCTGCAATTGACTGCTGTTTCATTTTTTTTGCCTTGGATTGTGCAGAAATAGACTGTTGGCAAATTGTAAATTTGAATTTGTCGGTCGCGCTGAATGCCTTGTAATGTGAAGCTCTACTTGAAATTCAGCGTAACAGCCTCAAACAGAATGAAATCATTCCGAATAAATCCAATCTATCAAACGTATATCACATCTCTCTGAACAGATTTCTGGGACTCACTCCAGGGTCCAAAATGCTTTTATTCTGTTGTATATTCATATGATAATTGGAAGGCAGGCGACTGTGCCAGCTTCGCACTTAGTTTGTGGCTTGTTCCTTTCCCCCAGTCTGGAACTGACTGTTACATTCTGCACTTGTGCCCGCGCTACTTGGACTCAACTGTGCTGCACAGGGGAATCACTTCTGAAAATAATTAATGAAGGTGACTCTTTGGTCTATGTAAGTTAAGCCTTAGAGGAATTGAGCACCTTCCAGTCAATGCTCAGTGGGAAAAAATTCAAAATACATAAGGCATATGTGAGGCCACCTACTGCATTTTTTATAAACATCCTCAGCTCAGATAAGCTCAATATATGATCTCACATCAAAGTTTTACATAGGAAAGTATACCTCATCCTTTTTTGCCCGTAGAACTCCTGCAGCCTCTCTGTGTTTACGCCCCCGCTTCTATTGTCTCCGTTTGAAGCTGGTGATTGAGAGGATGCATTGTGCTGTTTGAGAGGTAGCGCCTGCTGGCTGGATGCCAGATGCCAAACATAACTCAGAGTGACAGAGTGACCCTCAAATAGCTGATGAAGCTCCAGCATAATAACAAGATAACACAGGAAAAAGTCCACAGTCCCATGGTTTTTGGGGCCATGAAGTTATGAATTGTCTTGCTTAGAAAACAGTCAAAGGGGAAGTCGAGTGAGGAACAAAATAGCGTTCAGCCTCAACAGTTAAAGACTTTTTCAACACATTATATCCTGTCGTTCTAAAATTTACTGTAACAGCTTTATACGTTCCTGAATTCCATTACAAAAATGGTTATCTCGCTTCTCGACCCAACATAAAATACAAAACAAGCAGACATTGTTTCTGCATGCTGGAATAATCATTTCACACTAGCCTTTAGCCAGTAAAAAATCCACCATGGCATGCTCTCATTATTTGGCTTCATTTAACTTTAAGGGATTTTCTAAGGAAGTATCTTTAGAAGAAAGCATCTTAGTATCTTTAGAAAATTATTTGTTCTCTAGTGTGGACGAATGTCTGAAATCCTTTGGACAACATGCTCCAAAGCTGATGGTGGCTTGATTGTCCCTTTTAAAAAGCTGAAATTTACCTTGTCTTTTGGAGAGTAAGTCAATCGACCCCTTTTAATGTTTCCGAAGATGCTTTAGAATCTAAAGCAGGGCTCAATTCAGTCCTTCAGGGGTGCAGTCCTGCAGGTTTTCAATGTGTCCCTGCTCCAACACACCTGATGTAACCTGAACGGATCCAATAGCCAATCAAGCTCTGCAGACTGACTTGAGTCAGGTGTGTTGGAGGATGAAGTGACTAAAAACCTGCAGGACTGCAACCCTCGTAGGGCCAAATTGAGTAGCCCTGATCTAAAGAGTTCCTGTAGCAGTAATAAGTTAGTGGACATTTTGCCATTTTTTGTCTCAGTATATGTTGGGTTGCAGAGGAAAATTACTCGTTATCTTCAATTCAAGAAATGTTTTTCTTTTATTCCAATACTGGCCTACATATGAGAATAGAGAATTATTTTTTGCATATTTATCATATTTTCCCAATTTTTACCCAAATTCTTCATGCATGACCAATATCTATCCAGTCTGATGTTACATAAAGAATATACAATTTAACCTTTAACCAACATAGAAAATATGGCAGAAAAATGGGTTAAAAAAACTGTTGAAAACTGTCTTAATGTAATTTTCAATACACGACAAACAATCACACATTCAGTAACCATATAATTGTCGCTGTATATGATATAAATTTTTTAAAAAAGAAAAGAAAATAAATGACTGGATCGGAATGCTAGATCGCCCTCATTCATCTGATATCTGATCCAGCTAATTAATCAATAATGGAGCCAATATCTGACCCGGGTATCAGATTGTTACATCTTTAGTATGGAGTACAGATTTTCAACATTTGGAGACATAATTTTAAGACTATTAAATAACCACTGAACTGAATTGGCTCATTGAGAAGAAAACTCATTCACATTAGGTGTTAATTACAATAAATATAATTATAACTGTCAGTCACAGCTGTCATTCATTTAATCATTTCACCTTAAGCCCACCATCTCATTATCAGCTGGGGGCAAAGATTTATATTCATTTCAAGGAGTCTGAACAATCAGTTATCTGTGAACAAAAGCCAAGCTATGTTTATTAATGAGTTAATTTTGGGAGGAAAAGAGTTAGATGAAGTCAGATGTTAGCTGATTTTAAAGAATGACTGCTGAGGAGCTCAAATCTCAGAATATCCACAGGCATATGTCTTTCATTCCGTTGTCGAGCCATTGCAAGACTCTTTCAAAACTAAGACTGAGCGATAGATCTGCATCTCCTGCAGTCATGCAGACTTTTACTAAGTGAGAATCTAATGCACAGGGATGTACAGGCATTAATACTGCAAGCTCAAGTTCGTACGTGTGAAGTTAACAACGAGTCAATTATAGGGGGGATGTCAGAGTCTGTAAGGTTGTTAAAGAATATAGCCCAGTAAAATCTGTCTAAACAGACGGTGTAAGCACATTCAGAAGGTATTGCACTATAATGCATCACCCTGGTTCATTACCCCTTAACAAGCAAGCGTAGGACAGCAGACGCTTACTCAACAAAACGTTTGACAATGTTTCTTGAGTGAAAAGACTTTTTTTTTGTTGTTATTTCTCTACCGAGCTGCAAACTGTGTGACTGGTCCAGGTTTAAGGACATACTCACTTGAGTGCATCAAATATTATACACGTAAATGGTCTGTAGCTATGCCTTTTATTTTTTTTTTTAAAAATGTTTTGTTTACAGTGTTATTTTAGATGACTAAAACCTACAAGCCTACCGTTTAACTGATTGTAGACCACATCCTCCAGCCTCTCCAGCCGCTGAAGAATAGACTGCCTGTCCACCAAGTTGGAAACTTTTCCATTCCTGGCTCGGAGCCTCTGGTCAGAAATACGCCCTATCTGGATGAGCTCCTCGGATCGGTCCTGGATCCTGCAGTACACCGAGAACAGGATAATCCCCACGAACACCAAGATGTTGACGGTCAGCAAAGTTTTGATTTTACGTGCCACAGCCATGAAAGAGAATATTGTCTGGCTGACCCAGTCAAGCCCAGAAACTGTCCATATGTACTGTCCTGCTTTTGTCCCCTTACTCGGTTCCAGGAGGGCGATGACAATTCTTATTTTCTAATGATTTGTGTAATGGCTGTGTGCAGAGAGGGTTGGCTCAGAGAGCAGCCGGCTGGTCTGTTCAGCACCACGGACAGCTCAGGAGGCTGCGCTCACTTCGTTGCGGGGCATCTCTGTCGTCTTCTGGAAGTTCAAGGTAGGAAAGGTTACTGCCGTGCAAGGCGCTCTGCTCCGGCTGCTGAACGGAGCTTTTGGGTCTTCACAAGCCGAGAGACAGCTCAATACGCTCCTCCGTCGCTTGAGCTACATATTAAAAGAGACAAACGACGCCAGGGCAGGCATCATCATCCTCCTGAAAAACCTCCGCCAGTTGCTAAACATCTCTCCCCCGCAACGTGTTAAATCGCCAGTTCCTTAACCCCGATACGTCTCGTCCATCTTTCGGCAGATGCGCTGCTGTAGCCGCTTGGAACGAAGCATTCTCCGGCTATCAGTGTTCTCCCGTCTCATTTCTTTTCACAAAGACGTTGTGGTGACTCGATCTGTCCCGCTCTGCAAACATGAACCCGAGGAGCGTCCACAAAATGTAAACTCGCTTTTTAAAAAAGAAAGCAAAAAGAGGAGGCGTTTCTCTATCTGTCCCTGGTTTTATCCTCTCTCCCTCCGTCTTTCCCCCCCGTCAGTCCATCGCTGCTTTCCTTGTTGCAGTGTAAGACGAGCCGAGGGCAGATTCGTCCTTAAATGCAGTCAAACGATGCTGTCGCTCGGTGTTGGTGGGAGAGATGCAGCCGGGCTCTGGCATGCTGTCCCTCCTCTCAGCCTCTCCGCTCTCTGTCAGGGAGAAAGAGCCGCTCCTGCGTCCTGACGTTTAGAGGCACTATCATGAATATTCAGCGGCTGTGTTGGGGTTGGCTGGATTAATAAACAGCACAAGTATGAAAGCTGCAAATACCTTTAGTCTGGAGAGCAGCCAGTTTGTTGTAGGCTACTTGAAAATGTGCGTGAAGATGCGTTAATAGATTATTTGATCTTGAATGCATGTGAGTTAACACTTTCTATCTTACTTCTCATGCTGCAACCCTGGGCAACTTAATATAGGCTATGTTTTAATTTGCACGTTATGCAACTGTCCTTGCATTCGTGCATGGTCAGCTCTAAAAGTGAAATGATCCTCTCACAAATCAGGCTTGAGCCGAGATGACAATCCATATTAAAGCAGAGCAAACTAGCAAACTGCTCTCAGTGCGTTCCATATATATATATATATATATATATATATATATATATATATATATATATATATACAGTATATACTTGGTCATTTTAATGCCTGGTACCTGTAGTACCCACATTTGTCTGGACAAATATGATGCTAACAACAAAAATAGCTCATAAGGGTTTGATTTAAGAACTGATATCTAGCCATTTTCCATGCTTTTCTCCAAATGATTTTGGTTATTAAGTTCATACATCAGGGATGCCCAAGTCCAGTCCTCAAGAGCTACTATCTTGTTAAGTTTCTTCTCCAACACACCTGAATCAAATAAATGGCTCGTTACCAGGCCTCTGCAGAGCTGAATGACGTTTGCATGAGGGAATTAGCCATTTGATTCAGGTGTGTTGAGGAGGGTATGTTCTAAAAATTGTAAGATAGTAGATCTCGAGGACTGGACTTGGGTACCCCTAAATTACATCAATAGCTATGGCATTGTACTGCCAAAAACAGTGCTTTTAGGCTTTCTATATTTTCTTTTCTGTCTCTTTTAGTCACATGATTCACACCATAGTTGGTACTTGATTGCATAACCGTTAATCATAAAGAATAAATAAATGAATAAAAAATGTCTGTGCACCGTGAGTCAACCACCAATGGTATTGGTACACTGACAACTTGTATTTAAACAGTCCTCTTCGTCATTGACATTTAGTGTTGTTTACATGCCACTGTTTTTCGCTTTTGTTTAAAAGTTGAGTCCAAAGTTTCCCCCCTCAAAATAAATGTTTGATTTGTGCAAGTGAAATCTGTCTCAGTCCGCGCCTTTGGGCCTCTACTCGCGTGCAGTAGTGAGTTTGAATGCAACTTTCTGTTCCCCTGCCTGTAATTCACTCTTTCGCTTTGTTTTTGCTGGTTGGGACGTTTCTGGGTGGAGATTTCTGTTTCTATCACCAGCCAATGACAGAACTAAGGGCATGACGGTGTGTGGGAATAAGCTCATGATTGGAGCAGACGCCAGTCACTTGAACTCTGAAAGGAAAAAAAAAAGAAAGAGAAACGGCGTATGCACCGAAGAAAAGGTATGGGCTTGAGATAGGGCATGTTGGAAAACCAGGGTTAATATCAGTTTGACTTTTACCTGCTTCTGAGCTCTGAAGGAGAGGCTTGAAGTTGAATAGGCTGAAGAACGAGGTCATTAGCCTGAGAGGAAGGGGCGCTCAGTTTGAATACTGTTGTTTGCAAACCGAAATGACGGGGGCAGTCCGGACTCTACCTTCAAATATTTTGTTCAAAATTAATGAATTAGCCTTTTGCAATTGCTTCAATTTCTTGATACATCATAAAATTTTTGCATTTTCTGCTAATTTCACCTGTAAGTTGGATTATCCCTAACTATTTGTGAGTTGTGGATAACTTGGCCAACTCCTATGTTTTAGATTAGATTAGGTCTGGGGTGGTCAAGTCCCATTCTCGAGACCCACCATCTTGCAACTTTTAAATGCATCCCTTCTCCAACATACCTGAATCAAATGAACGGCCCCTTACCAGGCCTCTGCAGAGCTGAATGACATGTGCATGAAGGAATTCGGGTGGATTGGAGAAGGGATGCATTTAAAATTTGCAGGATACTGTAGCCACCCCTGGATTAGGTGTCACCACTAGCCTCCCCAACGCCCTTTCAAACCAATTCACATCAACCAGAAGACTGTGGGTGTATCTTCCTCAGTTCAGTTCGTCTGCTGCTTTACTATAATCATGAGGTGACCGAACTTAAATCTTTGTAGCACCCTCCGCTGTCAAGGAGGACATCTTCTTTAAAGGTGATCTTTGATAGTTTGCATTTTCAAGATGAGATGAACTCTTGCTTTGTGAGAGCAGGAACAAAAGCTATTTTTACTTTTCACATAGATGAGTTGCTAAAAGCACTCAGAAGTCTGCAGATAGACACTGTCTATGTCACAAACCCTTACAAAGCAGTTGTGACTGCATTCTTCTGTATACTGCAATGGATACTTCTGCTTCCCTCCATCTCTTGCATTGGTTTGCTTATGGAGTGTTTAATTAGGATTCCTGCAGCAGATGAGCCTCCATGCAAAAGGTGCTGATTTGATTCGAGGTCTGCAGAAACAGACTGTGGGGAAATCACAGTTACAGCCACCTCAGCCACAGAGCAGGCCTCTGCACAGCTGCTTATACAGCAGCTACAGCTACTGTATCACATCCCCCTGTGCTGCTCTAAGACTCTCTGAGGACTTCTGCTCTCCTTTCTGCATTCAGCACCCTGCATGCCTCTGTAACTGCAGACTCTGGCACTGGAGTGTTTTAACCATATTAACCTGGGTCACTGCCAGCTGCATCCCACTCTGTGTTGCCACTTATGCATACTCAGTGGGAGGACACAGGTCAGACAGAAATGCATCTCGCCCTGCTGAAAGACAGCCAGGAATATTAGCATAATCATCTTATCTGCGTTCACAGAAAACTCCACATTAACTGTAAATACGTTCTGCATGAATCAAAGTGTCACCACATTTTCAGGAAAGTTGGGAAGTTTTCCACAATGCAAAGAACTCTTTAATTAGGAAACTGACAATTTGTGTAACATTTGAATAACAGATACAAATGCAAAAAAAAAAATGATTTCTACTGACCAGCTGCAACACATACATTTTAAACAAATTATAATTTAATAACAAGAATGTAAATTTGTTTTGCTTTATCTTGAACATGTAGAGCAGTGTCCCCTAATCCGGTCCTACGAGGCCACAGAGCAGGTTTTTTATTGTGTCCCTGCTCAAACACACCTGACCCAAATTAATGAGACATTTTCCTGAACATCATTGGCTGCTGGATCCACTTAATTTGAGTCTGGTGTGTTTGAGAAGGGACACATTAAAACCTGCAGGATTGTGGCCCTTGTAGGACCAAATTGGGAAACCCTGAGGCAGAGTTATGAGTAACACATGAAAGTAAACTGAAAACAAATAAAACAAAAGAGAATAATCAAATTGATAACAACAGCAATAATAGATGACCTCAATATGTCCAAACAGGAGTAAGATGAGGCATAACCCTTATCTAAACCTACCCTATCTCCACTACTCAATTAACAATCAGTCTCCAACGTATATTTACTTAATATGTATTTACAAAAAAAGAAAATGAATAGATTAAATAAACAGATACAAAAATAATTTATGAGTATCAGCATATTTTACGCTGGTTTACATCACATTTCTTTTTCATTTTACTTTTCAGTCATTTGGAAACTGAGGATAGTAATTGTTGGAGTTTTTCCGTAAGAAGATTCCAACAGTCTTGTTGTCTGATTGTCCTCCTCATGATACTCCACACATTTTCAATGGGACACAGATCGGGACTGCAGGTCAGCAGGCATACACACTGTAGGTGTGAGGCCACACTGTAGTCACTTACTTCAGAATCAGGTCTGGCATTGGTTTGCTGAAATAACCAAGTTCCTTGCAGGACAAGATGCAGCCTTGATGGTAGCATGAATCTGTCCAAACGCCCAACACACAGCTCTTTATCAGTGGCTTATATTTGACATGGTCAGCCAAGAATGTTTCTCTTTCTGATTCTGAAAGACATCTGTTTGCTTCTTGCTGTGCAGTTTGATGAGAAATGAGTAGACTGAAGATGTTTAAGGATATATTAAATTAACTTAAGGACAAAGGGAACAGCAAACAAAAGCTGATGCTGAAGCTGTTGGTTTCTCACTTATGATTATCAATTTGTATGTTTATTATCAGTGGCTCATAAATGATGGTACTAGTGGATAGTGGTGATTATTAGTTTTCATAAAACCCTAAAAAGTTGTTTTCAAAGAAAAAAAAAAGCATTTTTACACTTTTTTTTACACTGTAAAATCTAATAAGTTGGCTATACTTTAAAAAAATTACGCAAACTTGCTGCCTTGGAAAAATCAGGTCTTCCGTAACAGCAGTAATTAAGTAGAATCAACTAGAATAGTTTAAGTTTGTAGAACTTTTTTGAACTTGAAAAGTCTCATTAAGCTGTAGGTGAATGAGATTATGGAGGAAACTTGATGTGATTAATTTCACATTCAGTGAGAAGCTTCACACAAACTTAATTTTATTTTGTACCAACATGATGATTTCAAGTTCATCTTACTTGAAGTAATGAACTCAAAATTGTTCTTGCTTTGGTGCAGGAACTTAGTCTGGGTGGGTTTTAGCCAAACAAATGTCAGACCACAGATGTTTCTGTCACAGTGCAGCAGCTGGATAGTAGTACACTGTAAAAAATAAATTTAAAATTAAGGTGAAAATAAAATAATATATTTATTTTATTAAAAAAAATAAAAAAATAATTATAAAAATTAATCTTTAAATTAAAATAAAAAAAAAATAAAAAAAAATTAAATTTAAAAGAAAAAAAAAAAAAATTAAAATAAAAAAATAAAATTAATTTTTTATTTAAAGGGGGAATTTGCATCATTCATTAAAAATTTTTATATCAATCAATAACAGATTATTAAATATTTATGGTTTTTTTTTTTTTTTTTTAATTTTTTTTTTTTTTAATATAATATTTTATTTAATTCATTTAAATTTAGTGATGGATGGATGGGATGATACTTGACTTAATTATAACAAATATTTTTCTTATTAATAAAAAAAAAAAAATTAAATAAAAAAAAAAAAGAAAAATATTTTTTTTAACAAAAAATAAAAAGAAGAATAAAAATAAAATAAAATAAAAAAAAAAAAAAAAAAGGGTTTTTTTGTGTGAAGGGGAAAAAAGTTAAAAAAAGGAAAGAAGGAAGTAAATAAATAAAATTAATAATGTAAGGATGGTTTTGAATATTGTGAAATTTAAATGTTTATTATCTCATTTTAATTTAAAAACATTTTAAAATAAATGCAAGTAAATCAAAATAAATAAGATTAGAAGTAGTTGGGAGAGAAATAAAAAAAAAATAATGTATGGATAAAAATAAAATAAGTAAAAAAAAAAAAAAAAAGAAAAAGTAAGTAAAATTATTTATATCTTTTTCTATGTTATTTCATGTGATAAAAAAAAGAAAAATAAGAAGTCATGATGACTTAAAATTTAAAGTATTAAATAAAGTGATATGAGGATAAAAGAATAAAAAAAAAAAAAAAAAAAAAAAAATAGGTAACAGAAAAATAAAAATTGAAATATATGATGTATTTTGTATTTTTTTTATTATCTAAATTAAAAAGAGAAAGAGATGAAGAAGAAATAAATATATATATGTTTAAGAAAAAAGAAAAAATGAAAAAGTAAGCAGTGAATAAAATTAAAAAAAATATAAAAAAATTATAAATAAATGTATGAAAAGAATGTATAAAGGAAAGAAATGATGAAAATTATTATCTATTAAAAAAAAAAAAAAAAAGAAAAAATTAAAATTAATAAAAATTAAATATTTAAGTAAAAAAAAAATAATAAAAAGAAAGTAAAGATAGTATTGAGATTATATTGTTAATTTTAGAGAAAAAAAAAAAATGAAAAGGAGGGGGAAAAGGAAAAAAAGGAGAGGGGAGAGAAGGAGAATATTTAAAATATAAAAGGGTGAAATGTGTTATTCGTAGAAGAAATAATAAATATATAAAAAACATATTATAATATACTCTATAATAAAAATAAGAATCTCTATTTTTAATATAAAAAATAAAAAAAAAAAAATAAATATAAATATAAATTAAATATAATCATACATTGAGAAAAAAAATGTAAAAAAAAAAAATATATTTTAAAAAATAGTTAATAATAGCAATTTACTAATAACATCAACCAGCCTACTGAATACTCCCTAAAAAGTAGTAACATGCAAAATAAAACAAAAAAACAAATCATTTATCTATTCCTTCTTTTTCTGTCTTCTGATTTTTATTCTTCTTATTTATCTCTACATTACTCCTTTCATCAGTCTCTTTCTCTTCTCTCCCTTTATTTCTTTATTTCTTTCATTCCTTTGATTCCTCAATTATATTTATTATTTTTATTATATTTTAGGAGTTGATGTATTAATATATTTTTGTTCGGTTGTTTTTTTGGAAGATTGAAGAAATAAGTGATTGAGGATACAAAAAATTCTACAGTAAAGTATTCTCACTGTACATTGTCTTCCTCTTTCTTCTCTCTTTCTAAATTTTAATTCTACAATTTTTAAAAATTAATTGATAAAAAAGAATGGTGAAAAAATAAACTTCTGTTGAAATTATATTAATAAAATATAAAATATAAAAGAATAAATTATAAAGGAAATTAATAAAAAGATAATAACAAAAATATTTTAATAAAAAAATATTATATATAAAAAGTAATACAAGGAGAAGAGGAGAAGAGAAGAGAAGAATAAAAGTATAATTATTATTATAATAAATTTTTTATAAAAATTGATTTATAAAAAAAATAATTTAAATAAAATGAATATTAAATCTTATTTCTTTATAATATTAATTATGCTGTGAATATTAAATCTGAAGTGTAGAAAAAAGATGTGTGTTGAAATAGTATCTTTTTTTCTTTTTAATTATTTAAAATTAAAGAAAGGAAATAAAAAAAAAAAAATAAAAAAAAATAATTATATTAATATAGAAAGGAATTAGGAAATGGGTAGAGAGGAAAATTCTTAAATTTTGATTCTTAATTCTAGATTTCATAAAGAAAAGAAAAAAAAAAAAGAAAAAAGAAAAAAAAAAAAAAAAAAAAAAGAAATTTATATTTGAAAATAGAAATGAGAGAATGATGAAAAAAAAGAAAGAAGAAAAGACTAAAGTTTGATGATAAAAGAAATTTAAGAGGTTTAAAAGAATAGAAATTGGGAAAAAAAAAGAATAATAAAAATATAAGTATTAAAAAAATAAAAATAAATAAAAAATAATAATATAAAAATATATTCTTATAAAAATAAAATAAATTTATTAATAAAAAAAAATAAAAAAAAAAAAATAAAACAAAAAAAAAAAAAAATAAAATATGTATTAACAAACAAGTTGAGAGCAGTCACATGACACAACAAACATTATTTATAAATCCTTGATTTGTGAATTATCTCTAAATTATTGTTAAAAGAAGTGAACTGCATTGTGGGAAACCTGCTCCCTCACCATTACAAACTTCCTTGAACTTATTTTAATTACACTGATTCAACTTACTGTAAGTAAATTAAGTTATCCAGCATTTTGCCCTCAGAAGTTCTTACAACTTATTTAAGATGAGTATTACTAACAACTAAGTCAAAAATAAGTTATACCTACCAAAAATATATTCTATTAAAAGCAATATTACATTTTACAGTGTAGAGAGCACCTAAGGTTTTTATGGTTTAAGCAGATAGATTATGTTATCTCAAGTTTCTGGAGAAGAGGGCACCAAAACAGTTATGTAAATCAAATGGCTGATATGAGATCAGCCAGGGGAGCCGAGGCTCTGCACACTCAGACCGTAACTGTCAGTTGGTTCATCATAATCAGTGACACCTCTAACTAGACTTATTTGATCTACTGTCAGAGCAACTGCTAAGATGATAACATGTCAGCGAATGCAGGTGGGCAGGAGTCACAAAGTATTTGCTTTGAGGGTTGTAACTACTGTATACCACCATTTATGCTCCAGTGATTCACATCAGCTGAAGCAGCTTTTTTCCTGTTAAGTTCAAAAGAGGTGAGAGTGGCTGAGTAAATTTGTTCAGACAAGGTGATTTAAAGTAACCACAGCCAGAAGTCAACAGATCACACACTCCCACAACATGTTATCAAGAGAAGTTTTTGTCATATTTGCCTTTGGTAGTGAATGTGCTGTTTAACATCTCAATGTGGTTTGAGCAAACTGCATCTGTGTCCTTGCCAAACATGAATGTTCGGTTTAGCTGAGGTAAAGTTGTGTGTCTCTAAAAGAAATATATCACTTACGTTGCCCTTACTGGCAGATACCAGGTGTCCAGAATTACAAGGTACATTAGCGATCATTTTAAACTGCACAAATATTTTAAATTAGCAAACAAAGCTAAAGGGGAAAAAAGTAGCACGACTTCTTAAACAGCATTGTGTGATAGAAGTATGCTGTCACTCAGAAGTGACACGCTGCTTCCATGGAAAACAACACCTTTCTTCACCACTAACTCGGTTACAAAGGTGACAAACTCCACCCCAGGCGGATGCATGATGCCACCTCAGTGAAAAGGTCAGAGATTGTGTTTATTCACAGGAGAATAAAATCAATGTTGACATAAACTGGCTTACAATAAGCTGCCCCCAAAGGTGCTTTTGTTAACGTTACAGAGTTGTTTTTGGTCTGAATGGCCATTTTATGACTTGGTCATCTTTGAGGCATTAATTTGCAAGTCAGATAAAGGAGCGCTTGGTTGTATGTGACAGATGTTTCCTTGCCCTGTAATGTGCATGCATTCTTTTTTATGTAATGTTAGCTGATCACTAATAATGAAACCTGAGTACAACACACGCCAGAAGAATAAATTATTAAACCTTCACAATTAACAAAACCTTTCACAAAAATGCTAAATGTGTTTTTTTAAGCAAAAACCTCTCCTCTTGTATTCTGGTTTGTATTAATATGGATACATTTTAGCATGATCACAAACAATTTAATTCACCGCAAGCTGCATCAAGGTCAGTGTGACCACAGCAAAATGAGGAAAACAAGCGAGTGACACGTCCGATGCAGTCCGAACATGGGACGTGATGTAGCACGGCAAATAATGTGTGTTTATCTTGATCAGCTGACATGCAGGTGCAGTTTTTAACAACTGCACCAAGACACTCGTTGGTCATTAATGTAATGCAGCCTGCTCGCCTGCCAGAGCTAAGTTCATACATTATCACTTTGACCCTGAGGCTAACAGCTAAGCCCCAGTTCTGTCTGCCTTAACTTAGCTCATTCACATTCCACCTCCAGCCACCTCTTCCCACTGCACTGCTGTGGGAGATGTTGATTTGCCTAATGCCTTAACTAAATTAGAATGATAACCCTGCGGACATGAATATGTGCTGTGCAGCTGCAGGCAGGTTTTTGCATGTTTTAAATTTTTTTTTTCTTTTTTAACAGGGATGAGGCAACACTCAGGGCTGGTAGCTGAATGCTTATCAGAGCAGGAGCTTCATTTTTTGACACAATGTGCTGTTTAACCTTGGCAGACATCTGTGGCTTTATCTGTGATGCACCACTCTGGGGGCACCCCAATCACATATGCAAAGTGCTTTTTACTCAAGTGGGGACAAGACAAATCTTGACTGGAAACAGGATAAAGAAACAAACATGTCTTGCTTCTGCAAACATGTGACCAAGGTAAGACTGTCATGAAAACAAAAGACACTCAGCTGGAGATGGAAAACATCAAATATTCAAATGTCAGAGTGAGTGATTGGAACTGTCAAAATGTACACAAGCAGGGCTTCCCTGTTTGCACTAATGGAGCAACAGCTCTTGAAACATCCCCAAATGTTTCTTGATTTATGGCAGAAGCAATTATATCTTGCCAGTGTACCGATGCATGATGGGCGAATCAGTGCAGGTAATTAGAAAGAATAATGAAACATGGAGTCAAGGGAACGAATCCCTGCATCAAAAAAACTAATCAAAGATAAATGGACTATCCATATTACCCAGTAAATTATGCTGGAAAGATTATTGTTTTAAATCCCTGTGTGCAGCAGCTATGGACTCTTTCTCAAACAAAATCCATTACTCTGCTGACACCTCCAACTTATTTGCAGACTGATTGATATTCCACAGCTTGTAAACACTCCTTCAGCATGTATTCAATTTCATCAGACAATAGGTGAGGATATCATATGAAGAAAGACTGTTATTGATGGATTAACAAAAGAATACAGGAATTTGAATCAAGTGCACTTGAAATTTATCAATGCAAAAGCTTTTAGAAAAGACTGTTTTGATTATAAACAACTCCAACTGCACTGCAGCTCTCCATGCTTTTGTCAGAGAAATGAACGCTGCTGCTTCATTTTTCTTGATGCAGAATGTGTGAATAAATCAAATAAGAGCACAAATTAAAAAAAACAAATCAGATGTATTTCTATTTCAATATAATTGTAAACTGCATATTATGAATTTTTATATTATATTATATTGCTTTGATGTGACACACTGATGTCATTGTAGACATGGTGAACAATAAAGGTCATGTTAGTTTCAGCAAGTACACATAAAACACACTCCATGGTAATTGCTAAAATGATTAACCAGCCACCTGACAAGCAACCCCAATTAATATACAGACTCACATTTGGCCCTTGACTTTGGACTTGAAAGAAACATCACGTCATCATCATATTACTTGTGTTTCTTTGAAGTGGGGCTGCTGCACTGGGTATGCTGGTTCTCCAAGAGAACAAACTGCACAGCAAACCCACTAACAAAGGTTTGTGGTTTTGCATGGTAATCTACTTTCATTAAAGCGCCCTTTAATTAAGACAGCTCAGGATTAAAGGGATAAATCTGTTTTTCTATTATCTATTACTCATGGTAGATTGTAGTTTGCAAGCGTGCAGTTTGGAAAAGCAGGGAGTGGGTCTAAAATGTTATGGTCCTTAACAATGAGAATTAGGTTCTGTTCAAAGCTGTAAAACTCCAAAGATAAAAGCAGAGTCATTTCATCTCAAAGATTGCAGAAGTTGCTAGTTGTACTGCTTCTGGTTTATTTATCTCACTGTGTGACTTCAGAGTATAACATGAAACCCCCAAATAGACCAGAGTTTATTCAAACTAGCAGCTGCTGTACACTCAAAGAAGCTAAACAATGTACATCTTCATATTAAGCTAAAGATATTATTTGCACATCAACACACAATGGAGTTAGTGGTTGCAGCTAAAACAAGATGTGAAAACCCAACTCCAGCAAATTATGCATCTTATTTATTCAAATTGTTCCAGTGACTGAGACATGCCAGCCATTTTCTGCTGGTGTTTTTTATGCTACTGTAAGCTAATCCAATTATCTTTTTTTTTTTATTTTTTATTTTTTATTGATCCTTCATCTACACAACATAGAGCACTCAGGAATGAGTTCAGGGTATCAAGGGCAAAACACAGCTGGAGGTGGGAGACTCACAGCAACTGACTCAGTCCAGCTTCTTGTCCACGTGTGGCTAAGTGAACTAGCAGCCAACTCTCTAATCACAGGCTCATGGTGCTAATCACAGATCTAGCCACTAATCAGACTCTTCTGTGCACACACACATGAATGCAGGTGCAAATAAGTAACTGCATAAATCCTGGGAATTATGGCAAGACTGACTCTGATTTTACAATTTTATGTTTCATGCATATGCTCACAAGCACACAATCCTGAAAAATCTCAGTATAGTATTGTATGAAAATGCCTCTTTCACCTTTAATGACAATGAATGCTCATCAAATGTGTTGCACAGTGTGGATGCAGTAAAGAGTAGAATCTAATCAATGCACACATACAAAAACCTTCTGCCAGTGTTTCCTGCAAAAAAAAGAAAAAAAGTCACTGTTGGCAGCGGGCATCAAAGCATGCAGATGGTCGGACTGGAATTTACTTTTGGTGCACAATAACGATGGCCTTGTTAAGCTAATGTCACATCCCATAAACAAGCAGTCCAGAATCTAAGCTTTCACAGTGTTTTGGGCAGTTGGTCTTATACCTCACTGTCAAGAGATGTGTGGCAAGAACAGGGTTCACATGTAAGCATTCTGTCATTCACCAGGAAATAAGAAAATATAAAAGTGGAGGGCCAGGAGCAGACAACATCAAAGCTGCCTGTCTGGCCCCTCCTGTTTCAGCCCCCTTCTGCATGATTGTAATTAAAGATAGAGATGCACACAAGCAGAGAATCTCCCACAGAAAACAATTATGTAGCTCTGTCAGTGAAGAGGACATGTGGGTGTGTGTGTGTGTGTGTGTGTGTGTGTGTGGGGGGGGGGGGGGATAAATGTTAGCCTGTGCAGTGGCTGAGGTGTGTGAGGAAAAGCCACAGGGGACCGCAGCGGCAGAGGTCGAAGCGGTTGCAGAGAACTCTGGGTCATCGTTTCTCTTCCCTCTTCTCTCCTCTCAAAAACACGCACAATGACACACACACAATCCCTAATGGCTGATTAGAGGGCTGAACAACAGAAAGAGATAGACAGAGAGACAGAGAGAGAGGTTGGGGGGTTGGGGTGTGTGTGGCAGAAGGTCTTTTAAACCACTCTTCCACCAGAGATCTGTCAGGTTGAAATGTTCAGAGGAGAGGCAGGATGAAATTATGGCCCACCAGCACATCAGACAGCCAAGGATCAAGGTCCCATGTATTTAATTTTCCAAGAACCATCAATGTGAGGAAGTTTGCCCCCATGGCTCTTTTCCAGATTAATATCATGCATATTATCAAACTGTAACAAACACCAAAGCTGATCTTACATGCTCGTAGCTTTGACATGTCATTGATGTTTGTGCAGCATAACAAGACTGTGGCCCCTGACAGTAACCATAATGAAAGTGCAGCCAGATAGTGATCTATGATGGCACACAGTGATCCATCAAGCAAACATCAACCAGCAAGGATCACAAAAGATTAAAGCTCATGCATTTCATGTTGCATACTGAAAATAGAAAATGGGGCATTATAAACACACATAATCATTTTGTAAGACTTAGTCGTGCTTACTTATTTTACTAGTGAGTGGTTGTGATTCAATTCGGTTTATATTCATTTCATTTCTGTCTTGATTTTATGCAGAGCTAAATCCCAATATATGTCATTTTAGGGCAAAAGTGTATTATAAAAGGAACAAAGCCGATCCCTTGCAAACACACTGAGTGGCAGAGAAAGCCTATAGTGTTATTATGCAGTGTGCCACTTTAAGCACTATAGTTTAAAACCCAACCAATCTTTTCCTAAACCTTCTGATACCCAGACATATTCAATAGTTGCCCAAGCGTAGCTCCCAAACTTGTGCTTAATAATAATAACCCATGCAACTGTACCTGTTTTCCACTATTTCCAAAAACACACAGGCCTCCACTTGTCGCCCAGAGCAGACACACAGGAAATGAAGGAGAGGAGAGGCAAGTAAGGTGAAGATGAATTTACTCCATCTTAGGAGAACTCATCATGTCTAGGAATAAAAGCTCAAATAAAATACAAGTGTTAGTCGGCTACAGTGGACCACGTTCAGGCTATCCAGAGCGCCCTCTCCTGCTTAGCAAACACATACATCAGCAGCGGTGACTGGTGCTCTGTCTCATTTCATGCAGAAGAAAAACAATAGTAACCTGGTCTGCAGTAAAAATGTGACTTTACAAAATTCCCTGCCTTGGGCTGCAGCATTTTTTGTTCGTGAATTCTAATTTGTTTGTTTGCATGACTTTTTACTGCAACTAACGATTCTGCTGTTCCAGGTGACCTTGGGCCAACATGATCATGCATCTGGTTAGATATCAAACATTGAATTTATAATTTGAACCTGTTTTACATTAAATTTGAACAGTAAAAAGTCTGATGTTGCATTTCTTATGTCATGTTTGTGTTCTTTAAAATATTTGAGCTGGAAAAGTTTATTCTGGGAACTTTAGCTGATAAAAACACAAGTTGTGAAGCTTCAGTGTGACTTAAAAGTTGGAAATGGAACATGGACAGAACAGCAACATCACGTGTCTGGGTTTTTAGTTGTTACAGCAACTACAACAGCCTGCATCATGTCCAACAAGTATTGCAGAGGAGTTTTAAACTGACAGCTAACATTAGCCACGTTAGCAAGCGAGTTAGCTTACCGATCCAGGAGAAAAGTTTTCATTTTCGTGTTTTGATGCCATGAAAAATGTTTATGTAGGTGTAGCTTCACCTAAATTTAGTCCAGTTTTTGCTCTTTTCAGGTCACTCCTCTTCTGAGACAGATAACAATAACTCCAGGGCTCTGAAGCAGCTGCTTGACTTGCCAACTCCACCATTTTTCCCAGTACCAGCCAAGCTGCGCCGAAAATACTATTGCCACACAGAGATCGTATTTGGCATCCTGCAATGGTGGCCAGTATTGGCTTGTAGATGTAAACATAACACAATTGTCGAACTTGTTAGAATTTATTTTATATTTATTTTAAAGCTAAATATAATTTTTAACAAAATTCTGTTCTTTCATTCCGAACCCCTCCAAACACCTATTAGAGGTATTATGCTGTGTTCCATTTACCTCGGAACTGGGAAGTGGGAACTGGGGGGTGACGTCACACCCGACCAACTTGCGTTCCAGCTCACTGTTCGGAAAACTAGCTAGCAGCCTAGCAAAACAACGTGCTTGTTATTAGCCGTTGTTAGCACAGCTGGTGTTGTAGTTCACATATACCACATGAAAAATGTGAATTACACCACAGCAGCTTCCTCCTGCATCTGTATAAACCAAAACTACGTGTATGACTGATTTAATGCAACAAAATATTAGTAAGAAGTGTTAATAAATGTAACATTACAGGAGCTTCGAAAACTGCTAATACCAGACGCGGCCATCTTTAAATCTGAACTTGGAGCTGTGAGAGTTGTCTGACTTTCCGAGTGAGAAATCCGACTTCAGGGGGCCGTTCCAGTTGAAACTTCCTTCGCGAAACTGGGAATTTCTGACTTCTGAGTTCAAATGGAACGCAGCAATATTTTTAAAGAATATATAGTTTTTATTAAAAATGTTAAAATTTACTTATTTATTAAAATCCATTTAACCCACATGCATTTATCAATCCTTCCTTCCATTCAATTTGTCATCCATCCTCTCCATTCATCCTTGCATTCTTCAGTCCTTCTCCAACATCCATCCTCTTCCTCACCCATCCTTTGATCCTTCCATCCCTTCTTCCTTTTCCTTATTCATTCATTCATTCATTCATTCATTCATTCATTCATTCATTCATTCATTCAACCTCCCTCACCACCTATCCATTCCCAATCTCCATTCATCTGGAGCTATCCCCACCCTTTGCATGCTTTATCCTTCACCACCCCATTTCAACTCTTTCACCTCCTTCTTCATGTCATTCATCTGCTTCTGTTTTTCAGGTTCTATCTGGATGGTGGGGTCGGGTCCTCGGTCAGCTTGGGTTACTGACACCCTGAGATGAAAGCCCCACACTGAGTCCATAACCTCATCTGTACTTTCATCCACCTTTAGTTACACCACTGACTCATATTGAGCCCATTTACATGACCCTCAAAATCCGATAACTGGGAGCAATCAGATAATGGTAATAATAAAAATGTAATCTGTAGCAATAATTACAATAATGACTTTAATCTGGTCTGACATGTCTACATGCACTTCTAAAATATGGTACCTAATTTATTTCATTCCATCAGAATTTTAAAGTTAGACAACATCGGAAATTGGTAAGAAAGCATTGTACATCCCCATTATAAATATATATATATATATATATACAGTATATATATGTATATATATTGATATATATGTATATATAACATTGATTCATTTTGTCAGTACAAGATGGAGAATACATAACAACCCGCTGGAGTTTCTTTACTTTCCTTTGGTTTAAACTGTCCCTGTGAAAACAGTTTGACTAGCACACAGTAATAGGACAGGACCTGATCCATGTCAGTTTTAACATTGCTTTGTGAGTAAACCATACAGTAAATTTAGCTTGTAAGTTTACATCCAAGGTCCTCTGCTGTAGCCTGATTATGGAGGCAATAAACATCTCTAAGATAAGCATTTGTGAAATCCTGAGCATAAAATGGCAGTAAAGAGTCCAAGATTATCAGTATTAGCTTCCTGTAATCTAATATAGTGCCAATAAGAAGGAGACAGATTTCACTAAGTATTTTGTATTTGTGATCAGACCTTATGTAATCAGTTACATACAGGTGTGACATGACACACTTATGCTAAAGTTTTCATTGGGTAAATGAAAAGTTGTTATTGGCACCATTATTATAATCAACAGTGGGAATAGAAGCAAGATTACTACTACCATTACTACTATTACTCTCACTTTCTTTTATAATTTTGGGAATAAGCAGACTGCCTCTTGTTCCGGGTTTTTATCTAGGTTAAGCCATCCAGCTGCAGCCTGTAGCCATAAAGATGAGAGCAATATTGATATTCTAATTTAACTCTCAGCAGGAGCGTTAGAATAAATCCCCTTTCCAAATTTCAAACTGTTTTAGTGCCTTTTTCTTCATTCGGTCATAAGGATTTAAAGCTTGCTGATGACTGTAATAATGGCAGAAAGTTGTAACAAAATAGCAGGTAGGATAACAAATCTTCAGAATTGATACAAAATGATTACGCTCTTTGGGATTACTGTAATCGTATTTAAAGCAAATCTATTTTACATGAATGTACTTTATTAAATAGTTGCATTTTGACTGCAGAAATAGAAGATTTTTTTTTCTGAAAATATTTCAATCATTGCACTACGTCCAACAAGGTCAAAATGATGATAATGGACTATCAGAATGAAAAAAAAACCCTCCTCAAGTCCTAAATCAGTTGATGCTCTATCCATAGTTATAGAGAAACCACTGGAGATGGTAGGACTACACAACCCAGTCTGGTTTGTTTGAATGTCTCTTACACCTTACAAAGTCCCCACACAATGTGCAGCAAACAGGAAATATGCCTCATACAAGCATTTTCACACACACTGTAAAAAATAAAAGTAAGGAAATAAGCAGAACTTAAAATAGGGCAATAAACTTAAAGGAGTACAGTGCAAATTCCAGCTTCTTTCCAGAAGTGCCCCCCCTCTGGCGACGAGTGGAAGTGACGCTAATATCGTGCACACGCATGAGCTGCTTCAACTGTGTTGGTCTTTAGTTTAACCCACACTACATTCAGTCTGAGCCCAGAGCTAGAGACACGATAACTACTGAGGTGATGAAGTTATAAATCTGCAATTTGTTTATGGTTTGATCGTTGAGTAAACTGACGGACTGTATGCTAACGGTAACAACAGGCTAACGCTGGCTTGTAGATCAAATATCCAAATTCACAGGCTGAGACCACGATTACCTTATAACAGTACTGCATCAACTAAATTTAACAAGCGGCTAGTGTCTCTCTCTTCCCCGAGAACAGTCATATGGCTGTCATGCTGCTACATTTACATGCTAAAAACTTAGCATTGCAATATTATGAATCCTTATTTCCGTCATTCATCTCATCTACCTTGTTAGCGAGAAGAAAGCCAACTTTGGGTCCCGTTTTATTCCCAGACTGGATTGGAGCTCCCTCCAATTAAAAAAAGAAAAAGAAAAAAAAAGCTGCTTGGATGTTTACTCCCACCTTACTCCGGTGCCGGTGTGGCACAACACCGGTCAGACCCCAGTTTGGTTCTCTTTGTCTCACAGGACAAAACTTTTCTTCTGTGTCTTACTGGAGTCTGAGTTGGGGTTTGAGGGGCACTTGTTATCCATGTTTTAGCAGCAGTTAGTGTTGTCTCAACATGTGCGGACCTACGGTGGTGGAATACACAACACCGGTGCAGCCAGACAAACGAGAATGCGCAGGTTTCATACCCGGTTTGGTACCAGGAGCTTTCGCATTGAGCATTCAGAAACTGTATTAGAGATAACCTCAGTGAAGAGAGATCAGCTCATTCTACACATCAGGCAACTGTAAGAGCATGTGCAGGAAAGAAAAGAATAGTATTTAACATTTAAACTTGCACAATGTACCTTTACTGTAAGGAAAATTTTAAGTTATACACCAAACTGAACATTTTCACTTTTGCTTTTGAGTTTACATAGCTCTCAATTTTAAGTTTTTCTAACTCTATTAAAAGTTGTTCAAACTTAAAAATGTAAATTTCTTGACTATCTCAAGTGAAAGTTGCAGTGGCTTGAAATTTCTTTTTTTTTTTTTTAACCATCTTTTAATCCCAAGTTTTTCTTAACCAGTTGTTAGATGTAATAACTTGAAATTCCAAATGGCATCAACTAGCTTTGCAATGCATCTGTTCAAAATGATACTCACATGAGCTCATTATGTATTCTTAGGTTCAACATGCATCAGAGTAGATGCAAAGTAAAGGACAGCACTACAACCTAAACAGCTATTTAGTTCTATCTCTGACATATGAGAAGGAAAAGTCCAGGGTGGTGAATTTACCTCTTTGTACTGTCCTCCACACTCATGGTGCAGTTTTAACAATCAGACTGTACAAAATTTTTCCTTCCTCTAAATTTGAGCATAACTGTACACACATTACTCACATTTACTGCATAACAATGATGAAAGGTTAAATTCCTGCTGAAATTTCCATTTACCATGAACCTTTCTGTTGCAGATACATTGAGTTTTGAAAATAGCCCCACCCCCTCTAACGGAAACTTTACATATTCAGTTATCATTGCTAGTCATTATTATTGCATTGCACAACACTGATAAGTATTTCAAACAACTGGTTTGATGAGAAACTGTTTATACAAAACACAAAATAATTAAACTCCACAAAAAGTTTATATTCAAACAAAACCAGGGTTGAGTGGCACATGCAGACTGAGACTCCAAAGCCTACTCCATAATTTTCCTGCCTTTCACAAACCAACTCCATAAGTTGGCTTTACCGCCTTTCACAACAAAATCACAAATGTTAGCAGCCCTCTGGCATGCTGTGATGAACTCCAACTTAGACACATACTGTACGTGCTGACAACTCACTATATAGTGTTCAAGCACACAACTACATGGGTTTGTCAGACTGACTTAAAGGAGCTGTTCATGCTTTTAAATGTTCCAAAAGTAAATATAGGCATTTATAAGCTAGATATGTTCCCATCGTACTATAGAAACTAATTTGGTGTTAAATTAGTTTTCGATGCATCTAATTTCCAACAAGGAAGTAAGATGGCTGACTGTCCTGAACCGCGGAGCTCTGACATTGCAGCATGTTTTACGCCCATTTCATGCGTCGCCCCGGAAGAGACACTTATTCTGAAGGGTACAGAATTGTCTGTAGCACCGGCACCGGCAGCTTATGTGGATGTTAGTAGTAAACATTGATGGATAATTACTCCGATCGACGGGATAAAACAGCCAGCCTGTTATGGAGCTGTATGCGCTCGACCCAGAGTCTGATATGGAGTTTGAAGTATCGCAGTCACAGAAGTACCACAGAGACCCCTGACAAGAAGTAATTTAGCGAACAAATCATAGGCTAACAGTTAGCGCTGAGCTAAGCAGCACTCACATGGATCTTGTAAACATTGATGGATAATCGGACTCCGATCGACGGGATCAAACGGGCAGCCTGTTATGGAGCTGTATGGCTCGACCAGAGTCTGTATGGAGTTTGAGTCACGCTGTCACAGAAGTACCACAGAGACCCCTGACAAGTAAGTAAATTAGCGAACAAATCATAGCCTAAAGTTAGCATTGAGTGAGAGATGTGTTGACTCAGTGTTGTTGTCTGTCCATGCGCGTTTTTATAGTAGGAACTGCGTCAGGTTTCAGAAGTAATCCCAGAGAAAAAACACTTTATGCCAAGATTCGTGAAGTTGTAGGAGTGAAGTTCACAGAAAAGTTGAGTTTTTTCCCTGCTCCTGAAGTTATAATCCAACCACTTCTGGCAAGTCGATTCATCCAGTACAACAAATAAACTCCCACGCTGAACATAACCACGCTGAACGAAACTGCATTTTCCCCAACTTGCTGTCCTCTAGAGCTTAAAAAAAAAAAAAGGAAGAAAATTCTCTGAACTCTTGAGCAAACGTTTGTTAGCTGATGGCTGCTTGTCTCTGGGAAATCTTCCTGCAGGTGTTAGTTTCTTCCTCAGAGAGTGTGTATACGATTCTCTGAGTTTCTGTTCAACAGAGGGCGTCTTGCTACGATACTGAGCGTGCGCATTTGGACTTTCGTGATTGGTGCCACGTTCATACGTAACGGGGTGGGTAGTAGCCGTTGAGGGAGGTAGCGCGGTTTAAATATTCATGTAGATTACTCAAATATGCATGAATGAAGAAAAATAACGATTTAAACATTCTTGATGAGGAAATAACACACTGACATGCTGAAAAGCTCTTAAAGTCCATTTTCATGATAGGGCTCCTTTAAATGATTACACCTAATAAGTAAAACTTCGATTTTCAAGTCAAACACTATTTCATCCCAACAAACCGAAGTTGGATATTTTGCAGTGAAGGATCAGGCATTATTGTATCATTCAAGTTCTGAATAAGCATAAGAGGAGGAAGAAGTGGTTGGATGAACCATGTAAACACAGTGCCTATGTCTTTATTAGACATGACATTTTTCAAGACAAACATAAAGGCTTGTAAAACTGTTTGGTCTAAAATCCATTCTTTTTACAATGCAACCATTACTGACATGGATACCATTTGGCCATTCATGACCACTGAGTTTTAAGGTGATTTATTCTATTGCTTTCAAACACAAATGAAATTCGAAACTCCTTGGTTGTTCCTTATTCTTTTTACATTTTTCATTTTGTGAGACAAACTATGTTTAACGCAGATATTTCTTGCTTATGCCATTTTTCAGCCATGGCATCCATTCTATGCAAAAGGATAAGAAAGTCAATCTGAAGTTAATTGCAATGTGTTTGATTAATGGGCGCTGGAGGATGCACTCTAATCTGTGCACCGTTCAGCTGTTCCATCTCAAGCCACTTGCAGATAATCATTTCCCACTTTCTCCTGGAGTAAATGTTTTTGCTGCAGATTTCTTCCACTGGCAACAGCTGTCTTCAGGCATCCTCTGAGGGGTGTGGGGTAAGTAATATGCCAAAGGTCTATCGTGTGTTTCTAAAAACAATTATATTGATGACAATAAAAAGAGAGCGAACACTTTACTGAAAATCTAGATTAATTTTAGCAGTCAGTGCATGCTGCCTTTGCTGAAGGCATTCTTAATCTGCAAAGAGAAAGAATAAAATGTCAAAGCAATGTTCAGCTGAAAACATTAGTACTGTATCAGTTTTTTCTTCTCTAAGCAATTCATCCAATCATACACACTGAAACTAGAGACAGGTAGATACTGTACAGTTTGCATATTGTGCCAGTGCTGGATTTAAAATTTGAGAAAAGATCTCCCTTAAAATATCATTTGTTCTTTGTTAACTTACTTAATTACTAGTGACTAGTAGCTGAGCTCTTAGACACTCAGATTTCTGAATTTGAATTGAACAATTGCATTATCTCTTATTGGAAATACTAGTTTGTCTTTTACATATATATATAAATTTATATACAGTTTGGGTTTTCCTTTGGCTTTGCTTGGATTTGCCCAAAATCAAAATGAAAGGAATTTGATTGAATGAAATATGCAAAAAAATATGCTACATTATTCTTTTCTTTGTTTTTTGACATGCTTTATCCCAGGAATTATATGTGGGAGTAAACTTGTTTTAAAGGCATATTAATGTACAGGAAAAGTTTAAAATTTGCACAGGTGTGACAGAGGGGCCATACTTTATACACAAAATTGTGATATCATATTTGCTGTTTTGGTGATGGTGCAGTGGATAAAGATCTCTTTTATCAAGGGATAACAGAGTTTATGATCTTATGACTGATGTGAGAGATTAACAGAAAGTGGGTCCATTGCGGCTTCATCCATTCTCTTGAAATAACAGGGATTATAGATTTTTTTTTTACACTTTTATGCATTATTTTGTGGTAGCATGTAAAATGTCCACAATATTAATTGATTTTAATTGAATAATATGAACACACTTGGAATATAATATCAGACAAGATCTGGTTGAGACTTTGCCTCCTAAGTCACGTGTGGCCACTAAATGGTACAAAGATAAAAAAAAAATTAAAAGAAAATCTTTAGCTTTTCTGGAGGGATGATGATGGAGAAATGTACAGTAAGAGCATGAGACTTTGGTTCACTTCAGTGGCAAATTTAGCAATTTGAGGGGCGCAAGGCAAACTTAGGGGGCCCTTCAAATCTGGACCTGTCAATAGGAAACTCTGACTAAATAAAGAGTAGAATGTGAGAAATACATTTTGGATATAACAGTATGTTAAAATGCAATTTTTCTGATCTATTTCTCTTCAAAGTCGCCTACTGACTCAATTATACCCCTTTCCCACTGGCCCAAAAACCCGTTTTAACCCGTGAACAATCGGCTTTTAGTGGCAGTGGGAATGACTCATTGACCCGCTTCGACCCACGTCAAACAACTCGGCAAGCGACACGGGTTAAAATTACTTTCAAGCGGCTCGGCTCCGATAGGCATGCAGTGGGAACACCAGACCCAGGTCGACCCGCGAATTTACACGACGGCGTTGAGCGCAACATGCATACGTCACAACGTCACGCCAGTCGCGTGTGATATAACAATAGTGTTATCCACCAAATTTATCCCACAAATCTAGTACTTAGAAAATACAGAAATGAAATCCCTGAAGTTTGTGACTTTTGCAAATTTTGTCCAGAAAGTTTTATGCATTTATTTTTTGATTGTGTTCATGTAAGGTTCTTCTGGATTGATATTGAACATATGTGTTGTGATTTGTTTGGTATTAATATTAATTTAGAAAAGAAAGATGTTTTATTTTTTTATGATAAGAATGATTTTGTGGTAAAAAAAGATTATTTATATAAAAAAATTTTATTTTATATGCCAAATATCAGATTCATAAATGTAAATGGTCACATATGAAACCTTCTATACAACACTTTAAAAATGATCTGAATCTGTACTTTGAAGCAATTAAAGGGTATGAAAAACAAAAAAGCTATTCGGCTTTTTGGAGATTTATGATGGATTGAATCCTGTTTTGTAAAACAAGAATATTGTACCCCTTCTTTCTGTTAGTACTTTAGGTAATAGTTCATTTACTGTTTTTTAATTTTTCCACTGAACTGTAAATAAAGACTGTTAAAAAAAAAAAAAAATATATATATATATATATATATATATATATATATATATATATATATATAACATAACAAGCCAAAACAACGCCAGCGTGATCGCGTCATCAGACACACAGCGGTGGGACCAGAGGAAACGCAGCTGCCAGCAGGTCATCAAACCCGGCTTTTTTTGTCAATGGGAAAGGAGCCTAATGCCGATTATGAGCGGGTTGACGCACGTTTGAAAAACCCGTGCAATTTTTCCCATCTAATTTCAGTGGGAAAACGGCTTTATAGAGCAACAAGAAGCTTCAGAAATTATTCAAATCAAAGTTAGTTCTTTACAGTAAGTTCTTTAAGATAAGACAAATAAAAACATTTTACCATGATTTTACCCTGCCTGGTTTCTCCCTCCAACAGATGTCTTTCACAACAAATTCTAATCTTTTCTTTACCAGTGAAGACCCTGCATCATCATCATCATCATCATCATCCGTGCTCTGGTCTGATGTCTCCTCCCTGTCCTCCTCTCTCTGTTGTAGCAGAAAGATTTCTTTTAAATATGAGGAAAATGATGATGAACACGAATTCTGTAAAGAACTGAAAGAGAACTGAGGTTGTTCCCAGCCTGAACTGATTAGCAAAGGATGGAACCAGTGTTGTGGTGGTAACTGAAAAAAGTTACTAGTTAGTTACAAGTTATTTCATCCAAAAAGTAACTCAGTTACTTTTATTACTTAACCAAAAGGTAATGTTTACTATAATTCTTAAAATGTCTTTATAGGTTGATTTCATTGTTGTAGAAAATTTAATTCAAACACAAAGCTCAACACTAATCTGTGAGTGAGGCAATAATTTGAAAAAAAAAAAAAAAAAAGCTGCTCAGGAATGAAGTCTGTGGCATTTATGTTTTACTGAAGGTGCAAAATAAAAATAATTTCAGCAGCAGACACATGAAGCAACTGCTGATGCATGTCAATAAAATAATATTTACAGCCTTTTTTGAGAACCACTGCACTTTATATGCAGTAAGTAATATAAAAATGTCACAAAAATGCAATAATATGACTAAACTAGCATGTTTTTGTTGAACAGATGTTTTCGCTGGAAAGGAGGACATGGTGAGAACGAGTAGGACCCCAATAATGCTTTGAAAATTAAACTACAAATAACTTCAAGACCACACATACTGTACATATAATCACACAGAAATTAATCATTTTTCATTTTTATCTTGTTGAGACAGTGAAAGTGATGTCCGTGAACCTCACAGATAAAAAGGGTATTGGGGCAGCATGCTTTGCATGACCCTCCTATCCATGTTTCTCATGATCTATTATATTTTACGTATTTCCTTATTTATTTGTGGACTATAGCCCTTAGGAAAACAAACCCAGACACCCCCAGCCTGCGACTGTATTTCCAAGTTACTTCACAGAAAAATCAGCCCAAAGTTCCCTCTGTAGAACACCGTACCAGCATTAGGCTACTGTTAACCAACACTAAATGAAACTTAGTTAACAACAGTTTTCTAACCAGCTAGCTTACATGATAACTAGTCAGTCATCATTATCAGAACAGCTTTACTCAACTTACATCATCTGTTTGGGGAAAAACTCTCCAACATCTTTTTGTCGTTTGCTGGCTATGGTTTGCTGGACATGAGGAACACCTGCACCTCTCCTGTTGGCGAACCACTGCATGCCGGCATTTAGCGTGTGTCACACGGTGCGTTTATAGACAGCTCGGAAAAACACGTTGCCATGTGTAAAAATGAACTCAACAGTTGTAATGGTAAATAGAAGTGCAGGGACAGAGGGCACAGATACAGGAGGAGCGGCGGACAGGCACCAGGCCTCAATTACACCTGTGTAGTATGAAGGAGAATGATGGGGAGAAAAGGTGCAATGAATGAACAGCATGATTTTTCCCAGCTGGTCGGGGCCCCGCCTCCGTTTGGGGGCCCCAGTGCGATGCCTACTTTTGCCTAATGGTAAGTCCGCCTCTGAGTGGATGTCAACGCTGAGAAAAAAAACTGCGGTCCCAGTCATTCTCTGCCCTGGGTTTCATATGTGCTGGTAGTGGATTTAAATGAAATATTTTTGTACAAAGAAAAAATAAAATACTGCAGAACTTTGATTATTTCAGGTTTTACTTAAAGCCACTTGTGGTCAACAGCTTTATATTGTCACCACCAGCTGCCCAAGGTGCGCTGGCATGGTGACTTCAATCCAGTACTTCGCCGCTTTTTTTCAATGGCTGGAAAAAGCATCAACAGAGGTGAAAATCATAACAAGTCAGAGTGTCATTGCACACGACGAGAGCTGTAGTCCACAAAGCGGCTTCAAGCAAAGTCTGAACCTTAATCCACTACCAACATATATGGAATTCAGGGCAGAGAACGACAGGGACCAGAAAATAATTATTGACTTCCATTCATATTCTCTTGACTCTTAGATCCCATGAGCTGGAAGTAAATGGGCGTGGCTTCAGCTCCCCATAGGCCTGATTCTTATTGTTTACATTATTCACACAGAAATTATTTTATTTCTATTTTCAGCTTTCATTCTGTTTCTCTTTAATGTTTTCAGTTTTTTGTCAATTAAACAGCGATATTGATTGGATTTAGCTAATGATGATGCATCCACAGCTTTTGAAAGAAACCATACTTGAATGTTTTCTCCACATCTCTCATATGGAGCCAGTCTTGCCAACCTTATCATGAAAAGAAAAAAAAAATAGAAGAGCTTTCTGTCTTGATGCCTTTGTTCTCTCTATCTGACCAGAAGTAGACTTTCTTTTGTGTGTGCTTGTTGGGGATAGGAACTGCAATAATAAAAAAAAAAACAACACATACACATTCCGCATACTGTATGTTAAACCTGAAGGAACATATGACTGGATTCTCAGTCATGCCCTGCCTGGAAATGTGAATCCTGTGCTGTCTACCTCCATTCTCCAACAGAACGTTGTCTTTTTCTTCAGTTTGCTAATCCTGTCTGCGTCCCTGCCCCTGATCTTTCCACCCCAGCTCACTGCTGCAAAGATCAGAGAGCTGCCAAGTTCTGATTGCTGGAGAATATTTAGATGTGTGTTTACAAATCTCCTGGAAAGGCACTTATGTAGACAGCTGCATGAAGAAACAGGAATCACTCATTAGCCTGAATCCTTTTTAATTTAATCCATAATTTGCCCAAATTTGCTTTGCAAATATACTTTAACATGGTAATAACTGACCTTTTTTTTAATGCATAGCAAGTTAAATACCTGAAGTGGAGGCTAATGAGTTCAACCTGCCCTCAGGGGAAGGATCAGGCCAGATTGGCTTTGATTAAACTCTTAAAATATCTCTGAAAGATTCTTCAGTACAGCCTTTGTCTTGTTCTCACCACCAAACTTTCTGGCTCTTTCAATCAAACCCTTTGTCTGGCTTTATTGTGCAAAGCTGAAGTGGGCAAACCGGCTTTAATAGAAAGTGGGAGCATGAATGATTTATTAACCTAGATTGAATAAGGTTTTCATTTCACCACAGATATTATGGGAGTTCATTTACCATTTGGCCAAAATCATGTCGTGCTATCAACAATGTTACAAGATATTTATGACTTTCCACTAATTTAATTTCCTTGAGTTGTTACCCTCTAACTCCCGCTGCACAGTGTGGTGATAACACCCGCGCTGTAGTTCATCACACCAGGACATAGAAACATCAGAACACATTTATAATAAGCTTACTCTTCCATACTAAGCAATATGAGCCATTGTGATGCATGCCTAAAACATGACAAGTGGATTCATTAGCTGCGTGTCCTATATTTTATCCACATAGCTTCTCTCAGTTTTTATTACATCGTGCATATGCTGAAAAATTGCGGCAAAAACACAAATAATCCCCTGGCATGAAGGATAGATTACTGCTACAGCACCGCTATGTCTCTGTGGAGGAGTGCAGGATGTTTAGTGGGTAATTGTTTGCTGCTACCACTGTGAGCAAACAAGATACTTTAAAAGCAGCAGCAGTAAATAAACTAAAAGACATGTTTCTTAATCTGTGCTATTTTTCCATGTAGATGATGCACCATTTATCGCAGCACGGATTCCATAGTTAGAATTAGATTACCTTAAAATCTTTCTCTCCAATTAAAGCTTGATTAATTTTGATGTGTAGCACTGTGGATAAGAGATGAGTCATGTGGAGATAACCACTATTTGGAAATAATTAGATCCTCTGATAGACTGATTGCTTGTACACACAAAAAAAGAGCATTGCACTTTATGAAGAAGCAGAGGTGAGTCCTGATAGGTGGCAAGCTGTGGATTGATTGGCCACCTCTGGTGCCCCCTGCCAAACCCAATCCTCTGCCAATACAAGAAGGTGATTTGTTGTTGCTTGTTAGTATCAGCATCTCTCTGAGTGTAAGTAACTGAAGAGGAAGTGCCAACGGGATACAAACTGGTCGCAGTGACTGTGAAAAAATAATCAAAAAGTCATGGAAGAGGGAGCAAAACTTAAAAGATGGTGAACTAGAAGTGATACAAAATTAATGTAAGGTGCTGGAAATATCCACAGGAAGATGCAAAACAAGCAAGGAGACAAGCTGCAGAGACAAAACAACAAAATAGAGAGTCAAAGGTTGAATATCAGGAGAGCCAGTAACAAAGCAGTATTGTTTTTGCCACTTACTACTGAGGCCAGGATGTCAAAGTATGCAGTCATTATGTTCTCTGATACACAAATATATTTGCTCACCTATCCAAATTATGGGAATCAGGTTCCAATCACTTCCATGGCCAGAGGTGTACAAAATGAAGCACCTCGGGATGCAGACTGTTTTTACAAACATTTGTGAAAGAATGGGTCCTTCTCAGGAGTTCAGTGAATTCCAGCGTGGAACTGTGATAGGATGCCACCTGTGCAACAAATTTCCTTGCTCCTAAATATTCCACAGTCAATTGTATTGCAAGAAAATGGAAGTGTTTGGGAATGACAGCAACTCAGCCACGAAATGGTAGACCATGTAAACTGACAGAGCAGGGTCAGCGGATGCTGATGCACATAGTGCCAAGAGGTGGCCAACTTTCTGCAGAGTCAATCACTAAGGACCTCTAAACTTCATGTGGCCTTCATATCAGCACAAGAACAGCACAAGAGAGTTTCATGGAATGTGTTTCCATGGTAGAGAAGCTGCATCCATCCGTACATCACCAAGTGTAATGCAAAGCGTGGGATGCAGTGGTGTAAAGCACGCCACCACTGGTCTCTAGAGCAGTGGAAGAGTCTTTTCTGGATTGATGAATTGCGCTTCTCCATCTGGCAATCTGATGGACAAGTCTGGGTTTGGCAGTTGCCAGGAGAACGGTACTTGTCTGACTGCATTGTGCAAAGTGTAAAGTTTAGTGGAGGGGGGATTATGGTGTTGTTTTTCAAGAGCTGGGCTTGTCCCCTTAGTTCCAGTGAAAGGAACTCTGAATGCTTCAGCATACCAAGACATTTTGGACAATTCCATGCTCCCAACTTTGTGGGGACAGTTTGGAGCTGGCCCCTTCCTCTTCCAACATGACCGTGCACCAGTGGAGAAAGCAGGTCATAAAGACATGGATGGCAGAGTGTGGTGTGGAGGAACTTAATTGATCTGGTCTCAACCCGATAGAACACTTTTGGGATGAATTACAGTAGAGACTGAGAGCCAGGCCTTGTTGTCATTTTTTTCTTCTTTTTGTTTCCCTTTCTTTCTTTTTTTCTCTTCTAAATTCTCCTGTCCAGTATCGTAGCAAGTAGAATGACAATCTGGCTGCTTTATTGTGTTGAACAGATTTGCTTTGCCAAGGGGAGCTTTAAAAATATAAGGCTCCTCTTGATATTCTGAGTTTATTCATTTTATTTCTTTAATTAAGTATTTGTTTATAACTGCATTTTACATCGTATTGCTGGGCTTGTCAAGAGGGAAATGAAAGTTAAAAGAAGAAATGATAGGAAGTGGAAGAGAGAGAGAAGAGGGGGAAAAAAGAGAAAGCGAGAGAGAGGGAAAAAAACATGGATACACTTACACGGTCCATTGATGCTTCTATAAATAAACCCCTAAACAACATTCCAAGGTCTTTGCTGGAAAACAAAACTAGCAATCCCCTACAGGAGGACCCTGCAGGTGGCTTAAGCATCATAAGATCATACTGTACATGCACACAGAACTATGCAGAAAAGAAGTGCAACGGGAAGCACAATCACAATAGCTGGGTTTCCATTAAACCTGGAATTGCGCAAAACCTCAATATCCCAATTAAACACCGCTAATGGAAACACCTACATTTAAAAAAAACTCTCAAATATCGCAAAAAAAGTTTTTATGCCTTCATAAGGCGTAAATTCAGAAGTCTCGATAAAGCAGTTTTTTGCAAAGGAAAACCTTTTTTTCGCAATTACACGCCATCAGGTGGGACATGGGTTAAAATCCAGTTATTCTTCAGTTTTTCTATAATTCAGTTATAATTATGATGAATATGATCATTTACAAGTATTAACTGTGAAATCGGAGTGATGGGGGAAGTTTTATCAGTCACATATATGAAAAATCCCCGAATCGCCGTAACTCAGCAAGCTGAGTTCATTTAGGACATTATACAGATGGTTTAAGTTCTCCATGTATTAACGACTAGCCACAAGCTGTTTATGTTGTTTGTGCACATTTGTAACACCACAACTTGGTTATCTCGTTCCCACATTTTAATTATATGTCACCAGGATTTAATGAAACGTGACCACGGATAACATCGCATGAGTGCGCCTTCGTATCACCAGCTGCATCACCACATCAGCAGGAATTGGTGCTCGGATAAAAGTGAAATGCAAGATCAAGACATCTACACCCCAGAAGTTGATGCTGAGGGGTTTTTCATTTGTGTTACGTGTGTTACCATTCAATGCAAATACCTACATATTGCAATTGTACTTTTTCGAAATTTAAGAAATATCGCTTTTGTTTTTTGAAAAAGTGTAATGGAAACCCAGCTAGTGTCATCATGCAGAATAAAAGGTGCTCTATAGTGATGCAGTAATGCAGATGCAACCTCATCTCTGCAAGGAGGAGGAATCCCGCACAGCCCGAGACCCGGGCCACAGGCAGTTCCCCAGAGGCCTGAACCCCAGCCACACCCCCAAAGGGACAGACATGCATCCCCCCCAGAAGGCGGCAGAGGGTGGCCCCAGCCGAAGCCCCTTGCAGTCTCGGTGCCCAGGCCCCAGCGGACCCAGACCAGCAACTGCCAACCCCGCCGGGCGCCAGTCAAGACAGGTACGGCACGGAGCCCAGGGCCCAAGCGCCTTCTCGTCCAACATCAGTGTGAAACACCTCACAAATGCGCTTGTGGAGGAATGGTCAAAATTCCCATAAACACACTCCTAAACCTTGTGAGCAGCCTTCCCAGAAGAGTTGAAGCTGTTCTAGCTGCAAAAGGTGAACTAATGTCATATTGACCCTACGCATTAGGAATGGAATGTCACGTAAGCTCATATGTGAGTCAAAGCAGGTGAGCGAATACTTTTGGTAATATACAGTAGTGTATGTCTGTTGGCCTGCCAATTGATGCAGTGTTGACAATTTGACTCTGATATGAGCCCATCAAGCAGAAATATTTTTTTTCAATGTAACTGAACACAGATAAATGTGAGCAAATGCTTTGATGGGGATTGTTCAGAAATGTCAGGGCTGGTGGATGATTTTGTTGTTCTAGCGAAGCTGCACCTTGGGTTTGCAGCTTGTTTCTGCAAAGCCATTAAAATACATGAAATAATTGTGTTATCTTCTCTTAATTTAACTGAAGATGCTTTGCACTGTTTTTTAGAGTGCAACTGCCTCCCACACAAGAAACCATTTCTTTAGAGGAGATTTTGATGTTCTGCATTGTCTTTTCTTTCTGTTAGCAAATTGACACAACACTGTTGATCTGGGTCAGTCTGATGGGTTTTGTACTACAGTGCCTATCTTATCCTGTGCACCCACATTGTATTTCAAACTGAAGACCGACTACCTGTACATATTGGGATTAACTACACATTATTTGAATAGAATTCATTCATAAGTTGCCACGACGCCATACATGGATTGCTATTTTTCTGCTTTCTTGATAATCTGACCATTTTCATGTAAAACATGAGGCTCCTTGAGTCAACATGTTGCCTGATGACTTCAGTCAATAGCATTGAAAAGCCATTGTGAAGCGATGCTTTGCGCAAAACATTACAAGGATTAGGAATGGTAAAGTTAAAGGGCCATTGCTCCTTTTCTAAAACACGGTGCTACTCAGTTCAGTCCTACGAGGGCCGCAGGTTTTTTTCAGTTTGTCCCTGCTCCAACACATCTGACTCAAATTAAATAGATCCAATAGCCTATCAAGCAATGACTTGAGTCAGGACTGTTGAGCATGGAGATAGTGAAAAGATTGTGACCCTTGCAGGACTGAGTAGCCCTGATCCTTGTATAGTAAGTCTTTTGAAATGTGAAAATCAAAATGCCATTCAAAATCATTATTAGTGCTGCTTTTCCAATGCCTAGGAGAATAAATCTGTGTAGTTTTAGGAATTGGTTTATAATTGGTATACATCAATCATTTCATCCGTTTACCTTGTATCTTAAAATATCTGTCTTTTTGATAACTGATTACTAGCAAGAGTCCTCCAAAATGTCCCCACAGGAAACTGGGCTTACATGTGTTTTTTCAAGGGCAGTGAGCAAGGTTAGGCCTCTACAGAGCAAAGCTGAAAAACAATGACTGCCTGTCCCTGATAGACCCCCGACAGTCAACAAGGTAGCTATTGAAACAGCAGTTGGACACTCTCTCAAGCTGATTGAGTAAAGCTCATTATCTTCAGCCGTCACAATGAATCCATTTCATCAGTGCTACAGCTCTCTATATCAACTGTCGCAGCTCATCTCATTCAATTGAATCTCACACAAGCCCTTTGTAAGACTGACAACCTTGATGTTGCCACAGTCTCTTTTAAGCAGATTAACTAACACTCAGATGAAACCTACTATGCCTACTGTGGTCAGTGGTGATGAACTGAATGTACAGAGTGAGTAACACCAGAAAAATAAGGGATTTTTACCTTTGAGGGATCAATACTCAAAGACAATCATCCATCCATGGCAGCTAATCTCACAAAGCAGCACTGACACTCTTTTCCATTCCCTGGTGTTTTTCACTGATAGAAATATACAGCTTTCCCGGGTATTTCCCTTGCAATTGTTGAAGAACCTCAAATAAATTCACTATAATTTCTGTGCCCAGCTCCTCCCACACAGCAAACAATAAAAACGTGACTTCACAGGGGGAAAAAAAAATGAAAAGATTGTATTATATTCACTGTATTAATGCTTGTATCCTTAATGTTTCCTTGTGGTCAACATAACCCAATACCTATGACCATATGGAGAGAACTGTACAATTTGTCAGCACAAGGGCAGATTTCTCGTCACTACCATATGGTCCAATATAAAACTGGCAATGTGACTGTTCCCATCTGCTGGTGAACACGACAGCAAGATACTTCAGCTCAACTCCGACAACTGGGGAGACAATTCATTCCATTCATACAAGACCTGTTAAAGAATTTACATTAAATTGACACACGTGAGTTTTTTTTTCCTTTTTTCCCCCCAAAACAGGCAGTAGAGTGGTGAATGTGGCTTATAAAGGAAAATCTCAGAACTAGTTATCAGCCCATATTTTTCTCTTGAACATCTGACAGTGTTGAATTTGCACATCAAAGTTCAACTACTACGCTCAATGCAGAATTACTAAGTATTTTCCCATAGAATAAACAGATTTTTTTCATTAGATTTAAAGCATTTTCACTGCAGACCAGCCTTAGTGGATCTTGGGATCTCAGTGGATCCCATGAACACCACACGAGAAGGAAAAGATATTTAAGAGGCAAAAATTGGAAACTAGAATGCACCAGCCTAATAGCAAGTAGAGGCCTAAAGATCTGGAATAAGATTGACAGTTTAATTCAAAAATCATATTCTTTAAATATATTTAAAAAGCTCTTTCAACAGCATTTACTGCTACATTTCATAAATGGTACCCCAGTATGACTAGTGTCTCTTTTTAGAGAAGTGCTTTGAATGTTTTGTTGTTCACGACTATTTGTGTTTCAGCCCTGAAAATGAAATCTACAGTATGCATTGAAAATCTGATGTGTTCTGGTAAAGAAACTGATCGTACTTATTTAAAACAGGGTGGAAGGTATATTATTGAGTGTGTGCTTGTTTGAGGGGGAATTTCTGGGAAGGGGAAGGGGGGTGGGTATTTTAGTTAATTAGTTTGTAAATTGTTGTTGTTTGAATTGTTATTTGTGTATTTTGATATATTTTTTACTTGGGTCCCCAATTACAAGCTGTATAGCTTCTGGGGAGTCCCATTTTGCAGGTCTGGCTCTTATGATGGAGACTGTCAACCTTATGCTGCATTTTATGATGATTTGCAAATAAATAAACTGAACTAAATTGATCTGTACATCAAATACAGATATTGTTTTCCTTTTACAGCCCCATTAAAAGAAAGTTTGACAGAGCAATGAGGGCACACTGTATTAAACTTTTTTTCATTTAGATGCAATGAACTAAACATTCGTGAGACAGCTTATGTATAATTTGATTACTGTGAGTGAATATAACTGCTGAAATGGATGGAGCATGCCCTTGGCCACAGGAATCACCAGGCTGAAATGTTGTTTTCAAAGCATCATAAGCAGATAAATATTGATCTGTGGAAAAGAGTGCCACAAAAACCAAATGCAGGCGGTGTTGCCCTTGATCGATCCCCCGAGTATCAAAGCCTGCAAGGAGGTGGTTGTCTTTATATATCACTTTGCCTTTTCTCACATTGATGTCCTTACAGGAATGTGCTGGGATAGTGTGGGTGCTGCTGCCAAGACATTTGTCAAACTGAATCAAAGATCTCTTCACACTTTGATGTAGACACACCCCTGCAGTCCTCAGCATGATGCTGAGAGATGGCTCGGCTGGCATCAAAATCATGCATTATTATTTTGAGAGGGAAAAATCTAACAGTTCCAAAAACCTGTTTCATACAATACTGAACGACTGCTGGATATCACTAAAGTTATGATAAATTTAACAGTTTTTGATTAGTTATTGACTATCTGAGTACTTGGCTTTGTTGATTGATAAAGAGAGTAGGTTATTTTAATTCATTTTTATTATTATTTTTGATGGTCCATAATAAGAAATGTTTGCATTTTTGCCATTTGAAACACTGAATTCATTTCTGTTGTTTGGAGACAAAACATTTTTTTTTTTAATTTACCAAACACTTAAAGCACATTGCTAGAGGCAGTGCCTTTTCTTTCTACTGCTCCCTATCTCCAGCAGTTAAATGCTGTTATCCAATCAAATAGTGACTTGAGGCATAAAGAGAGAATACATAATGAAAAGCAGCCCAGAATTCCTTGATAGCTGGGGAACAAATGCCCCTGCTGGGCTTGCTAATGAGTTTAAGTTGAGTGCTCAGCCATTTTCTTCCTCTCTCCACATATTAATTTCATGCAAATGGGTATTTGCCAGAGAGGCCTCTGTGAATAAGAGTGCAATGTTCTTCCAACAATCCCACTTTGGTGTTATCATGTAAAAGCACTGGGTGCTCATATGTTACTGGCTTGGAAGTACTGTAAACTCATTCATACAGTTGAATGACTTTATGTTATATGTAAAAGGTGCTTTTGAGATTTTTAGAATTAATCAACTTTGACCCAAAAGGCCTCAAACTGAACAAATCCAGGCAGACTAATACAGACTTTCACCCCCTTTCATGGAATTATTATCAGCAGATAATTTTCACCACTTAAAAGATAAACAGATCACTCTCATATATCTATTTTTTTTATCCAGTATAAATGTGTGTCTATCTTTTTGGTAAAGCCTGTGAGCCACAGAAGGGCTTTGGCTCTGGAGGGCAAGATCAATAACGCAGCAAAGCCATTGGATTTCTGTAAGCCTCAGTACTGTGCTGGGCATTTGATTGGTTTGTTTTATAGGTTGAGCTGGATGAGGGGTTGTAAACTAATAGCTCCAAGCTGCTAAATATTACAGGGAAAAAGCAAAGATAAAGAGTGCAGATTCAGCTACCAATGGCAGGCGTCCGCTCAGCACACGAGGTTGTAAACAGTACCGCTCAGCAGCAGGAGAAAAAGACTCCACCGGAAACTACCTATAAGAAATTTTATCTGGTAACATTTGTGCTATAACTCATTTACAAGCAATGTTCTGTCTCTTTACAATGCTGCATATGCATAAGGCATAAGAACATCCCTACCCCTGCTGAGTCTGTTTTCTTTTGAAGATAGTTAGAAATAAGGCTTTGAAAACTCAGTTTACAGTAAAGATGTGAAGAGTGGGACTCATGGATGTGATGATAGTCACTGTGCATGAATATGTTATGCTCATATTTACTTATGTAAATATTTGTATTGAAAATATTCAAGACTATTTTTTTCATTTATAATCTGTTTGATGAGCTTTGATGACTGTTAGAACAGATGATAGAGGGTTAAATATCGTAAAAACAAATCTTCAACTATCACCATTTTCACATAGGTATACAAATTTTGATAATAATCATATTATCTACAGTATTTGGCAATACAGAATTTTAGACAGATGTTATCGGGATGTTTTTATCAGTTGATGCTGAACTTATACCTTGCTTTTTGTATTTTTCCACCACTTTACTTTGACCTCTGTTATGAAAGTAAATGACTGTATGGCCCCTTTCAGACTTGCGCTGAAAAGCCATAATATTGTCGGCAATAAGTCAGCAAGGAAGCGGCATGTTTGAAAAGACGAGTCGGTTTAAAGAGCAGATGGACTGCTCCTGTTCTGCAATGCGAGTCTGAAAGCAGCTTCTGTAAAACTTACAGTTTTACACTTTTATAGTCCTTCCACAGATCTTCAACCAGCTTAAGGTCTGGACTGTAACTGGATCACTTAGATTTTATGTCAGCCATTATGTTGGAGGTTTGCTTTTGTATTTGGGATCATTGTCCTATCGCATGACCCAGTTTCTGCCAAGTATTATCTGTCAGACAGATGGCCTCAAATTTAACTACAATATGTTGGTTTTCACAGGTGTTTATCAATGACTGTAGCCATCCAGTCCCATAACTTCAAAACAAAACCAAATCACCACCTTTTCACCACCATGCTTGAGAGTTGGTATGACATGTTTCTCCTGTGGTTGCCAAACCTGCAGCTGTGCATTATGGCCTGACATCTCCACTTTATCGCCACTTTGGTCTTCCAGAAGTCTTTTGTTTTGTTCAGAATTTCAAACCGCAGCTGTCCTTCCCTGATATTTTGTTTGTTTGTTTTTTTAGACATGACGTTTTCTTGCATTCTTTCTGAACAAGCCATACTGTATTTATTCACTCTTCTTCTTTTTATTGTTATACAATCACATTTTTAAACTTTCAATGTTGCTTATTTGCTGAATAATTTGCTTGTTGGACTCAATGATTTGTTCTAAATTGTTCGGAAAGACCTTATAACGTCTCCTAGATTATCAAGATTAGAAAGGATCAGCTGTTTCTCTAAGATCTTTGCTCGTGTCTTTCATCCTCGGTACTGTTTACACAAACCTGAATGCTCCTCACCTTCCGAATTCATGGAAGTGTTAAAGGTGCACACAGTTCTTCACACATTCTCTCTAGTTTGAGTTCAAATAAATGACACAGTGAAATGTTTCACATGTTGTTCATCTGAAGTTGCTATAACCCAGTTTTTCTAGGTGTGAAACACCAGAAAGAAATTGCAGTAAGATGCACTTTCTTTTTCTGTTTGTCATCTCCATCTTCTGACTTTCATGGATTATACTAAACAAACCATCAAATCAGAAGGAAGATGGTTTGTTACAATATGACACATTGTGTCACTCTTACACTGTCTTTATTCTTACATGCAGATATTTTTATTTGAAGAGTTTTTTCTTCACCATAAAGTGAGGCTGCAGTGGAGACTGTCAGTTCCATCTACAGCATGAAGGGCTCCATCATTTATTCAACTTTTCACAAGCTGCTCTCAACTCATTTCACAGCAGGGAGTAGCTGAGAGCAGCAAACTGCTTTTAATGAAATGTCAAGAGCTTCTCCCTGTCTACCTGTGCTTAGCTTTCATAACAGTCAGGGTTAGAGAGCAAGTAACTAAAGAAAGACTGCACAGATTCGGCTTATTCTAGTCATCTGTCAGCATCAAACTTCTACTTTCACAAATGAAAAGCAGGTAATTACTTATGTTATCTACTTTATATAGACTTTTCATTTTTAACTCACGATTTAACCTTGACACAGATGCTTAATGTGAAGCTGTAATGCTCAGTTTCTCCAAATCAAATTGAACTTTTGACTCTAGGAATTATTCGGTTTTGTGACGTACACTTTAGTGTTGTCAGCCACCTGAATAAGGCTCACAATTTTCTCTCATGTTTTTCCTCTCATCCCCCCCCCCCCTTTTTTTTTTTTTTCATATTGAGTACTGCACTGATCACATTTATTCTGACTGCAGCAGTCTTCAGCTCTGCAATGCTTAAGGCTTTAATCTTAAATACAGATATAGCTGAACAATGATAGACTGGCACATAGTACCAGAAAAACATCAAAACCTGATCACAATAAGTGATTGGAATACCATTTTGGTTAACCGCTTTGACTTCAGTTTCCTCATCCTTGAGCATTATCATTTTACATCCAGCAGTGTGCACTTACAGATTCCCCAAATCTTTTTAATTCGTCTAAAAATACAACTAAACCCTGCAATACAACCTTGCTAATGTTAGACAACAGATGATCCTGTCAGAAATATTCTGACACAGGACAAATGGACAGTCTGAAGCCTGCCAGACTTTGTTCAGTGGTGCGAGAATTCATTTTTGGAGCTTAGTAACGGGGTGTAGATTGATTTTTAGATAGCAGTGTCATTGAGAGCTGAGCTGCGGAGCAGCTTAACAGATACAAATAGTTAGGCATGGTTATCAATGGCAAATTGAGCTTTGACCACAAATCAGAGGAATTGCTGGAATGGACATCACAGGCTGTATTTGGATTACAGAAGCTCAACCATTGTTTCCTCGGCCTCAACTTTTTCACTCATCCTTTGCTCATTTATGAAACAATTCCTTTTTACCAAGAAGTGAATTGGAAACAAATGAGCTTAAATCAGCTGAACATATTCATAAAGGAGATTATGGTAATAGTTTAAGATCACTTTATTTTCTGCCAATTTGTTGTACTTGGTTTGTATATAGCAGATATTCATATATATTTTTCATTTCTATTTTCTTTCTCCAGTTCCGTGTCATGGAAGGTGTGACAGCAATCCCAGCTACCACAGGGTGAGAGGCACCTGGCAGGCCCCCAGTCCACCATAGGGCCTCTACAGTGGATCCATCCATCCATCCATCCATCCATCCATCCATCCATCCATCCATCCATCCATCCATCCATCCATCCATCCATCCATCCATCCCTCCCTCCCTCCCTCCCTCCCTCCCTCCCTCCCTCCCTCCCTCCCTCTCTCTCTCTCTCTCTCTCTCTCTCCCTCTCTCTTGTCGCTTATCTGGAGTTGGGGAAGCCCAGACTTTCCTTTCCCTGACCACATCCACCAGCTCATCTGGGGAGATCCCAAGGCGTTCCCAGGCCAGCCAAGAGACATAGTCCCCCCAGTGTTTCCTGGGTCTCGCCCTGTGGGACGTGCTTGGAACACCTCACCAGGGAGTCATCCAGGAGGCATCTTAACCAGATGCCGGAGCCACTTCATCTGACTCCTCCTGATGCAGAGGAGCAGCAGCTCTACTGTACTTTGAGCCCCTCCCAGATGACCGGGCTTTACACCATATCGTAAGAGAGAGCCTGGCCACCCAGAGGAAACTCATTTTGGCTGTGGCTCTGCAGTGGGTATGCCGATCATATACTCTATATAGAACAAAAAATAGTGGGCCAATCAATAAAAGCTTAACTTTTTTTTTTTTTTTTTTTTTACTGCTACTTACTGTAAAGGATTAAACAGGAAATTTCACTTCTACTCTGTTTTCTTTTTTGATCTTCTTTTTTTTCTTTCTCACTCTGTAAGTCAGTACCATTTCTCCCGAGGAAAATAAATAGACATGCTTTGACTTAATAAATCACTTGAGTAATCATAGAAATGATGAAATGGGGAAATCCAAGCAAATGTAATTAACACCAACTCCAAAGTGTAATTTTCTTGCTTTTACTTTTTTGGGGGGAGCGGACATATCACTGTAGTTTGTGGGATCTATAATGTGTGTAAAAAATAGAAATAGTTTACTTCCTGTGGGCTCCCAATTTGTTGTGGGCATGGATGGGAACTTCTTGTTTGTCTGAAGGCAAAAAGAAAAAAAACTGTGGAGGTGGCTGCAGAAGCCGTCTCTCCTCAGGAACCCGGGGGAAGGTATGAGGAGGCATGAATGTTTGCAGAATAAGCCTCCGCGGTCACTGCCTTGTGTTTCTGTTGCTGTGCTGGATCCACCAGATTCAAGAGGTGACAATAGATTTGTTTCAGCTTCACCCGTGACATCAATTCTGCAAACAACAAACAAAAGCGCATGCCACCCAAAAGCCCGGCTGCTGTGGTGGAAAATCTCATATTGTTAGTTGACCTGTTTTTTCAAACAGCAGCAGACCTCTGTATTTGTGTTGTGCAATATGGACTGCACACAACATTACTGTTAGTCTCTGTCCCCATCTTACCTTTATTGTGCCTTTTTATAGGCTCCTCTTCAAAACTAAAAGAAAACACTAAAGATATTTTGGCTCCTAAATTCAATCTTTTGTTTTATGACAAAAAGAAAGAAAAAAAAACGGTTGGTTATAGATTTTGTGTGTGTGTGTTTTCTTTATTTCACAATGCAGATGGAATCTTCTTTAGATTAATAAGATCACAAGAGAAGATTCCCATCTTGCCAAGCTTCAGGCAACGTTAAAAAGAAACAGATAGGTTTTTAGGTGAGATGAAAATCAACAATCACCCATTTCCTGACTCCATCTGTGTGCTTCTCTTTGGTTCATGGGATTCGTTGAAGTTTGCTCATTACTTTCATTTTTGCAGATGTTCTTTCCAATCTTGAAATGATCTTCAAAGTCCCTGCCAATTTTGAAATGGATTATTTGATAAATCTATCTGTCTATGATGCTTGGATAGAGATTTTCTTCTCTTTTTTTCTTAGAGGAAATTGCACATACATCACACTATGTTCTTTTGAGCCTCTAATAGTTATGAAATGCTATCAGTGACAGACGTGTGATGGAAGTGGAAGGGTGTGTGTGTGTGACTGACTATCTCACCGGTTGTGCTCCACAGAGTAAGGACTCTAAAACCAAAATACAATTCTCTAACAGCATCTGGGATTGATGGTGGAAGAAATACTTCTGTGCACGTCCAGGCACCTATATAGAAAATCAATAGCATACAAGAGCATGCGTAAAAACAGCGATACTAGCACATGCACACTCTGATATTGAAACACATAGGTGCACATGCACACACGCACACACACGTACACACACATGTCCAAAGCTGGGTCCTCCAAATGAAAGACAACAAGTCTGACCGATGTAGACAGATGGTGACAAACACAATAGACCCTTCAGACCAGTCTGGCAGTGTGAAACTGGATGTTTGGCCATTGGGCCCCAGCACTGCTAAGCAATGGGAATTCAAGTTGACATCTCAGCCACTCTGACTCTATAATTCACCTGCTACCCTAAAAGTTGCAGTTGGAAAACTTACTAGGGTGAAAATATACAAATAAACACAGTGGCTGTGTTCAGTTTTTTAATGAAGTTCTATTTGATCAAATTTGGGGGCAGTAGAGCTGATGTATCTGTTGATGAGTGGAATGTCTCTGTGCATGGCTTTACTCCAACAAGACTTGCCACATTTTTTTAAGTTTCCATGTAAACTGAAGAATTTATGATGTTTCTGCATTGCAAAAACTCAAATCTTAGCAAGTTTATTTTTCTCATTTCTAGTCATTAATCTCATCACGCTTAAAATAAGAAAAAATTACTTAAAGAGAAACATTTCAGTGAGATATAAGATCTTGTTTTAAGGCAATGCATCTTATTTCAAGAAATCTACAAGAAAGTTTGCGTATGCCATTGGCAGAATTTTTTTGCTTATTACAAGCAAAAAAAATTATTGGCCACTCTTAAAGATTTTGTTGCTTGTATTAAGCAAAACAAAATTCTGCTGATGGCATAAGCAAAATTTTCTTGATAAGATTTCTTGTCATATGTTGAGTGTGATAAAATATTTTGGCTAGAAATGAGAAAAATGTGTATGTGAGATGGAGATGCTCCCTCACCACGCATTGGCTCAGTTTTTATTTTGCATGCTTTAATTGATTTTCCTTTATTTTATTTTTGGTTTGTTTTTACTTTGCCTCCAATCATTCCATTTTTTAAGTGATTTTTTTTAATATATTTTTTTTATTCATGGTTTATTTCATTCATGGTTTACATAACTACAATCATAATCATAATCATTTTGGTCATCAGCACAGTTGTAGAAGTACGCTGATGAGTGTTGCCAACAAACCAAATAGCCTAAGGAGGAAGACTAGGAAAGACGAAGGGTGAGTCTTCTGTGGTTTACTATTATTTCTTGTTTTAATGAAACGGTTGGAGTGTAATGCACATGAATGGTCTTTGGGGGATGATGTATAAAACCTTTTTTGTGAATGTTTTCAAGAGTCATGACTGTAAATACACATCTGATTTTGTAACAAATGGTTTTTGACATAGTCTTGATAAAGTGTGTGACAATCTTGCAGGACCTACTGGATTATGTAAATTATGGGTAATATGAAACATGAACTCTAATAAGAGACAGAGCTCTGCCAATATTGGAATGAAGATTTTTTTTTTCTTTATTATCATTGTACATCTTGCCACCATCTCTCGTTCATTAAGGTGTTTCCCCAAAGTTAGTCACTTCCTCCATCCACGAGTGTGCGCTCTCCTACCATAAGAGTAAATTATACACATGATTATTTCTAAATGGCTAGTTCACACCAAACTGTAAAACCATGAAGAATAAAAACAGAACTGCCGTTGTTTCCAATACATGTCACATTTACTTGTGTAAAGGTGATGTGTGCTGCAACACATAATATTGAAGGAGTGATGACATAGCAGTTCATGTTGTTGGCATTGCTGCATATGTCAAATCTCTAAAGAAAAAAACTGCATTTTTTACAGCAGGGTATTGTTTTGGCACGCTAGACCTCTGTTCCTCAGTAATACAGTTGGGTACATTAAAGATATGCAGCTTTACCCGGAGACCAAGTTGACTTCATTTTGATTGGCTACACCTTAATTGGCTATGAACTTATTTAGAGAAACTAGGTCAAGCTGCCCTAGTGGTCGGAGTTTGTTAAAGGCTATCTGTTAGCAACGTGCATTTCAGACAGTGAACTATGTTTTTCAGACAAGACAGCATTTAGAAAATGAATAAACTTACAGGTAATGACAAGGTTGTGGTCGCCTCCCTCAATGTTGCTGCAGAAGTTTTCTTTTAAATCCATTTGTTTGAAAATCCAGACCTGAATGCACAGCAGTTAGCCGACACAGCTCCACTGACGCAGTTGCATCAGTGAGGGAGGGGGTGAGAGCGGAGGGTGGAAGGAGATGGGGGGGCTGTTTGCTCGAAAGTGTGCTCTTATCGGAGCAATTGAATTACGTAGAATGATAGAACCATGTAGAATGATGGGTTGCTGTCTGATTTAACCATTTCTGAACAGAGAGACAAAGCTGACAGACCATAAACAGGAACTTTGATTCTCACTCTGGACATTCACATGGCCTCATCAGTGCACAACAGATCAGATTATAGGCTACACCCAAAACCCCAGAAAAGTGAAATTTGATGTCATGGCACCCTTAAGCATAAGATGTGACTTAAAGGTTGAATATGGAACATTTTTATTAAAAGCTATATTTTTTCAAAAATAATACCTCCACAGGTCGTTTGGGGGTGTACAGAATGAAAGTACAACATTTCCCAGAAAAATTATATTTAGCCTAAAAATAATTATAAAATAATTTTTTACGGGTTCGATAATAGCATTTTATTTACGTCTATAAGCCAATACACGCCGCCATTGCGGGTTGCCATATACGATCTCTGCGTGGAAACAATATTTCGGTCATAGTCAGGCTTGTACAGGGGAAAACCGTAGAGACGACCAGTGAAGCAGCTGCTTCAGAGCCCTGGAGATATTGTTATCTGTTTCTGAGGAGGAGTGACCTGAGAAGAGCAAAACCTGGAGTAAATTTAGGTGAAGACTTCACTAAATGGACCCACATAAACGTTTTCCATGGAGTAAAACACTGAAATGGCGACTTTCCTGCTGGATCGGTAAGCTAGCTTGTTTGCTAACATGGCTAACGTTAGCTGTCAGTTATAAACTCCTCTGCGTTACTTGTTAAACATGCTGCAGGCTGTTGGTCACTTGCGTATCGGCAGCGAGCCTGGCATCCCAGCGGCTGGAGTTGTTTTTCTGCCGTTGCAACTACAACCTAGACACACGTGATGTCGCTGTTCTGTCCGTATTCCATATTCAACCTTTAATGCTAACTATAAATGCTGACTCCAGATTGGAAAGAGTGAATGTGACTATGCAAGCTTGCCTAACTCACTGCGTGGTCCTTGTGATGGACTGCTATGTGGGATGTACTTCATTTCTAATCTAGTTAGTTGGGACAATACTGTAGTGTGAAAACTTTCCAAATATGTTCTGGAGGATTAGCTTAGGTGAACCCAAATGCTTTCATGGAGTTGTTTAAAGCAGTAAGGACTCAGGTAGGATGCAAGTTGATCAAATAAATAATGACTTATTTACCCAAAAGATGCTGCAGTAACGAGTAATTTACAGTAACAGACTTAGCAGGTGCAGCCTTAACTTGGCATGATGCACAACCAAACAGCAACAAGGATCTGCACGGACTAAAGAAAGCCTGAGGAGCTAATGACGAACCAAGAGCAGGCGAGATGAGTGATAAACTGAATCCAGGTGTGGGGGGAAGCAGAATTAAACAAAACTAAACAAACACTGAAAACATGAAAATCAGAAAGACAAGCATAAAAAAATATAACAAAAAACACACAACATCAGGAAACATTCACTGTAGACTTTGTAGAGATTTTCCAACCAGTGTCCCAGTTGTATATGGGGATCATCACCAAGTAAATAGTGTGTAAGTAAATCAGTGTGCTTGTCTCCTCTGGGTGCATAGTGCTTTTCTGAAAAAAATAGTGATTTTTATACATCTGGACGTTGATTTTTTTCATGAGGTGTCAGACGTGGAGTGCAAAGTTAACAATGTCTCATGAATTCATGGTGGACTTCTGTTATGCTTCACCATCTCGCCCACCATTTAATAGAAGCATCAACATAACATTTGTTCAAAATTTCCACATGAGAGGGCTTGAGTACACATCTTTTTCTTATTCTTTCGAGTATGAGGGGTTGTTGGGTTAAATATTTCTATTCATTTTTGCTATCCTGCTGAGGTTAAAAAAAAATCATAAAATAAAAATCACGTCGCCTTTTTTGTGGGCTGCAAACTCATGTTTATGCTCTGTCACTGCAGAGTTGCACTCGCATCAGCAGAGCAATATATCCTGCATCCATGACATCGATGACAATGCGTCTATGACAGAGAAAAGATTTCATCAGTATTTTAGCTGTCATTTGAGAGACAGCAGAGAATACAAATATCTTGATTATGCAATTCGGATATGTTCACCCACATGTTGGTAAAGTAAAAATCAAACTATAATATTGCTCTGCTTGGAAGATACAAATGTTTACTACATCACCCTGCTAGTGTTGCTGTTGGTAGTAATTTTGAATTTATATAAAGCTGCCATTTCTGTAAAAGTCTACTTTGAAAAGTAAACTTTGCCAATGTACAAAAGTTTTTGTCATGGAAAGGAAATATTCTCATCCTTGTATGCAGTGTGAGACCCTCATTTACTTTCACAGAATGTCATGAAAATGCTTTGTTTGGTGAGACTGTTGCCATGTGGTGAATATTAGCATATGTCTTTATCCTCTCAGTAGCATAAGATCAGGCATTAAGAAGAGTAACCATGGAGCTGCAGGGGAAAGGTTTTACCTTCAGTGAATTTTGTGTCCTATAAAGCTGCACTTGTTTTTTTATATGAAGTTTTTCCCAGTTAATTGATAATCTATATGATATAATCAATGAAAATAAACTATACACCTCATAATTTTGCACTGTGAAAAATATGTCCTGAAACATATCTTTTATCTGTCTAACAGTCAGGAACCCACACTCAGTTTGTAATATAAACAAAGATAAAAGTAAAACTAATCTGTAATCATAATCTGATGGTGCTCCTCATCCTCGTGGCAGCATCTATCTCGCCTCAGAGCGCCTCACTATCCTTTCCCTCTAATAAAGCTCTGTCAGAGGCAGGCCAGCCAGCCAGTCCACACAGACCACCATGCTGCTGAATAAACTCCAGCTTATTGATGTGGTGAGGAAATCGTGTTTTTCTAGCCCTGTTGGGGAGATGGCTGTGGAAGCCACCACTAGATTAGAGGTGGCAGAGGTTTGTGTGCGTGAGAAATGAAATCCAATTTCCTTCACTGTTCAGGGGCTGCCTATCAGGAATATTTCAAGCCATGTGGTGTGTGTGATTGAAGAAAAGCCACATTCTTTGTCCTGAAGAAAGTGAGGTGTTCTCACAGTATTTTCTGCCTATCAGTGGCATAATCCAAGGTTTAAACCATGCTAGCTAAAGGGTTAAAGAATCAATTTGTGTTAGGATTAAGATACTATTTGATTCAAGAGGTTCCAAAAGTATATCAGGGTGTCATTAGGCCTCACAGGGATAGGAAAGGTGAAAGGATGAAAGCTGTAATTAAAAAGAAAAGAAGTAAAAGATGGGTTCCATAGTTGTACATAATGCTGGAACTATAAAACTATTCACTCTGGAATTCAATCATTACAGAACTTTGAGCTCCTGGGAAGAAATTATAGTATCTATTTAATTTCCTATTTTTATGTTTCTATCTTTCTTTTGCAGGACCATTCAGATACAGCAACTTTTGCAAATTCAGCTTCAGATGTTAAGCAGCAGAGAGGGGGGTGGGGGTGGGGGGGTGGATGAGAGGTGGGTTGGGTTCACTCAAAGTGGGGCTGAAAAAAAAAGTCATTTGAGTTCCAAAAAGCCCCAAATAAATCTGACTGCTGGTATGATTTGGGTATAGATGGTAGGGACTACAGTTGGGTCCCTACCAGAGAGGGACCCAACTGTAGGAACACCAACCAGTTGTTTGTGTGTTATGGTGATGGGATGGCTGGCAGAGCCCTATCCAGGAATCGCTTGGCTAGGTGGTTGTGTAAATGTATTTTCACAGCCTACACACAAGTGGGTCAAGAGCCGCCCACTGTGATCTGGACGCACTCCACAAGAAGTGTGGCGACATCTATGGCTCTTTTCAGTGGTGCGAGTGTTGAGGACATATGTATGGCGGCATTGTGGTCTTCACCCTGCCCATTCAAAAGGTTCTGTCTCTTGGATGTGTCGGGCTCCTTCTCCACGTCTGTGCTCACTGCAGGATCACAGGACCTGTGAGAGGAAGGGTGTGTCAAGTATCTGCTTGCTTGACCCCCACAGGGTGTGGTTCAAGTAGAGGGCAAAGCCTGTGTGAGATATAACGAAGGTTACGATATTGTTACCCTAGTTATATTAACACAGGTGGAGCCCTCTACACAGGGCCCTGCCGCTCTTTCGCCTTACGCTGGCGCTTGGTGGAATGAGGGTAGCTGGCAATGCACCTGCTTTTATACCCACTAAGGTGGGAAAAGGGGTAGACACGCCCTACTGGCCGGCTACGTACATGAAAATTTCAGTGGGCCATTGCGTGTACGCAATTGGAGGAGAGTTGTACCTATAGAGTCCAGTAGAGGGTGAAGCCTGCGTGAGATATAACTACTTAAACCTTTCCAGTTGGCTCTGCTCTTTTGTTTCTTGTGAACGTGATGGCTGTCCAGGCTGCTACTCACTCTGTTCAAAGAGCAAGCGCTTCTGGTTAGCTCTAACTAGTACTAGAAAACGCTGCTGTCGGTGGTTTTATCTAGAGTCAGAAGTTCAGGAACAACAAAAAGGTAAAAGTTAAGAGTTGCCACTCTGTCATAAAGTGCAATAGTAATAATCACTAAGCCAAAAAGCTGTTTCCGTAACATATATCTGTATCCTCTCAGTAAAGACCAAGATATAGGATGAGTTACAATGCAGGGTAAAGGTTTTACCTTCAGTGATATTTCTGTGTCATCGGCATTTTTACTGTATTACCAGTTAAGGTTGTGCCTGCCAAGTCTTTACCGTGAATTACCTGCTGTAATTATTTTGTGAAGTGATATAATAAAAGTTGCTGCAGAGGAGATGCTAAGACGAGTGAGCTTAGATACTCAGAGTTGTGAAATGGTCTGCATAATTAATTTGAATTTAAACAAAGTTATACAGTAATATCCCTTACTGAAGTGTTTACCTGAGGTTTACATTATATTGCAGACTTGAAAAGGCATTTTTATTCAGTACAGATCCCTGTGAAAATAATATGAGCCATGATAGTTTCAACATGTTTTTTTAACAAGACAATGATAATGATGTAAACATTTATATTCCTTCAAATATAACAAACTATGCAATTTGAATTAGTTATTGATTACATAGATTTTTTAATATTATTATTATTACAGTTTTGTGGACAATGATGTACTTTGTAGTAATGTTTTATCACTGTTTGTAGTTCTGTTACTTTTCTTATAAAGTTTCATTAAGTTGATTATTATAAGTAAATCAAATCAAATCAAGCTTTATTTATAAAGCACTCTTCATACTATTAAAAGGCAACACAAAGTGCCTGACAATAAATATAAATGCATGTGCAAATATCCAAGTACAGTATATAACTCAAAATTTACACGTACGCATATGCACACATATACACCCCCCTCCCACTTCAATAAATGATTACCAACCCTTATTTTCTGTCTCTTACTGTAAGTGAATAGGTATAAAAACACTAACAGTAAAAACCATCTGGCTTGATGTTGCTGTGAGGAAACGATATCTTGGGGATCCATTCTTACCAGGAGCCAGCCCACCCTGACAACATAGGGGCTTGCTGCCCCCCCCCCAGATCAGGGCCTGCAGGGCAGGCAGGCACCACAGCCGCAGGGCTGCAGTGAAGGACCCCAGGCATCCACCATAGCTACTAACCCCTGGACTGAGCAGGCAAAGTTCTGGAGGGAATTAAAATTTTAAGGGTTAAACCAAAGATTAAACAAACAAACAAACAAAAAAAAATCTTTTATTGTCAGAGAAAAATAAGAGTTACACATAAAAGGAATTGATACAAATAAAATCTATATAACATAAATTGAAATAATAAAAAAAAACACATCAAAAGAAAAATGATCATATAAAAATAAGATAAAATTCAATTCAAAGCTAAGCTAAAATGGCTCCAGGTCATCTGGAGACACTGTGATGTAAAGCTGAGTGTCATCAGCATAGCTGTGAAAGTCAATGCCGTGTCTCCTAATGACATCCCCAAGTGGTTTCATAGACAAATTAAAAAGTACTGGGCCTAAAATTGAACCTTGGAGAACCCCACATTTTATCTCATGGATTCCTGAGGAGCATGTATCCATACTTACAAAAAACTGTTGATCTGTGAGATAGGAGTAAAACCATTTTTAAACAGTATCTGAAAGGCCCAGAGAAGCCTGAGAAGTAGTGGGGTTCTTGTACGGTTGTTGAAAGTAGTTTTTGTTGCCAAGAAAAAAACAAAAAGGCAGCAAACGAAACAAAATTTTTATTGTCAACTACAATAGAATGTTTTGTTTTATAAACTTCTGCTTGTTTAGCTATCCATGACAGCCATCCTTGTCAATTATAAGAAACTGCAAATAAACATCATGAGTGCAACAAAACACTTGTCTTCCAGGGGACTCTGTGGACCACTTTTATGTACCAGCAATGTAAAAATCCAGCCTACACCCCTGTCTGACTTTTCATAGTCCTCCATATCAAACGACAAACTTACTATGTTTTCCATGGGCTCACGCATGAATGAGCAATGCACCATGGGAGGCCACTGTTGTGGCAGGAGGCAAGCTACATCCTTCATTGTCATGGACAGATATGACCTTTTGTTTTCCAATGTCAGTACAGGAAGGCAGCTACCAGTAACAGATTTGCTTCTGCCTTTTTTAGATATACAAGTGCTGTCATCAAGTTACTACAACGGCAAATTAAAAGGCCAAAACATATTTAATACATTTCTTTTAGCAATGAAGAGTAATAACCCACCCCTCATGTCTTTTGCATTTAGGGGCATGAAGAGGGTAAGGTTTGTGCATTTTTGTCATTATCTTAGGCTGACTGCTGTTGGCAGAATGTCTCTCAGTTGCATCAGTACTTTTTGCAGTGGTGTTACTGCCTCCAAAGCCTTCAGAGAAGATAAAATATTTCTTAGATGAACACAGCTAAATGATAATAACACAAAATACAGAATTCCACAGAATTGTAGTAAAGGCCTTTAACAAAGTCCTTTTAAAAAAGAAAAGAACGGCACAATGAAAGCAGTACAATAAAACAAGTGACAGAAAAGCCAAGGTCAAACATACTCAAATCGTCAGTGCAAGACTAAGGAAAAGCAGTTTGAATAGGAATGTGTAGATCTGTAACTGCATGAATGATAAAAGCAACACATCTGCAACTTATTTAATTCAGTTTTTCCCAAAACCTTTTCATTAGGCAGTAACTTTTTTATTGCTGGAGTCTTTATTTGGCAAGACTTGTCATGATTATAAAACGAACTGTGTTAAAGCTATGGTCTACGATTTGAAAGTTTGATCATTATTAATGACCTCATTTAGATGGTGTTAATGGTCCTATAGTACAATCTACACAATGTGAAGAGCAGACAAAAATAAAAAAAATCCACCCACTCTAGTGGCTGCTGGGCTGCAAAAATGTTAACCAATACGAACAATCCGGCCGCATGGCTTACATTGGTCAACGTAGCTGTTCGTCTCGCTTCTCTCTGCTCTCATTCAATCCCTGATCAAACCGACACTTCCCCGACAGCTGACTGTCTGTGTTCGGCGTTGCACCTCGGCCCCGCCCTCTTCCGCGTTTAAACATTTCATTCATATATTTATTTTATTTTGCATTCAAAACTTTCTGCAACAAGTACGTAGCTGAGTAGCAGCTTAACAAAAAGAGGAGAATGGAACAGAAAGGCAGCGGCAGCAGGAAGCGGCCTCTGCTGCCTCACCGGCAGAAGTTGGGAGAAAAGAAAGGCAGATGGGATGTGACCTACAGGAGGGAAGGAAGGCCGCGGTAGGTTTGCCGCTGGAGGAAACTACAGGTGGATAAAGTCTGAAAGAAACACAGACGAAGAGAAAACTGGACCAAAGCAGGCGGACGAAAATAGGAGGGAAAATCTGCAGCAGAGACCCGGACGGAGTGAAAGCGGAGTCTCAACAGCAGGTCACCGGCTGGAGGAAGCTCCGGGAGGATTTGGGAGTAAAACTGATTCTGATACAGCAGACGGTTGTTGAACAGATAGGCAGTTTGCTTTTTTACTTTTATGTGTGAGTTGTACATAAATTTATAATCTATGACGATGCTGCTGATGACTGGAAACGCTGCTGGTGGTTGTTTCTGTGGACAAACGGCGTCGGAACGTCAGCTGTTTATTTTCAGTATTGTAAGCTAGCTTGTTGTCATCGGTGATGTCCTCAATGCGTTTAGTGCCTCGTGAAGTCACTGGAATGTCGTGGTCTCTTACTCATACAGAAACTCCAGCTAAAACACACCATAAACTTCCCGGGGGTTGAGAAAGGCAAATATTATATATGTGAGCAGATGTTGTTGTTGTTCATTTATGTGGGATGAATATTACACTGAGGGGCTGTTGTGATGAGGCTGGCTGTAGCTGAGGAGGAGGGCTGTATGTACTCGGTGGGAGGGAACAACGAGCAGAGAGGGGCGGGCTGTGTGGGAGGGCAGGTTGCGCCCCCCCCCCCCCCAAATTTCTCAACTGATTCTAAAATCGTAGACCATAGCTTTAAATTTTGTAATTACTGAGTCTCTAAAATGTAGTAGTTGCCAAATATCTATGTTGTTTGATTTATATCATACTTGTCTGCCAACATGGGGGATTTGTTTAGCAATCACTTTTCAGTATGTCATATATACTAAATTTAAAAAACAACAAAAAATCTTGTATTTTCCTCAAACCCCATAAGATTTGCAAAACCGCTGGCAGCAAATATAAAGCAATACTGTTTTATTCCCAGAAAGAGACTCAGATGTCTCTTAACTCCATCTGGAGAACAGATAACTAAAAGACTATTCGATTTTCAGAGTGAGTTCTGTTTGTATTTCAGTTCTCTGCTGCCAAAGTAGTAGATGAGTTTTCAAGCTTACAGAAAGTAATACTGACTGACACTCACTCAAACTTTTAACTTTTGACAGTGCCATTACAGCCAAGGATGCTTATCATCATGTTGAAATGAAAGCTCAGTTTTGTGTCTTTTATTAATAAAAAACAGCATTGTGTTTGATTCCATATTATCCTTGCAGATGTCACAACAAATCAATGCTATGAAGGACTGCTAATTATCATAGCATTATCCCCTAAGATTAACAAACACTTTCCTTCCTTTTACTGATGGCCATTAATTCCTAATCTCTCCAACTGTTTTTAGACTCACTGATTTATCAGCTCTGTAAATTGTATCCCTGCAGTCTCTCCGGGAGCTAATCTTTCATGAGTGGAAAATAATTTTATTGCACTCCATGCCCTTTATTACTTAAGTTAAAAATGTATTATGACATTTGAGTAACTACAGCCCTGAAAGTTGTTAGATATGAGAGAAAAGTGGATTTAGTGGAAAAAAATAGATCAGCTAAATGAGAAATTGTGCAGACTTTACCTTGCCCACACATTAGTGCATGATGATGGGATTCTTATGATTCTATAGGGCAAAGAACATAACACTGCTGTTTCACTTTGGCATGCTAAATAGTTATTATTATTATTATTCTAACATTATTCTGCTGCAAAAAATATCTGGACTTGTTGGGTACAGTTTTTGGGTTGTACTGACGCTGACAGTAGTCAATACTTTTGCATACATCTGCCTTTTAAATTACTATGATTTTGTTTTGCTTTATGTTAAAAAATTTAGAAATCACTATATTTCAAAAGCTTGCCTTACTATAAGGTATGCTAAATTGTCATATAAGTGGTATTACGCAACTATATTAGAAGTTTTAAACACTCATCGGGAGGTAGGACATGGTGGAGTGTGGAATCACATTACAGACTCTCATGCCAGAGAATACAGTTTGAGTACTACGTGAATTTTTCATCTACATCAGGGTCACATGGAAGCTGGAGCCTTTCCCAGTCCAGGCATGAGGCCGGGTATATCTTGTATGGTCACCAATCAGGGCCAACTGATTGGTAAACATCATACCTATCGGTTTCGAACCACCAATTAGGTTGATGTGTTTGTTCTTAACTATGGGAGGAAACCACAGTTTGTGGAACAAACCCTAGCATGCATGGTAAGAACATGTCAATTCTGTACAGAAAGACCATAACGCTCTTGCTAACCCCAATGCAGCAATGAGCTGTAAGGTGGTGTGTCGGTGCTGTTTGAGAGGATTGTCCAAGGAATTTTTACTTGATATTTTTGCTGACAGAGTTGACTGGGAGATAGGTAATATATTAGATTTAGGTATGAATTAAATCAGGATTTAGGCTAGAGATTAAAGTCAGAGTAGATAATCCTGTTCAGAAACACTTTTGTTTTACTGGGTAAAGTGGTCCTTCCATCCTGACAGTAGTCAATACATTATGTGTTCATAAAAAGGAAGGAAAGAAGTCAAGCCTCTGTGACGGCTGCAGTTCTGTAAAAACTCTGGCCAACCTCTGCCATTCACACTAAAAGGCATTAATTGGTCATTTGCAACATATAGAAAGAACCAATTGATACTTTTATGTCTCATCTCTGTCCCTCCCCTCTCTTCCTCCTCATGTGCACCGGTCACTGTAAACAAATACAAAAACAAACAAACAAGAAAATAAAACCAGATCAGGGTCAAGTCTTGGAAGCGTTGACGATTGCAGTGTGGACTTTCTACACTGCAGAAGGAGTTGGAGGTGAGCAAATTAATACTTTTAGAAAGGTGGTTGGTCAGCTGTTTACCAGCCAGCTAACAAGCTATCCACTCGGCTTATTGGTTTTCTTTGCCAACCTGCTCCAGCGTGCATGTGCCTGCGCTCTGAAAGCGTGGTTTTTGGCTGTGTGTTTTTTAAAATGTTTCTTGCTCAAACCATTTTTTAAAAGATTGCCAACACTAGCTTACATTACATCGGTTACATCAAATATTAAATATTAGAGAAAAGCCTACAGTACATGGTTACAGGTTGGCATTACAGTACATAGCCTGAATGTAGCAATCTCAAATTTCTCATAGAAGCAGGTGAACAAGGTTTGCTGCTTGAATAATTTGTCTTTGGTTGAATTTCTGTTAATATTTGAAATTGGAGCATTGCAACTTTTTGGAGGGACTGAAATATTCTTTTTAGACTGGACTTAAATTTAGATATTTGATATAATGAGGAAAAAGATCAAGACAGACAACTACTGGTTCAAAACACATTTTTTAAAAATATCATGGAAGCATCCATATAAAAGTTGAAACAAACCAATTTCCATTGAATAATAAAAATCTTTTTATCAAATGAGATTAAATCACTGTGTTTTATAAAGATGACATTTATAAAAAAATAATATCACAATTCAATTGTTAATTATACAGGTATATTGCAACGAGAGTCAGACATTTCTTGTGCCAGAAAGTTAAAATCCTACTGTTCCATGTTTTTGGGTTTGCCTGAGCATTTAGAACAAGTGTTTTCACTAATGAACCCATCTACCTGCAGAAGAGCAGTCCTTATTAAATCCAGCTACTTTAGTGATTGATTGGGACAACTGCTGGACAGGATTTTTACTTTCTGGACCGGGAATGTCCACCTCTGATTGCAATATACCTCATAGCAATCACATTAATTTGCCTTTAAAAATCCTGAACATGTTTTTACCAAATTTTTGGTACACATTTTGTAACCATTTTAACTCACATACTAAACATTTTACATATTTTATATATTACTGTTTTTTGCAGCCATTTAAGAAGGACCTCATTTTTTGTGAAGAGCCTTGAAATCTTGCTAAAACATCATTGCCATTTTGTAACATTCCCCTGTGGAGGAAATTGCCTCCATTTAGGACTGTTTCAGCATTTCCTCTCTTCTTGAAATAGTTAAAGCACAAAATTTACAAGACAACTTTGATCCTTTTTGAGATTGATGGGAACAGCAAATTCACTTTGGTAGCTTTTAGTGCTCATATCCGCACTTATCTGCTGCATAATATTACAGTATAGCACCTCACCTGCACTCCTTGAGATAGAATAGCACTGCACTTTGTTTTAGAGCCACCTGCAAATCACTAGAATAGAAAAAGGGAAGGTGCTTACAGAGTTTCCTGCCAGTGGTTAAGAAGTTTAAATACAAATACATGTCTGCCTGTTCATATGCAATACAGATTAGAATGCAGTATCCTTACAGCTGTTGATAGGAGCTTTTTCTTAGAACTGTCACTGTCATTAACAATGCAGCATAGTTGTCACCCAAGCAATGGCACCCCATTCATGCAGACTCACTGCATTTTCACAGGTTCCCATGTTCCTGGCAACACTGCTAACTGGCTGTTAGTCTCTGTCTGGTTGTTGTTGCTGTTTTCTGATCTTCAGCACAGAGCAGCTCTTACTGTAAATTCATATTGCTTGTATAGTTTTGATTCATTCCAGCCATGTTGAGGACAATGTATTTATGCTTATACTGTATGATCGCAGTGGAGTTTCAATTAATACATACCTCATTTTGCAGTATCTGATGATGTGTTTGTCTTCTGTTACATTTCATCGTGTAACAATGTAAGATCACAAATGTTTGCATTAACTGGTTTGAGTGTAGCCAAAGACAGTGCAGATGTTCATATAATGGTGATGTCAGCTTTGTTTTCCATACAAGACAAATAAATCTACCAAAAAGCCCTTTCTCCTCATTATTTATGAAGATTCTGACAGTCTTCAAGCCATACACACACCGGCCACTTTATTAAGTACACCTGTCCAACTGCTCGTTAAAACAAATTTCTAATTAGCCAATGACATGGCAGCAACTCAACGCATTTAGGCATGTAGACATGGTCAAGACGATCTGCTCCAATTCAAACCGAGCATCAGAACAGGGAAGAAAGGTGATTTAAGTGACTTTGAACGTGGAATGGTTGTTGGTGCCAGACGGGCTCGTCTAAGTATTTCAGAAACTGCTGATCTACTGGGATTTTCACGCACAACCATCTCTATGGTTTACAGACAATGGTCCGAAAAAGACAAAATATCCAGTGAGCAGCAGTTATGTGGTCACAAATGCCTTGTTGATACCAGAGGTCAGAGGAGAATGGCCAGACTGGTTCCAGCTGATAGGAAGGCAACAGTAATTCAAATAACCACTTGTTATAACTGAAGTATGCAGAAGAGCTTGGGCTACAGCAGCAGAAAACCACACCGGGTGCCACTCCTCTCAGCTAAGAAAAGGAAACTGAGGCGACAATTCGCACAGACTCACCAACATTGGACAATAGAAGATGGAGAAATGTTGCCTTGTCTGATGAGTCTCAATTTCTGCTACGAAATTCGGACGGTAGGCTCAGAATTTGGTGTCAACAACATGAAAGCATGGATCCATCCTGCCTTGTATCAACAGTTCAGGTTGGAGGTGGTGGTATAATGGTGTGGGAGAGATTTTCTTGGCACACTTTGCACCCCTTAGTACCAATGTGACGGTTTAACCACCACCGCCTACCTGAGTATTGTCACTGACCATGTCCATCCCTTTATGACCACAGTGTAGCATGCTCTGATGGCTACTTCCAGCAGGATAATGCGCCATGTCATAAATCGTGAATCATCTCAGACTGGTTTCTTGAACATGACAATGAGTTTATTGTACTCAAATGGCCTCCACAGCCACTAGATCTCAATCCAGTATAGTACCTTTGGGATGTGGTGGAACGGGAGGTTCTCATCACGGATGTACAGCCAACAAATCTGCAGCAACTGCGTGATGCTGTCATGTCAATATGGAGCAAAATCTCTGAGGAATGTTTCCAGTACCTTATTGAATCTATGCCACGAAGGATTAAGTCAGTTCTGAAGGCAAAAGGGGTCCAACCCGGTACTAGCAAAGTGTACCTAATAAAGTGACCTATGAGTGTACATTTAGAGGATGACCCATTATATATTTTACACAATTAATCACTCAGTCTATGCATCTGACAATCGGGTCTGCACTCCTTTGTTGGAGGTGGTAATGCGCCAAATAGTTGCATGCCCACTGCCAAGAAAACTGAAGAATTTGTTGAATTTACATAATGTCTGATTGTGACCAGAGTGGGATGGAAGAATCTGAAAAACCTGTTGTCACTTTAGATGGGAAGTTTGAGAATAAACTAAACAAAGGTGAAACAAAGGTGAAACAATCAGTTTAAAATGACTGTTTAAATAAATTTAGATGCTCTGTTTCCATTCATCTTTTGTTAAAAAGACCTTTGAGAGCAGTTTATTTATTTATTTATCTATTTAACTTACATGCATTCTGTACTTCGCATCTGCCCTTTGACTAGTTCTAAGTGGAACAGGTAGTTTACAAGTCCCCTGGTCTCTTCGTCTGTTTTGCAAAAACACCGTCAGACGAGGTGAAGCCGAGGTTCATGTTCTGACTGATGCTTTGATGGTTTGGGGATGAAGAAACTGCAGAAACATAACATGTAAATGAAAATAAATCCCGTTTTCATCTTGGTGGTGAGGCAAGAGAAGCTCAGTGCATGATGGGAAGCAGGAGCTGGAAATTCTCATCAGTTCTGCATAAACAGACTTCTTTTTTCCTTTATGTCTGGTGTTTCTATGTTTATTACACTATTACATTCTGAAGAGAAAAACACCAGCAGAAAGACAGTATTTTTTCACTTGGCCATAAACTTTATGTGATCTTTGGTCCCCCAAAACGCCAAAATATTGTCTTATGTAGACAACATAACAACACGTCCTCAAAATTATTCATACCCTCCAACGAAGGAAGAAAATCAGCTGTATGTGAAATAAGATGAAATTGACAAAAGAAATGATAAATAAAAATTCTATGAAAATCATGAGATTGATTTTGAATCGTGGTTCAACAGAAATATTAAAAACAAAAACAAAAAATTAAAACAAGTGACCAAGCATGATGGGCTCCAAAGCTTAAATTTTATTGAGCAACACTGAAACATTCACTGCAATCAGGTGTTTTCTGTAATGTTCAAAAAGACTTCTGCACCTGTTGACAGCTGTGTTGGTCCACTGTTCATGGGAAAGGTGCTCTAAAGTGTCTAGGATTATTTTGTTTGTTTGTTTGTTTGTTTGATTATTTTCAACTACAATTCAAAAGCAATGTTTTATTTCACTAAATCATAACTTTGTAAATTTTAAGTTATCATTAGTTTCTTGTTGAATTAATATTGGGAAATTAGCCTTTTCGGTAATTGGAGGGTATGAATAATTTCAAAGATGACTGTGTGCGTGTATGGGCGTGTGTGTGTGTGTATATGTATGTGTATGTTATATATATATATATATATATATATATATATATATATATATATATATATATATATATATATATATATATATATAATGTGTCTATGTATATATATATATATATATAGATATATATGTCTATATTGTTTTATCTTTCTCTGCTTCTAGCTCAACATTTCATAGAGTTTTGCTAACATAGCATCAACTTTTAACATTAAATAACATCAAATTTTAAACAAATATATCTATATACACTGCCTGGCCAAAAAAAAAAGTCGCCACCTGGATTAAACTAAGCAAATAGGTACGAGCCTCCTATTGGATAATTACTGCATGGGTGATTATCTTTCAGCTGGCATCAAGTTATTTAACCCCAACTGGTGCAATGACTTGTTTCTCATTTCCTAAACAACCATGTTGAAAGACACATCCCGTGGTCGTGGAAAAGATGTTAGTCTGTTTGAGAAGGGTCAGATCATTGGCATGCATCAAGCAGAGAAAACATCTAGAAATTGCAGAAACTACTAAAATTGGGTTAAGAACTGTCCAACGCATTATTAAAAACTGGAAGGGTAGTGGGGACCCATCATCTTCAAGGAAGTGATATGGCCGGAAAAAAACCTTGAATGATCGTGATCGGCGATCACTTAAACGTGTGGTGAGATCAAATCGAAGAAAAACAACAGAAGAACTCAGGGCTATGTTTAATACTAAAAGTAAGAGCATTTCCACGCGCACAATGCGAAGGGAACTCAAGGGATTGGGACTGAACAACTGTGTAGCCGTAAGAAAACCACTAATCAGTGAGGCTGACCGGAAAAAAAGGCTTCAGTTTGCTAGGGAGCATAAAGATTTGACTGTGGAGCAATGGAAGAAGGTCATGTGGTCTGATGAGTCCACCCTGTTCCAGAGTGATGGGCGAATCAGGGTAAGAAGAGAGGCAGGTGAAGTGATGCACCCATCATGGCTAGTGCCTACTGTACAAGCCTGTGGGGGCGGTGTTATGATCTGGGGTTGCTGCAGTTGGTCAGGTCCAGGTTCAGCAACAGTATGTGCTCAAAGAATGAGGTCAACTGACTACCTGAATGACCAGGTTATTCCATCAATGGACTTTTTCTTCTCTGATGGCACAGACATATTCCAAGATGACAATACCAGGATTCATCGGGCTCAAATTGTGAAAGACTGGTTCAGGGAGCATGACACGTCATTTTCACACATGGATTGGCCACCACAGAGTCCAGACTTCAACCCCATTGAGAATCTTTGGGATGTGCTAGAGAGGGCTTTGCGCAGCGGTCAGACTCTACCATCATCAATGCAAGATCTTGGTTAAAAATTAATGCAACACTGGATGGAAATAAATCTTTTGACATTGCAGAAGCTTATCGAAACAATGCCACAGCGAATGCGTGCTGTAATCAAAGCTAAAGGCAGTCCAACAAAGTATTAGAGTGAATGACCTTTTTTTTTTGGTGGCAACTTTTTTTTGGCCAGGCAGTGTATATATATATATCTATATATATATATATATATATATATATATATATATATATATATATATATATATATATATATATATATATATATATATATATATATATATATATATATATATATTTACAGTATATATAAATAAAATGTATATTATTTTCAAATAAAATCAATTTGTTTGGTAGAGACTGAAAACCCCTTATTGATAGAGGAATTTATTAAACAGAGGTTCAAATAATTCAACTAATTATAGATTTGAGATTTTATTGCATTTTAGAAAATTTCCCAAATTAATGGAAACAAGGTGTCTAACGAGTTCTTTAAGCTATTGGTGGTGTTTCCTATAGCTTATAGACAAAAGCTTAATGTTTTTCACCTTTTGTGAATTGTTTCCAGTAAATCCATCTGCTAAATACATGAGAACATCAAATCAGTCGTAAAATTAATTTGTGCTATATCAGAACAACTGTAAATGAACAAAATTCTGCACATTTGAGTGTTTTATAATTATTTTTTCTTCTTTAATTCTATTTTCTTTTTCCTGTCCAGTGATTAAAAATGCATGTACAACACAATAAAAGCAACATTACTATTGTCATGGGGGATATCTTGTCTTGCATCGACCATCAACCATAAGAGTGACTGCTTTTCTTGACTTCTTTTTCTGTCTTTCATTGGCTGCATTGAAAATTTTGCCTTGGGTTTAGCCTATGGGACTCATAAAGGAGATGTACCACTGATACTCGCTGGGGAAGACTTGCTGGGATTTTTGTGTATGTTTCAGCAGAGGCCAAAGATTGCCTCTGGTCAGGTGTCTCCATATTGTAAGCACATGTAAGCTATTAAGTCTGGAGAAAGCAGGATAAAAAGAGAAGGAGAGAGAACATATTTTGATAGGAAAGTTTGATCTAGGAATCACCTTTCTCTGATGAACCCAACTATGATTTTTTTTCCTCTCACACACAGAGCCACACACACAAAAACTAATTCAGGAAGAGACCTCATAACCAAAGACAGACATTCACACACACGTGCAAAAATGTAACTTTGTATTAGTCATTCATTTATATGTATGAATGCAGTCAAAAGTTTAGACCAATTTATTTTGAATAAATATGTGCATCCAAACCATTGCTATTGCTGTTGAAATTTTAATGCAAATTTTATCTGTGTGAAGTATGCCTGATTAGTACCTCCTCCAGCAGGAGTTAATGCTGCGTTCCATTTACCTCGGAACTGGGGGGTGACGTCACACCCGACCAACTTGCGTTCCAGTTTGCTGGTCAGAAAACCAGTCAGCAGCCTAGCAAAACAACATGTTTGCGAAGGCTATTGTTACCTGCTTCTGTTCACTGCCTCGCTGTATGATGTTGTGATTGTCTGATTATGTGCTTTCTTGTAAGGTGTGTTTTTTTTTGTATCCCAATTCTCTACCTGTGTTGGTGTAGAGTTAGGATGCCTCTTTTTTCCCCACCTACCCATCTGTCCTCATGTTATCATTTTCCATATCTGCAAAGGTGTGCCTTGAGTGGCTGCGTGGCCTCAGTCTGCCTGATCCTGTTTGTGTTTATACTCTATGTACTGTTTGTTTGTCTTGGACGGGTTGTACTGGAATATGCATTTCCCCTCGGGATCCATCCATCCATCCATCCATCCCTCCCTCCCTCCATCCCTGCCTCCCACCCACCCACCGCTGGCGTTGTTGTTCACATATACCACATGAAAAATGTGAATTACATTACAGCAGCTTCCCCCTACATCAATATAAACTAATACTACGTGTATGACTGATTTAATGCAACTAAATATTAGCAAGAAGTGTAAATAAATGCAATATTACAGAACTTCTAAAACTGTTACTACTGGGCGTGGCCATCTTTAAATCTGAACTCGGAGCTGCGAGGATTGTCCGACTTTCCAATTGGGAAATCCAACTTCATGGGGGTTGTTCAAGTTGAAACTTCCCGCTCGGAACTGGGAATTTCCGAGTTCAAATGTAACGCAGCATAAGTCCATAAATCTTGGCTTGCTGAAATCTCTACTGATTTATCAAACTTTATATTTAACTCTCCTATTTTAGCCTTTAGCTAAACATGACATATCTTCAGATTAAACCCAAGAAAAGTTCTATTAATTTTCATTGTAATTTTTTAAAAGTTTTTTTTTTTTTATGTAAATTGATTTACTTGGATGATGCAACCTCAGCTTTGATGAGGCTCTTTTTGCGTCTGAGTAACATCCATGTAACATCTAATTTCAACTTTAACCTTAACCAAGGCCTCAAAAAGAACATTTTGATTTAATATAATCTTTTTGATTATTCAGACCTTATTCAAGAAAACACACATGTACTGCACACAGAATCCAAACATAATAATTACTGGTCAAGCATCCAAAATCAAATGTCATTCACATAGAGGCAGTTACCTATGCCAGAAACTAACAAAGGAGAGGTAAATGACAGTAGGCTATCCACATAGACAGACAGGGTCATCTTCAAGATCAAACACCAGGAAAATACTGGAACCAACTGTGCCTTTCTCACTGCTCTGTCACCTGCTGAGTTTTTGTTGACTATTTGAAGAGACCTGCAGTAAGTAAAGGCCAAGCCATGTTGAAGATAGAAAGAAATAAAGAACCCTATTTTCTTTAAAATAATTGAAAGGGTGTCTTGAAATTTGACACAAATTTCTCCCCAGAAAAATTGTTCTTTGTATTTTTAGTGTTTCAATCATAGCCCGTTAATAGAGAGGGACGAACTTTCCGCTTACGTGACCCATTGGTTTCTGAAGAGCTAAAAGTGAAGCCAGTTGGGCGTGTCCCACCGTCACCATCTTTCAGTGTCACGTGTGTCGTCACTTCCGGAAAATACTAAAACGGGCAAAGGCAAGGCTGCTCCAAGCCGCGGGGCAAATGATTGACAGCTGACGTACTCTGGGCTTAACGCTAACCGACCTAACTAGAAACTAACAGGAGCTAACGAAGATGAGCCCCCTAAGCAGCGGTAAGACACCCATAGACTTCCTAGGGGCAGCTGTAGCTCAGGTGGAAGAGCAGTCGTCCTTCAACCGGAGGGTCGGAGGATCGTTTCCAGGCTTCCCCAGATTACATGCCGAAGTGTCCTTGGGCAAGACACTGAACCCCACGTTGCCTCCCGATGTCCCTATCAGGGTATGAATGTGTGTATGATTGTGAAATATGATCCGATGTCACAAGAAGTTGGTGATAGTGAATTAATCCAGGCCTACGGTTTACCAGACCCAGATTAACTTTGTTTAGTTGGATTAAGAAATCCTTCCTTCTTTTTCTTTGAACATTTATTAATTAACTGAGGCTTAATTAATTTATGTTTCATCTTCATACCATCTCACATTTCTTTCACAAGATAACTTTTGGTTGATCATCATGCTCACATATTTCTTGTATATATTTTGTACATACATTATCTCATGTAGTTTGTAGACTAGTTAGTAAATACTCCGTATTATCTTAACTAGTCGTTGTTTGTGGTTTTTCTGATGTATCATGATAGGTCACTTCAAGCAAGGACTCATGAAAGCGTCCTGAGACTGATCACTTCATAAATCAATCGAAGAGTTGATTTAAGACTTTTAATGGTTTTCCTTGCTTCCATTACATATCAAATAAGTAAGGTGGTGCTCCGAGGCTGTATTAGTATTGATATTAATAGAAATATTAATATTAATATTAATATCATACATAGTGACGCTATATATATTGTGGTTGCCCAAGCTAAATCACAACACTCTGTACTCTTAATTTAATTTTAACTTTCATATTTCTCATAAAAGCAAATCCACAACATACCACACGTGATTGAATCTGTACACAGGAAGCAATTAGTCCTCACAGATATAAGTGAGTGCGACACCAAAAACAGAGAATATACTTTTTTACAGCTGCTCCATTCCTTCCCCTTCCCTCCATTTCCCTCCTTCCCATTTCCCCCCAAAACCCATCAGCTCAGTATAAGCCTTTCTCCAGCACAGAGCCAAAGAGTTCAGTGATGCCAAGCTGAGTCCTTTAATAACCCCACAGCTTTCCGGCCTGTTCCCATCGCCTGCCCCGCTGTGAATGACAACTAATATGATGATGGGCCCTGCCGAGACATGTGGTCCACTTCCTGTATGAGTGAGGGAGGTGGGACTGGTCAGCTGCTTGCTATCGGTTCTACCTGTGGAGAGGAAAGTCACGTGGAATAGACTGTGGAGTCTATAACAGCCATACTGTATCTCTGAGAATAACTACGGGGGATATAATCTGAGTTTTCTCATGCTACTGGCACAAATGTTCATGTAGACAATTTAAACGTCCAGTTGCACACTAAGACATTACAGTATATATAACAGTGGTGCTTTGAAATGTTCGGAATCTTTTCTTTAAGAAAAAGATTTCAAAATAAGATGTTTTTGTCACCTCTGTGCGATCATTGTATGCACTTCATGTAACATTTCATATAAATACTTAATTACATTTTACATAAGCTGCACTCTGCACCATTTGTCAGGCAACTCATGCTGAATATGTACATTGAAATATAATGTAAAATATTCACATTTCACATACAATTATGCAAATATCAGTTCTATACAGGTTTTGATATCAGATGGTTTTTATAGATGACCAATCCCAGTATCCCTCACAGTCTTATCTGACATCACAGATGTGCTGTTTGAGTATGCAAATTAATCAAAGCTAGAAATGTAGAAATGTGTTAATGACACCTTTCAAATCCATTACGACACAATTTAACACAGTCTGGTTTCTTGGATCAAGCCAAGCTTAAATCCTTCAACCTTTTCTATTTCGGATATTAGATTACACTGACATTTCTAATACGCGTGAAACATAATTGTCAAAGATGATCTTCAGTCCAAACCTCACAAAGTATCATTAGTAACATTTGATCTTGGAAAATGTTTGCCCATCACAACCAATCAAATTGGATGGCCAAGGAACTTATGAAAAATGGAAATGATATATCTGGTAAGTGACTGTGTGCTTAGGAGCTGCATATTGGAAGGGTGATTAAAAGGCTAGTAATACAGGGTTGGTTTTTGTTGAGGGGTTTTGGAGGGGGGGACATTGTTGGTTGGGGGGGGGGGGGGGGGGATGGTTGGGGGGGGGGGGGAGGGGGGGGGGGGGGGGGGGGGCCGGAGGGGGGGGGGAAGGAGGTGGAGCAAGGGAGAAGACGAAAGGGGGGGGAGGGGAGGAAGGGGAAGAGGGGGGGAGAGTAGGGGGGTAGGGAGAAGGAGAAGGGAAAGTGAGGGGGAAGAATAGGGTAAAAGGGAGGGCAGGGGGTGGAGGGGAAGTGGCGAAAGAAAGGAGGGACGAAAGGGAGAGGGGGCTCGCGATGGAGGTAAGAGTATAGGCCGACCCGGCACGGGGAAAAGGAAAGAGGAAGGCCTGAACACACCGGCATAAGAGAGAAAGAGGTAAAGAATCCGGGGCCCCGCCCCCCGCTGCCGCTGCCCAAGCTGAGCCAGCTAATACTGGACGAAGAGACCTGCGGCCTCAGCGATGAAAGCGGAAAATGAGCTGGAAAAACTAACGAGGGCGGTGAGCTAAGAGAGGAATAGACAGATTAAGGGTTGGAAAGAATGGTGAAAGGTGAGACGGTGAGCTACATAAATACAATGGCTGATAAAGATGGGAGCGTCGACTGCCGCGCGAAATTGAGGGCGAAAGGTAGAGAAGGGAAAGGACAAGGTGGGGGATGGAGATTAAGGTGCAAGGGTGGCTTGCGGCTGATGGCAGGGGTGACAATGTGGCAACTAGGCAGGATAAATGGGTAAGGTATGGTAAAAGAGAGAAAAGGTGTTCCCTCCCGGTGCGGGACGAAGAAAAAGGAAAGGGTATGGATTAGTGACACCACAGCAGACACAGGAGTGCGGGGGACGAAGGGGAACGCGAAGGAGAAAGGGCGCAGCGGGGGAAAGGAGTGGGCCGGGGCGCCCCGGCCGAGGGGGGGGGGGGAGGGGGGAAGGAGAGGGGGGTGGGGGCGGGGAAGAAAAGGGGGGGGCTGGGCGCGGGGGGCGGAGGGGGAGGGGGGGGTAAAGGGGGAGAGAGGGGTGGGGTGGGCCGGGCAAGAGGGGCGGGGCGGGTGGCGAAGGAAAGGGGAGAGGAGGGGTGGTAGAGGGGAAGGCAAAGCCCGCGGCGGCGGGGGAAGGTAGGTGGGTCGTTGGAAAGATGGGTATTAAGCAAATAGGGACAGGGTCGCAAGCGCCGGGGGAAAGAAAGGAAGACAGTGCAGAAATAAGGGGTGGAGAATAAAAGGCGAAAAAAGGTAGGGAGAATCTGAGATATGGAAAAGCTAAGGGAGACGCCAAAATTGGGTCGCACCCTCCCATTCAAGACCGCGCGTCCCAAAAAAAAGAAGGAGTAAGAGCCTCCCTGGACGGGAGGGCCGAGATGGGAAAGTTTGATTATGGGAAAACCGTAATGGCTGCTGAGGTGGCACATTAGAAGGTGAAGAATGCGGTTTGCTTCGGTGTTCCTCCACAAGCAAATCAAATAGGGTGGTTTTGATTCAGTGCAGACCTGTGGCGTCCCTAAATGACTGCTCCTCCAGGCCGCTAATCCATTGGGCCGCGTTCCGAAGGGGGTTGAGTCGGGAATAGAGAGCCTGGGTCATGAGACCACCGCACTCCGGGGAGGAAATGACTAGTGGGGTCATAGGTCGGATGAAAGTCACGTTGGATCGCCTCCCGAGTGGCTCTGGGTGGGAGCATAGGGAGAATTCTAGAAGATGGGATGACAAGTAAATGTCGAGAGACATTTATGGATGATGGTTTATGTCTTGCATCTGAGAAGAGGCATTGCGCTTGCGAAAGTTCCTTGAGAATCAAGGTTAAAGTGTGTAAATGTTAGGAGTGACTGGCCGACTGAGCCGTGCAGTAACAAAGATTGGATCTAAGTGGAGAGAAGTTCCCAAAAGGGCGGACTCTCGGGAGATAAAAAGATGTTCTTCCGGCAAAAAAAAAAATACGGGGGTTCGAATGGTTGCCCCGGGGCTGGCGCGTCAAATCAGGGAAGAGCCCTAGGGATCCGCTTGCTGGGTCCCTCCAGATGAAGCTGAGGCTGGGAGAATGGAGAGTTCTAAGATTTAGGGTCACCGGATGTATACACACCCACAGGGGAAAGAATTGTGTGTCTTTCAGATGCCTAAAAAGGTATCGGTGCTGTGGTTCTTAAAGGTAATTCAGGAGGATGGGAAACGAAGTAGGATTTGTAATGGGAAAGGCTAGCTAGCCCCATAGGGCTCCAGGTTGATTGTGCGTGCGAGTGGAGATGGGTCTCATCAAAAGGGTGTCTTGGTTTGTGTGTTGTTTTTAAGAAGTAAGTGTCTTGGGTTATTTGATGAGAAAGGAGATTCCAATATGTCCAAATAGGTCAGCTCGCGTCTATAGAGAGTGGATTCGTGTGCAAGAGGAGCCCGCGGACCCGCGTCCAGTCTTTCGCTCCCCTAGCCTTGGTTCCTGGTCCCCTCTCGGAATCGGAAAGAGAGGTTGGATTGAAAGAGGAGCTCGGGTGGGCGTTGTGCTTGATGATAAAAGCATCGGTGCGTGTTTCACCGCTTCTCCCCTTCCCTCCGTCAGAGGGTTGTTCCTTATCCACATGGCCGTCCCAAAACGGTCAAACAAGAAAGAAATGAAAGGTGGATATGCCTTCGTGTGATGAAAAGGTAGTAAAGTGTTGTCTGAAAGAGTAAGAGGAGATTGGAAGGGTTGTCAGTCTAAATCAAGCCCTAAAGCAGTGGTGGGCCCTTGAGAATGCATGTCGGGGGGCGGTTAAACATTCTGACTTCTCGAGAAAAGAACCGTTCGCCAAGGACGCCCTCTCTCTCTGCTCACACGACATCACATGAGAGGTGAAACATAGGGCCGATCTTAAGAAGGAGAATAAGGGGGGCATGGTCGGGTGGAAAAATGATTATAGTCATAAGTGTATATGGAAGGGGAGAAAGCCAGAGGAAAAAGATGGCCGTCTCCACCGCGCCGTTGTCATGGGGGCGATGTCTTGGGCTGGTCGTACATAGGCAGAGAGGAGGGAGGAGAGAGAGGGTGGGCTTGTTGTGTTAGTTAAGGTGTGCAGTTGAAGTAATCGAGTTATGGCTCTAGTGTTATGTCTGGGTTCTTCGATAGAGGTCGAAGCTAGTCGATTGTGGTCATTCTGGAGGTGAAGGGTTGGCGGATAAACTGGAGAAATACCGAGTGAAAAGGTTGCAGTGGAAATTCACCCCCTGCTCCATATGGGGGTTGTGGGGGTGTCGGATTGTGAGGTCGTAATGTTATGAAAGAGGGTTGTTCACGAAGGTTGAACTGAGGCAGAGTCCGCCATCATGCGCGGCCGTTGCGTTTGCGGTCCCAGCACCTTTTCTTTCGCCTCCTGCTCCCACAAGAAAGGCTTCCCTCCCGGAGAATTAATGAAGGACTTTATAAAAAAGTGGAGGAGGTGAGGCTGAAAAGTTTTGGAGCAGATGGAGCCGTGAATATTGCTTTCTGAAAGTAGAAAAAGTGGTCTACGCCACGTGGAATCTTAAGTGGAGTTAGTCCTTCTCCGGGACAAGCAGATGTCGCCTGGGCAATGGAAGGATTCTGCCTTCCCTGGAAAGGATGGCTGTGCGAAAGGTTGAGGTGCAGACTACTGACCAGGGCACTCCAAGAACATTCCAGAGACCTGTTCGGAGGTTGTATTGCTTCTGTCCAAAGATGATGTAAGTCGAATGTTAGAATATGCTGGATTATGGTGGCCTTAAAAGGCAGGGGGGAGTGTGATGCTAGGCAGTATTTTTTTTGTTTAATATTCTTTGTTTTGAAGTTCGTTAGTCACTTTGATTAAAAGGTAAGTAATTAAGCTGAGTTGGTTTTTGTATGTAAAGGAAGTTTTATTGTGAAAAGAGCCATAGGTGAGATCACTTCCTGTTATGTGCTTCCTGTTCTTCCTGGCTCTCCTGCTAGATGGAGAATGTTATGGGTGCTCTGAACCTGTCCGTGTCATCCACTTGAAGCATATAGAGGCAATGCCGTAAGTTCAAAGTTTGTAGGAATGTTAAGATATTTAAGTGATATTTTTAGAAATTACAACTTAAAGTGAGACTTTGAAGAAGTTTGCCTGTACTTGCTGAAACCTGTTAGAACCATATACTTACAGTAGATTGTATTGATTTGAGGACACTTATTACTGTGAATGTGTATTTATAGACATATACAGAAAAATATGTGGTTTGTGTAAGACTGAATGTATTTTGTAATATTTTGTTACAGTTTTCACCTAAAGTTGATGAAGAAGCGTGGAAGTAAATGGTGAACCTTACGACAACTCTGTCTTCATTCAACACGGTTTAACTTGGTGTTTAGGCAGTTTCAACACACTGCACGAGAACACTATAGTGACTGACTGCATCTATCAAACCCATAGTATGCAGTTGGAAACACTCCTCCTGTTTCTTCAATGCGTTGATGTTCGTCATCTGTTTTGACCTTAATGACTGTAAAGCTTCATGGGATCAGAGAAAGATGGGATGTAAAACTGTGCTAAGCTGTGATCTATATTTGCTAATTCTTACAGATATGTTGATAAAAATCATGCAGTACTTGCGGTTAAAAACCTGCTGTGCATCTCTTCCTAATGCTACCTCCAATGGTTTAATCCCTAAAAAAAAAGGACCATTTAACCAGTGAATGGCAGAAAAAAAAAAACAGGACTGCAATTTTCCTTTTAGTTCTTACCGCCTTGCTTTTAACAAGATCAAGATGTCAGGATGATTGCACATGAATGTAGTCTGTTGAACTTCTTTGCCCCCTGAACACTGCTTGCAGCTACAATTTGACACTACATCATGTGTAATCAGAGCATAGATAGATAGTTTTTATAGCTAATTTCAGGGTCATTTTTAGTCTATAAATGTGAAATAAAATTAGTTTCAACTTGCTAGAGATGTGTCTAATAAGTGTCATGTGTCATGATAACGACCTGCGATGACATATGACAGATTTTTACACCCTGACAAAAAACCCTGTCATATTTTAGGATATTAACTGTTACCCTTATTTTAGGCTGCTGCCAGTAATAACAGTTTAGAAATACAAAGTATGCTCTGTACAGAGCTACCAAGACCTAGCCTCCGTCCTCCAAATTCTCCTGCCCTTTTGTCCTCCTCCCTGTTCATCTTCGGGTGAAACAGCGAGGCTGCGTGGTGATGGATAAGGCTGGAGTGCCTTACAGGCTCTGCGGGGGCTGATAAATTCACCTCTCCTCCTCTGACTCTGATCCGACCTCAGGCTTAGCATAAACTGCTGCATCTCCACAGCCCAGAGCGCTACAACTGCCTGCACAGGAACACAACGACCCATGGTCAGAGCACATTCACCTCCTGCAGCAAGCAGACATTTGGCTTTTTCTAATGAAGAAGTTTTTAACCCTTTACTTATCCTGCATGCAATCTCTCCAACATAACAACTCCGTATTTCAGGCAATCCAAAACTTTAAAAGTCTGCTTTCTTTTTTTTCTTTTCCCACTGGGATGAGGCAGATGAGTATAGCCTGCTGTTTCTTTACCTTCTCTCCTGCTTTTGATTCCTATCAGAAAGATAAATGGGACTACTGTGGTTAGTTAAGAGCTGTTCCGTACTTACTGTTAGGTTGCCAAGATTATTTATTCTTGGTAGATAAAAGGTCATTTTAGTCAGCGCTTTGTTTTTCTTAAATTAAAGTTGTGTTTGTTTTACCAATGCACAGATTTAAACTTAAATTACTCAAATGCTTTATTTTTTCACATAAAACTGTTTTTCTTTTACTGCTGAAGGTTTGAGTGTTGGCTGTTTCTTTGCAGCTTCCAGTTTGCAGGCAATAAACAACTCTTTTCTTTTTTTTTCAGTGTAGTCCCACTGGTTTTATGTGTAGCTTTTAATAAGCCAATAATTAGATCAAGGTTTTTCCAGAGAGGAGATGAAGCACAACGACATTTATAGAGGGTTGGAGGCATCTTAGTCATCAAAAGCTGCACTGAGATGCTTTTCTTTAAGCTGACAGGTTTAACAATCAGAAATATAAAACATATGAGAGCACCCTCCTTTTTGTTTTTGTTTTGTATCTCTCTCTCTCTCTCTCTCTCTGGCCTGGCTTCCTTGCTCACCACCTCAAAAAATGTCATGTCCCAGGGAGTCAGCTCCCACAGGGAATCCAGATTTTCTCGTTTATCCCTTGCTAGGTCGTTCAAGCCTGAGTTGTAAAGCAATATTTCAGACAATGCCTGAGGGCAGCTGTGCTCAGGAGTCTGCCCACTGTTGCATGATGATGGGAGAGCTCATACATACAGCAGTAGAGAATAATGAGGTGGCTAATGTTAAAATGGGTGGTGCACAGGATGGATAGATGCTGCCCCCTGCTGACAATGGGTGACTTTTTTTTTTTTCCTTTTTGTCTTTTTTTTTTTCTTTCTTTTTTTTTTTTTTAAGCAGGGAAGATCACCCCTGGGTGATCTTGCCTGCCCCACACCCCCACATAACCCTGTATTTGAAAAAATGGGTATAGAAAATAAATGGGTGACGTGATCTGTCTAACACAAAGGCTGTTCTTGTACATTTGGTCTCATATGTAATTTGACCGCACCTGCATCACACACATTTCTATATCTGGGACAATTCTGTGTGCAAAGACTAAATGAATCACATAAAATGTATGACTGTTTGTTATGGAGTGACAGTGGTTGTTCCTGATGTAGCTTTATTGAAATATTTTTTCTAAACCCTGAAATTGATTTTTTTTTTATTGTTATTATTATTATTTTCTTGATTTTTAGACCTATAAATGAAACATTTCCAGAAGGACTCAATTTGTCAACTTTCAGCTTTGATTTGATATAATTTTTTTTCTGCAGACTGCATGATGTTACATTCATACCAAAAACCACTCAAATGTAGGCTAAGTAGGTACATTTTCATTTACATAGCAGTTTCAAGATAAAATCACAACGTGCTTCACAGTAAAACATGAAACAACACACACAAACAAAAAATAAAGATAAAACTAAGCAAAAGCAAGTTTAAAAACGTGTTTTTAGCTGTTTTTAAAAAGAGATCTCAGGCTGAGAGGAGTTCCAGAGGACAGGAGCCACTGCTGCAAGGCTCTGTCGCCTGTTTGACCGTGTTTGCTTCATGACCAGCGGATCACGTGATCTAAGAGACCTGCTGGGGACATGAGACAGCAAAAGATTTGTAATATAGGATGGTGTTTGATCATTTACAGCTCTGTATGTTAAAACCAGGATTTTAAAATGAACTCTGTGATAAATGGGAAGACAGTGCAGCTGAATTAGTAAAAGGGATGTCTGTTTAAATGTCTCATTTAAAATGCTGCAAGAACTTTGCAAATATTTGTTCAGGTACTTGTAGAATACAATGTGTCAGTAGTATCTGAATATGAACTGACAACGGTGAGAAATTGTGCAGTTTCTCATATTTTGACCCAGATCTCTTAATTTGTAACAGTTTAAATTGTCAGTGATAAGTCATCATCACACTTTGAGGCATTTTTCTTGTTTGTTTATTTCTTCTACTTTTTGGAGTTACCACTGTACACTCCGTGGACCAGGTTTCACTGAGTCTTGTAAGAAGTATTGATTAATTAATTACTAGCAGATTATCAGAATGCATGTTAGTAGAACCACTAGAGGTCAGTATTTCCTCAAAAACTGGATCAGTGAAGGTTGTCACAGCATCGCACTAGGCCATCTTTCCTTGGCAAATATTAAAACTAACAAGGCATAGATTCTGAGGTGTAAATTACCACAACAAAACAGTATTTGCAACAATAAGAATAAATAAAGCATCAACATGTTTCACACTGACACTATTCACATGATGGAAAAAAAAAAAACCTTCAGTTGTTATCTGAATTGTTCCTGTCCAGATTAAAGTAGATCAATGCCTATTACAAATTAATAAGATAAAAACATTCTATACTTTCTTGGGAGAGGGAAAACAAAATCCCCTGAATTTACATTTTAAAGAGATGAATCTGAGAACCAGCTCTGCTGAACAAACCGTAACGCTGTGTAGTGCTCTCTCTGTTTTTGTTTGTTTGTTTTGCATGTGGTAGGTTGGGGTTGTATCATTTTCATTCCCAGTTGCATTAATCTGCTGCACTCCTGTAAATCACCTCCACCTCCCTGCATAATCCTCCTTTCTCCTTCCATTCACAACCAAATATACCTCTGCAGGAGTTTTCTATTCAGTGTGCTCTAATACAGGCAAGATCTGCTTTCATGTGTGATGTTGACTCTGAATACATGTGACAATACATTCTGAATTATTTAGGGGTTTTTTGAGATTAAAGTTTTGGTGCATAGCCATCTCCTCTGTGGTTATTTGTATAACTCACCAAATAAAAAACTGCATCATTTCACAACTGATTGACATGCCAGTGGGTAGAAAAGATGGTCTCATGTTCTTTTAAGGACGAGCAATAGCTTGCTTACAATAAGGGACTGGGCTTTACCTACCGAGTCCATATACTTTTGTGAAGCTTTTGCAATGTGATGCACATGCCAATACAGGCCTACATTAACATTTTTGGATGGTGGAAAGTCCATCCTGTGCATTTTCTGCTGTGCATGAATGACTGCCAGAGAGGCCCACTTGCACACACTCTCATAACATCCAAAAACTGAGAGCTCATGGCAGCAATATGAGGCTGCAGAGCAACCATCTGGTGCTCAGAGGCTTCCCTGTGATATTTCAGATTAGAGGGGCTTGAGTTACACTACCATGACACCGCATTGTACACTTGTGGCCTGTGACTGTGGTCTGTCCTCACTTTAACACTTCATGTTTGGCTCTCATTAACACATACAGACACATACCTAAGAGAGGCCCACACAGTTCCACAGGATGCAGTCACTAATGATTTCCTGGAGACCCCTTAAACTGGAGACAGGAGTGATGGAATGAGACGCTGCTTGGTTTGTGCTTCTGTATGACCATGGCTCAGCTGTGGCCATGGGACGGCACAGGAACACAAACACGCAGCCTCTCATGACTGGCTACTATGATGAGGTCAGCTAAACAATAGAGCCAGCAGCTGCTGTCCTCCCTGTGTTGTGAAGCGCGGTGTTTGGTTAGTGTTTAACAGCAGTGGAAGCAGCCAAATAATCAAACTGAGAGAGGTGAAGCATAACAACAAACTTTTTATTTTTCCACAGGTAAACATACTCTGAATTTCAAATGTTCGGATAAGGATTTCAATTAGGGGTGTAAATCCTCCCACATTACAGTAAATATCTTGACTACACAAGTAAACATATCAGGGGCTGCACTGTTGGGACTGACAGATGTCTCCAAATATTTTAACACAGAATGCAGCTTCTTACTCTGAGTCTGAAAACACTACAGTCATTTATAGCCTCGCTGGCTGTTTCATAACGGAAACCACATTTTTCATAGAATAAGGAAGTGGAAAGCAGCATCTTGTTATCTCGATCTGTCTCTAAGAGGAAGTGGTTCAGACATAGAGCACAATAAAACCAGACTGTTCAGTGCTGCTCCATTGCTAGATACACATAATAGGAATATTGTAATTATTATCATTAAAATTATTTACGTTTTGCCAGACAAGCTCTGTAATAATTATCACATATTGCCTGATTGCAATTATTGGAGCTAATCACTGTCATTGTGAATAATCATCAAAAACTACTTCCATTTAAATGGGGATTGACAGCTGAAATGAACAAAAATTCCTCATTCTTTTTATTCAAGTTGTCAGTCTCTTTATAGAGTTACTATATCAATGCATCCTTTTCTTTTGTGAGTGTTTAATGGCATAAACTGTAAGTATACAATCAGCTTTTTCTAACAGTTTAGCCTGATACATATTCTAAACACCAAGTGACCTCCATATTAATATATTTTGTTTTATAGCTAAAAAAAAAAAAAAAAAAAAAGGTGTTCAAAAACTAATTTTAACAATTGAGCATCCTATCACGATGCCTCCGAGCGATGATGCGTCCTGACTTGGCCACAGGGATAACCCTTCAGCTGACTGGTGAGAGGGTATGACTAACCCGGAAAGCTGGGGTTTAAACCCTACCCAGACCCTCCTTGTGTCCTGCCATATAATCAACAAAATTATTATTGAAATCCTACACACATACTGTATATCTCATGTTTCATGTACATTACTTAGTTATAATTTACTTATTCTTTCAAAAAGTGTCATCTTCAGTTCTATATTAAGAAATATTTATACTGTATATTCTATCAATCATATATTCAAACAAAGTGGATGTCATGTAATTCCATCAAACACACCCTACAAAGGGGAAAAAAAACTCTTATCTAACAACAGAAATGAACAAAGATGTCTCTTTGAAAAGGTTAGCACATCTTATGCCCCCAGCTAATATTCCTCTCTTTGGCTGAAATAACCTCAGTGAAGTTTTATAACTGACAATTTGACACTGGCTAGCAAAAAGTCTTTTCTCAGTCCTTAGTGAAGAATTCCTTCAGATACAGTATATGACATTCACAGAGCATTATGAATCACCCCACGGGATCACAATAAGACTGATATCAGATCTTTAACTTGGCCTTTCAACAACCCTCCATGTGGTTCTTTTGATACATTTCTTGGTGGGCCTCCACCCTTGCTTCACCTTCCATGTTAAGACAGATAATCTTGTATTGTGCTTCGGATGACTTTTCTTTTAAAGAATGGATTCTGTGATGGTGAGGTAGCCAAGTCTTGCAGCAGCAAAGCAGCAAACCATAAAAGTTATACCCTATTGTATCAAAGTTGGTATAAGGTTCTGTTGCTCAAATGTTGTCTTTGGTTAATATCATCTATACCCCTTGTTATGTTGTCAAAATAAGTTAGTTTTAGAATAACTACTGGCTCTGTGATGGACCAACAGGAGGTCCAAAGTGTACTGTGGCTCTAATCCAATGGAAACTGGGATAGGCTCCATCCTCCAATCCTGAACAAGAAAAAAGGAGTTTATATTGTAGGATGGATGGATGGATGGATGGATGGATGGATGGATGGATGGATGGATGGATGGATGGATCGATCCAACAGCACATTGTTTTAGAAATCAAGATCTTTTTCTACTGTGAATCCTAAATCTGGTCCAGATGGGTTTTTTTTTTAAAGCAAAGTTTTCCTTCTTGCAAAAAATGAGGATCAAATGTCTGCAGTCTATTTCCGATGGTGTATTTTGACATGTACTTGACAGAATCTGTGCTGAGGACTGCCCTGGGATTAAAGCTGTTTGCTAAAGACAAAAATTATTCATTTGATAGCTCTTCCATTATTCTTGTTTGAACTGGCTGACCTGGAAAGGCTGACTGTTGTTTTAAAAGTTTTTCATTTGTAAATTATTTTTCAGACAGTGGCATACATTTAATAAACTTTGCAATCTTTTCATTTCCCCTCTCAGACTCATGTGTGTTTGATCTTTTTTCTAAAGGCCTCTGAAAGCTCTCTGAATCATGAAACTATGATGAAATACCCATCAAGAGCAAATCAAACTAAAGCTCTAGAGAGTTAAATAAAATGTCAATCAATTGTGCCTGATGAGGTGAAACATAGGCATATTCAGTTGGATTTTGTTCTTTGTTTTTTTAGTCAAAAATATTCTACGACTACAAAAGCACTCCGAGAGCGCAGACCTGCGCCAAGCAGCTCAACTCCCTTATTTTTCCGTTTTCTGGACCATAGTGTCTGGAATTCTCCCTGGATCCGGATCAACTTTGGAAACATTATAGAACTAATTGAGAGCCTTTCTTGTAATTTTTTACCAAATAGTCAGGGCATTTCTATGGAGTTATATGGAAAAATTCCCTAAATGTGGCCTATTAGGGTGACTGTAGGACTGTTTAGGCATTGGTAAGGAGGTTTGATGTTCACCATGGGGTGTCAGTCAGAACAACACGGGACTAGCTTGAACAGTTAACTGTATTTACTGGTCACTTTTAATCACAACAGCACAGTGATGCAACAAATGACAGGCTTTCAGGTGAGGAATTCCAGGGCTAGTTAAGGTGAATGCCTGGATGGAAGTGAGTGTGGTCTATAAACACAGAAATACAAAGCCATGAGGAACATTCGTTCAGCAAAGAAGCACATTCAAGATATTAATTATTACTAATAAATCCCTTAGGAATAAACATGCATGTGTTCACGACTAACAGTTACAGGAACTGGCATGTAACAGGTCAGCTAACTTAATAGCATAAAAAGGCACAAGGTGAATGGAGGAACACTTCTGAATAAGCAAATCAGCTAAATAACATTAAAGGCTAAATAAACATCCTGTTCAGGCAGAAATACAAATAGTTGCTTACAGTTCTTCACAGACACACACAGTTCACCATATTCAACTGGCTAGAAGTCTGTCCAACAGTCTTCTCTCCTCATGCTCACTGCTGCTCATAAGTTACATTTCTGCATCCTGACGATCATGTGCTCAGTAGTGCAGCTGCACACTTCTGCCACAAGGGGGCACTCACACCTCATCAACAGCCTTTCCAACATGGCCAATCTCAGAATGATAAAGAATCCTTCAAAACATTCCTGGATCCAGAAGGTGATCTGGATCAGCACCAAAATTCAATGGGTTCATCCTTGGGCTGATGCACACGGCTGGTGAAAATTTCAGGTCAATCCGTAAAGTTGCTGAAAGATAGGGATAGTGAAAACGAAGCCTCATGAGACAATGAAACATTTTTCACACAGCCGCCAAGAGATTGACACAGTGGCCGCGTCCCAATCTGTGCACTTGAGCACTTCAAACACTGTTTTTAAGTGTGTAGTGCACACATGGTCATTTAAGCCAAAAATTCAGTGCACTGAAAGTACCAGGATGTTGCCCTAATCACGCCCAAAAATGCAGTGCAGAACGAAGCACACTACTCGCACTAAACTGACGCCATGTTGCTGACGTAGAGGAAGAGGCGGGACTTTCAAACTGCTTTCAAAGCTGAATAATGGCGGTGAACAAAGCGGTGGCGACCCCTGCTACCAAGCTGTTCACTCTCTGATGACAGTTATGATCTGGTCATTTGTTTGAGGCCGCGGTTATACCGGCTCAGTAGAGTTAGCTCACGTTAGCGGGCAATGCTAGTCCATCACTTCCTGTAAGTGCAGTGCTCTGTTTGGGTCAGCATTTAGCGACCATAGTGTGCACTACAGACGAAGTACACAGTGCGCACTATGCCCTGAATTCCAGTGCACTCAGGAAAGTGCGTGGATTGAGACACGGCCAGTGTCTTGAGACATTTGAGACAGTCAGCATGAGCTCCATCTTCTGGCTGTGGATGTGTACTGCAGCTGAGGAAAGCGCTGCTTGGAGCTGTCTTGTCTCTAATTCGGTATAATAAAAGATACGTTCTACACCTTCTGTGTTTCCTCTGTAGTCAATATCTTGGAATTATCCTCTGTGATAAATTAAGTATTTTTCAATAAATTCTCAAGTGATTGGAACCCGTATTATGCATTACCAGATTAATAAACCCAGTCCCTTCAAGATTTACACTTGACACTCGCGGATGACGTAACAAGGCCTCGATTAGTGTGGTCACGTGGCTTTTGGCATGCTGAGACTTCCACCAAAACAGCGCTTGAAAGACTTCTGGTTCATGAGATCGAGGTGTAGTCGAGCAGACGGGCTCGAGCATAACATCCATACTGACAGACAGACAAACAAACTAACCAACACTACCGAAAGCATTACCTCCGTGGCAGAGGTAAGAATATATTTGTTTATTCATAATCAATGAAATTCCTTTCAGTTGTTAAAATGAAGGCCTAATGGTCATGTTTATGTATACTCTGTACTTCAACATATTTTTTGTCTTACAGTACAGGAATTCTCTCAAATATTTCCAATTGCACATCATTGCTTTCCTTTACTCTCCACATCTCAGTGAGGGAGCACAGAACTGTGAACAGTAGCAATTTGGTTTTTAAAGGGACCACTGCATAGCTCAGCTTATAGAGTCATCACAGCGTCACTGAACCCCAGAACTCTGCCACTTCTCACAGAGGGTGAGCAGCAGAGTGGAAAGAACAGCTCTTTCCTCAGCTACATTGCCATGCAGTGAGAAACATGGCCTCCCAAAATCACTACAGCTCTGTGACTTGGGTAGGAGTTCGCAGTGACACGGCATCTCCACGAAGCATGCAGACGTTCCCATCCCAGCTCATATAAAGCTGCAGAGAGGAGTCATCAGCACACAGTGAGATTTACAGTGGCCAGCCCAGGGCCATAGACAGTTATAGATCCCTTTACCTTTCAAGAGCAATTTCACTGCAAATAGGATTAAAACTAATGGCATTTGACACCAGCAGGTCCAGCACATTGAATCTATCGGTTTTATCGCGCTGACATTTCAAAAGGTTGGCCTGTGTGTGCGGCAGACCGCTCATAGAAGCAGAGCTGGGTGACATATAGAAGACCCAAGGGACCCAGGCTTTTACAACCAGCTCTAGAGATGCTGCCCCCCTTTCACCATGTCTACCACCCAACCAGTTCCATTACAGCAACTTTTATAGACACTAAAACCAAAAGACTACAAATCCTAACTGTTCAGTGTGCATCTTCCACAACTTTGTAGATGGGAGATGCTGTTTTTCTTCTTTGTTTTATAGGTCAGTGCCCTTTGGTGTGACTATGCAATGAATATGTAAGCAGCCCTGTCAGTAATATAATGCTCATTATCTCAGTTGTGGGCAAAGTAATATTCTCCCTGTGTGATCTGTTTACTTCATGAAGGTAAATTAAACCAGGGAATGATTTTCTTCCTCTTTGCCGTTTAATTTCAATTTGTATAAACAAGACTCTTCAAGGTCAGTAAATGAAAGTGCTGTGCTTGGAATTATGAATAGAGTTTGTTGCCTCGGGGATCCAGTGCTATTAAAATGTGCTCATTCAGTAGCATAGAGCAGCGCTTGACCTGAATAACAATTTTAGCGTTGTCTCCCTTCATGGTATGACAGAGTGTGCTCCAATGAACTTCTCTATCTGTATCATCTAGGTTTTTTTTTTTGTTTGGTTGGTTTTTTTCCACTCTGTGGCAAAGGCACAAACTTTCTTCTCCGTGTTGCAGCTTTTAAGCCATAACTGACAATGTAAACATTTTTACTTTGCTTTTAAATACAACACCACAGTTATCGTTTTGCTGAAATCAGCACATAAACTGGAGGTCTTAAAGAATTAAAACACAAGTGACACCCTATAGTTAATATTGATGAGCAGGCTACACAGTGTAGCAGTGATTTCCTTAATCTGCAGCATTGTCACCAAGAAGAACTAAATCATGGGTTGATCGTCTTTATTAGGATGTCCAGACTGAAACAGGGGCAGAAATCACCTACTGAGATTGAAAACCTAATTAAATTTACATACAGCTTCAAGGCCTTCTTGCTCTGCTTTCATTGCTCCATTCAAGCCTGTAAACACCACTTTTCAGAAATCATCACTTTGGCACACTAAACACTTTCCACCCGGAGAACAAAGCACGTTGGAAAAAACGGGAATACATTAGCAACTGAAATGAGATCATAAGCAGCATTTGCGAGGCGGCTGTGAAATCACAAAGCAAGGATGAAATATCTCAGCTTATGGAGTGTTCAGTGCTGGCAGTTAGCCGCTGTGAATGATTGTACTAATATTTGGAGTTATTAGTTCTGCTACATTTTCCTTGAGAATGAGCAGCGTGGCAGGTCCAGGATGACATAGTTTATGCTGGTGCTGAGATCACTCAGCCAGCAAGTTTAGAAGTGATGAAAATCACTTCAAAACCACTCTGGTGTATTAAAAACTATTTTGCTTTTACATTTTAGGCAATGCTGTCATTGCTGTGCACTCATTGAATATGAAATGTTGCAAGTCAAAATACAGGTTTACCATCTGCACCCTCAATTCATGGTTAGTACTTCATATATCTCTTTTTTAGTTTCTAAATTTGCTTTTAGTTATTCAAATTAGCTATTGAAATTATGTATGTTGCGCAAATTAACTTAGTGGCTGCCAATCACGTGTTTCCACGTTAATTAAGAGTTTTAATCGGGGGAGCTGTTTTAATCTCTGGCGAAGGTTGTCAGAGAGAACCAAGGGCTCATCATCATTTTTTCGGTAGTTTTCATCTAATCCAGCAGATCGCGGTGTCAGACAAGCTTAAAAAAAACCTACCTTGTTACCTTGCTAACGAGAAGGGTCTATCTGCGGCTCGCAAGACAGGGGCGTGTCGTCAAGTGACGTTACTCGACGACGCGCCCACCAGGCCAATAAGAGCACGGTTAAAATCTAGCCCTACCGCTGACCCTTCCCCTAAACCTAACCAGACCCACCCACTATGCGACACGCCCGCTAAAGGACACACCCACTATATGACACGCCCACTGGGTTGCAAGCCGCAGATAGATACACTTGTTGCTAACGGCTGTTAGCCCAAGAAGTATGCTGGATTCTGCGGGGGGAGAACATGGCAACCGGTCGTACTGGAAGCAGTTTAGGAGGTGGATGAAGGAGGAAAGTTTGTGGAAAAAGTGATCAGTGACAGACAGACATGATCAATCGAAGACACATCCATCTGAAAGTGAAAGTAAGTCAACAGCATGCGGTTGTTTCCGCAGGGGAGGGGGGTACACACGCACCTAAGCTGCGGCGGAAGAGGGAGGAGTTTCTGCCAAATATTATGTTGTGAAACAAACTTGTTGTGGCTTATATAGTTCGTAAATAATTATTTTGCCTCCAAAACTCTTTTCTCAGTGTTGTATTTGTTGTTTTATAGAAGTAAACAGCTGTTCAGATGATGAAGGTGTTACTAAAATAAAAAACTATTGGCATCAAAGACACTTTTCCACTTGAAGCGGCCTGCGGCATTCAAAGCTAGTTTTCTTAGCTTTTTGGTCAGAAACAGGCACTTTGCTGCAACAAAGCCATGTTCTTCTGCAGATTACTAAAGAATGGAAAAAGCTAAAAACAAATGTTTTTTTTCTGATAAAAGAAGAGCGACTAAGCTTTCCTTTGGTACATTCAGTGTTTGTATTGGCATAGTACACAATATTCTGTGGATCTCCCAAAATCAGTGAAAATGCTTAAAAATCCTGGCAATATGGAGCGCTCTGCTCGGAAAAGGTCTGGCAGTCAATGAGTTAAGAGTAAAGACAATTTTGCAGAAACTGTGTAAGAGAAAGGCGTTTCCTGGTAAATCAATCGTCATGCAGATTGTTCACGTAGTTTGTAGATTATTCAGAGGAATATAGTGAATGTCGTTTCTCAGTGCTGTGAGCAATATCTTTGTATTGCAACGTCATTTCCACCCTGAAAACATCAAAGGAAGGAGGAGTAAAACCAAAATTACCTGCTTGAGTCAATACCATGAGAATCAACAAGGTTTTTACTCTGACTAGTTTAGCATTTAAAAAAAAAGGAATCCGTTCACATCAGAAAGTAAAGGAACACATGCCCTGTCGTGCAAGGTGGTGACTGGAATTGGAAAATACAATACCAGTAAACCCTTTTGAACCGGCTCTTAAGAAAGATCTAGAAACAAAAAGACATTTACAGTACATGTTTGATTTTTCAAATTGTAGAAATATGAAGAAGGGGGAAAAGTGAGGGAGCATTACTTAGAATCAAGTGTTTCCAAACCTTTTTCTAATGAAAGAGAGTAAGTTCAAAACATTGAATTTAAAGCCTTATTGTGTGCATTTCTTTTCTTTCTTAGTTTTGAGCCAGTAATGAGTTCGGCCTAACTCGGCATCATAAAACTAATCTAAAAAAAAACATTTTTTTTTCTTTTTTTAAATAAAGATAATGGTAAATGGAAAATGTGAAATATAAGCTGAGCCAAATGATTAGTAGGTAGTGCCTAATTGGCACTTGTCCTGTTCTGGCAGTGCGCCCCTCGCAGACTCACACTGAGACAACAGCAAAGGCTTTTAAAGCCATTTTGCTATTAGTTTACAAGTGCAATTAAGAAGCGCTTTAGAGATTTTCTCCAAATTTGGCTGCAAACAAACAAAAACACACTTGCTGTGCTGGAAATATGTGACAACATGTTGCAGTTTCATTGCCAGGCAGGGCCTGATGGCTCCCTCGTGACTGCACACTGCAGGCTCTTCGGGGATGCATTGACATGAAAGAGGAGTCCTAATCCCCAAGTAACGACAAGCACTAAATACAGCCCTCTGTTTTATTATGCTGCAGCTCTGCAAACACCACACAGCTGTTTAATAGCATCATGGAAATGACAACACTTCAGTCAGGAATGAGGATGTGCAGATACCAGGCAAGCATCATTTAGCATGCTCTGGCACAGAAAATGATGACTGCAACTCTTACCAGCGTGCATGGAATCTCTTCTTTTTCATCTACATGATAGAGGAGCAATGCTGCTAGTCATTTACATCTAGGGAAACAAATGTTCTCATGCAGCATTACCCACAGGGAGCTTTGTTTAAGAATGGTTGGGTTCAGATCAGAAAATTGTTGTTGGTGAAATGGACACCAGGTGGCAGTCCAAGTCTTTTCTCTCTATCGCCCTCCCCACCTACATCCTAAACGATGATGTAATCCTTTTCATATCATTATATCACATGGCACAAACAGGCTCTTTGCTCCTCTCCATGTGGTTACACTCTGATTTCCAAGGATCGCTGGGCATTGTTGCGGTTATCTCCTGCTCCTGTGTGGTTATCTCATTTTCATAAGAAGCCTCACTGTGTCTCTTTAATCAAATCAAAGTCAGGGCTGATTCTGCAGCACAGCGTTGAGACATGCTCTCCCAGCTGGCCACATATCCACCGTCACTGCTCTCTCATGGATTTTAAATATGGCTATGACCTTAACAGTAATAAAAAGCAATTCTCACAGCACTAATCCTGTGCTCTGGTCTCACTAGCTCTTAACCTTTTCTGCCACAGAATAAGTGAACTGAGCTGCGAATTTGTGAATGTGTCCCCCTTTTCATGACCCACCCCCTGTAAAATTCAGCGTCTAATAATATTGGCTCAGCGGCAGATAGATTACAGCAGGAGGAGAGCATCTGCTGCAGGGAGACAGTATGACGGCTTCTTCCCTGGGGAGCAGTGGCTGTAAAAGACAATCAGAAATAGACAGAGGGATGGAAACAACCGGCTCTCTTGAAGAAACATACAGCATCAAAACCACAAGTCCCACAGGGGAGAAAAGGGAGGGATGTTTCTCATTCTCCACCGGAGTGTCAGTCTGTGTACTTTATGCCATTTATTTCCTCACAATAGCATCAAACAATGCAGCTTCAATCCTTGCTAATTTGACATGAGAGAGACAAGATTGTAATGAAGATAAAATATGACAACAGCAATGATTGCTGTTGTGTAAGTAATGCTAAGCATCCATGAAATTGTTTACATACTGTCTGATAGGATTATTAAGTGGTATCTTCTGCAACGTTTTTAAAAAAATCATCTGGTGTTTCATACAAAGGGATAAGAAGTGAGTTCTCTTTGGCTGCTTCAAAGTTCAAGTCTGAAAAGAGTTTCCTGTTTCTGTTTGGCCTTGTGAGCTGGGAGAATGCTGGCTCTAAAACAGGGCATGATGCCAGCTGGTAATGGAGCATGTGATGTCAGCTCCAGCTAATGCACTTCACATGCTATTACTATTGTGTGAGCACAGAGATAATCTGTTAGTAGAAGTGTCTAGATGAACACTTGTTTGTTCGGAGTCGCAAAGAGACAGCCATAAACACAATACATGAGCCAAACATTACCTACAAAGTCAAATGTAAGACTGTTTGAGGTAATCATAATGAAAATTAAAGATGGCATCTTATCAAACACTGTGGAAGTGTATGCACATTTGTACATACATGTTGTGTAGAAGGGAGGTAAGGCAGCAATACTTTGCACTCATCATGTCATAGCACTGGTAATCCAACACTAAAGTAATAAAATAAAAACAAAGCAACAACAAAAAGAGATCTGTAAACATAGTGGGAAAAAAATGGGACATCTAAGTACGATTAAACGCACATTGTATTTTAGCAGTTGTCAATAAACTCGGGTATTAGCCCCAAACTTCCCTGACAAGCCCAGTCAGAAGAACACATTATCAACTATTTATAGCTTGCTATCTTTACACAGACTGTATAAAAGATGGATGCTTCCGGATCTGAGATATGAAATCCCTAGCTAATGACTGCTAAGAGCTTGCTTAGAAATATCTTCGGCTCCGGTAGACACAAATTCAGAAAGCATGAACGTCTCTCGTGAAATAGAAAGTCAATGCAGTTTTCCCTCAAATCATTATGGTGTCATTAGGTAATGTCTTTCATTAGCTGTGTTTACATTCAGCTGATGAGAACATGAAGCAAATCTTCAAAATGACACTTCCAAGAAGTGACTGCAGGCTCATTTGCACTACCTGGTTTAGAACAAATAGACTAAACCACGTAGCTGTCTGCAGGAGCTGGTAAGCGACTGCAATTAACAAAGTACTGCCGCAGTAGCAAACCAGAGAGGAAACTTTGATGCAGAGCTTTTAATTTAGAAGATCAATGTCTTGGCCATCTACAAGTAAAAAAATCTGAGAGTTGTTTATTCTTTTCCATAAGTGTGTATGTTCTCTTCAGGCTGAAACAGCTGATTGCAGATGAAACGTCTGCAACATGTTTGTTACTTCCCATCTGCCCTTAAATGCATCATCTCCCCCATGTAAAGGGCAAAAAACAACTTAAGCAAGCATAAAAAACCTCACATCAAAACGAAGACAGATTTTTTTCCCCTAAACTGTCTGAGTTTTAAAAAGCTCAGTTTCAGCTTTGCTTTAGGAAGCGGACACATGGCTATTCAGATAAGTGTGGTCCTTCTGAAAACATTTCCTGTATTATGTGTAGGTCATGGAGGGTCATTTTACATCCAGTCAGGTTTCAAGTATCACTCTGCAGCACATCTGGCTCCAAAATACCACTATGGTAGCAACAGGATGCTGAACTCATGGCTTTAAAATGGCATTTCACAAATCACTAAAAGATGTCATGATGGTAATACTCACATCTTATGTACTCTCTGCATATATTTACATAACGTTAATCCTATATACCAGTAAATTATTTAATGTATTTATAAAAACTTTTTCATGCATATTTATTAGCTCATCTAATGTTCTGACCTCTTGTTAATGGATATAGCCTTTTTCCACTCTTCTATATTTAATAGACACAGTGTAATAAAAGAAAGGATATGACAGTAATTTTCATGACATATATCACTTGTTGAAGTTTGTCAGATGTGTCAATCATCTGACAGACATAACAGACTGCACTTTTTTTTGTATATTTTTCCTTTGAAATGTCAGCCTTTGTTTATGAGTATTTTGTTTCTGTTGTAGATGCACAAATGTATGTACATGCTCAACAACCCTGAAATGAACCCCTAACAAACCTCGGTTTTACCTTTCTTCAAAGCCATTACAAATGTTTTCTTTAAGTCTGTAAACACATCATAAAAAATGGAATTATAGAAATATATATATATAAACTTTTAAAAATCCAAAAGCTGTATACAATTTCAGGAAGTGTCCATCCCAGAAAACCTCAGCCATATCCAGTTCATAGTTGGCTTCAACAGATTTTTTTTTCCTTCACTGCAAAACCAACATATTTTTATGTATGAGAGCATAAAATGATTAGAGTAGACTTTTGATTTTAGATTTCTCACACAGTAGTACAGTAGGCCTGCATATTCAATCAACTGGTAATGATACTCACATCTTGATTTTAACTAGTTTATCATACAATATTGAGTAAACAGTTGCCATATTTTTTATTGTAAGACATGATTCTTGTTTTAAGAAGAGACAGCAACAAAGACAGAAAAAATTAAGCCATAATATTAACACATGCCAGCTAATATAGCTAGCAAGCACGTGATGATAAAATAAAATAAGAAGTACAATGGGACAGTTTTAGCATTTTGGTTTGAGCATTTTACTACATTTAAATCTAGGGCATACCATTTCAGAAATTTTAAGCAGAGAATCTACAGCTGACATTTTTTTTTTAAAAGCCTTTGCCATGTCAGTATCATGATCTGTGGTATAGTAACAGGGAGGAAGGACCCTAACACGGTATTATGATGCAAGAGGCAGAAGATTTCTTCAAAGAAAAACCAATGGTGCTGCAGAGGAAGGAAATTCAGGAAGAAAACTTAAACCAAAAAGAAACTAAAGTCAAGTGAAGACAGGACAGACAAACTGACTGAAGCTCAAGATGGTAGCAAACATCAACAAAGCCTGCCATCAGTAAATTGGCAGAGAGCAAAGGAAATCACATTAATAAGATACTGAGCAGCTAATGACAAAAGAGGAGTGACCTTAAACTTGAAAAATATAAAACTGAAAACCTGAGACGAGGCTGAGGAAAAAATACAACACTAAAGAGAATCAAACAAGAGCTCAGTGAACTAAAGCTCTTAAACCATGACAGTCAGAAAATAGTTTGACAAAGCAGTAGTAATAAAAGGGAATGAGTAAACACTCAAACGTGACTTCAACTGTAAATTTTTCTATAATATATAGTAATGTAGATTGATAATTATTTGGATAATTATATTGAAGTTAAAACCTCTAGTACACGTAAGAAAAATGTCAGCCTTTAACATAACTTATGGTTGTGGCGAGAATCATATTTATCAGTAAGTTCCAGTGCAAATTAAATGATCTAAGCTTATTTTCATTCAGCTAATTGCAAAGCATTATAACTTCTTACAATTTTACTCCAATGAACTATTCTTCTCGTTTCTTAGCTTTCAGGTAATTTTGTTGAATAGTAATTGTTTCAAGTCTCCATGACTTTGAAGTGTAAAATATCTCCTCCTCTACATCTGTGTCTCAGTATCAATGGCTCTCCTTCTCAGTGGGACTCACCACTCACAAAGGTTAATGAGCTTAAACAGCTCAGAGTGAGCTTATTAAACAAACCAGCGACTGAAGTAGGGAGGAGAGGGAAGACGGCTGAGGAGGAAGTGTGCAGGTGGACTGTTGATATCACTCTATTGGTGTAAGTCACCAAAAGAATCAGTTTTAGTGTAAAATGAGACATTTTGTGAGAAGAAATCATTAACGAGTAGGCAGGTCAGATTGAAACAAAAATGGATGACAAAAATGACTCAGAAGAAGTGGATGCCAGCCTACAGTTCTCCTCCAACGCTTTGGGCAGCCCTGTCACTGGAGCAGCAATGGATCCAGGAAATGGAGGAGGAGAAAGTTCTGTCTTTGTCTCTGATGCTAACACTTCCTCCCAAAAGTGACAACTTAGAAATATCAATTAACTGGCTCAAACATGGTTAGTTGACTGGACCACTGTTTGAGGCAGAAATTTTGCAGGATTTGACAGAAAAAACAAAAGAAAAGCTGGGGGTGGGGTGGTATTGTTGGACCTGTTTTTCCTTCATAACTGCCTTCATTCTTTTCAGTGTAGATTCAGTGAAATGTTGGAAAGATCCCTCAGAGATTTTGCTTCATACTGACATGATAGTATCATTTGTTGGCTGAACATCCATGATGAGAATCTCCCATTCCACCACGTCCCAGAGGCATTATAGTGGATTGAGATCTGGTGACTATGGAGGCGATTGGAATACAATGAACTCATTGACATATTTAAGAAACCAGCTGGACATGATTTGAGCTTTGTGACATGGTGCATTATCGCACTGGAAATAACCAGGAGATGTTGCTCTGTGATCATAAAGGGATAGACATGGTCAGCAATAATACTCAGGTAGGCTGTGGTTCACTCAGTGGGTACTAAGTGGCTTTAAGTACATCAAGAAAACATCCCCAACACCATTATATCACCAGCCTGAACTGTTGATATAAGACAGGATGGATTCATACTTTCTTGTTCACACCAAACATCTGAATATTGCTGCATCATTAATTATAGCCTCAGTTTCTTATTCTTAGCTGACAGGAGTAGCACCCGGTGTGGTCTTCTGCTGTTTCATCTGTTTCAAGGTTTGGACTGTTGCACCTTCAGGGATGATATTCTGCATACAGTACCTTGGTTAGAACCAGTAGTTATTTGAATTCCTGTTGCTTTCTATGATCTCCAACAAGTCTGGCCATTTTCCTCTGGCATCAACTGCATTTGGTCCAAACAACTTCATTGGATATTTTCTCTTTTTTGGATTTAAATCATATCAAATCAAATTTATTTGTACAGCTCTTCACAAAAGCAAGTGCTTTATCAACAGAACAGTAAAAAAGGAACTGGATAAATAAAGTAAGTACATAAAAACACACACATAGTGCTGGAAAGTGCTACTGTGCTGCAAAGTATGAAGAGCCTAGTGCTAAGGGGAAAAGAGGAAGGACAATAAATAATAAAAATCCTAAAATACAAAGTTGAAGGAAGAAAAATATAATACTTCCCTAGTTGGAGTTAAAGGCTAGTCTAAAAAAGTATATTCTCTGTAAATCCTAGAGATAGCTGTGTGTGACAATCCCATTAAGTCAGCAGTTTCTGAAATACTGAAAACAGCCTGTCTGTCTGGCACCAACAACCATGCCACAATGCAACTACTAGAAATGCTAATTTACATAGAAAGACACACAATGATGCCATAATAAAACAGCTTAAATCGTGTTGCAAAACGACAACAAAAACACTTAAAAGGCTTTGCTCTTAATAAGAAGTCAGTGTTGTTTGAAAATTGTTCAGTTTGATCATCAATAGTCATGACAGGGAAATTCATAGATGAATTTGATTGAATTACAAATGTACAACATCACAGCAAACAGAATATGAAGCCAGTGGATCTTTCAGATCTTTTATTTTATCCAAAAATCACAGTAGTGGGCTAATAGGTGATCTTGAGTTACAACGCAAACTCTCAGACTTATTCATTAGTCTCTCTCAGAGCTGAGGCCACTCTCTCTAGAGATCTGTCATGGTGAGAGAGCTAATATACACCCAAGTTCTTAAAGGGGAACTTAGCTTTTTTTTTTAAACCTGGGGTCTGTTTACATATGTCCTTTTGATGGAGAAAGGAATTTTCAAGATAGCTCCAGTATTTAGCCGGGCAGGCAGTCTAGCAGCAGCCTAGCAGCCCAGCTAATGATAAGTATGGGGCAACTGGCCCCCACGTCTAAGTTCGCCCTAAAAATGTGCTGTTTTTCGACACTGAAGGGCTCGGAGTCTCGGATAGAGTGTCCAACAACATTCTAAAGAGGAGAAATGAACAAAAGAATCTACATTATTTGACAATCGATATTTGTTTTGGTGTCTCTGTCCAAATCTCGGGACGCTGGAAATCAAACCTCGTAACTAAATTGCTCGACAACTCACGTCAAAACACTGGTGGGGGATTCTGCTATCTGCCTCAATAAATAGCGGTCACCAGGTAATGTAGATACTTTCATTAACTTCTCTCTTTTTAAAGTCTGTCATATCCTTTATATTTCTACTAATATAGCAACTAACTACCACCATTATATTATTATTGTTGTCATTAATAATAATTGATTTTCTTTTCTTAAAATATATCATTGCCAACAATGTCTATTGTTACCTTTATATATACAGAAAGTACATTTCCCCTACTTACCCCCCCGTTTTTTTTTTTTGTTTGTTTTTTTTTTTTTCTCCATTTATATGGAGTGATTTCATGGTGACTATGACTGTACCATTTTTTTTTTTTGCTAAATTATTTACCCAATGTCTTCAGGTGGATTTACAATAGGGTTGACCTCACATCTCACAACACACAACACACATCCCTGTTTTACTTCATGATACATACTGATCACCTTACTATATTTGTATATATATATGTATATATGTGTGTGTATGTATATATATATATATATATAATATATATATGTATGTATGTGTATGTGTATGTATGTATATGTATGTGTGTATATGTATGTGTTATATATATATATATATATATATATATATATATATATATATTCAATTTATTACTCTTTTTTTCCCTTTCTTTTCCCTTTTTTTTCTGGTTTGCTCTATATTATGTCATGTAATGTCTCCCCCTTGTTGTCTTTTTTTTTTTTTCTTTTGTATATGCTGTGTTTTGTCTTTCTGTTATTTGTGGCATGAAATAAAAAAAAAAAAAAAAAAAAAACTTCTCCTCTCTAGTATGTTGTCCCGCACTCTTTGAGACTATCTAAGCCCTTCAGTGTGGAAAAATACACGTTTTTTGGGGAAACTTAGGGACCGCCCATACAGCGCCGAATTACAGCAAAACCACCCAAAAATTTAAGAGATCTGCCATATCATCCTCACGAAACCAGGGATTAGCCTCCTGAAACTGGTCATGTCTGAAACCGGATTCCAAGGTGAAAAGATTTGAAAACTCAACTAGTTTGTGTTTCATGGGGACGGCATAACCGCGCAGGGAAGCCCCCCCCCCCCCTTCCTTGCGGATAGATATGACATTAGTGTGACAACGCACATTGGTCTCATTCACAAAAACAATAAAGTTCTTTGAAAAAAAATTCACAACAGCAGTGGCTTCGGTGAACGACTGTTTTCAACTGTGTAGAAAACTTTAGCGTTTGCCGCGTAAATCCTCAGCCATCTCTACCTTTCTGAACTTCCTTTGTTGATTTCAAGCGACACGCGGTGAATCTTTATTTGCACATGCGCTGTGTCTTGTTCTAGGTTTGGAGTGTCACACTTTAATCATCATAGCGCCACCCACTGCCTTTTAGGATGTACTACAGCAGTTTCATGGGGATGGTGAAACCTTGCCCCGGATTTCTGCTGTCGGTTACACACCTAAACCGGCTTCAGCTCCGTGTGGACTAGACCTTAGACGCAGGGCCAGTTGCCCCATACTTATCATTAGCTGGGCTGCTAGGCTGCATGCACAACTAAATGTTGGAGCTATCCTGAACATTCCTTTCTCCATCACTCACATATATGAAAGGATATATGAAAACAGACCCCAGGTTAAAAAAAAAAAAAAAAAGAGCAAGATCCCCCTTTAAGAAACAGTTGATTCATATTTCTCCTGTACATTTTATGGCTTTGCTGTACTACATCCAAAAATACTGCCAAAAAAGAAGAAAAAGGAAGATTAATGCTGCCAAAAGCAAGACGTAAGAGAAACAAAATCAAATCATAAATCCTCCATTACAAAGGCTCTATAAACCCCTGGCTTCACTGTAGGTCAATCCCTCTGCGTTTTGTCTGAGATTTTTTTATGGCTAACACTAAAACTGTTGTTTATGTTGGCAACGTTTCACCAGTGTTTGTCAGTGTGTTATTGTAATGACCGTTTCATGTGTTTTTATCAGCCTCTAATATCTTTTACAGTTCATTGTGTTCTTTCAAGGTGTTTGAAACAGTGTGAATCTGGTCCAGCAATTTGCTGACAAAGAACATCCATAGCTCGTTGATTCTCTTGGGTTAAACAGAAGTCCCTAAACTGTCAATTAGTCCAGTGACTCTTAGAAGACATATACGGTTTGATCCTTCTTTATGAACGACCCGTGGAAGCAGCAGCCATGATGGATCTAGCCCAGACAGAAATGTTTGCAGGGACAAATTTCTATTGACAAAAAAGGCCACATCATTAGACGTAATCCTTTGAAGATCATGCTGAGCTGCAAATGAGATATTCTCTCTGCCTGATACTTTGTCAGGATGAAGTTAATTAATAGGATCATTGCTGCTCTAATTTGAATTCTAATTTTCTCCTGTGTTTCAAATTGAAATACTACAAAGTGGTCATCTTGAATGCTGAGAAAAAGAAAAGACTTGGTTCATACGTACAATATGATATGATTTACAAGCAAATACTCTGGTGTCATTGTGACAAATGAACATCATTAAATAAATCTACTGCTGGAGCACTCACCCATGTCAGAAAAAAACCACCACACAGCCATGTGTACATATGCACATATGACAAGGAGAGGATTGTCGGAGCTGGCGGGTGGCCATCTGTCATGGGTCAAAAGGTCATGGTGTTTATTAGTGTGGAACACAGATAACCTGTGATGTGTGGCAGCTGAGGGGGCTTCACTGACACTGCAATAATAACAGTAAACACTAATGACATGTGTCAAGTACTTTCCACTTGTCTGGATGATCACGATGATGAAGAGCATCCTCACTTTGTCATTTTCACTGAGGCTTCAGTGTTAAAGATAAAAGACGAAGCAAAACAGGACATAAATTTAAGACTCCTAATATATATATATTTTTTTTTTATCAATGTATGGTAAAAAATATATATATATATTTATATATATATATATATATATATATTTATATATACATATATCATTTGATTCAACAAATTCTTTCCATTTTCGTCTAAACAGCAACTGAAATAACTGTACATGACATGTAAACGTTCTCGAACGCACACATAGAACTAGAACATTTAAATACAACTAAAATGGCTGTCACAAAATCAGATGTTAAAACAATTAATGTCAGCCATGTGATGAGATGTTGACCTGTTCTGGGTGTCGCTCAGTGAGATAAGTCTGTAAGCTCCAAAATCCCCACACACTTACCCACTCCTCCTCTGAAAGAACATTTTATATAAAGCAGGTACAAAAACGGAAAATCTGAATGAATCAATCAATTAATAATTGAGTGTTGATTAACATAATTCATGTTAACCCTTTGAGCCTACTTTGTAGGCCCCTGCTCAACAGTTGCATACCCATATTGAAATTAATATATCTTTATAACCACAGGGTCTGATTGAATACAGTTGGAGTCACAGTGGAGGAAACACTTATGTGATCTGTTAAAATGTGTAAACAGCTGTATATTTGATTCAAATCAAAGCTATTTACATAGCACAAAATTTACAATAAAGTCTGTCACAGCCTGATTCGACAGAACCCACTGTTGCCCATATGTAATCAAATTAATTCCACATTAGTTCAGTTTATAATAACTTCATTCATATAAGCCGATTTGCAAAAATTATTGTCTTGTAATATGTGTTACTAGTGAATAATAAATGAGGATGGTTCCCAGCACATATGGTAAAATACGAATATGAATATCCCTGAGGAATCATGGAATCATACGACTAATACATACAGTGTATATATATATATATATATATATATGTGTGTGTGCGTGTGTGTGTGTGTATGTATATATGTATACCAGCTGAAAATGAACTGGAGGAAGAACACCATGGTGGAGCTTTGACTTAAACAAAAGCATCAGTACTCCCCAGCTGCAACACAAACATCAGCACTTATTCTGGGTTCAGCTCCCAGGTGGTCCGAGGAGAGCCATAATTCAAGTCTCCTCTGACAGACTTACAGCTCACAGACTGAAGCTGGATGTTGACATTGCAATAGAGGGAACAGTTTACAACCATCGACATAAGGAGCACAGACTCAAGAAATCGCTCCCTGGAAAGCCGCACTTAACTCTGCTCGCCCATTTTTCAAGAGCAGACTGAATTCCATCATCTATAAATTTCTCTGGAAACGGACTGTTATGAATGCGTGTGTGCGTTTGTGTGTTTGAGAGAGAGGGAGAGAGTCTTGGCATCTCCAGCTACTATGCAAAGTATGGCTTTAACATACAAGATAATATATTCATAGCTGTTTTATGCTCATGCATAACACAGTATATATCCTTGGGGCTTTCATTAATTAAGAAGTGCTGAACACACATTTACACACATAGTAATATGTTCTTTAAACTGGAAAGCTCCACCTGCGTTCATGTATAGTTCACAAAAACAGCATGCTTTTGTTACTGTTTGCTCCTGAATAGCACATTGGATGCTGCAGGGAGAAGGGAGTTCAAAGTTCTCTATTCTCTGTAGGGATGAAAGAGGCGATCATGAAAGCACCAAGAGGACCTCATCCATAATGAATGCAGAGAGGAGGTGAATCATCAATGCAAGCAAGGTTACATCTGCAAGCATAACTCTTTCAACTTAATATCTATTTTTGCACCATTTGTTACAACCCTGATTGAGTCTGGCTAAAATCTTGTCAGTTGCATTTTTTTAAATCCAGGGTGACCTTTCAGTAAAGCTGGAGTGGAGCCAGTATTACATCTACTGTATGTTAACACCAACTCTTCTGAGATGTCACCTTAACTCTTAAAAGCTGCAGACAATCACCAAAAATGGCAAAAAAAGAAAAAAAAAAATTTTAATCACAAATAAAATTTCTTTTAATGCAAAATTTATATTCTCAAGCAACTTTTATGTGAAGTTGATTTAAAGCTGTTGGGCAATCCTTTTCTACAGACGTCTTTAGCTGAGATTGGAAGAGAAGGACTATGTTCACTTTCAAGCAAAGAAACAAAAGGGGATTATCGAGACAGCTGTTCCCTTCAGTTTATTGCAGAGGAGGACACAGCAAAGTGACATGAAAACACCAAGAAGACAAACTGCAAAATAAAAATCTCTTCACTGCAACAGAAATAAGGAACCCAAATGCTCAACATCAGCCATGAAAATTAGGGGTTTTGTTGGAGTAATGTGAGTTTCGTGTGAGAACTACACTTCTTACTTGTAGAGGAGCACAAAGGAAATGCTGTCGGCTTGGAGAAACAGGAGGTATTTTGAGATTGAAGCTGAACTGAAGAAAAAAACCCCTTTTGCCTGTTTAAATGACTACTTTGTATGGATATATGATCTTATAATTGTTTTATAATTTTCTTTATTTCAACATAATTTAACCAGGAGGTCCCATTGAGATTATAAATTTCTTTTACAAGCGAGACCTGGCCAGGGTAGCAGCCAATCAGAATGAAAAATACAGTTAAACAATAAGAACAACAAAAAACAAAAACAAACACTTCTTTTTACATTTGCAGTCACTTTCATGTCTCAAAGACTAACTGGGTTTTTTATATCATTATTATTAATTTAGGTTATTCAAGCTGTATTTTTGCTTTTTTTTATTTTAGAGGTTTTATCCAAAAGTTATTCAAACTTTATATTCAGGTATGCATGTATTTTCAGGGTTCAATTTCTCAGTTTACAAAAAAAGAAAATAAAGCAATCTACTGCACACGAAAATCAAAACTTTGTAGAATTACAGTTAAACAGATATAAAACTTCTGATTTAGCATAACTGCCTATAATGAATCATCATAGATCAATATCTTATGGCAGTCCATGGGATTTACGAAAAAAAAAAGGCAGAAGAACCATCACACTGTGCCATCACACTGTAGAGTCAGAGGAACGTGGTGTCCAGATTTAGGACCAAATAAGCTGAAATCCAGTTGCTAAAGATTTACTAATTAAAGTAAATATATCAAGAAATACTTAAGAGAAGAGTTTTGTTGTTGTTTTATTGACAGATTACTGTAACTGCAATAGAGGAAGTGAAGGTGGACTACACTTCATGAAGGACACTGTCATTCTAAGGATTTAGGGCTTTAAAATGACCAAATAATGACTTGACTATCGGCTACAGTACCTGGCTAAAGCGTGTCATCTTTTTCTCTGATTGCGCTTAAATAAATTTTGTGCTTTTTCATCTTATCTGAGAATCAACTACTGTATGCTGAAAACTGTTTATACAGTATCTCCCCTAATGACATAAAATGCCAGCCAGTTTAACCACCTAAACTCATTATGTCCATGAACATAAGACATAATACTCAATATTAGTTGTCACAGCTCTGTTAACCGTCCATGTTTAATATAAATTTAAAAAATAATAACTCAGCAGTGTTTCAATGGGGCTGAAGACCTAGATTTTTTATTTCTCATAAAGTAAAGAATGAGCAGTGACTTGACTGCAGCCCTCTGATCCAGTTTTTCCATTAACAACATCAAGGACTCTGCCAACCAGACTCTATAAAGGGGCATTGCTACCGTCATTATTTAACTGCAGTTCCCACAAAAGGTTATTAGTAGCTGCAAGAGGGATGATTAGGAAAATATGTTGTTGCAGCAGCACAGGGAAGCCTTAGGTCCTGCCAGTCAGCGGAAGACTTGATGACGGCTGGAGATGAAGCTCTGGGTCTCACAGCTGTCTTTGTGGTATAATGTGTGTACATGCACTATTGCTGCACCACTTCTGGCAGAAAAAGGCGAAACTTTTTCATGCCCGCATCTGTACAACAACTCATTTAATATTTACTAGTTACTAGAGTGCATATGATTGGAATGTGTGTGTCAATACTGTGTTGCAGGAGTGTGTGGAGAGTTATTTCAAAGAGTAGGTCCAACTGGTTGGCTATTGTTGCTGTGCTGACATCACGACAGGCTCTCAGAAGAAACATGGGGGTGTTTCTGTTTGTTTTGGTTCAGTTTTTTAAAGGAGTGATGACTTTATAGTGTGCTCTTATTGGAGCAATTAAATTACGTAGAATGATGGAACTACGTAGAATGATAGCCTGCTGTCTGATTCAACTGTTTCTGAGCAGAGAGACAAAGCTGACAGACCATAAACAGGAACTTTGATTCTCACTCTGGACATTCACATGGCCTCATCAGTGCATAACAGATCATATTATACACCCAAAACCCCAGAAAAGTGAAATTTGATGTCATGGCGCCTTTAATGATTATGTGACAGTATGGTGTCCTGTCACTATGCCTCCGGGTGATCTTGCACGCCTGGCCACTTGGTCATGCCTTTGGCTGGATAACTCCCACCTTGAAGTTGGGGGATCGAATCCTGCCCAGGCCCTCCTTCAACTTGCCACAGTTACATACCTGGTTAACATGATAATAAGTTCAGGAAAAGCCTTAGATTGACATTTTTACATACAACTTACATTCGTTGCACATTTTCTGATGCCAGCCTTCCCTGAAAAAAGGATTGGACGACTGCAATATTTCTGGGTGCCAACTTTTGGCATCCACACTCAAAATTGCGTTGCTAACTTTTCTAGGGAAAAAAAAACACCAACTGCAGCCAAGATTATTGCAAAGGGCATGTGTTATCCTATACGTACATGTGATCATATACAGTACATTCACATAAAACATATTAACATCAGCAAAGCGATTATTAAAGGTGATAGGTGCAGGTTTAAGTTCTCCTTGTCAGTAGGTGTCCCACACACACTCATTTACTCAATTAGCATTAGCAATGTTATCCAACTGGCTAGCTGTTAATTGACATTAGCAAATGTTTAACTTAATGTCCAGGAGGAAAGGAGCTTTTGAGCCCTTTTGCTACCTTCACCCTCATCCTGCTTAATTTTTTTTTTCTGCTTGAATTAGAAAAATGTAACACTTGGAAGATTCATTCTCTACTCAGAGCTAGCAACTCTTAAGCTAATGCTAATGGCGCAGAATCCTTTCGTGTAGACATTGGTATGGTATTCAGATGTAAATATTTATATATTCTGGACCCATCAAAATTGATAAAACAATTATTATGTTATATATATATATATATATATATATATATATATATATATATATATATAGACCTTTTTCTTTGTAAATTAATACTTTTACTCTGCACCCCTCGAAAATTTCTCTGAATGTATTGTATTTGGAAAATTTATTGTTTTGTATATGTTGTATATGAAGTTCAACCAGCATCATGGTAGTGCCAATCATAAGACAACCCAGACACATATGCTCTTGTATCTCTTTTTTTTTAGTAACTGCATTATTAATGAAAATAACTTGTTTCAAAATGTTTTTGCTTGAGCTGCTTCTGTCTTTTAGCATGATTAATGACAGACCTCCTCATTTCTATTTCAGGTGCATTGCTTTTATTCAGTTTGTACATCATGCTATACAATTATACATTTCAGACAACTGGGATAGAATAAGAAAGTACTACATTGTTTGTTTACTGCACTGTAATATCCTCAACATGTAAAAGATACAGTATTGTGTATTCATGTTCTATTCAGGCGATAAGAGCAGGGCTTCAGGCCATGTGCTATTCTTTTCAAAGCCCATGTGACTGCTCTGCCTACACTATGACGTTACATGGACACAAAATATGGACCTTGTCCAAAACATACCTGCAGACAATCTTACCAGACAAAGACAAACAGACAGATTATCAAAACACAGAAAGACTCAGCATGAACACAACACAAAGATAATTACATCCAATCTAATATGCAGCCAGCTTAAACCAACCATAATGAAGACAGAACATCAACACCAGCAGCAGCGCAAAACACCATCAATTAACAAACAGCTCTACTGGAAAAGAGCAATAAAATAATAATAAGATGAACTGAGATCATCCAAGATGAACTGTTCAGTCAAAATTTGTATGCTTCAATGATTTATTTACAGAAATATAACTGATCCTCTTATTTCTACCTCCTGCAACAGCAATGAAATATTCTGCATCCATTTAGGCAACAAACAGACAGAAGATCATGTGTTCCTTCATATGAGGATCACAGATCAAATATTACTGTACAGTGTACTGGCTCCTTTATACACATGTAAGCATCTACACCAAAGAAAAAAATTTCAACAGCTTTTGACAGAAAAAGAAAACCTTCTTAAAGGATCAATGTTTAACCTTTATAACCAAAAAGATGAGTAAAATATAATTTTAAATAACATAAACATCCATTAAAATGTATTCATCAAACACTACACTGGTGTTAAGTAAGTGGTTATTATTTCTAATCAGGAAGTAAGTGGGCTTTCCAGGGCAAGGACTGGAGATAAGACAAACATATAAATGTGTATTTTATTCATATTTAAGTGACTCTTAAAGTCAGTGTCATGTTAATGATCAGAGCTTCTGACTTCTCTCGTATTTACAGAAAAAGCATTCTTCTTGAAGAAGTATTTATAAAATACCAGCTCAGCTCTGATAAGACATTTTTGTAATACAAGATGATTTTAACATTCCAGCCTGTTCAGTGTAGAAAAGTGTTTGTATTCCCTCCTGTGTGCATCACACCATCTGTTTGCATGATATGAGGCATCCTGCCATCTCTTTGAAACTTGGAAAGTTGGTTGTATATCTGTGAACGTAGACTGAAAAGGACTACGTCTGTTTTCATATAGTCATGCAAATGGTAAAGTGTAAGAAACTGTAGGCCCGTCAAAGTATAAGTGTTTACCTCCTCTTTCCTATCACTCAACAAACGAGTGGGTACTATCTTTATCCTGTCATAAAAATCAGAACACAAAAAGAAAAGAGCAGATCTCTCAAGCAGATATGTCCTCATTCTTCATACTGTAGAGAGCCATGATGCAAGGCCATATTTCTGTGCAGATAATTGTTTTGCTGATATTCTGATATAAACAAGGGGGAAAAAAACGCATGTGAGATGCTTATTCACAAATCATTTGGGTTGCAAATTATCCTAACTTTGTTTTCTCACCCCTCCTTTAATGTGCAATACAAATAATCTGCAAGTGCTTTAAAGCCAAATAAGACGTTTAAACATCTGTCTTGTTCAAATTTCCATATTTCACATTTTATTCTTGTCAGCGTTTCCAATAAAACATGCTGACTGATGCTATCATTTTCCACTTATTTTCACATTGTTCGCATTCATTATTCTTCCTGTGTGTCACTACATTCAGCTTTTCAAGGTTCCCGTGTATCAGTAAACATTCATGATATCACAATTTTCTTCCAAAGAATTCCTATACACTGTATACATTTTTAAACAGTTTCTCTACATGTGCACTAATGTTTGTGACATCTGTCGCAGCTGACTGTGGAAAAGGCTTGTTTTGCCCCTCAGTAATGTGGTTACAGATGGGTTTATGTTTTGCGCTGTGTGTGGTCAGCTGCATGCAGCCATATGGAGGTTGCGTAGCTGTTGTCACTGCTGTTACTGTGACTGCTGCAAGATAATGAGCCTCTGGCGCTGATCTGCTGTCAGCCTGGCAGACAGACACAGCTTCACCCTGGTCACTGCCACCTCATGCCATCTGGGTCTCTGCACTGAGAGGGAAGGACATGGACATGCCAGTGGAAGAGCAGGAGGTTAATATTATACACTAACTGACTGACTTGATGCTCATTCTCAGCAATGCACCATATTTCATTTTCACCAAGTCTTTGTTACAAAGGTCTAACAGCTCTCTGTCAGGCTACATGCAGACGTCAGCTCAGCTACAGTTATCAATGACACTTCAGACTTGTTAATGTTTAGCAGATGCAATGTTTTTCATGTTTGCCATCACACTTTGTTATGTCAGTAGAAATGTCATTTAGTACATGGACATAAGCTGAAGTTATAGGTCAGCAAGGTAGTGGAATAAAAAGGAGTTACTCAACTCTCAGTCGGAGCTCTGACTTCTTGCAAGAGTTTTTGCATATTTCTCCCTCAAAAATCATAGGTTAGAACCATTTGAATATAGACTTCAGCATTATGTCTAAAGAAGATTATGTATCATTTATTCCCCTGCGACCATAAATATCTTCATAATTCCAAGCATTAGGCCATGCACATTGGATGTACGTTTTATATCCCCTCATGTTGTTTGTGGCTAAATGAAAGGCTGGCTGCGGCTACACATGAGCTTGTATGCAATTTTATCCTGAGTTTTACTGTATACTTCACAAAATTTGACCAAACAGGACTTCTATCTTTCTTTGAGGGCAAAGTTGTGGTTAAGTTAGTTTGTAAATTCTCTGGCATAATTTCCACACATTTTTTTTGTATATGTTAAAGGTGCCATGACATTAAATTTCACTTTTCTGGGGTTTTGGGTGTATAATATGATCTGTTGTGCACTGATGAGGCCATGTGAATGTTCAGAGTGAGAATCAAAGTACCTGTTTATGGTCTGTCAGCTTTGTTTCTTTGTTCAAAAATGGTTGAATCAGACACCAGCTTATCATTCTATGGAGTTCTATCTTTCTACGTAATTCAATTGCTCCAATAGGGGATCATCGCACGTCCGTGTTCCGTGTTCCGTGTTCCGGTTTCCGGAACTTGAAACACTTAGCCGGTCCACTTCCGGGCCAGTTCAATGTCCCTGCTCTGTTCCACTTCGTAAATTGAATAAACGCCAACCCTACTTAAATTTTCATGGATTCCAGACTGAAGTGATACCAAGGAAGAAGTGGATCAAAGCGATTCGCCAGAGTGAAGGGCCAAACTTTATAATAAAACAAGGTAGCACGTTCTTTGTAGCCAGTGGGGCACAACACCGGCACTTCAATAATGCAGACTACACAGCTAACGTTAGCAAGCTAGCATTGGCAGGCTAGCGTTAGCTGACGAGCCTATACTTTGTGCGTCTTAAAACACACAAGCATCTGAAAATCGGGTCTGTAATGATTCTTGAAGCTGCTAAAGCTATATTGGGTTTGATAATGGCTGAAGTCTGGGCCTGCTGTGAGAGGGACACCACACAAGGACATTAGAAATCCACTGGTAATTTGATACTCTTTCTTAAAAAATGTTTTTACCCACCAGCAATATAGATCAGTCTCGACTCCTGCGTGTGGAAGCTGTTGTTGCAGCCACTTCTCTCACACTAGTTTGAAATCCACCTTCTTGTTTGAGGGAGATTGTGTGTTCCTTGGAATGAGTACGACAACAGTACACACACTGTATATATGCCATATGCCAATATGTTTGAGTCACCTGGTGTACAATAAGGCAATGTCCTGCCATGGTTTGTTGTTGTGATTCATCTACAGCGACCCCTCCACGTCATTTACCATCAAGGGCAGATTAGAGAGATGTAAGCAGATTACAAAAAATACTAATTAGATTTGTTTGACATTCTGGCTTGCAGTAGTCGTTGTATGTCTGTTGCTTATAGTCTAACATTAAAATAACTGGACAGTTTCACAGTATTTTCTCTGATTTTTTGTTTTGTTTGTTTTTGTTCTCGGGCTTTCCTTACACTTTTCTTATTAATCCACATTACTGTTAAAACAAACCTTTGAGTACCACTGAATAATGCAGTTTGTTTGGGAACCTTCCTCCATCATAACTGAATAAAATTATCCACAAGTATCAAAGCAGCAGTGTTAACAGCTGTTTGAGTTCTCCAAATACAAAGGAAAGGAGCGCCAATGCCTCCCACAGTATAAGATCTCCTTTAGCACAGGGTACACCATCCTTTATCAGAGAAGGTATGAATCAATCCTGCAATCCCTTGCAGCCATAACTTTCTGAGCAATGGTTAATCATGATTATCCGACTGTACTTTTATTTGCATGTATAAATATGAGGACAGAGGAGCGAGTGTGAGCAGCCAATAACATGTTTCACTTCTATGACTTTTGCTTTCCTTTCTAACAATACAATCCTTGATAATATTGTAACATTTTATATCATACAGTATTGTCTCCATGTAACAAAGTTATTAGATTGTGTTAGACAAAGTATCTAAAGCATTGTACAATATCTATCAAAGATCTTTAGCTGTAGTGGTGCAGAACTGCTTCATGTTTTAGTGTTTGCATGGTTGGATTCTCACAACAGCTCGGTCACCTTCCAAATTTGTCCTTTTACCTTTAACCTGATGATGTTTTCCAACAAGATTAAAGGAAAACAAAGCTTTGGAGAAGAATAGCAAACTTTCTAGGGTATCCAATTGCACTCTGTAGCCTGGAAATGTGCTGTACAGCCCTGCACATGCACAGCTGTGCATATAAATTAATTGACATGTTGAAAAGACTGACAAAGACACAGGAAGCCACCAGAAATGACAGTGTAGGGTAATGATACAGAAACTTAAATTTAATATGTTTGCCTTTTCTGTTTAACATTTTAAAACATTTGAATGTACGTAGCGTGAGCTTTCAGCTTTGCATTAATTTTTCTCTGGTTTCACTTCAGTGTGTACAACTCTTAATAACAGTACTGAAAGTGCTTAACAAATGTAGACGGAATTCCCAGGTATTGCTCCATCTTTTCCAAGAACATTTATGTACAGTAATGTGTTTGGAAATCAGTTGTGCCGACAACTTTCTGCCATGTCTGGAAAATAAAAGGAAGATAAAACTTGTTTGCTGGCAGTGGGAAACCATTATAAACCTTTCTATATTGGTTTTAAAGATTAAACTGTATGTATAGTTTTCACGATGTATATCAGTTTGGAAGGTGACTGTATTAAGCAGTCATAAAATCTGCGATGAAAATATGCCACCCCCTCTTCATCAAACTGTGGTGTCACTGTGAAGGACATTAAGCTTTGATCTTGGATTGGAAACATCTACTATTTGCTGTAGAAAGGTGAAGCATTAAACTGTAGAATGACTGCACAGTAAGCCAAGTCCAATTGACTAATAAGGCTTTAAATAACTCCATCTGTGATAATCTGATGAGTTCTCACGAATGTGAACCATATGGAGTCATAAATCCTGAATGAAATGCTCAGCTTTATTTGGAATGTACATTTGGTGTCAACATGCTGCATTACTGAAACAACACTCCACAGAACGGCGCCCCCACAACCACACTTCACAGATCATTATGCAGCTGGTCATGTAAATGGGCCTGTCCATGTGGAAATACTGCAAACTGACTTGAGATCTGTCAGTAAATGGGGCTCTCCCTCCAAAGCAGAACCCCCACCTCTGCTTAATTATTCATGTGGGCTGAGCAATCAGTCTCCCTGTATGGTACTGTACACTATCGTGCTCCTTCCTTGAGCTCCCAAGCTGATTATAGAGCTTTGGCAATCCAAGCACTTTGAATTATTTAAATCTCTGTTTAGCCTGCTGAACATATATCAATGGAAGGAATGGATTCAGAGTTGACATGTCTTTTTTTTTTTTTTTTTCTTTTGGCTTTGCCGCATCCTCCCTGTTGCCTCATCCCTTGAACTTGACAAACATTCCACACAAATCATACACCAACTTTCAAGGAAATGGCAATTTTTCTAATTCCCTACTGAAACCTGTTTCACAGTGGAGGAGGGTTTTAGTCGTATTGGGGTTAAGATTATGTGGCAGGATTAAGATTTTTTTTTTTTTTTTTTTTTTTGTGCAGACTCTCAGTCAGTGAAAAAAATTCAAGTATCAGACATAGTAAGGGCTTTTGTGCACCACCAGGGACCCACCCTGGAGAACTGAACCTTTTTTGTGGGTGGGCTGCATAAACATAATAGCCCTCTACATGCAAATCGGCAAATAATTAATATTCTTCTGTTTGAACACAGAAAAAAAACAAAACAAAAGGGGGTGTTGTTTTTTAGGTCATCGACAAGATTGTTCAAAAGCCACAGAGATTCTGCATTTCGAGAAATTATAACAGCCTTTTATCTCTCAACGGGACACTTGCAGCAAATTCATGTTCAAAGCAACCACAAGTTATTCAGTGAAGAACAAACTGCCGTGGATTTGTATTAATGTTTCAATTAGACGACATGGAAATCAATGGTGTAATATTTGCTCACCATTCTTTCCGTCTGCAGCTCTAAGCAGCTGACAGCTGCAGCTAAGGTGTCAAAACTGTGTGTTGAATTTGTAAATACATCTTTTTGCTGCCAGCTGACATTAAATTACAGCTGAGTGTAATAGAACAGTGCGGCTGTCTGTCAGGTGGGAAAGGGTGGGAGAAAGCATGGGCCAAAAAGGAGCGACATGCTCATCAGGTTTGTGGAGTGACAGGGGATGATAGAAGATGTTCAGTCTGCTTTCAGGCTGCCACAAAAAGGAATAACATCTCCTGAATTGCTCCATTACTGAAGTAGGAGCAAAGAGATGGGTTTTTGCACTCTTTTTTCACCCCATTGTTGGAAAGGAAGTGGGTTTTTCAGTGTTTTACTTATCTTTAAGTGCTTCATAATACAGCGATGTCAGCTGAGGATTTTCTTTTGTTTTGATGTGCAGACATTTTGCAATGTAACTCAAAGCTTTGTCATTGCTAGGTGTCTACACAATAACACCCACCACACATCTCTAACATCCAAAGACAATCGCATAGTGAACATGCAGAAGGTATTTGGTAGCTGTCACGTCCATTATAAGTACCAATTCCAGTACATAAAATGAAGTCATTTCTCTGCCATTGTTGGCAGACTGCCCAAAGCCACTGACGGCTTTCTGTCCTTTTCTGCCACGGAGCTCTGACAAGTGACAGGTGATCTATGGCTGGCTGAAGTCTGGGATCTAAATCTGAAACGAGCTTAGCCGTGGCTCGCGAAATGAGAATTGATAATCGAATGATGCTGAATGAGGGGGCCTGTCAGCACATTGTAAGGGAGCTGACAGATTTAGTTAAGTGAGAAGGAAGGCATGGTGGATGAATTTTGGCAGGATAAAGAATTGCTCAGCGCTTGAAGAGAAGCTGATACAGCTCCAGCTATTTCTGATTTTCTATGAGTGTTTACATATCAGCAGTGTCAGTGGATGGGTAGCTAAGTTATTATGAAGAAGTCATTATAGAAAAACAACAGGCTTGTTTGATTCCTTTTAAATATCACAGCATGGCTGTATTTTGTAATTATTGAAGGATCAGTGTTGATAAGAAAGAGGAAGACAGAAGGGAAACACAGATGAAAGATTTTACATGAATATACTGTACAGTAGTCATGATTCATACTCAGATGTGGACTAGCCCTCAGTGTCAGAAACTCTATCAGCTTTGAATTGCACTGTCTTTGATACTCAAGAGGTATTCATTACTCAGTTTTCATATCTTTTTTAAGTTTCGCACATTTTATGTTCAAACTTGCCTTTCTGTTTGGCAGCACTGGCGGCCGCACTCCTCCTGAGAATGGTCCTTTTCTTTCTTTTTCTCCATTCATCTTGGCAGATTTGTTCAAACTCAGTCAGGCCAAATGCAGAGCATCAGTGTGACCTTCAAAGTCTAGTTCACTTCAGGACCTTCATGGATCATTCCCAAAGCAGATCATGTGCTCTGGATCAACTCTCTTAAAAAAGAAGAGGAAACTTTGTTTGTTTGTTTCACAGACCAAGTCACAAAATGCTTCAAAGGGCGTCATAAAATAACGCAGGATAAAAAATACAAACAATCAAACAACCAGTCAGAAGTCCAGTCAACTTAAAGCTTGTCTGGATAAAAGTGTCTTCAGCTGCTTTTTAAAAGAATCTATAGTGTTGGCTTCATGGAGGAACAGTGGCAGGGGATTCCACCATTTTGAAGCCACAGCTTGAAAGAACAAGTCTCTTCTGTTTTTAAAGTTAGTCATCAGGACAACCAGATGTGCACCGTAAGGGTGCAGCAGATCACAAACATATTTGGGGGCTTGCCCATGCAAGGCTATAAAAGTCAAAACTTAGATTTTCAAATCAATTCTGAACTTCTTGGGAAGCCAATTGTAGCAGGGTACACAAGAAGGGCCCGGGTCGGAAGTGAACCAGATGAGTATCACGCGCACTAACCAGTGAGCCAAAGGGATACCCCTGTGGCTAACTGGCATGATTAATCGAATCGGGGGGATAATGAAAGGACCCCACACTGTCACTCTTCTCCTCTGTCCACAAGCACATCCTCATACAGGCTGCCACAAATTTTGAATTCAAAGACATATTGTGTGTTGCAGTTGTCTCGGAACTCGTATTTTCCAAGATAACTTTGGGCGGAAGTGGCATCATGAACTAATTTTTCCGAGCTGTGAGCTCGTCATTTGCAGAGGATCCCAAGATTGTAGATTTAAACATGGCTGCATCCTGTACCATTGTTGTGTTTATTAAACTTCTGTATAAGATATTTTCTGTTCATAATTTTCTAGTGTAAACAGCACAGAGTTGTTGTCATTGAATTTTACATTCTCATGATGGTCTTTTTTTTTTTTCTTAAAGGGACTTGAGGCAAGATTAAGAAACGAAACTCCCGACTGCCGCTTCAGGTAACTGCAGCCACAAGCAAAGCCGTCACGGGAGCGTGCACAAACTGAAGCTATAATGTTGTTTATTCACCTTTTTCTTAGTAGTTACACTTTTTAGTGTCTTTCAGTTGATCTGGATCATTTGCTGACGGCAGAATAATCCATAACTATTGCTTACAGTGTTTGAATTTAACGCAACCGTCTTCTTCCTGTATCAAAACTGCAGATGTAGCATTATTTGACGTCACGTCCGCAGGGCAGCGCGGGAAATTCGGACACTGAATTGCAGCACATTTTGCAGCACACAGCCTGTTCAAGGCAATGGAGAGTAACGTAGGTGGAAACGTTATTCTTGGTATTTAGCGCTTTATCACCCATTAGTATTAGAAAAATTGGACATGCATGTTTGGGGTTTTTTTTAATTCCTGCCTCTAGTCCCTTTAAAATGCTGTGTGAATGTGTGTTGTTTTTTAAACACACACACTAAAATTGGCAGCTGTTGTCATGGTGATATTGTTATAACGTACATATAACTTTTCTAGCTTCTACAATAGTTGTAGATGCTCACAAACATGCTGTTTGGGAGACGTCTATTTTTTCCCAGAGTTGGTGCAACTGGAATGGTAGATGCCTTGTAATGCTGTCACCAACTCGTGTCCACTGAGACAACTAGAACACGCCATTACTATCAGTACCACATGGATCCTGCTGACAATGCCAGAATGTGATAAGGTACACAAGGAGGGCGCAAGCGTAATTCATTCCCCAATCTCCCAGGTGAGAGTCATGCATGCAAAGCAGTCGGCCAGAGGGATATCCCTTTGGCAAGTGAGAGGACCTCCTGTCACACCGTGAAGGGAGGATAACACTGGTGTAACATGTGACCGTCTACTACAGGGGTGGGCACTCCAGGTCCTCAAGGGCCAGCATCCTGCAGGTATTAGGAATTTCCCTCCTGCTGCACAATCAACAGGTAATTGTGCAGCGCTTGATGCCCAGCTCTGAACAAGTCACAAGGAAACTCCTAATACCTGAAGGATGCTGGCCCTCGAGGACCTGGAGTGCCCACCCCTGGTCTACTAGATGCCGTTAAAAGTTTTGCTGCAGCATTCTGAACCATTTAAAGATGATTTAGGGCATTTTTGTTCAAACAAGTACAATAGGAAGGAAGTTACAATAATATAAACAAGAAGAAATAAAGGCATGAATCATCAATTCAAGATCAGATAAAATAGGCCTTCATTTTACAATGTTTCTCAATGATGAAAATAGTTTTTGACCAAATCTTGAATGACCATCAAGAGACAATGACTCGTCAAACCAAACACAAAGATTTCTGTTGCTCAACTGAACAAAGGAGCCCAAAGATCTAAGGTGACTCATAATGTAGCGGATTTTCAGCTCAGGAGCAGTCATCAAAGTCTCAGTTTTTTTAGACTATAACTGAAGGCAGTTTTATGTGAGCCAGGTTTTTACACTTGTCATTAACTGTGACAGTTTGTGCAAACCTGACTCTTTAAAAGAAAAGCACAATTAAATGGTAAGGTAAAGAAAAAAAAAAAAGACTGTTGGTGACTCCAGACTTATTTCATGGCAGTCTTATTCTATGACTGTCTTTTCCTCAGATCTGGCTCTTTACACACTCCTGTTCCACAGGTTTGCTGAAAACTCTCTGAATCTAATGGCTTGGTTTCCATGCTGCGGTTCAGTACATGCCAGTAGACTGTAACATCAGTTAAGGTCTCAAACAGGATTTACATAAAAGTCCAAAATCTCATTTTCCCATGTCACTGTGGAGAATTGGGTTGAGGTTGACAAGAAAAAGAAAAAAAAAAATCTATGCTCAGATTAGCAGTGATCTCAAAGAAGGTAATGTAGAATCTTGTCAAACAGAAATATCTTTGTGTCAATTTTTTACTCTAAATGCATGTTGAGAACTAAATAAAAAGTGTGGCTTTTTGAAAAATGGATTCAGCTGCTAAACCTGCTGCTTTATTAAGAATAACTTCAGTGATGACATATTTTGTTTATCCGCAATTAACTTAAAGGGGAAGTTCAGTTTTTTTCAATTTTGACATATTTTCTAGCATGAAATATGTTCATTTACTCACCCAGACAGTTTTGGTGCAACTTGAATTCCTTCGGGGGATATTTAATATTTAATATTCATCATTTTATATTCATCCTTATTTACAGACATTTACTTGTTATGGTTTCGCATAATAGTGATGTCATCAAAGCTGCCGCAGTAAAAAAGTCTGTAAATAAAAAAAAAAAAAGGAAAAAAAGAAAAGAAAAGAAAAGTTATACTGGTAAGATCCCCTAGGGGAAATTCGGGCTCTGCATTTCCCCCATCTCTGTACTGTGGTACCAGAGAGCAGTGGGCTGCTACTTAAAGCGCCCGGGGAGCAGTTGGTGAATAAGGACGAATCACTACAAAAAAGCCGCTTCAAGCTCACACGGTGGGTCTGACTAATGTTTTGATAACAAAACATTAGTGAAATGAAGGAGTTTGTGGCAGATAATGCCTTATTTAGAGGCTGTACGTGGTTGCCCCATCACTTACATTATATTGGACATACGCTGATCTCGAGTAGATCTAAATATCTCCCGAAGGAATTCAAGTTGCACCAAAACTGTCTGGGTGAGGAAATGAATGTATTTCATGCTAAAAAAAAATAGGTCCAGATTGAAAAAAAACTTAACTTCCCCTTTAAGTTTTGCAGGTAAGCCGTTTAAGGATTACCTTCCCTTGCATACCAAATAAAAACCAGACAAGAGATAACATTTACAAGACGAAAAGAAGTTGATGAACATTTGATATAGAAATCTGTAATTTTAGTTAAATAATCTTAAAGCTGCGGATGTGGAAGATGTCTTGCCATTAACTTCACAAAGTTCTGCCTCTACAGTGTAGTTGTTTGCCAAAGAATGAACATTATTATTATATTCATATTATCATTTTGTCTGCAAGGCTCAAAACTCAGGCATTGGAACCACTTTTATGCATCTATGTAGTATGACATCTGAGAATGGCTCAGAGCATAATGGTAGATGGATTTGAAGGTGAAGATACAGTATGATATTTCCAAATGTTCCAGATATTTTTGCTTTTTCTTCTACACCTTTTCACAGTGCCCTTTAGTGTAGCTCCTATGTAAGAAAGGCAGCATCAGCTGGGGAATTAATTGGAATCTTTGCTAAGTTTTGTGGAATGACATTTTAACCTCAAACAACTCCTTCCGAGAATGGAAACCACCTTGAAATATTACTTATGATAGTTGTGGGAATTTTCCTTCCAATTCTGTCAGAGTTGTAACCTTTCATTTTAAACTTTTCCTTCTCTTTGGCAAGAAACCCCTCATTGAGGTCAGAATATTCCCCATAAAAGTTTTTTGCACTAAACTGTAAGTTCTTGGTGGTTTAAAGAGTAATACGACATCACTTCACTGTTCAACGAAGTAGAAAAGGTGGTTCTTTGTTTGGCTGTCAGATGTATTCCGATGGTCTGCAGGGTGTTGTTATAGTCTGTGCAGTCCAAGTTTCTGGAAACAGTTATCAGTTTCAAAATGTCAGTCAGACTTAATTACATCCATCTTGAGCAGATTCATGCTGACAGAAGTGATTTAATCAGTTATAATTAACCATTAAGCGGCTAGATAGGCACTGGTTCAAGAGTTTTCTAAATAATGTTTCACAGTTATGATTGCACTATTTCTTGCATTTCACATTGCCAAACATTAGAGTAATTATTAATGCACTGAAAGTGCTAGCGTCACCATATATGACATTAATATTAATATTAATATCAATACTAACATAGCCTTGGAGCACCACCTTACTTATTTGATATATAATGGAAGCAAGGAAAACCATTACAGTCTTAAATCAATGCTTAGATTGATTTCATTTAGTGATCAGACTCAGGACGCTTTCATGAGTTCTCGCTTGAATTGAGCTTTCATGATACATTAGAAAAACAACAAACAACGACTAGTTAAGACAATATGGAGTATTTATTAACTAGGCTACAAACTACATAAGATAAAGTATGTACAAGATATATCCAAGAAATATGTGAGCATGATGATCAACCAAAAGTTATCTGGTGAAAGAAATGTGAGATGGTATGAAAATGAAACATAAATTAATTATCCAACTAAATAAAGTTAAATTGGGTCTGGTAAACCGTAGGCCTGGATTAATTCACTATCACCAACTTCTCGTGACATCAGCAGTGGCGTTGCTAGGGTCTTATGGGGCTCCAAGCAAGAGGCATGGGGTGGGGGCCCAACAAGGGGGTTTTCTTCTACGGTGTCATTTCATTGCAAAGTAAATGCCCATTCTTGTCATTGCTGTGCAGTACAATTTGTCAGCCCTTGGGGGCGCCCTAGAGACAAGGGTGCGAGCAACTGCCTGGCTCTCCCGTCCACAAGCCCCGCCTCTGGACATCAGATTATATTTCATAGCAAATGATCAGGATTCTCCTCAGAGGTTCAGCTTGACTGAGGTGCTTCACTCACGCCCTGGTTCTGCTGGACTGTTTCTCAATCATTTGGAAGACTGTTGGGTGGATGGAAAAAAAAAAAAAAAATCTTCCTGATCTCCTGGAAGTGCGTCTGACTCTCTGCGGGCTGTCAGCTCAGTGGTGGTTCTGGTTCGTCCTCTCTCTCTCTCTCTCTCATCCGTCTCCCCAGAGACGTGCAGCTTCAGGACTGATGTCACGGGATGGTTGATAGTAAAAATACTGGCAGATAATCACGGGAGTGATTCAAAAATCAAAAAATGGCTTTCGCAGGGAAAATACAAAATATGTAACTCGTTTACATAAAGGTTAAAGTCATCTTCTTCTCTCCATCACTCCTCCCTGAGTGATCCATGATTCTGAACTCCGCTGAGTTCAGAGCAGGTTTCGTCTCATTCTTTCCCCATTGTTCCAAGTTTGTTCTCCGTTTGTTCTGCCTTGTTCGTTCTTCCGCCTGTTCAGATTTGTGTTCTCCTTCTCTCTGTTCAGAGCTTCACGCTCTGCCTTGGCAGTGGAATGTGGATTGCAGCTTGTCAGCCAATGGAAGCTGACAGAGTCAGGTTTCATCCAATAGTCAGACACGTCTCGAATGATCATTTCACTATCAGTTAAGCTTAATGGTTATAAATATCTACTTCCTTAATTTCTCTTTGGAAATATCAGATGTAGACATTTATGAACACATCTGTGAATTCTAAGTGATGCATGTGGGAAATATGGATCAATTATTCAGACATGATGAAATAAAATGAACACAATAGAGATAGAATAAAACAAAGATATAAAGTAGATAAATTGCGAAATACATTAAAATAAACATATTAGCTAAATAGATCAAACAGAATGAATCTTGATGATTTTAGATTCCTGTTAAAAGAAAAATACATGCATTTGACATCATTTGATATGAGGAAGTCCATTTCTAACATGAAAGTGGATTTCAGTAGTGGGAGTAAAGTGTCTGTCTTCACCTTTTATGCAGCAAATACTAGAATGCATGTGATGTGAATTTGGGGAAGAAACATCGAGTTTCTAATCACCAAAGTATGTCATGTTGCATATCAAAAGAAAAGTCTTCATCATGAGATTAACATGAGCTTACTTTTCTATCATATAAAAGTCCTTGAATGTTGAGAACACGTTACAAAATTGGCTATAAGGGAACCAGTTTATGGCAGGTCGTAAATACTGTGAAGGAGTTTGCTGGTATCTCCAAGCGTGGAGGATGGGTTCAAAGTTCAACAATTGGCCTTTTGTTTGTTTTACCAAAATGCAAGTTCTGTCCTGGTCAGGGTTATCTGGAGCTTCTTGCAGATGTGGTCATCCTGAGTTGCCCTCAGGACTGTAAATTAGTGATTGGTCAGAGAGTGTCCTTCTCTGAGCAGAGAACTCATTGGGACATCTGTTTTAACTCCAACTATGGCCTTTATCGATCAATAAGCGTTCCAAAGCATATTTGGTTATGTTGGTGTGTATCCTTTTGCTGAGACCTTTGTGCTTGAGATCACTACAGTACTAAGTATAACTTGTTGAGGTACAGTAGTTATGCTATTTACAACCCAATCAGATGTTATACTGTATCATATCCTGGTCAGTCCACAGTGCAAAAATGTTGAAGTTTAACAATAAAGGCCAAGCCAAGCAAGCAAAAATTATTGATAAAGCACTTTAAAACAGAAGGAACTGACCAAACTGTTGAACAGTAAGAATACATAAAGCATTAATTGAAATTGAAATTAAAATGTTTTTGTTTCAGACATTTCGAAACACAATATAAGATATTAAAAGACATCAAATAAATTAAAATCTGCACATAAAAATGTAAAATAAGATAAGAATACATAAGAACCACAAATAGTAATAATAATGCTATGATTAAATCAACTCTTAAGCTGAGTGATAGGCCAATGAGAAGAGGTGGGTTTTCAATAAAGGTTTGAAAATGGACAGTGAAGACACCTGTCTTACATGAAGTGGCAGTGGGTTCCACAGCTGGGGGGCAGAGGGGCCAACTCTGCAAAAGCTCTGTCCTTTCTGAGCTTATGTTGCGTCCTCGGCACATCCAAGACCAGCTGGTCAGCTGACCTAAGTGACTGGGTAGGGGAGTGGACATGCAAAAGCTCAAAAAAGAAAAGACGGGGCATTCAGTGACATAAAACAAATAAAATGATTTTAAAATTAACCCTAAAAAGAACAGGCAACCAGTGCAGTAAAGCTAAAACAGAAGACATGTACTTTTTGTTCCTGTTAAAGACACAATAACGTAACTTTTAGACCTTAAAAATATGCGTTTCTGACTCGTTTTGTTTGCACAGCAACAATCATTATGCACATTTTAAAGCAATCACTTTCCAGAGGCGTCCTGAGGCTCAGAAACAACACTATGTAACTTTTCCATCCGGGATGGGGCGTGATGTTGCAGCCGACTATTGGTTGTGCACCGCATCACTTGCTAGCAAACAAATATGAACCAGATATGAACACAGCCCGTGTTTTTGGCGCAAATTTGGTCATTCGGTTTTGGTAAAGAAACACAAGGAAAACATTACTGAAGGAGGAGAGAAAAAGAAAAAGAGGAAGAGACAGAACAAGAGTCAAGATGTCTTCACTGTCTTTTACTGGCTGGAAGGAGCTCACAGTACAAGTACGATACAAGATGGATGCTAGTTTAGCTGCCAATAGGGGGCGCGTCACTCAGAAAAGTTCCGTTGTGTGTCTTTAAAAGATGTGTAGCAGCGTTTTGCACTAACTGAAGACACAAGCTGAAAATTAAAACCAAGATGGCATTTTCCATTCATATTTGTTCTTGTGCAAGCAGATTGCACAATAGCATATCCAGCCACTCTATGGCTATGTGATGACATTGACTGGCTACATAAGTTTACTGGATGAACCCACAGGATGGCAACTCATCTGAGAAAGAGTCAACAGTCCTTCCATTTTTTGATACCTCACTCACATTTTTTTTTCAACTTCTCCACTATGCATTCATTCAAGTGTGGACAGAATTACACAAACAGTTATAGAAATAAACTTTTTTAGATTTTACACAGTCTGTAGCATTCATGTCTTAACGGAATTTCAATACTAATGCATACATACAAATGGACTAATAAATTTTCATACTTATTCATATGCATAAGTATACCTGTTATTTCTGGGTGGAGCCGAATCCAAATACATTATTCAGAATGGCACAAATAACATGTTTCTTTCTGAATACTTATTTTAAATAAATATTTTGAAAAAAATTTGTATTCAGGAAGAAGCAAAACATTTTATCAAAAGCTGCGTCTCATCTTAAGACTGCAGCGCATGCCCGTATGAGTGAGCATAGGCGCCGATTCTGTAAGTGCTTCAGGGCCCGAGCACCCACGTGGAACTGATGGCAAAGTCGGTCTCATCAAGCATCCACTGCAGTGTTTCCCTACATTGATTCAGTCATGGCAGACTTTCTCAGCTATATTATTAACGCCATGCCTTCAAAATGATCAGAATAAAATTTTTTCACATGGACAGTGTCAAAAAATTCTTAATTGAAGCTGGATTACAACTTCTAGAAGCCAGCAGCAGTAGAGCTCTCTTCTGTCAGACATCACATTTGCACGTGAACTCATCATGGAGACCAGTATGTCAGGGTAAAAACACAGCGCAGCCAGAATGTGGCGCGCACAGACCTGATGTGAATCAGCCAGAAGGCTTTAATTATATCTTAAACTTGATAATTGAGGATAAAGTTTTTTTTTAGTGGCTTCAGTTGAATTAAACCACTAAGTGTGTGGTGAACAAACTGCGCTGTACCTATCCCAACTATCATCAGGCGAGAGACGGGGTACACCCTGAACAGGTCGCCAGTCTGTCGCTGTCATTTATGTAAAATTATTCCATGATGAAGTTCAGAAATGCGACGTGACTTTACAGCGCTCAGCTGTCACGTGACGGTGAAATGATTTAGTTATTATATCGTGTCAATAATGGGGAGGTTAACTTTTACAGATGCATGAACACATGCTCTTTGAGGTCATTCATGCAGTCTCAGCCTATTTTGAAATTGAATGTATTAATTAATATTAGATTATTATGGGCTACTGGCCTGTCCATACAGATCTGGGCATGAAAAAGTTCCCCTTTCAGCCAACTTCCAGCCGACTGCCAGCCACTTACCAGCGACTTGTCTGCTAATTCAATCGCACAGAGAAACACCTGTGTGCCCAGGAGAAACGACTTCAGAGCATAAATGAACGCCCGGAACAAGGACATTTCCACACGCCAAGTTTGGACACCGTACGTGATGTCGTATTTGCGGGACAAATCGTTCAGCCAGTGATAGTGCAGTAATGGTGCACTATTAGTGCACCACTTTTGGCAGAAAAAGGAGGAACTTTTTCATGCCCAGATCTGTAAGATGCCATGTTACCATGTTTCTATTTCAGCACAGGGGGTGGGGTGTCCCTGGCCTTCATTTTAACACCCCCAAATGACAAGTTGCCCTTTGAGATCCCACCATACAGGGCAATTCAATTTATTATTTTTAGCTTTTTATTATTATTATTATTTTGACTTCACAACATAAATACCAGCACCAATTCATCATCACAGACATGCTCTGCCTCTGCAAGTCAGTTTCAATCACCTATTAGCCTCATTTAATGCAAAACTTGACATAAATTAGAGGTGTAATACCAAAAAAAGTATTTTTACGCCAATCTTAAATTTTACTTGAATTCAAATACAAATACTTTTCTCCCCCCAACAGATACAAATACCGGCTGCCGTGCACACCCTACTCTTAGAGTTGGAAAGTCTGGCATGTGCATGAGCTTTTTTCGAACACAGAGCTATACAAAGTTTAGAGGGTTTTGTTATAAAAACTTAGTAAAAAGTAACAAAATGCATCAAAATGTATGGGTGAAAGGAGAAATTAATGATTATTGTTTGATACAAAGGGCCTAATTAGTGCAACAGTTTGTTAACACAGCCAAAGTTTTTCTTGCACAGAAGATAAAAGGAAATAATCTACTGAAATAATCCTCCAAATATTCACTAAAGAGATATTTTTGTATTAAAACATTTACTTGACACTTATGGGTGGCAAGACCAAGAATATGTTTTTGTCAATGTACTAAATCTAATGTGAAATGATACTTGGTGGTGCTAAACTTTTCTCATATAGATGCAGCTGTTCATTGCCTCAGTTCACATTTGTGGTGTAATGTTGTCTAAGCTGAGGGATAGGTAATAATGTCACAACTCAATATTATCTACAGCTTATTAACTTCCTCTGAGACTGCTGAAATCAAAATGATATTGGAAATGGAAACTTTCATGGTAACTATAAACATTTTAGATTAATAAAGATAAGAATGACTTTTAGTAAGTCTTAAACATGAGTCATAAGTTTTATTATTATTTGAAGGGATGGGAGTGGAGTTTCTATTCTAAATGTACTAGTAATAAAATTGATTGACTATTTAGAAACGCAAACCTCTTACATTAAGTGCAAGTATTTCAAAAAAAGGCAATTTGGCAAAATCTTTTCCTGGATTGGTACATCTACAGTAATTTAAGTCATATTAGAAAGACCACAGACTCATATTTCAGATAGAATCTTAATATTAAGCTTTGATATTTATAATGCTCAGTGTCATTAACTTTCCCATCATTCCCCTTGCCTGAAGAGCCTGCCCTTATCAGCCGTCTGGATACGATCTTGTCCTCCTCTGCAGCGTCGTTAACAGCACCCCTGTGAACGCCGGATCAATCCAAGAGGGCTAGGAGGCTATCCTTGCTAATGGCTAATGAAAGGTGTAATTACAGCAGGTCAGTGAAGGCATTCAGACACAGAGGGAGGAGACAGTGACAAGTTCATTTAGATCATTAGAGCTGAAATGTGTCTGCCTCGTTAGACTTCAAGTCACCCGCATTATACTGATGATCTCCTTGTGTTTCTATTATACTGAGTGGGTTGTATTTGATGATGAGGTAGATTGCAGAATTATGGACAGGGGAAAGGGAGTTGATTTAATTAAAGGGATTTGGACTTCACAAAACTGAGAAGATGAGAACTGGAATACATAATATCTTGATAGCATTTTTCTGAAAAGATTTATTGTCACTGTTGGCTTGAAAAAAAAAGCATTTATGCCTGATTAATACTTTGCATTGTTAAGGTCTTGTTACACGGTCCCTGGCATTCAAACCATTAAATAATAGCAAACATTTGTTACTATATGAGACTTTTTTTTTTTTTTTTTCGTTTTTTAAGGGCTTCACTTTCTAGTAGTTTTGAACACTACTGATAGCAGGAAGACCTTTCCTCCGAAGGCCCCTGGAAATAAACTTGCAGCTGTATTTTTAGATGCCTATTAATACCTCCAGCTAATTCATTTCAGCTCTCCAGGCACCTAGCATGGCCTCTCAATTATAGATGAGGGGAAAGTCATTGGATTCTCTCTGCTGAGAGGAAGCTGACGGAAGTGACAGGACACTCTCTGCAGACATTTGACAAACAGACATTTGAAGGACAAGCAAAAGGATACTGGGACATCTGTGGTCATTTAAAAGGTGTGAATTGTGGATACTGTTGTATAATAAAATATAATCCTTTGTTAAAGACCTGAGGAATAGCCTTCTTTATAACTGTGCACATCAGTGAATGATAATATGCACAGACCTCTAACGTTTTGAATTTTGTTCACTGACCAATCACACGATTGATCTTTGGTTTGTAAAACCAGCAAATTCTTGTATATTGGTGTTATTTCTCTGTGAAGTCTTTGAGTGTGTTGAAAAGGTTTACAAGAATGAACCAGGTTACCATCTAGATTAGCTAAATGCTGGCTAACTGCTCTTTGTTTTTACATTGCATGCAGGGAGTACTGGCCAACTTTTTATTTTCTATTTTTGCTAATTTTGGAAGCTGTCCTCTCCCCAAATACACTGCCATATGGCATTGGTTTACAGCGGTCAAAACCGCTTTTGGTAATGTTTGTAAAATATGCAACATTTAGTCGTCTGAGAAATTACATAAAAATTGCAAAATAAGGAATGAACATAATTAACACCTCATAAAAAGGATTTGATTCTTTCTTTCTTTTTTTTTTTTTTTTTTCAACTTAACCTAGTGTTAATATCTTTACCTGACCCAACCGGAAGGTGACACAGCTTTTTCATAATGTGTTGTGTATACTGTACATGTGACAAATGGGCTCCATTGAGTCATGGGGGACAGTTGCATTGTAAGATTTTTTTTTTTTTCCTAATTATGATGACTTTGTAACTCAATCAGGAAGCTGTCAAAACCAGAGGGGACAAATGTGTTGTGATAAGGTTGTTAACTGAAGGAAACTGAAATGGAAAACAGTTTTGTCATGAAATCTCTAACTATGTTCACAGGTCTTATTTTTTAAATATGATTTTTTTTTTTCAGAATTCTGATTTTCCTTTTTTTCTTGTGGTTGTTCACATCATTCAAAAGTGATCACCATCAAACTTCAGAGTGAACTTTAAAACAGCCCTTAAGTAACCCACTTGTGCAGAAGACATTATACCACACACAGAGTGCTGTTTATGGAAGTAAATATGGATGCTGCACTCGTCTGTGCCTTAATTTTTAAGTTCTTGCATAGTTGGAACTGACAAAAATATGACGAACTAAGAGATTGAAAAAGAAGAGAGAATTATGATGGGGAAATAAATTGAGGGGGGGAAGACCCCAAAAAAGATGAAGGGGGGGGGGGGGGGGGGCGACTAGGCCACCGAGAAATGTCCCGGTGCTCCCGATGGCCAGTCTGCCGCTGCAGTAGGTCGAATGAAATGTGCTACAGCCGTTCAGACTGAGTTCACTGAAAAAGGTCAAATATATATCCAATTTTGTATCACATATGAAAGTGGCCTGGGTTAGATTTTTTTAAAAGAATTGAAATTTATGCTATTCAGACTGAAATAAAAGATCTGACATGAGTCACACAGAGACAAAAAGTCAGATTTGAGTCACTTTAGCCTGCAGTGTAAACGGAGCCTCTGTTTGGTAAATATGGAATTATGATACTATTGAGATACAATAGAGGTTGATCATTATGAGCTTTAGAGGCTTTATATATTGTTGGAAAATTTTAAATTCTATTCTGGATTTTAAAGGGACTCAAATAAAAGAAGCAAAGAATGGAGAAATATGGTTCATGCTAATTCTCATCATAACTCTATTGATCAGATGAAGGCTTTTCAGAATATTAATGGAACATCATTATAATAGCAACTTTCTGTAGTTCAATCTTAAAGGAGTCATCACTCGGAAATCCCACTTTTTCATATTAAAACATGTATTGGAATAGGACCTCAGGTAAAATGTGCCAGAAACTCCGGAGAGTGAAAGTGGCTTCGTTTTTGAGTGCAGGCTCTCGCTTCTCACCAGAATCGGCCACAAGAGTGCGCTTTCCACAGTAAGCCATTTGGTTTTCTCTCTGTTAATGACGTGATCCACAGATGCTGCTAGCTGCTAAACTAGCCTCTTTAGCACCACCTGAAATCAGCCGATTACCCGCCCCGGAGTAGCGATTAATGACCAGCTTTGGAAGAGAGGAGGACGACGACGAGAAGGAGGAAAAAAAATCTGCGGTGCTGAGTTGCTTCAGCAGAAATTCAGCAGTTTTCAGTGCTGTGACAGGAGGGACAGCACTACCAGGGACCAGTGGATTATATTTATTCAGTGAGGATGTGCAGTTGGTAAGTGTTGCTGCTTGTGTAACTTATTATCTTTTGTGTAAGAGACCAGTAAACGATGGTAGACAAACGGTGACAAGCTGCTAATGCAGCTATAAAAGCTAACACTGTTTGGTGAATTTCAGGTCAGACATCTGCTCCTTATATTCATCAGAGTCCAGCCCTTTTACTCCGCGGATCCTCTCTATCAACCGTACCGTTACATTTTCATCAGTTTTTTTTTTTTTTTGTTGGGGCATCATCCACAAGTTTTGCTGCATTAATGCCTTTACACACCTACTCTGAATATTTCGTCTAAAAGATTCGCATGGCAATAGCTTTAATAAAATTAATGTCAAGTCAACGGGAGCGTTCACATCAGTGGCAAAATTCTGTCTTGCAATTTTGCGATATTTATTTCTTCGAACTGAGGTAGATTTTCTCTTTCTCTTCATTTGAGGTTATTAGCTACAGGTGTTATATTTAAAATCCGCATTTGGCATCTCCACGGTGAGATCAGCTGTTTTTTAGCATCCAGAAGTTTACCTGCAGCCGCCTCTCCATCTGTCACTGCTGCATGTGCTCTCGTTCCTCTGGAATAACAGATGCAAGTTTTTTCTTGCATCTTCGTAATTTCGCATCGGAGCAGGTGTGTATAGACAAATGCGTCGATATTTCTCCTCCGAATTATTCGCAATTTCATGCCGTTTATTGGCATCGGTCCCGGTGTGAAGAGGCCTTTAGTCTGAGTCAGGGTGTTCAAAATTTGGTAATATAAAGCAAGTGAAAGAAGGTAGGCCCGGAAACTTGTTTTATATGCAAGTCAAAGGACACATCCAGGGAAAGAAAGATAACTCCACGCTTTCACACTGGCATACTGGAAACATTTCATGTGATCCATGTAATTATCGAAGTAATGAGTCTTGCTGAAGCGCTCATGTCCACAAACAATAATGTATTTCAATATATTTTTTTAATTATAGTAATTTTCAAGACACACAAAGAAGCTTTCCAGCAGGACAACAAGAATATACTTTTAAATGTTTTTTAATGTTTTTGTTTGTTTGCTTATTTTTTCAGTGGATTATGGAGTTATTATGAGTTCAGTTTCTCTTAATGTTCGGTCAGCTGTATGCTGTTTTTGAAGTACTCAAGTATAAGTGGATTGGATTTGATGAAGACAAAACACAATATATTTAAAATACATTTTTTTCAAAAAATACTTAAAGATACCCATTAAAAAAACTTTAAGATAATTTAAAACAGCTCTAGAAAGATGGGTTCTGATGAGTTTCTTGAACAATGTAAAGTCATGGCAATTATAGTTGTCTTTGGGGAGCAGAGAGTGATGGTCTAGTGATGATGGAGTTTGACAGGTGTAATGTGAGTAAAGAGTCCAGCAGCAGAGCTTTATTTGAATTGGAGCTTGTTAAGGACTGTGTGCTGAGCCATACAGGATGCTATTGCAACCATCAAGTCTGGATGTGACTAAAGTATGGATGAGGGTTTTAGCTGCATGAATGGAAAGAGATACTGTATATGGAGACAGGTGATGCTTTTCAGGTGGACAACAGTTCCAGTCTTTTCAAAATTCAGAAAAAAAATAGTATCTTCCAGTTATTTTTCACTTTAAGACATCTGCAATTTGACTAACTGATCACTTTCACCAGACTTTGTTGAATCATGGCTGAGCATCACCTGTATACAGTAGTAATGAAGCTGTATACCATGTCGCTTATAATTTCATCTAATGGAAACATGCACAATGAGAAAATATTGGTCCAAGCACAGAACCCTGAGGAATTCCATGACTTACTTTGGTGAGAGAATCATCATTTACATAAACAATCTGGAATTTATCAGATGCATAACATTTGAGTCAGCCCAATGTTTTTTTTTTTTCTTTACTCCCAATTAAATGTTCAAGCCTTTAAAACAGATTGTTGTGATTGATGCTGTTGAATGCAGCATCAACATCCAACATGACAAGTACAGACAAGATTCTGTTAGCTGAGGCCATGAGGAGGTTATGGCCTCAGATAACATGACGATTGTGTCACAACAAAGGATACAGCTTGTTGCTTTCTGTCTGCTTTTGTTTATTTTTTATGCTTCCAGACTGTTGTGGATTTTTATGCAACTATAACTACACCAAAATCACAAGGGGTTTATATTTACTATGTATTCACTGTCATCTTTTCAGTGTTATAAGGAACACAAAGAAAAGAGTGTGAAAATCTAAGTGTGGAATAAGGCTGCCTCTCCCTCCTGGGACAAACTCAGCAGCAGATGAACCGTGTTACATTTTTCTCAAAGAGTAAATCCCTCTGAACTGTTTCTCAGCTGGGCTGCTCCTGGTCCGCCACCAACATATTCATTACTCTTGTGAGCGACAAGGAGAGCACATGGGTAAATTGGGTTTAGCTCCTGACCTTTGGGGTTTGATTAATGGCCCTCTGTTCAGCAACTCTAGTAGAGGTCTAGAGTGCTGCTGAGTGTTGAAGGGGTGAAGTGATAGGCTAAGAAACCCAGCTAAGACCAATACATTGTACATCCACTTAGTCACTTCAAATTTAAAGGTCTGGAACAAGTCAGGGCCTACTGACCCTATCTAAAGCATTACCTCTGCCTTCATAATTTTTCATACAAGCCAACAAGGCATTATTGGCATTATTATTATTATTTTTTTTTTTTTACTAATACCTTAGTTGACTGTAATTGACAACATGGTAACAATGATTATTTCCACACATGATAATATATTGTGTGTGTGTGCGCGTGTGACAAATCTACAGCATAGACCTCAGGGGCAGTTTTCCAGTTCTATTATGGCAGATTATTTTGGCATATTTTGTGGGATTGCTCTTTATTCTTTTGCTGCTCAATGTTCTGTTTATCTTCTTTGTTTTAGGTTGTCAGGAACATATTCACACGCAGAGCTGGACTGGCAGAAAAATGTGATTAGCAATGGTCGAATTTCCAAATCGAATCCGGTTGACAGCATAAAACAGAAAACGGCAGTGGGTCTCCTTTAATAACCCTGCTTGGCTTTGAGTTATATCTGCCACACACGAGCAATCAGAGACCAAGAGCCAGATAATCAGGTTTGCTTCCTATACCCTCCTATTATAACAAATTAAAGAGGTCTGGAAACCTTTTCTTTTTTTTTTCTTTTTTTACAAACAACAGGTTCTTACCTTCTCATTAGCTAACAGACTAGCAAATTGATTCGTATTGATTTTGCCAACATCTTACACCAGCAAGCCTTGTATGTGGAATTCTACAAGGAACTGCACAAAAGGTCATAGCATATTCAAAGCAGACTAAAGGATTTCTTGGGGGTTTTTAACCAAGGGTGTCATGTACTGTTGACTAAAGCAGTAAGTGAGAAGGAGGAAGCCTGATAGGCTAAATAAATATGTATGAAATCCTCTTGTTAGTTTACATGTGCACCATTTCATAATGATTTCAGGTGTTGTCGGCTTTAATCTAGATGTGTATCAATCTTTGTTGTACTATGCCTAATCTGCTGTTGAAAGAAAACATTATTACTTTGCGGCAAATTAGCTGAATATTGTCCATCCTTATTGATACATGTTCAGCTCAAACTACACAATGAACCACAGGTGTTGACTATATTTTCCAGAAAAGAATGTAATTTAATGTGTGTTGAATTTACAGAATCTGCGGCTGTTAAATTACAGAAGGAAAGACATGTGATGTGAAGTACAGGAACAAGAGTGTGTGACAAAAAGCATATGTTTCCTTTGGTATTTTTTTTTATAACTGAGCATCATCAGCACCATGTCCTGTGTTCCTGCAACCTGCTAAATAGTAAGAGGCAGAAGAATAACTGGCCAAATGGATCCCTGGGGAGAAGAGAATAAAGGTTTTACAACACAATCATTTTCTCTGTATGATAAATTACCATCTGTTGAAGTGATACCTGGGTTGATGTGTTTCATTAGATACATGTTGCCAGAAATAGGTTGAACCCCCCCTCTGCATTCAGAACTGCTTTAATTCCTATAGATGCTGTATAGATTTTGTTCCATGTTGACATGATAGCATCACACAGCTGCTGCAGATTTGTCTGCTGCACATCCATGACAAAAATCTCCCATTGCACCACATCCCAAAGGTGCTGAGATCTGGTGACTATGGAGGTCATTGGAGTACAGTGAACTCATTGTCATATTTAAGAAACCAGTTTGTGATCATTTGAGGTTTGTGACATGGTGCATTATCCTGCTGGAGGTAGCCATCAGAAGATGGTCATAAAGGGATGGACATGGTAAGCAACAATACTCGGGTTGGCTGTGGCTTTGAAGCAGTGTTCAGTTGGGCCCAAATGTGCTAAGAAAGTATCCCCAATACCATTACTGTACACAACTATAGATACAAGGCAAAATGAATCCATGCTTGATATTTTCTCTTACTTTCCCCTCTCTGTAAACCCTAGAGATAGTTGTGCATGAAAATACTCAGACCAGCCAATCTGACACCAACAGTCATGCCAATTTCCAGTGTTTTGCATGTGTGTTCAAAGGAACACATTTACCAAACAAAGTTTACAAAGTTAGGATTGCTATTCAGTTGAACTCAAGTTTGTTTAACTTGATGATTAGATTTACACTCAGGGCTGGATCCAGTGGGAGGATACACCGTGGACAGGTTGGCAATTCAGCATGGGGAAAAACAGAGAAACAATCAATCATTCCCAATTTTTTTTTCTTTCCATGTCAGCCAACCCAAGATCATGCCGTCGCACCTTGAGTTTGTAAAATCCTTTCATACGATGGTTACTCAGTTTGCTGGTTGTGATGCTGAATCAAAACAGTATACAATGTCATTTATTATTGTAAAATTTGACACAAATGTTTATCATTACCAACTTATAAATCCTGACTTTGGTTATTTTAATTACTAAAATCAGTATTTATAAGCTGGCAGTTTAAAAATCTTATATCACTTATATTGATTCATACTGTATGATGGTTTTAACAAAAATCTGTGACTCCCCAAGACTGAATTTGGTGGACACTGGTTATATTGTGACTTTGCAGTTGTAAAGTTTATGGTTATGCAAGTTGAAACAAGTATTTATAGTAAAATTTTGTCCATTGCTTCAGTTGATGACAAATATAAATGCAACAGAATTTCAGAAGCCCATAGCAGCAAATTTTGTATATTGAGTTTAGTACTACTGACTGTATAAAAGCTTATAACAGTTTCAGGTAATGAACAGGTTAAATAGATACCTCCCATCAATTAAATGCTTTCTTTAGCATTTAAGGCGAGAAACTACAGGCAAATAGGGTAAAAAAAGATTCAACTAACTGGTATCACCATGAAACTTTCCTGGTTTATTCCTCACATTAGGGCTATCATTTCTTTATTGCAAGTTTTCTGAAATTTTATGTTTACATATGCAAATTAAGTGTTATTTAGCCAAAAATGTGCTAATATGCATACATTTCTAGGGGAAAAAAAAATCTAAACACAGGATTAAGCCAGGTTCAAAGTTTCTTTTGAATTTTGTTTACATATTAAAGTCAAAAGTTTTTACTGAAGGGATTTTGGATTATTCCATAGATCATTTCAGAATTTACAATATACTGACAGCAACTATATAAAATATAACTTTTTGGCACATTTTTTGGGATGACATATTCTATAAATCAGGCTGTGATTGAGATCAAAAAATCCTTCTGTTAAAACTTTAAGAATGCAACAGGAGCAAAACTTGAAAATTTGGTTTGTGTAAGTGCTGCTGAAGTGGAAATGTTTTACCCAGAGTAAGAGAAAAAACACAGTTTGAGAATACAGCCTTTATAGTTTTGGAATGTAAAATTCTCCACATTTTTGTTCTATAACACTATATACTGACATCGGATCCAATCAGAGTCATGAGCTGGAAATATCAAGATTGGTTGAGATGACATCATTCAGGAAAAAGAGACGTTTCTAACGATACCAGACATGACGGGGTTCATACAAGCACGGTGGTGCTGCGCACCATTTAAAAACACCAACTTTAGCTGCATTTTAGGGGATTTGGGTGCATCAGACAAAGTATCATGAAATAAACTCCTAAAATGTTTATTTTTGAAGTTTTTTCTTACACTTGTCAGAAAGAAAACGTGTTGAAGGAAAAAAGAAATGAAAATTTCAAAAGTGACCAAGTGATGAAAAAATGTGGTTTTGACCTGTAGTGCCTCCCCTTAAGCATGCTGACATCAGTGTTTCGAGCAGTGCTTCATTGAAAAGAGCTGTTAAGATTTGTAGTAAATGAACATAATGTATAAAAGTTATGAACATTCCCCAGCAGTTCAAAGATAAAGATATCCTAAGCTATTCTAACTTGTTTGCAGGTGTGATTCAGTGTTTTTACTGGATCAAACATTTGATCACATAGAAATGGAAAAATCACCTCAGGTTTATGAATCATCCTGTGAACCTAATTTTGGTGAGGTGCGAACAAAAAACTGTGATAAACGATGTTTGAGACTTACTTTGGTATCAAGGATTAGTTCATTTGCACAGGTCGAATAAATCCTGTAATAAGAGCAAAAATGTGTGGTTTGCACAGTTCGTATGTGAAAACAAACCGTCTCATTTTGGATGACATGTTAGCCAATTTACTTTGGCAAAATTTTCCTAAATATTTGATTCCAGTTACCACATAATTATAAACTGTCTGTGCTCTCAGTGATTTTCAGCTCAAGATAAATGTGAGGATTTCCATATCCAATTGAAATGGTACAGTACTTTCTCCCTACCACTGGCTTGCTGCCAAATTCTACTTGGCTCCAAGTCAAGTATCACTGATTTTTTTTTTCTTACAGTCATCATTAAGCAAAACAACTCTGACTATAAGCCCAATCCTGCATGTTTAAAAAGGAACATAGAGCGATTAATTTGCCACAGTTAAAGGCAGACCTCCCACACTGATGATGCATTCCTGCTCAGACCTCACTATGACAATGTTTGCTCTCACAATGCACCAACAATGGAAACAGGGGAAATTACCTCCCCTGAATATGAACTTTTCACTGAGTGGTTCTGCCACAGGGAAACCATCACGGTCTTGATTTTCAGTTTGCCCATCTCTGAAATATTTATCTGGCTTTTGAGAATCACTGAACACTGATCAACACCATTAATCATGTTGGTGTGCTCTAACTCCTCCTGCAGACTCTAATGCAATGGGATAAAGAGATAAGTCATTCAACAAATTGTTGTTAAGCCCGTAGAGGAGATTATCCTTGTAAATCTGTCACCCATAATACCATCGGCATTCTAGGCATGTTCTCAAACCACATCACAATAATCCTAAAACAGAGAGGATGGGTCTGTTAATCCTTATCATCTCAATATTTACTGAGAAAATTAAGATTTGAAGTGTGTGCCATTCTGCTTTTACACAATCTGCTGCACATAAGGCATCTTGCAACATCTTTCACAGTGATTGTCGAACTTGAAAGGGATCTGAAGGGATCTCAAACTAGAATTTGAGAGTTTCAATTAACATTTTTAATGTGCTATAGAAAAACCTGATTGAAAAAAGTAAGGAGGGAAAAAACACTTTAGCATTTTTCTCAAAAAGGAGTTATATTGCAAAGAAACGTTATTCACAGGAGGGATTACAGAAAAGACCAGTTGCCTCTGCCTCACAAAAATACCTATGACCCATAGCTTATGCACTGTCAGAAAACAGGAAGAAAACCGAACTCCACTATAAATTGAATCAAGGAAGAGAGAACACAGAACAAAACAGATTAAAACACAGAAACCTGGAACCTAAACTCAAGGTAAACCAATTCAAAATCAAACAATAAACACATTAGACTTGAAATAGAAATCTGTCAGGAAGTGAACCAAAGGTGGAACCAAAACTCACAGAAGACACTGGTTGGTTTTAAATCCAACTTACTTGTTTCCATAATCACCATTTACCATTTGTTTGGAACCATAAGACCCATACTGTAACCAAGCAGAAGCATGCCAATCTGATTTTCTTTTAGGCAACATTTTAGAAGTTTGCCTCAAATTAGTTTGACAGTTAGATGGTAAGAGATAAAGAAGAAAACGTGTTTGAATCGTAACCCCCCCCCCCCCTCTCTCTCTCTCTTTACTAAATTGTATTAAATGAATGATCTGGAGTCTGCTGAGCTCAACAGTAGATACTGTGGTGACAACATCATAGGCAGAGTGATGAGAGAGCTGCAGATATGGAAAAACTTTCAGCAAACTTGGTGATTTTACTAGAATAAGGGGACAGTTCCTGACTCTCAGTATAACGCCTGACATCCGAGTAAAGCTCATTTCACCTCAAAAAAAAAAAAAAAATTACAAGCTCACTGAGTCACTTATTCAGAAACTGTCATCTGGTAACATCATCAGTTCAAACTGCCCATTTAATGGAGAGAACTGTCATCAAAATGATCAGAATAATGACTATTTTTTCTTCTACGGCTGGATTTTACTTTAAAGCTCTGCACCTTGGTTTTGTGCCACAGACTCGGTGGAAAAAAGGCTGTAAAAATGAGTATTAAACAGTGAGGCAAAGGCAGTGACTTTATTGTATCCTACGGAAAGGCCACTATAAATGATGTGTAAAAAGGAAATAGTGGAATGTTTGCAGTTAAAGGTTAGAGTATGATAAGGGAAGTCCTCCTCAGGGAAGAAGACAGAGGAGTGAAGAGTATAGCTGCAGCTTACTGGTGTAAATATCAGTGATACTCACAAGTCCTTTCCAGCAAATTCAAGTCAAGTCTTATCGCTCAAGTCCAAGTCAAGTCACTAACTCTGTTAGCTTTAATGAGTTGTCTGCTATGTGACACCTGCCATGTAGTTTGCTTAAGACGCTGCATTATAATGCATTATAACATACAAAGATTTTAAGAAGCGTACTTCCCCTTTATCTACCAACATTTTTAAACAGCACTGGTGAATGAATGGTAGAAATTAGAGCAGGGTGCACAGAAATTTAATTAGATGTGCACATAATAGTGGATAATTACCACATTCCACCTTGTACCATTGTTGATATTGCTGTTTGAAAATAGAAAAACCTGTATATATTTTTGATTAACTGTACTAATACAGAACAATACTGTAGCTACTGTTATTACTTTTAATAACATTATTTAACATGGTAAGGACTCAACCCAGCAAGGCAAGCTGAATTGAAGAGGGAGAGAGAGAGATCATTTTTCATGGAATTACTCTGAACTTTTACTGTTTACACACCTAAAAAAAAAATTTTAAGAAGATATTTGCCTCAGTCTCCATGTTGCATGTGTGCTTTAAAGCAGATAGAGTGTCCTGTATTTACCAGTGTTGTATGGTAACAAAGTAAAAATACTTTGTTGCTTTACATAAGTAGTATTTTTTAATATTTGTACTTAACTTTACTTTTACTCTGTTACATTTACCTGAGCATCCTTGTTACTCGTTACAAAATGAGAAGGAACGTGATAGCCAATGGACAATCTCTGTTTTGTTGTACTGGGATTAGTAGCCAATGATGTTGGAGATACAGACCGCAAGATGTTTTCATTGGTTTACCTTGTTGTGCGGCGGATGAAAGCAGCGGCCAGCAGGTAAATTTCAAATTAATGGTCGCATTAACGTGTCAGGACTCAGAGACAAGTCTGAATGTTTAACTCAAATCTCTGTTTGCATCTTATTGACAATACTTTTTACTTTTGATACTTAAATACAGTAAATACTAGCTACTTTTTTACTTTAACTCAAGTAATATTCTTGCCAGCAACTTTCACTTTTACTTGAGTAATTTTCCAGTAAGGTATTTTTTACTTTTACTCAAGTATGGCTTTTAGGTACTTTCTACAATACTGGTATTTACACACCACAGAACAAAAGTTACAGCGGTGCAGCAAGTGTGCTCACTGACGCTGCCAATGTTTTTTAGTGATTGCACATGCACACATCTGTGTTTGTGTGACATTACATCATTGTCGTATGCGGGGAAATTACAGCACACAGAAGATCAGATCTGATAGAAGATCACAAAGAAAACACAAAATAAAAATTGTTCACAAGTCCAAGTCAAGTATCAAATCAAATTATCATTATCTGTTATTTCATTAGGAAAAGGATGGATATTTTCTCTTAATTCTATTAAAAACTGTTAAAATGTTGCAGGATCTTGGATAATATTTTTTGCTTGAGTATATAACCCATGAGGTGGATGTTGTTATGATTTGCTAGCACTTCAGTGTTTTGCATTTCCAAACCTTTTCTCATGGGATGACATTACCTTTCCATGTTTCACTAGTGTTCATCTGGCTAAAAACACTTTCAGGTGGAAGGAAGAGATTCTGGAGGGTGCTAATCTTCACAGCTTCACACAAGAGATTGCTACAGTAGTTTGGTACTTGTCTTGCACTTGTCTTGTTTTTTTTTAAAGCCCTTTGGGTTTTCCAATTTCCCCACCCATCACAGTTTCTCTCTTCTTCGCTGCACTCTTACTCGATTCAACTCCTAACTGTAGGGTTAGGAATTCAAAGTACATTGCTGTGATTGTAACTGATGCACACACTTAAGTTTACGTGTTACAGAAACACATTGTCAGACAGCTGCAAAATTCTTCAGACATATATTTACAAGTTTTTGTATTCAAAGGTTGTGATTGCTTTCATGAACACTGCCAAAGAAAAAGAAAAACTGAGGACTCTATTATCTTTTCACAAAGACACCTTTTAGATGTTCTAGTTAGACTAGGCTGTGTCCTCCTATCAAATGTTGACTTTGTTACTGTTGCTGAATGAGAGAGGCACAAGATAGTCATTGAGCTTTTACATAGCCTCGCTTTTCTCAATGTTCCTTCAACAGTAAACAAATAAAAATGTGTTTTTTTCCCTCTTTCTTTTTAGGATATTACAAACAATGATAATGTATACTCCCATGTCTAGAAAAGACTTTAGATAGTTACACTATCCTTCATGACAAAAGCAAGCATGGAACAAACATGAAGGCTGCAGTAAAGCTGGTTTTAAACTGGGTGTTTGATCATGTGCTTTAAAAGAAAAACAATACAAAAACATTCATGAGCTTTGCTATCTACAATAAAATGCAGCATGGCCTTAAAAAATGCCGCGAGCTGAACACTGCGACACCTTGCTTCCCTCCCATGTGGCTGCAGACTTGTCAGTCAAGCTGACTGATGCAGGGACTTTGACTGTATGCTCTGCACGGACAAGCTGGCATTCTGCTACAGCAGGGGAGTCAATCACAGCTGCCTTCGGCTCTCTACACACCATCAGACTGACAGAGAAACACAATAGGAAGCAGTCAGCGAGAGAGGCTGGCAAATAGAAACACAAACCCAATGACAAACATGCTGCCAAATACAGCACTGAGGCACTGATCGTGAATTGCAAACCTGGCATGGCCAAGGCAGAGTCATCCACTTGAAATTATGTAGTTTGAATTAAAAACCATTAAGTACTGAACTGATTTCATTATGACTTGATCTTTATCTTTATCTTTTTGCATTTCTGCAATAATAAAGCATCTGTGCGGATCTTTTTGCTGGAGTTTCACATGCAGGAAATACCAAAGGTTTGCTCAAACAGAACGTTACCTGGGAATATGAATGTTCTTTACAAATATCATAAACAGGTATGATTAAAGAGGTATGTGAAAACCATTCAGTCAAAAAAAAAGGATACCAGAATCACCCAGAAAACTGCTCCTGGGGCCATAAATATACCTACAACACAAGCTGCCAACCAGTCTGCAAGTGTGTGTGCCTTCAAATCTGTAGTCATTTCCCAGATTCATTACCTCCAATACTGTTGGTCTTCATGGGTCAGCAACTATTCTCTCTGTGGCCTGTTGGTAACATATCTTTTTATTGCACTTACTGCAAGTGACTAGTAAGAAAATATGGGTACAGAAAGCTGTTCAGGGCGCCCCTCCAGTTTCTTTACACTCAATCAGCATGTTATTACTCATGTTTAAAAAGATCCTGTGTGAACTGTGTATTTACTGAAGCTGAATGTGTGAGAGCGAAAGATACTCCCCTTACAGCTGTCTCTCGTGATTGTTTCTGTCAGCCACAGGTGAAATCTGTGAATATATTTGTCAGGAATTCAACCAACTGTGTACAAGGGTGAATACTACATCATTCATCCTTTCCTTCTGCTTTCCATCACTTACTTTATTTACTGGTTTTATGGGTATGAAGAAAAGAGTTCTTTATCATCTAGTTTTTCATGGTGTTCATTTCCATTTGGGTCAAAACTGAAACAATGACTGAACAGACAAATAAGCCTGGAAGGTATCAAGGAGAGACCCCCTCCCCTGCCAAGACAAAGAAGGAGAGTGTTGCTTTAGATGGGAAAAACACATTGCCACCACACAGCTTTATTCTTCTCTTTGGATAAACCACCAAGATAGGTCTACTGGGAGTGATAATTTTCCTTATTTATCATCAGCACAACAGTTGTAGGGTCTGAGAGTGCCTTCATGCCCTCTGGAGATAAGTGGTTGCAACTGAAGTAATGCAAATACATTAGCATCATTTAGGCTCGTTTTCCTCTCTGACCTGTAGCCTCATCTAAAGAATGAAATAGAGCAGGTGATCCAGTGTGTGTGCATTAGCGCACATCCTTAACCATTCACCTGCCTTGCACTGTTGGCAAGGCCAAACTAAGTGGCCCACAGGCACACACGTAGTATGTCTGGTTTAATCTGAAACGGCACATTGACCCAAATGGCCGTGTTTTTGTTTCCCTGCGGCCCTCTTTGATGTTAATGTCCCTCTGAATTATTTATCTGTGTGTTCTCTTTGCCTTCTCCTCATGCTCTCTGAAGGAATAAATCAAAAGAGCAGGGCACACACAGAGTAGAGACAGGAGGATTTATCACGGGGAGTATTGTTTACCGCACTGACCTCCGGGCCTTGCAATATACACATATTTGTGCTTTGCAATCCAACAACCAGCTCCTCCCATGGGCTTGAAACACACACACATAATTAAAAATGGATCTCTATTGCTTTTGTCTTCTGTGCTATATAGTGTATCTCTTGTGTAATGAGTTTGGATTATATAGAGAAGATCTACTTTGTATTCTGTATGAAATTAATTTACTCTACAAATTCTATATGATTGAAACTTAGAGGTTGACATACCCACTGGGCCAACTATGGTTTTATCCTATCCACTAACAGCAGATTTACATGCAAACATGCAACGCTGCAGTAAAGATGTATTTCAAGGTAAACTAGATATTTGATTGTGTGCTTAAAAGGTCATACTGTCCCCATGTGATCATTATAAGACAAGAAAAGTGCCCCAAAAATCCCATAGTTTTTACCTGCGTTGCACCAGCTGAAAACAAATTTTAGAACTTACTTAAAGTATGAGATTGACCTTAATTCCTGCAGCATTGCAAGATAGTGTTCTTAGCTGTGAGGAAATTTTTAACAAACACAAAGAAGGGGGTCGATACAACCCATCTGTTGCAGAAAATGTATATCCACATAGTCAATTGCAACATGCCAGGCACCCCTAGGACCAAGGCACAAACAACCCCCCCCTCCCATCCCTCCAGCCACTGCCCCTCCACCCCCCAGGATCACCCTGTTCCTCTTTAAGATTAAGAAAAGAGCAAACAGTTAGTCCTGTTTGTATCAGTTAAAGAATGTATAACACATTCAAAGCAGTCAGTGCTCAGTGTAGCTGTCTGAGTTCATCTGCTTCAATACAGGCTCTGAAATGATAAATAAAAAGATTTCAGTTCCCTGATGATTTAATTGGGTTTTGAAACATTAAATAAGATGGATGAGTATATGAGCACACAGAGATTTAATGCATTTGATTTACTGCACACTCAAACATGATGAGAATTTTTCTTTATAGTTTGGTCATATTAAGGACATATTATGACTTGCTGTCATTTCCAATCTGTTAGAAAGTTACACTATAACTATGAAGTTGACAGACAAACTAAACTAAGGACAAAGTAAAAGGTGTGGTGTGGGACAAGAATCAATACGGGAATGAACAAAGAACCAGATCTATAAGGAGCAACAATTATAAAATTTGCATCAACACGATTTCATCGGTTCCCCCAAATCAGTCATATGAAGGCATAGAGAATTCAACAGTTTTCTAAATAAATGAACTCCTAATCTTATATTTCATCAGCATATTGAAATAACCAGGTTAGAAATCAGAGTATTAAACAGTAAGAGGTCTGGCAGATAAAGAACAAAGGTGTTATATTACACTGGACAAGGAATGGAAATTATCTGTGGGAGTCTCAAGAGTTGAGATGTGACTGATCAAGTCATTAGAGACAAGCGAATCTCATGACTGAATGCAGCTTGTATGATCAAACAGAATATAAGCTGCCAGTTAGTCTTGTATGTAATGTACAGTATCATGAGGAAAAAAATGATATTTCTCTCTCACAGTAACAGTTTGCATGCAGATCACTAACAGCTTGGAACATGGGACATTTTCTCCTGTGTTTTGGTTTGTTGGAATGCCTAAAAAAGAAAAGGAGAGAAGATGCAAGTCAGTAGTTTTGTGACCTGATAGGCCTCACATTACTACACAGTGAGTGAATATATTCCACACAGGAGGGGGAAGAAGGAGAAAGCATGAGTTGAATATGAACTGAAATGCATGACTAAGCAATAAGTTGCAACAATATCTTTGTATCCCTTTAAAGAAGATAGGGAAAAGCTTTTTTTCATCCTTTGATGAAATATGTAGTAATCTTGGAATCACACAATTCTCTGTCTCTTATCAGTGGTAAGAGATTGATAACTTATAAAACTTCAAAACAGATCTGCGAGCTAACAAAGACACACTGAAGTACAAAAAAGAGCATTAGTATTGATCAGCTCGCCACCATTATAGTTATTTTTCAGTGTGTGTTACAGAGAAATGGGAGGCCAGTCATTCTGTTACAGGGTTGTTTCAGACACTGCACATTGTTAAATGACATATCTGGAACAGGACACTGTGGGGTGGCGAGAATTACAGGTCTGTGGTTCTGATGTTACAGATATGCCAGACAGGCCGAGTGCAGGAGAATAGCCGTTCATCGTGGCCTTCTTTCTACAACTTGAGCTCAGACCAGCACATCCCCACGGTCTAATTGGCCTACTTTAACACTTAGATTCCTGGTGTAGCCACTCTGCTGCTGTGTGTGCACTGTGGCTCCCAGGGGGAATTAGTCGATGATGGCGGATCCTAAAATCAGGATTTCAGAGTACTAACACCACCTGCGAATTTTTTTTTTATCTTAATATTACCATCACAAAGATGTGACTTCTCTTTAACCAAAAATTTGGGGATATCGACTATTAACTCTGAATGGGTAGGTGTGAAGATATATATGTATATTTTTATCCATTACTGTATTCATGTAAAAAATGCATAAAATTCATCAAAGATCTGTTAATTAGGGTCACCTGTAGAGCATCACCTCCCAACTCACACTACATGAATTGACTATACTGTATACTTTACATGGGTTGCATTAACTTTTCTTCTATTGTCGCAAGCAGGCTGACATTTTTGTATAATGTGACAATATTAGCTGCATATTCAGGGTCTGCTAACTGTATTCTTTAACATTATTAACCTTACAAGCATTAATTGCAGTAAGTAATTTATACACATTTATCAGAGTGGGAAACATTTAAAACATGAACTAAAAAAATAAAAAAATAACAGGAAAACACAATATCAACAAGCTAACTGATAGTGTGCATACAGTGCACGATCATGTGTGAGTATGTATGTTTGATTTACATTTCAAAGAATGTGTTGATGTCTTTGAGCAACCTAGATGTTCACGTGTGCACTCGTACACATTGTAGATAAGCACAAATGACATGAGGAGGGGGAGTTTTTAAATTAAAGTCATTCTTATTGACTCTACATAAGAACATGTGTATAAGAATATGTGCTGAGTGACTTCAGCCCTTAAAGGTGCATCGTTCCACATGCTTTTACAATTCCCTGTGTAGAATGAGCCTATCTCTATTCACTGCAGTTGTCACTACTGTTTCTGCATGCTCACTGAGAGACTGGATGTCACAACACCACGTGGTTGTGACATGCTGCGTGTGATTGTTCGCCTGGCTGTGGCAAGTGTTGTGTTCCGCCACCATTAGTGTATCACCATGACCACACTGACAACTGCTGCTGAAAGATGGATAACCAATGACCGACCTTTAGTGCCTACCAAATCCCAACCACGACTCCACACAAGACAAAGAAAAGAAAAAAGAGCCAAATTGGAGTCCGACCGCCACTGCTTGTTACATTTAGCTGATCCGGTAATTTCATAAGGTAATCCTGGTCTCAGCCTTTGAATTTGGATATTTGAACTACAAGCCAGTGCTAGCCTGTTGTTAAAGTAGCATACAGTTTTTAGTTTATTCAAACATCAAACTGTAAACAACTTCCCTACTATTTTATTGGTGTGGCCAGTGGGAGTTCCCACCCTCCTTAAAAATCTGGCATAAGCACTGGGTGGGATTTTCACTCCTGCTCCCAGCGCCTCAGTGCGCGCTCCCGCCAGTGGGACTCCCGCAGGACTCCTTTCACCTGACCGCCTGAGGGATTTCGACGGGTCCGAGTTTTGTTTTGTTTTTTTACGCAAATTTTGATAATGATCTTCACTTTACATATTTATAGGGGACATTGCAGAGCGCAGCAATGACTGAGGCTTTGAGTGACAACTCGCACACAGTCACCTTGGGTCATATGTGACCTGCACACAGTAACAGCGAGCCGCTGCACACACAGAGGTTTAAGGAGTGCAGTTCTTGCTATTTCTGGCGTTTTCTGGAAATCATTTTGCAATAACATTCAATAATTACTGGATTATTTAATAATGATGATGATGCTTTTGATCATGGGAATGAAAATCTAGAGGTCACTTCCCTTATGAGGAGGCTCTTAAACTGTTTTTCACCAAGCCAAGAAAAATCAAGTGCTCAGACCAAAGCTGCACAATGTATCATTGAGCCAAGTTCTCCCCCCCCCCCATCCGCTCTCCCCAGGTGCCACACCGCCAAAACACCAATTTCTGTGGGTCAGAGTCAGAGTGAGTGCAGTGTGGGTCAAACTAAAGACCAATGCAGTCAAAGCAGCTCATGCATGTGCACAACACTGGATTCACTTCCGCCAGAAGGAGCCAGCACTGAGCACGCCTCTGGAAAAAAGCTGGAACTTGTGCAATACTCCTTTAAACAAATGGAGATTGTTCCTGTCCCAAGCCAGCTAAGCTGGAGGTGCTGTGGTTCTGATTATTTTCAAATTTTGGACACCATTTTAATCATAAATTCAACTGACAGTCTTGTTCTCCTACATATGAATTAATTTTCTCACAGTTCATGTACTGGTGTATACGAAGAGTCAAAGGCTAACTCTGTTGTTAGAGAAGTACAGTATATGTCACCTGTTTTGATCATATCTTGAAAAAAAAAAAGAAAAATGCTGAACCACTCATTTATAAAGCACATATATTTACAAAATATTAAAAAGACATACTAAGCTAAAGTCATTAAATTGTTTGGAAATAACCCAATTCTGTGTACCAGTCAGCACCACTGCCTTTTTTTTTTCTTGCTGATCCAGTCCTCAAAACAGCTGAACGTGTAGTTTATGTAGCATACATTACCTAAGCAGGGGGGAGGTGTGTAGGGTAGAGTTAATGTTGGACAAAAATACACAATTTCCTGAACTAGTATTAATGGAAGTAGAATTCTGGATTTGCATTCAATGCAAGGCAAAATATGGTGCCTGTGATTATCCTAATAAAAAGAAAAAACTTCACCGACATATGGTATATTTGATAAGATTTCTTATGAAAAAAATCTGGATATTAGCCGCCACATGCTATTAAGAGATATAAAAGATAAAACAGTTTCAGATTTTTACATCCAACAGCTAATGATAAGATCTCTTAAGCACATCAGGAAAGTGTTTTAAACATAAGTTAGACATTATTAGCTGCAGTGACATCATAGTCATACATCTATTCATGAGATGAGAAGACTACATTTTATATGTTCAAACACTTGTCAGGCTCACCACCACATATTTTTGTCCCCTTAGAAAGAAACACTGGAGTCAGGTCAAAGACCAGGCCTGGTGCCCAGGGCCAAATTGAATTACTCTGATTGCCTAGTCTTTTATAATTAATTTGCAAAGGGCTTTAGGGCCTTAATAGCTGTGAGGAACACAGGCTTGAAGGACAAACACTAATTAAAAGTTGCTAAGGATCAGGAGTATGCCACAGTGCTGCATGACTTTTACTGGTAGAAAAGACTGATTATAATTCTGCACTGGGCCTCCACCAGTTCTGCTATCATGAGGGTTCACACTCCCCTCCATTGACAACCCTGTTTATATTATGACCCTGGATTAAAAGACTGTTAAATGGATGGTGGACGTCCTCTGACCCACAGTGCTGGTGTGTAAGGGTTTGCCAGTTTATGCACTGGACATGTTTGACCTCATAGGGCAAAATTATGAAAATGTGGCATTTAGCAGAACAAGCTTCTGTTTGAAATGAAGCACTGAGTAAAATCTTTTATGCTGCTGCAGTGTGCACAGCTTTAAAATTAGCATAAATTCCTGGATCGCATAAAAAGTCAGCTAAAAGGAAGGAGTAATCAATTGTGCTAGATACTAAAAAAAAAAAAAAGTGGAAAAGCTGGTTTCAGGCTTTTCGTAGATGACAAACAAAAACCTTTTCTGCCTTACCAGAGCCCAGAGTCTTCAACACCAAGCAAGGAGTATAACTGAAAGCAACACGCTGTCCAAACAGATCATGCACAAAGACCTAAGAGGCACAGTTACAGTTTAGGGTTAGTTTATGAAAAAAAAAAAAAACTATAAGAGAGGAACATTAAACTCATTATTATTAACAAAGAGAAGACTAAACTATTAAACAGGGCAACAAGGTTATTAATCAAAGGGAACAAAAAGGTAAAAATAATACTTTTAAGAGCTGCAAAAGTTCCTCAGTAGAAATTGTTTGCTGAACCATACCTCTTTAGGTCTTACCCTCCAATTTTTGGAGAATAAAAGCACATTTGAACCTCTCAGACAGGCAAATCTGGGACACTTACCAAACATGCTGACGAAGACATGAACGAAAACACAACTTGCAGAGGCAAAAGCAGTCACCCTATGTCAGAGGTGCCCAAGTCCAGTCCTAAAGAGCTACTATCCTGCCCATTTTGGATGTATCGCTTCTCCAACACATCTGAATCAGTGAATGGCTCATCAGTAGGGCTGAATGGCGTGCATGAGGGAATTAGCTATTTGATTCAGGTGTGTTAAGGAGGGTATGTTCTGAAAATTGCATGATAGTAGCTAAAGGACCAGACTTGGACACACCTGCCTTATGTCATCTATAAAATACCAGGACCTAAAATGAATTAGGGCTGGGGCATCATGGTGTTGAAACAGTAGTGTCCTAGGCATGGCCGTAGCTACCACTGAGGACACTGAGGTCTGCACCTCGGTATTTTTCTGCTATGTACATTATAAAATCAATCAAATAACATAGCTCGAAAGCATTTACCTGAAAACACGGACCTGAGAACACGGATTGATTCTGAAATAACGACTCTTTCCCTACCAACAATTTATATTATAGAACTGATCCTCAAGTTAAATCATATGTAATTCATTGTTACCAAACACAGAAGAAACCAACTAAACTGTACAAAGAAGTAAGAACTAATTCTTCTTCCGCCTTCCAATGTGTGAAATAAGGCGCAGCGTAACATCTCAACAGCACGCCACTCGTTCCGTCACTGATCAGTGATCAGTCAGTCCACAAATGCCAATGTACAGTACATATATTTGGGGGGGGGGGGAAAAAAAAAAAAAAAAAAAAAATTTCAGAGTTAAGTATGGAGAGTAATTATTTTCTTTGTTGCAGAGTTCATTAAGAACTTCTTCCACTGCTACAGTGATAGTCGACCTCATCATTTCTTTCTGTGTAGAGTTCATAATTATTGAATGTACCTACAGTAGTATGGGTTTGTGATTGAATCTACATGGTTTTCATTGCATGCAGCGTGCAGCTACTTCAGGGTCACTGACTGTAAACCTGGATTTTATTCGAATATACACTTTTTAAGATGCGATTGTCATTTTATGTTTGTACAAAGTGTCTCATTACTAAACCAGTCTGAACTTTTTAACAAAGCCTGACGTTCAAGAGAGAAAGAAATGACAGAAATCTATTTTATAAGATACAGTAAACAACAACATCAGTCAGTCTCAGTTTATCTCTGATAGTTAACTAAAGACTTTTAAAAGGGAAGAAGAGGAAACAGAAGAGGACAGAATAGACACCAATGGTCAATTTACTTGAGTTTATTTTCACTAAATTAGCTTTTATAGCGGTGAGGAATACATACTTAGCTTACATATGACTGTCCTTGACTGTTGGGACATTTGAAAAGCACGATACAGCTCCGGGACTAATGGATGGTGAAAGACAAAATCAGTTTTCCTCAGGACAAATTCTTGACGAAAACTTGAGCTAGTCTCTTACAGAACTATCTCTGGAGCTGAGGTTCAGCTCTTAGCTCAACAATGAGTTTAAACAAATAAACAGCACTAGTATACTGGGTTAAGGTGTAGCATTTAAACATGTTGGAATGGCAGAGTGATAGTCCACACCTCTGGACTTTATCTGCTCTGTCTCCATTGGTGCTTGATATTGTGTTTTTGATCTTGGTCATTTCTATTATATCTGCTTGCATTTTATTTATTTACTTACTTATTTATTTATTACTTTTTAGGTGAGGGTGATTGGGAGCATGGGGAAGTTGGAGGGGATGAATTGGGGGTATTACATTGGATCACTGATGTTTGTCTGATGGAAGTTTCTTGTATTATTTCTTTATATGTGGACCCCTGGAAGACTAGCTGCTGCCTTGGTAGCAGCTAATGGGGATCCCTGTTACAAATAAACAAAGCTCTCTCAGACTAAGAATCTGTGATAAAACTTCTGTAAACCAGCACTATCCATCCAGCTTAGAGGACTTGGTGCTGTTTTACTTTGAAAAATAAGATAAATCATACTGGCTATGCCAATTTAGTATTGATATAACTCCAGATGTACTTGGAAATGTAATTGTTACAAAAAAATGTGTGAAACTTAAGTTTTTAATCAGTGTGTTTTTTCATGTTTGTATTTTCAATCTTTGACCTTTGGCATGTTTTGTTGAGTGAATGAATCAAACTGTTGTTGAGAGGCAAAAAAATGAAATTTTTCTCAACTTATCCACTTCAGCACTGTGTGTGGTAACGTTTGTTCGAAAAGCATCACAAATTATACAGATAACATCCTTCCCTGAAACGGTGCAGCATACTTGTTTATAGATCAGGCGGATGTTGAGGTTTAGTAAAGCTGTTGGTATAATAAAACATACCCATAATTATTTTTTGTGTGACTCAGAGTCCCACAGCTCACAGTTATAAAATAAAACTTAGCTAACATCTTTTTACAGTGGGAACAGATTGCAAGAGATGATGAAACCCCCCCACGGCAGTGCAGATTAACTTCTTCCAGGGTTTTGTAGAAATCTTCAACTGCTTTTTTGCTACTGGCTGTCTATCTTTACCTTCCTTTCTCTATATTCTCCTTCTCTCACCTGTAGAACAGCTGCTGCAGACACCAAGGGGGGAAAAGAAAGCTTGCTGAGTCCATTGAAACAGAGAGGAAATTAACAGATGCTGGCTGCCTGGTTTTACTCTTTTGTTGGGAGAAAAATGTGGTCATATGTGGATGAAGGAGGATGGTGCTTTTTTTCAAGCTTTCTCTAAATTGCTTTGTTTTCATACTGACATTGCTCCATTTTACCTCTAATTCTTTTTTTAAAAAAATCATTTTTTTCCTTGCAGATACGCACTACAATTATTGTTTGTTTTGTTGGGCTTTTGTAAATGCTCCATTTTCTCATCAAGTTAGGAAAACTACTTCTTATAATTAGGTACCATTTATTCCTGCTCTTTGAATTGGCATCAGAATTCTTTATGTCATTCTGTTAAAAACATCAGATGCATTTGCAGAACTAAATTTTTTGCACATGGCTCACATGAAAACAAATCAAAATAAAAACTGGATCCAGATAAAAAAAAAAAAATGTGACCATTATGAAATATAATTATCTGTATGATTAAACTTAAAGTGCAGTTGTCTAATAAAAAAAAATAATTAGTTAAGAGGCATTATTTCCAGTTAATATTATTATTGACACTGCTCCCAATTACTGATTTGTATTTCTATTAACTTGCATTCATTCATGCTTTTTGTTGATGTGAATAAATATTTGAGTATGTATTTTAATCTGTTGATTGGCTAATTAGAGAATAAACCTTCCCATCCCTGGGCCTGGACTCGACTGATTGTTTGGGCATGTCCAATAAAAATTTGAATGGAGCTGGTAGCTGAGTCAACCGAAAAGTTTGTCTCCTGTGATTTTACATATATATATATATATATATATATATATGTATATGAATAATTGGGACACCACTACTGTGCCTAAGGTACAGTACCAAAGGTACTTCTGTACATACCTTCAAGGGAATGCTCAAAATTTATGGATAGGGCTAAAAGGTAGGTCTAGGTTGTCTAAGACCCTCGGTTTTTGTTCGGTTAAAAAACCGGGAGCCAGCTCTCCAGTAACGGGGTGCTAAGCTGGTGGCAGGAAACACTCGTCCGGAACACTCACTGCCATCATTATATGGCTACATTTTAACGTCTTGCGCACTTGTTCCAATCCAGATCATTTTAATACTCAGGACCAGTATTGAGTATTAGGGCATGTTTATTGGGCTAGAGCAACCCTTCAAGGCTTCTGGATGTGAATTTTGTTGACCACACCCTGCCCCCAGGCAGAGTTGCAAGATAAGAACCTTATACTGTAGGTGAAATAATGACCAATTTTCTTCATGCAGGTTAAATTTATTGAAGCTTTGGCAGGGGGAAGGGGAAAAAACAGCTCAGCTCAATCAAAAAACTTGATAAGACAGTTCATTTGACCATTGGTCGGGTAAAAAGACCAAAAAAGGTTGGCGTAGGAACCAGCTTTGATATTAAAATGTCCCAGAACATAGATTTGAGGCAGGAATTTCTCTTTTTCTCTCTCAGCCTCTGCTTCACAGATGCAGGCCTCAATGACGTTCCAGAAATGTTTAGCTTTCTGGGGTCTGTGTGTGTGAGTTGGCGGCCGGAGAGTGGTAAACAGTTCTGTGGTGACCTTGAGGATTTTGCTATACAGATGCACTTGGTGAAAATGCTGCAGATATCCAGGTTAGAGAGGAGTCCTGATTTCTTTAGGTCAAGCATTATAATCCAACCGAGGTATTCCACTGAGAAAAACCTTTCCTGGACCTGTCATTAGATCCAGGAACGATTAGTTCACAGAAATCCAACACTGACCTCGGTGTAATCCAAACATCCCCTTTTCAGAGGAGAGTTATCTCAAAAGATGATTAATCCACAGATTTGTGAGAAACGGTGAGAAAAAAATCCCAATCCAAATTGGTTGTAATCTCAAAATTTTCGTTTTGAAGAGAAAAGCCCAAAAGAGTCATTAAATCCACAGATTGGAGCAATCTGGTGTTAAAAAATCCAAATCTGAGAGTGTTGACACTACTTCCAAAATTCTTCTTAGGTCTATCTCCTTGGCGACCTTGCTGTATTTCCGAAAATCCTTTTAAATGAGAGGAGTGAGTATACACACCTCTCCAAGTGCCATAAACAGCTGCTCCAGTTATCTTCAAAACTCGGTCCCAAATCTGTTTTTTTTTTTAGCACTAAGCGAGTGCAGCAGACAGAGACTCCAATATTTCTCAGTTGGAGGTTGGACGTGGTTGCATCAGATCTGGTGTTATAAGTCCAACTGGAATATTCCTCTTTGTGCCTTTTCCCCGTTCCTGGGAGCTACTCGCTTCTTTTGATCCAAAAGATGCAACCCCAAACTTCTGCTTTGCACACACCTTTATAAGTATCTCTGACGTAGCAGCTTGCGTCATCTCCATTTCCAGAATATTCCTGACTTCACCACACAGGCTTTGGACTTTAGAATGAGCTCCTCTGGAGACAGCCTGCCGGCGCTCCAAGTGTTATCTTGTTATGAGAACAGGCCGTGCTGTCCAAGATTAACTTACATGCTCACTTTCCACCCGAATTTACTTAAAAAATCACACTCCTTCACATTCTTCCCTAGTCATTTGCTCACATTACACATTGTTTCATTAAATCAACATTCAATTATTCAGTAATCATATCCTTAATGGTACTTTTCTCATTTATGTGCTTAACTGTTATATTTTTTTATTTCAATATACTGTTTACATCCCTGTGGGGAAATTAGGGCTCTGCATTTTTAACCATCTCTGTCCATTGGTGCCAGAGTGGGCTGCTACTTAAAGCAGCCTGGGGAGCAGTTGGTGGGGTTAAAGAACCTTGCTCAGGGGTCCACAGTGGTTCACCTGAATGTTGGTTCTCCGCGCTAAAGCCCACGACGCTACCACTAGGCTACCACTTCCTTATAAGTCTGTGTTAGACCGGCCTTCTCAGAGATCAGCTTTTGGTTTCCTCTGGTGGCTGGTTTAAAGTCTGGCCCTGGGGACTTCACAGTACTGAGGCTCCTTCGACAAGGTGTATTGGAACTGGGCCTTTTTTTTTTCAGTTTTTAAAAGGATTTATTTAGTTTTGCTATCCTACTGCACATCCTGACTATTGTAGCTAGAAAAGCCTTAAGGGAATCCTGTGTTTTTCCCCGTTTCTGTTTGTAAACACGATTCCAACTGATTGCCCCTCCCCTTGGGCTAATGGCCGCATCACTCTTCAGCTCAAGCCTCTTCTACAAAGCTTGGAAGCCAGTGAAAGCTAAACCAATATTAACCATGGTTTTGGAGCTCTTTCAACGTGCAGAGCACTTCCTTTTCTTTATTGCATCCACCATTTTTTTTTTCAAGAATTTGAGTGAATCTGGTGTCTGCTCCAGTTGCGCTTATCCCCATAGAGCGCTACACCCTTAGGTCTGTTATTTGCTGAAGATAAATCTGCAAATCTCTGCCCAGAAACATCCAGAATACACCAAAACAAAGGGAAAAAAATGGAATACAGTCAGGGGGAGTTGTAAACAAAGTCACTGCCTCATGAAAGTAGAGGCCCAAAGGTGCAAACTGAGATGGATTTCACTTGCAGAAGTCTAGCGTTGATTTTCAGGGGAAAAACTCCACATTCTACCTTTAAGGCCTAAAGTCTGATGTGGATTTTCCATTCAGAGAGTACAAAATGTAGGTTAGGTGCAACTAATAATATGCAAAAGACAGCAACATTTACATTGATTGATTTTCATACATATAGAATTTATATGAATAATATGAATGCTTAAACATACATATGATATTTATACTGAAATTGCCAGATCAAATTTATTTAATTTTATCTTATTTTATTTATTACCCCATACATACACACGCACGCACGCACACACACACACCTCTTATTACCTCTATACTATCCTTTATTTGCCTTATTTAATTTACCCGCTATGTTGTCACATACACAGTGCCCTGTAAATATTGTCACAATCCTCAATAAAAAAATATGTATATAAAAAACATTAACATCGAGGAAGGCTGTAACTAGTTGTGTTAATTAACTTAAATCTGACTTATCTTGGGCTCTTGTGTAGCATATTCTGCATGATGTCATGATATCAAATTCTGTCGATCCTGACATTAAATCACAATAGACTCACATCCCACAGTACAGTCAGCAATACTGAGGCATTTGTCATTTCCTGTTCTGCTCTTGACATATTAATCAACATGCTTTTCATCAATATCCCTTATTCAATGTCCCCTGTCATCGCTGTCATCTTAACAAGGAGAGGCGTCTGCCCGAGGAAGGCTTATTCACAGCTTAATTGAGTGAAGCCAGTTGAGATCATTTGAGGCAAACCACACTCTTTCACAATGAGCTCTTGATGAGCTTAAATCAATGGTGGGCAGGGGAGAGAGTATTGTATGTATTGCTCATTAGTTCAATCTTTATACATCCCAGATGTTGGAGCCAGAATAAGAAGAAGAGGGAGGGAACTGATCTTTGTCTGGCATTTGGCAAGACAACGCAGCATTTAGCATTTCCATAAAGAAAAACAAATCAATTAGCTCATTAAATTTTAGAAAGTGAAATAAAAGCTGGAGAAAAAGGTAATGATTGATCTAAAACACATTTCATAAGATGTAGATTTTGTGCACTCATGGTTGGGGAAACAAACTAGAAACAGCACCACATAACCCGGAGATGAGGAGACAGTCACATTACTGTACATTGAGTTGATGGCCAGCTTGGAAGGGACATATTTTAGATTTTATTTGTATGCTCAAAATAGCATGCAGATGACTGGAGGGGCACTGAGCCAAACCACAGAGGCACATTTCTTTCTTTTTGCCTGCACTGCAGCTAAACACAAAATGTTCTTTACTCATTAGATTCATAAAGAGCACCAGTCTTCTTTATATATCATTTATATTTTACAAAGCCAATGTTTTTAACCCTTTTCCATGAGTTTGCAGAACGTTTGACTATTCCTACAAATGGTATGGTAATGTGCTGTCGTGCGACCACAGAATGAAATCTTTCTCACAGTTCTGCAGAATACCACAGCTGACCCAACCACAGAGAAAGAGAGCCATTGGTCTGCTTGAGGTCAGCCTAAGCAGAGGAAACATAACCAGCAAATGAATATAAATCATTCTGCAATTATGTGCCTGAAGCAACAGTATCCTTGACTGGGGCTGTTTTCACTTCCCCAACTGGCTCAGTCACTGCTCACCATGACTGGTGCACTTGCTCCATGGATTTCAGCCTCAATTTGTGTTGTAGTTGATCTAGAAATGTGTTTAACTCCTATCAAAATGATATAAAATAACAAACTTGTTGCACTTCTTTTCTTTATAAGAAGCTTCATTTGTTAAAGTTTATTTTTTTCTGTCCTTAAAATAAAGGGTTTATTCATTTTTTCTTTTTCATGGCCACAGTGGGGCCATTTTTCCATACTTTACAGAAATCTGGTTTCACAAGACTTTTCTTCCTCCTCCACACATCTGCAGATAACTATGCCAGTGAGAGGAACTGTTTGATTTATTGTCAGCTTTAGAATAATATTTACATAAGCAGTGTTAGAAAAAAATGCAAGCAAGCCCTGAGGTCATTAGCAGCAATTATGCCTTATAAATCCATGCCCTTCCCCTGCCAAACATACTTTTAGCCCTGCGGCACTTATTTTAAGTTACCGTGCTTGATCACAGAGAAGCAATTCGTGTAGATGTACAGATTAGTAAGATCCACCCACTTAGCAGCTCAAAAACAGGGTAGTGTAACAGAGTGTATTCAGGCACATCAAAGCCTGGTTGTATTATGAATGGAATGATACACTGTCTGAGCAATGAGTTGTGACAGAGCAAATACAGACCGTCACCAACATGACTTCCTTCCTGGATTACCAGTAAGTCGGCCTGCAAGGAGTTTGCTGCAATTCTTAGAGGAAGCCTAGCTAAAATAAATCGTCCACCCACAATGCTCAACACCCTTTACAGCCCACTTCAGTGTTAAACTTATTTACTGTGGGATTCATGACTTGGGGAAGGCGCTTCTCCTCCTGGTGAGGTTTTATAGCTGTAAAGGTTTCCTGGGGAGTGTGAGAATGAGACCATGGTTAGTCAGTGACATGGATGATATCATGTCTATTGAATTTAGCATGGGGGGGGGCTTTATTGTGATACATTCTGTATAATCCCTAATTTCTTCAAGAGGGAAGAAGAGTAGAAATTCAAAGGATGACTGAGTGACTGAGTGCAGAAAGCGAAATGTGATGACTTCCTCAGTTTGATAGGGAAATTTGCCGCTTTTAGATGAGTAAGTTCTCCTTTCAGTTAATCCTTTTACTTGAAACTGATAAAAATCCAGAGATTCTCGAAACTTTGATTTTTCTGTGTCAAACTGGCAAATAGACACAAAATTTTCACAATGGTAGATTAGCTGGTTAAAGATGAATTTCTAGCACATTTTTAAGGTCATCTTACCATTTGATGTATGCAGTTGTCAGTGCTGCTCATACCCACACAATCAGAGTTTTGTGAATTTTGACTTGTTCTTGATAGCGATGGCAGCAACTCAATGAACAACTAATATAGCTGTGATTTATTTATGTAGGGAACCACAAAAAAGTAACTATATATTAGTCAGTCAATCAGTCATTTTCTGTACTGCTTACCCATTTCAGGGTCGCGGGGTTCACTGGTGCCTATCCCACCTGTTATCAGGCGAGAGGCAAGGTACACCTTGGACAGGTCAGCAGTCTGTCGCAGGGTTATACAGTATTTTAGATAATATCCAAATATTTGGCAGGGTCTTACTGAGTCTTATACTCTACAGTTCCATACTGCATTATATTATCATTATGACACATGTGTTAATATTACTGCATGTGGCATTTTACTGATAAAATCTGCCAAGTTTAGCCATTTTGACTCCTTTAATCATCATTTCATTTAATTTTTTTACATACTGAGCAACACAAACTGGTTATAGATATAAAATGCTGCCTCAATGACATTTACAAACATCAGCCCATGCATGTAGCCTTATTCTATTTCTTCCTTTATCTTACTAACCCTGCATGTATGTGGAACGTCCACCAGCTCATCTCTGTCCATCGTCTTCACATGCAGCTCCACGCACTTCTTGAATGTTGCTAACGTTAACATGAACTTGTGCTGCAGTGGTGCTGCTAGCTGCCTTGTAGCTAAATATTTAGCGGCATTTAGTAGCTTCATTCGTCAGTTCCCACCCAGCCTGTGTCCAGCGTGGCCTCCGGAGCAAATCACGGCCATTTTAATCATTTGTTTTCTCGTGGATCCCTGCACTCACGGGCGCTCCGCTTCACACAGGTTATATTAAAGGCTGGTGAGAGTTGATGTGCCGCGAAGGTCGGGACAAACCCACAACGCTGCTGGAACTGAGCGAGACCCAGTCGGCCACTGGCCACCCTGGAGTACCAGGTGTTCTGTGATTCTTCAGAACACACAGATGACCAGTCCCACTGGACTCCACACATAAGCTTCTCTCTCCCGTCACCGCTGTGTTCACGTGCAGCGCAGATTTCTGACAGCTTATCCTCAAAGGTGAGGCAGCAATGCAGCTTCAGTTAACAAATTTTGACGTCCATGTAAAATGATTTATTTCTCGGGATTGTGAAGTTGTGGCTCTAACAATATAGCCATCCCGACTGAGTCAATGAGGGGGAAACAGATGCGGCAGGGTTGAGGTGTGAAACAGTTTATGAAACTGAAGTGTCCTGGAGCGTAGTACTAGCGATTTTTTTGTGCATTTTACAAAGGAAATGACTGTTAAACTTTTCAACAGCGTTAAACTGACAGTACAATGGTTTTCATACTTTTTACATTTTATTTGTGGGGAAAATATTTAGATTTGTGGATTTTATTGGGACTTAGTAGCAGCCATCTTGCCAGCGATTGTCATACCCCTTCCTTTTAAGTGTGCATCGGAAAACCCTTCGTTTGAAGGGATAAATACCCCGACCACTTACCCCTACCCCTCTGTCCTGACAGAATTGGGACACCCCTACCCCTACACATGAACGTGCAAAACGGAGGGGAAGGGGGAAGCGGGAGACTTGAGATTAGGCCGAAGACTGAGTGATACATGTCAGTGGTTGCAACCAGCAGCATTCACTACAGGTGGTGGTTTATTGACATGCCTAAGAGCAGTGCATGTGGTAGTTGCCTTTTCCCTGATAGCAAACCATAAGTTACTTTCTCTTTTACCATAGAATTTTTCATAGAGCAAGTGTAAAGCCTTGAATTGAGCGCTGATGAATAGGCAGGGGAGGCTCTTATCAGGGGCAGCTGTGAGAGTCATTTATCAGCGGAGAATAATGGAAGGAAAAGGAGATGAGTGAGGCAGTCAGCCTATTGCTCCACTGTATAATAGCCCTACATATTCTCAGTGTCTGGGAATAACCCTGTATCTTTATCTTTGTCGCTGTTGCATTGTGCACCACTTGCCAAACAGTTATCAAGAGCCAAGAATCTGCTATGTGATAAAATGCCTTACAACTCTCGAGGCAGAGTATGAAAAGGGAAAAAAAAACATTCTACACTGGCTGTTGATGTGTAAATGAATATTTTGTAGTTTCTTGACAAGACCGACACAGTATCTGATTTACTGTTGGGACATTTGTTGTGATTCATCTTGAGGCAGAAATTTATCTGCATAACATAGCATTATTGTCCATAGTGATGATGAATAAACACGGTAACCTAACATAGGAAGGGAACAGCAGTGTGAAATGAATTAAAATTCTCTTTTGATAAAATTGTCATCATGCACCTAATAAAGGGCCCCATATAACCCATTTAACACACTCATTCATTGGCCTCCAGGAGCCAATGTGATTAGACCATGTCTCATTAAAAATCCCTATACAATCATGTTAAACAGAAGCATAATTGTACTCACAAACATTCAACCTTTTTTTTTTTTTATCCAACCCAACACAACTTAAAATGTATTGTATTTGTAATGGAAATGTGGTTTGTGTGTGCTACATTTGTATTTTTTATTTATTTATTTATTTATTTTTATATGTTAACCCAAAAGCGAGACAGCCACGATTCAGGTAAAGGAAATTTGAATCTGTTACATTACCTGAGAAGTTGATCTGATAAGTTATAATGCAAGCCATGATGTTTTCCTGACCTTAACTTTGTTGTCATTAATATCTATTACCAACTACATGTGTCATTTTCTATACCTATCCCAAATCATTTCTGATTTAATAGCAAAGAAAAAATAAATAAATGCACAAATAAACATCAATGGAAGACTACAAAACTGGAATAAAAACAAAAAAAGAAAGAAAAAAAAACGCCAACATATCCAACAACATAATAGTAAAGTAACTTGCAGACACTTGTGGTCAAAAAGGAGTCTATTTTGAATCTCGGACATGGCAGACAGCTGTGAAGCACCATACTCCACTTTTTATTTAACCTTTACAAATATCCTATTTGGATTAAAGGAATAGTACACCCACAGAATGATGTGTGCTCATTTTCTACTCACCCTCATGCTGAGCAAGACTGTGGAGCACTTTTAATATCTCAAATGCAGCCGGAGATCGGAGAGGTTTTCCTCCAACTTTCATAGAATGGAGTTCACCGGCAAATGAACCTAAAAGGTCCATTTAAGTCCACACAAACTTGGCAATATTCCTCCATACTACTCATCCAATATATCCAAGTGTCCTGAGTGGGTAGTGTCCATAATTTACTCGAAGCAACATTATTTTTATAGCCTAAACAGTACTACATCCACAGTAGCTGCTGCAAAGCGCGTCCCTGAGAGTTCACGACAATATGGAAGCCGCTGCAAACAAGATCGCGCATTATCTTTTTCTTTCTTTCTTTGTTTTAAATAGCCAACCCCTCTTGTGTTTGTCCTGGTTTGTCCACTGCTTGTTCACTTTTAGCACAGTGTAAACGGCAAATTTCTTCTTCTTCGCTTGCATTATTGGCAGAGGCGCTGAATGCTGAAGCTTCCAAAGTGTCGTGAACTCGCAGGGACGCGCTTTGCGACAGCCAGATGTTCTTCTGTTTAGGCTATAAAAATATACTAAATGATGTCGTTTCAAGTAAAGCATGGACGTTACCCACTCAAAACACTTGGATGACATTGGACGAGCAGTATGGAGGAATATTGCCAAGTTTATTTGGACTTTTATGGACCTTTTTGGTTCAAGCCCCGGTCACCTCCATTATATGAAAATTGGGGGGAAATGAATCCTCCCCCAACCCCCCCCCCCACCCAATCTCCTGCTGCATTTGAGATATCAAAAAAGTGCTCCTGAGTCTTGCTCAGCATGAGGGTGAGTAGAAAATGAATGCACATCATTCTGTGGGTGTACTTTTCCTTTAAGAACTTATTTTTCAAGGGAATCCAAGGGCTGACACAACAGTCCAAACATGAATATTCATGTGATTCTATGACATAGTGTTACTGGAATTATTTTAATGCTCAGTAGCATGGGGGAAAAAAAAAAAAAAAAAGAAAGAAATCATGTCAGTGGACACAGATCAATCAAAAATAGAAAAAAAATCATATGAATATATTATTTCTTATTCTTCTGTTTTGGAGACCTTATTGTGATATCAGAGATTCACATGGCCTCTTATTGTTTGAGTGTTTGGTTTGTGTCTTGGCGAAGTCTCTACTGTGAAAAATATGATGTAAATAACTATTGTTCACTCTGATAATAGTGATTTGTCAACGCTCAGTGGTTTCTGTCCGTTCCTCACTGCCACCAGTGCCTTCTGACACAGTCTCTCTAATGACTGCATGAAAACTGTACTTGCCAGCTTCAGATTATGTGTTATCAATGGAAATGCATGTTTAAAATGTGATAGGTCACAAGACGCCAGCAGCTGGCCAGTCAACTTGAGCATTCTCATTTCCAGGGTACAAGGTTTCTATTGTACAAAGCCAAGGGGACAATATTTAACCTCTTAAGCTACATACCCCTGTAACATACTAATAAATATTACAAAATGTTTTAAATGGAAATTAGCTGAAGCTTTTGATTTCTCCAAATACATACCATGGATCTCATTTGCACTCTAATCAATGTGAAGTCCAGCTCCTAAAAACTCAGGCATTTCTCACATTTTTTCATTTAAAATTTTTAGACATAAGAAAGAATCAACCCACTTTCTCTTATTTGGAAAATGAGGGTCTATTATTACGTATTTAATCATTCCACATAAGCAGATTTGACTCCCCACTTACTTTGATTCTGTTTACTCTCTGTTTAGTAGTTCTACTATGAGGCCATGACCACACAGACACAGGTCATGTTTCCCCTTTTTGTTTCATTGCCTCCATATGGTTTATAAAAAAAAAAGGAAAATGCACAGACGTGACCTGTGCTGGACTTGTAAGGAGTAATCGTAAAAAAAGAAAAAAAAAGGCATTATTTCAACAACGGCGTTAATTTTGGACATTTGTGCGTTAATTTGCAGACATCATGCACGTACTGGATGCATTAATAACACCTGCATGGACACATTTTAATTCCTGTCAATGTTATCAGAGCAGCTCTGCAAATTTCATTCTAATCTGATGCTTTCTGATATCAGAAATTATGGATAATCGCGAGGTAAACCTCCTCTAAAAACATTCGGTTTCGGACGTGATTGAATTACAGTTAAAGCTTGATAAATTAACAAACTCCCTCTCTTTAAAATCCCAGGAGCAGCTTAACACGTGCAGATGACAAAACGATGCATCGGTTGGTCACATGATCGAAACAATGCAGGCAAAACTTCTGGTTCTGAAGATCGAGGCAGAGTCGAGTAAACTGGCTCAAATGTAATATCCAGAGTGGAAACATGATCCATTTTTGACGTTTGACTGAAGTCTGGCCCTCACAGGAAGACAAGATTGCAAATCGTTATGTACTTCCGTTTTTTGTTAAAAAGGTCTATCTACTCAGTAGCTGACTGCATATTTACTGTATATGCAAACATGAAAAAAATCTTCTTTCCAAGACAAGCAGCAGCACAGTTTTGGTTTCATCTGCCATTACCATATGATCAAAGGAGTTAAAGACTGTGATGCAAGCTACTCAGATATTGGTGTGGATATCACCACTGCCAGATTTTCTGACTCTAGAAGGTGTTGTTCTAAAAGTTTGTTTACCTAAAAACGGTGTTTGCATGTTGCCAAAAAAGCACAACCACCTTGTAATAAAATCTGCTTTTGTCAAAATACCCATGCACACGGCGTGAAGAGCAGTTCAGCCATAAATGTTCGAACCAGAAAGTGATTCTCAAGGGGAAGGAACTTAATTATACAAGGTCATATTCAAGTGGAGGTTTCATCATGGTAATATATTCACTTTCTGTTGCTCTCTGCAATACTGAAAAAGCCACAATGGTCAGTCAGTTGGTTCCTGAGTAGCTCAGCTCAGCCTGCAAGTCCCCTGGCTGGCAGCTCTGGCAGCCGTCAACATTGCAGCTACTGTATCCCGTCTTGCTTGTATTAGCTTCTCATTTCATCGTCCCCCCTTAATGCATGCAAAAAAGAAAATGTATCCACATTTTAAAGAGGTTTAAAATGTGATTTTTTAGCACAGACTGACTTTAATTGGTAACCCTTGATAGAAGAGAATTTACATGTTTTAAGAGGTTCATTAAACTTCCCTTAGATGTGATTTACTGAAAAAGTGGTCTCCATCTGCTTCTGGGTCGAACCCAGCCAAGACATACTGTACAAGGCAAGTTTTACATGTCCCTTTGGTTTGCTGTTCTCTTGTAGCTCTGCAAAATTTATAAATCTCCTTTGCAGTACATCATTGTAATTTACCCTTTGTGCGTTCATTTATGATGATGTCTCTTAAGCGGGGGTAGTTACAGACTTCAAGCTACATTGATTCATAACAAATCATGTCCTTCGAGACTGCTGTGGGCTATTATTGTTGTGGATTTAGATTCAGCCTCACATATACATGTAACTTGCAGGTGTCATTGTTAAATTAAGCGTAGTACTCATCTGAACTGAAATTAAATTAAATCTGAAAAATATTTAATTAATCCTAGAGGGAAATTGCAAAATCTTGTTCGATCAATATAAAAATGTATGGAAAAGAGTTCACAGAGAGACATCTGAGCTTAAAACTATGCATTTTTCCACACAATAGGTTACACATATTTCCAAAGCTTCACTTTGAACTGCAGAGCAAAATAACTCCAAATCCTGATGCTTTTTTTTTTTTTTTTTTATCAGTAAACAAAGCGTCAGTCATATAATATTGCCTACACAAATTTCTTATGAAAATAATGGTTCATGTTTAATGGATTATAGCTCCAGGCATGTGATGTTCTGAGCCACACCAGAGAAAGTAAATACATTATACTTAGAGAGGAAAAAAAGAAGGATCATCAACAGGTTAAGATGCACCTATAGCCTCATTACAGAACATGAGAAAATGCCAGTGGCTGATGTATTTCTTTTCTTCTTCTGAGAATAGATTAAACAGCCATATTTCAGCATAATTTAGCAGGATATGTCTTTATTTGAGAAAATTCTATTATCCGTCTTTTAATTATGGGCTGCTGAATCAGATTTTTTAAAATTCTTTGCAGCAGAGCATCTTCAGGGTATAAAGAACATGAAAATGCAAGCAGACCTATCAGACTTGTATTTTCCTCTAGTTTCCTTAATAAACTTTCCTGCGGAACATGATTAAGTGGAGTAAACCCACCAAGCCAGTCTATCTAAACACCATTAATCAAATCCCTATGCACTTGCAAGACAGCCATAAGTGATCACTTTAGGTCAAGGAGGCAAGGAGGGCTGGGAGCTGGCCTACAATGAAGAGAACTGTCAGTTACACCCTGCAAACCATTGCAAACACAAACATAAGCACACACTTAAATGTAAACACTTTCAGCACAAACAGTGATTACTTTTTTTTTTTTTTGTCTGTGCAGACCTGTTCACACACGCCAGCGCTGCAGCGGCTGCTGGCTGCTGGCTGCTGTCATCAGGGGCCCATTACTTCATCACTGCACACTCAGCAGCTCTTGCATGGGGCTTCTCAGAGGAACACTGTCTGTGGAAGGCTTTCAGAAAAGCAGCAGCGACAAGCAGACAGCCGTCGTCTTCACAGCATGAACCATGTTTTTACTTTGTATTCGACAGGGATCTATTGTGGTGAGACGATAACATGGTGGGGTGACAGAATGGCTCAGACCACGCTGGAACTATGTCCGTCTGTAGAAATCTGGAGGCTTGTGCATTGCATTGCAGAAAAATGAGCAATGCCCTTCAGTGAATATTAATCAAGCATCATCTGGCTGTTTAATCAGTCATACAAACACAAAGTAGGATCACAAAGTATTTCACATGCATTAAAAAGCTGACAGTGTTTGAATCTTCTGCTGCCTGTACTGCTCCTGCAGAACCCCCAGCTTCATGCAATAACTACAAATAAGCCATCTGTCTCATGAGGCTGTAATCATTACATACATCTAGAACTTTTCACCGTCGTTATCAGACACTTCAGACCACAAACACTCACTGAAAGTCAACAAACTTCCTCTGCTTGCTCTTGACATTACTGTCATCAGCTGAGAGAAAGCTCACAATAGTGTGCAGTTTTTTTTAGTCTCTTCATCTGATAAGTTGCTATGAGATTGATGAATCAGCTCAGCACACTTAGGTAAGGTTTGCATGTTTTTTTTTAGGTAAAGCCAAATCAGCCATGTCACATCTGGCCCCCAAAACTAACTGCTGACAGTAAATAACAAACTTCAGGCCTCAAAACAAACAGCCATGGCCTACTGCATTTAAAATCACTCATTTTTCAGGCAAATGAATTTCACCCTCAAAGGCAATTCATTATTGTGCGTCTGCTTTGCTGCGCGGACTGTGTGACAAAATTTCCTCTGGGACTCTGTTCGGCCAATCACGTGCAGCCCAAATATTTATAAGTGCATGGAATAAGTGTGCCAACTTACTCTCTACTGAGGAAAAAACAACATACAAGACTAATAAGGCAAACAGCGGAAGAGCAACATATTTTGGGAGAAGTGTTTGCATGAGGCATTCCTATGCACATATACACACCTCTACTGTGTAATGTAGACCAGTAGCATGCCCATGCATGGGCAGCTTTGGTACAGCTGACCCAAAACATGCATCTGCAGAGTCCAAAGAGGTTGTACTGACAATAAAGGCATGTTTCCATAAGCTAATGGTGAAAAATGAGTAATTACTTGTTAACTGTATATGTTGACTTCTTGCTAAATACAGAAAATGTGTGGTATGAGTGTGGAAGCATGTTGGGCGTAGAGTACATAACGTGAGGGAAGAGTATTCAGTGAAGTAGAAAAAGCTGAATGATAAATTCACTGCATCTAACCCACTTGAAAAATCTGAGTCTGTGTTTCTGTGAAGCCGTAGCACATAACCACACACACATTTTTTTCCCCAAGATTAAAATAAGTTTGCTCTCTCTGGATGACACGTTAATTAATATTGGATCACAAGGAAAGAGCTTATCTGGAGATAATGAGATAATTAAGTTGTGTTAAGTATTGTGAGATAACAGAATTGAAGAAATTCGTGAAGCCATGCAGCACTTTGTGTTAGCAGCTTTGAGAGGCTTCTTGTCATGATGAGTTTTACAAAAGAGCCAAACAATGGATCAGAGTCGAGTTCATTTAAAATGTTCAAGCTAAAAAGAGACAGCTGAACGTTATTAGGATTTGTGTATGTGTTCCATTTATTCATCAGTACGCTGAGAGAATTTCCAATCGCCTTTTTAAAAGTCAAAACACTCCTGCTGTGGAGTTTGTGAATAAAGCCTGCAGCGCTCAGGTCAAGTATACTTCTGTAGCTTGTTCTTTCAAACAAATATCTTGTGTTTGCTGTTATGCTTTCTACTTCTCTGCATTGCAAGGCAGCTTATCCTGCTTTGTTTGTTTATCATTTGAGGAAAATAGCACAGATATTGGTATAATTTGTCACCTCCATTCTTGTCAATGAAGGTTGTTAAGTGTAGTTTCTGTGATCAGATTAATGCAGTTCCACAGTAGCTGGGGAGGAAATGGCTTCATTTTTGCTTTAGTTTCATCCATTTGAATTTTGAAGCTAGATTATAATAGATTAACACCTTGTATGAGTTGAATTTGTCTAACTTGGACAACTCAGCCAAATTGTGTCCTAACATGAATCGTACTTAGTCAAGGTCCCCTTGGAATCACATTGTAACCCACTTGGTCCTTTTCTGAGCATTATATTTAAGTAGAAGGCAACCATTCAAAAGTGTATTTCAATTCAAGTTTAGGTTTTGTGGCCAATAAACTATCCCAGATGCCGTGCCAAAATCCAGCAGGGAGTGAAAGTAAAAATGCACGTGTGGTGCAGACCAAAGGCAATTTTTCATGGTACAAACATCTTACCATCTGTGAACCATGGTGGTTGAAATGTTATGGTTTGGGGTTGCTTGATGTCTCTGGAACTTGGGAGCTTGCGGTCAATTAATTCTACTGCAGATCCATGTGTGAAAACAGTTTGAGCCTAACTTTCTCAGAACTGAAGCTCAAACAGAGGGGGGCCTTCGAAGTTTTCAAAGAAATCCAAAAACAAGAGCGAAATGGTGGCGCAAAAAAATCCATATTTAAATAGAGTGAAATAGAGAGGAAACCTACTTTTCCCACTTATTTTAACTGAGATGTAAAATAAAAGTATAGTCTGATGTTATGTGGGGTAGATTTCCTCAATATGATACACTGGTAATTGCATCTCTCCTCCATAATGAACTGTTGCAGGTTGCTAATGTATTCAATGTATTTTTGAGTGTAACATGGGACTATGACTACTTAGACCTTTTCATTGCATATTTATTTGCTCTAATTCAGCAGAATATGGATGATATGAAAGAGTGGCAAATAAAAATATTTTAAGAATACAATTTAAACAATCCAAGATTGATGTGTAATCAAGCAAGCGCAACCAAGTGGAGACTGGAATCTCAGTATGAAGCCTGGTTTTGGCCAGGGAAATGGAAAATGATATAAAGTCTAATGTGTTTCTGAAGACTGCAAAGAAGGGGCCAAACTGGTCAAGCATTTAACTAAACATTAGGGCCCTTAAAAGAAGTCAACTGAACAAAACCAAACTAAAGTCATAATGCTAAAATAAAATAATCCTGGAAAGTGTTAAAAAAATTGTAGTTCATTCTTCATCTGCTGCAAAACAGAGCAAATCCCCATAGACTCCCATGTTAAACAAGACCAGCAGAATTAAACATATTTACAACCAGGTTCAAATAATCATTTTAGACTCAACAGGTCAAGGTTACCGTCATGTCAACTGTGAGGGGGGTGAATTTTTTTTATAACGCATCTGTTTAGATGTTAATTAATCTTGAAATTACACATATTGGGACATGTTCTTTTGATTGACAGTCCTTGTTTGCTCTCAGGGGTCGTCCTCTCTGACAAAGCTTGTCATCAAATCGCCGCTCCGCAGCAGATTATCAACTGATTTCAGGTGGTGCTACAGAGAGCTCATGTTAGCAGCTAGCAGCTTCCACTGAGCACGTCAATGCCGTAGGAGAAACAAAATCATGTACTCTGGAGACCGCACTATGGAGGCCGATTCTGGTGTGAAGAGAGACCCTACACTCAAAAATGAAGCCACTTTCACACTCCGGAGTTTCTGGCACTTTTAACTGAGGTCCTATTCCAATACACATGTTTTAACATGAAAAAGTTGGATTTCCAGGTGATGACACCTTTAAAAAAATAGAACTAATGCAAATATGTCAATATAATGTCAAATGATCAAATTAAACAGAACTGAAAGTGGTGTGTGGGGGTTACCTACTTTTAGGCTGTAGGTGTATCCATCACAGAGATAAAGAAGGACTTTAAAGGGATTTGAGTCAAGATTAAGAAACGAAACTCGCAACTGGCGCTTCAGGTAACTGCAGCCACGAGCCAAGCCATCACTGGAGCGTGCACAAACTGAAGCTATAATGTAATGTTGTTTACTACACTTTTTTTTCATAGTTACACTTTTTAGTGGTCTTTTTCAGTTGATCTGGATCGTTTGCTGACGGCAGAAGAATCCATAACTATCGCTTACAGTGATTGAATTTACCGCAACTGTCTTCTTCCTGTATCAAAACTGCAGATGCAGAGTCATTTGACGTCACGTCCGCAGGGCAGCGTGGGAAATTCAGACACCGAATTGCAGCGCATTTTGCAGCACACAGCCTGTTCAAGGCAACGGAGGGAGACGTGGGTGGAAATGTTCTTTTTGGTATTTAGCGCTTCATCACCCATTAGTATTAAAAAAAAATGGACATGCATGTTTGGGTTTTTTTAAATCCCTGCCTTTAGTCCCTTTAAATGATTAAATCTATAAGATAATACAACTGATTCTAGGACTTTAGTGAAGGGACCATAATATGGTGGACAGATTTCTAACATTAACTATTTCATAGTAGGTACCAAGCTGAGATTCCATACCACATCAGTCTTCACACACCATGTTATCTCAGCCCACTCTGTTGACTTTTGCTCAGTAAATGGTTGAAAATACAGTTTTCTTTCATTATTTCAGACAATCAAATGTTTGCATGTCCAAAAGAAAAAAAGTTGAATAAGTTTTATTGCATGTACTTTTACATAACATATGACTGTATTTGTTTTCAAAATGATGGGAAGATCAGTGGTCTAAAGACCAGTCTTTCATTTAAAAACCAGACAGCATAAACCATAACAGGCCTTACAGTTGAATCAGAGGGAGCTTCTCATCATAAAAACAACATGAACACTACAAAAGCACAAAATGTGTCTGCAGTTGCTCACAAAAGCAGATCAATAAATCTCAACAGCAACAGGACTGGACTTCAGTTTAATCAAACAAATGCTTCTAGTTTTACAGTTAAATATCTTTTCTTTTTTTTTCTCAACTGATCTTATTTTTTGCTACAGTACTTGATCAAAAAAATAACTTTCAGACTGAAATCATAAGGGAAGTTGTTCTTTCTTGTGCTTTCTCACCATCATTGTAAACATCACCAAATAATTTTAACAATATCCAGTCTGAGCAAATGCTCACATTAAAATGTGTAGTTTTGTAGTGTCTACCATCTAAAAGACAGCTCCCTCTTGTACATTTTCAAATGCTAAACTTAAAGACCCACAACCTAACTTTCTAACCCTAAAAATATGTGTTTCTGACTCGTTTTGATAGCACGCCAACATTCGTTACTCGCTTTTCTCAAGCTGTCACTGCCCAGCATCGTCCCGAGGCTGAGAAACCAAACTATGGACCTTTTTCCATCCAGATATTACTTTTATTGCTACTCCTCAGTGGCAGAGTAAAGGAGTTCAACTGCAGCTGATGCATACATTAATTGGTATCATCTGTTTGGCTAACATATTGTCTTTGGCTAACATTTTCTCTTCCCTGTTTGTGCTGTTAGCGCTTAAGTATAGAAATATGTTGGTTAATACATTTTGCAGAACAGACATTGTCAAATCATTTGAAAATATGATGAAAAACTGCAGGACATTTCATTTCTCATCTTCCCCCACACTGCATATTCATTACAGCAGCCTACAGTAATTAACTCAAAGTGGGCCTTTACATGACAGATTTCCTTGCTTTATGAATTCACACTAAAGCAAAGTGTAACCTGTCGTAAGCATCTTTGCCTTAAAACTTGAGTTCATGTTCACCTGTCACTCTTCAATACAACATTTAAAACAGCCATGTCTTTTCTGCTCCAAAACAGAAGTCTTTTAGTTACAACTGCAACAACACTATCAGGTTAACCTTTGTGGTTAGCTCAAAAGCATATTGGGGAGCTGAGTTTGATGGAACAAGGAAGAAATTCACCACACCGAGAGAGGATGGACTGGGTGAGCTGGTTCTTGGATATGCAGGGATAATAGATGTGCTAAACTGCTCTCTATCTCTGAAGTGCTGTGATTCATCATCTTAATCATCATCAAAGCTATCACCACTGCTCCGCTCTGACTGAGCTGAGAAAGATTTTTCATGGATTTCTTTTTCGTTCTTGTTTTCAGAGTTCCAGTAAACTGTAACCCGAAGCTCTCCAGCTGATTAGTGTTGAGAAGACGATGGTTCTATCAGAGGCGGACTTACCATAAGGCAAAAGTAGGCAATTCCCTGGGGCGCGCAAACAGAGGGGGGCCCCGACCAGCTGGGAAAAATCACGCTGTTCATTCATAGCGCCTTTTTTTCCCCTGTCATTCTCCTTCATACACACATACAGGCGCAATTGAGGACTGGTACGTGTCCGCCGCTCCCCCTGTATCTGTGCCCTCTGTCCCTGCACTTTTATTTGTCATTACAACTGTTTGCCTCATGTAAATAATGAATTAATGTCTTTTTCCGAGCTGTTTTTGAACGCATCATGTGACATGCGCTAAATGCCAGCATGAGAAGTGCAGGTGCCTCAGATCCAGCAAACCAGAGCCAGCAAAAGACAGAAAACGAGAGTTTTTCCCCAAACAGATGGTGTAAGTTAAGTAAAGCTGTTCTGTTAATGATGACTGACGAGTTATCATGTAAGCTAGCTGGTTAGAAAACTGTTAGTAGCTACCCAAGTTTCATTTAGTTTTGGGGAACAGTAACGCTGTTTCTTTTGTCAGTTACTAATACTATAACACATTACTCACCTCCCTAAGAAAAAGTTACGTTAAGCTTCTTAAGGGCACACACTGGCCAATGTCCGTTAATGGCCTGTAAATATTATCTAAAAATGAAAAGTTGCCATTTTCTTTCATGGCTGTCATCACAGACTTCTGGCCTAACCATCAATATCAAAAAATCAATACGTTTTTAAATTTTAACCCTTTAAATACCACTCTGCATACACGGTGCTCCAACTTCCAAAATCTGAAAATGGGGTTAAAATAAATGTGATTAATGCAAAAAAAAAAAAAAAATGTGCAGGATTATTAGAGCCCTGGAGTATTTAAAAAAGGTATAAAAATGTTTTTTGATGCATCTTTACTTTTTGTGTTACAGTGTTTTTTTTAAGAAAGTTACGTTAAGCTTCTTAAGGGCACGGACTGGCCAATGGCCTGTAAATATTATCTAAAAATTAAAAATTGATTTTTTTTTTCATGGCTGTCATCACTGACTTATGGCCTAACCATAAAAAAAAAAAAAAAAAAAATAAGTTTAAAAATTTTAATTTTTTATTTTTAATTTTAATAATACAATTTCCTAATACTTAAAAATGAAAAAAAGTAGTGGAACGGAAATTTTATTTCAATTTTTTGGTGGGCTTCCATATGAAATGAAAATGCCAACCCCCCCCCCCCCCCCCAACCCAAAACATAAACAAAAAAAAATAAAATAAAAAAAAAAAAAAAAAGGAATAGAATGTGGGGGGGGGGGAAGGAATGTGAAAAGAATAATTATTTTTTTTTATTAATTAAAAAAAAAATTAAATTATTTATTAAAAAAAAAAAAAAATGGGGGGGTGGGGGCCCCCTGGGAGGCCCCGGGAGGGCCAGGGGGGGGGCCTGGGTTAGAAATGAAAGGAAAAAGGAAAAAAAAAAAGAAAATAGAGGGTAGGGGGGAGATGCGTAAGAGTAAATGGGTAATGGAAAAGAAAAAAAAAAAAATTATTAAAATGAAAAGAAGGAGAGAGAAGGAAAAAAAAAAAATAAAAAAAAATTAAATATAAAAATAAAATTATAAAAAGAAAAAAAATGATCAAATTCAATGAAAGTGAATGGGGAAAGGGGGGAGGAAAAGGGGAGAAAAAGAAAAAATATATATAAAAAAGAAAGAGAGGAAAAAGGAATAGAAAATAATATTATAAAAAAAAAAAAAATAAAATAAAAAATAAAATTTATCTTGATTTTTTATGTATAGAAAAAAAAAAAAAAAAAAAAAAAAAAATAATTCCCCATTCAATAATAATAAAAATATTATATTTTTATAAAAAAAAAAAATATTTTAATTAATTTTATTTAAGCAAATAAAAAAAAAATCTAACAAATGGTTCTAATTGGAATCAAAATAAAAAAAACATTTAAAAACATAAAAAAATAATAAAAAAAAATTTAGAATTATATTGGATTTGTTGTAAAAAAGGAGAAAAAAATGAAAAACAATAGGAAAACAAAAAGAAAAAAAAGGAGAGAAAGAAAAAAAGAGAAAAAAAAAATGATTTTATTTTTTTGTTATGATAATAAAAATAAAAAAAAAAAGAAAAAGGAGGGGGGGAAGAAGAGGGAGAAAAAAAAAAAAGAAAAAAGAAAGGAAAAGAGGGAGGAAGGGGAAGAGATGAGGGGAGGGGAGGGGGGAAAAAAGGGAGAGATGAAGAGGGACACATGAGGTGAAATTTGAAGAGAAATGAGCTGTAATATTGTATTATATTGTAGCAAGGATATAATGATTAGAAGGTTTATGTTTTTTATGTGTGTGTGATTAACTATATGTAAAAAGGAATGAATGAAAAAAAAATTGACTTGAAATAGTGATGAATCATTCAGGAAAAACCAACAAAAAATTAATTAAATATTTATTTTAATTTGGTGATGATTAATTTTTTATAAGGATTTATTTTTTTTTGGGATTTTTCATGGTGAGGGTGGGGTGTGTAGGAGATATATGAATTGATTTTTTATGTGTGATATGAGTTGTGTGATGAGAGGAATAAAATAAAAAAAATAAAAAAAATAAAAATTTTTTAAGTAGAAAGTTTTATTTTTTTTTTTTTCTTTTTTTTTTTTATTATTTCTTGATTGTTCTGTAGTTTTGTATATTTTGGTGTGATGGGGGGGAAATGAGAAAATAGTGTCAATTGGGGCAGTTGGGGAGGTGAGTTGAGAGTAAATAAAATTCTATGGAAAAAAGAAGAAGGGAGGGAAAAGGAGTTGGGGGTTTGGGGTGTAAAGTGAAAAGAGGGAAAAAAAAAATGGAAAAATTAAAAAAAAAATTATGATTTAAGAAATAAAAAAAGAGGAAAAAAGTAAGAAGGTAAAAAAGTAAAGAGGAGAAGGTGAGTAAGTGGGGGAGAGGTGTAGAGGAGAAAATGTGGGGAATTTTTTGAAGGAAGGAACTAGAAAGAAGAGGGAGTTGGGGGGGGATGTATGAAGGATGTATTTTTAAAAAAAAAAATAAAAAAAATATAAAAAAAAAGAATAAAAAAAAAATAGGGAAGAAGGGGGAGAAGGGGGGCCATGGGGAAACAAGTTACCCTGGAATATCTCTCTATTTGAGAGGTATAATTAAAAATATTAAAAAATATAAAAAATATAAAAGAAAAAAAAATTTTATTATTGTGATATTATATACAGGATATGTGGGATTGATGTTATATGTAAAATTTTAAATTTCAAAGTAATAATGGGGTCCTATTCATTTTCACAATATCTTTCATTAAATAAAAAATAAATGTTAAAAAAAAAAATATATATTATAAATATTAATACATTTTTTAATATTTTTATATTAATTTCTATATATGTAATGGAATGGAAATTAAAAAAATGTTAAAAATATTATATTTATCATGATTAATAATAAGTTTTTGTTGGTTGTTGTTAAAAAAATTTTTATATTTCTTCAATCATTAATAAAAGAAAAATACATCATTCTTAATTTATTTGTTTTTTTTTCTTTTTTTTTTTTTATTTTTTTTTTTAATTCATAATTTATTGTTGAATTAAAGAATAAAATTGAATTTTGAAAAAGAATTAAATTATAAAAAAGAAATTAAAGAATAAAAGAATAAATAAAAAATTAAAATAAATAAATAAAATTTGGGAAAAAAAAATAAATTAAATAATTTATAAATAAATATATATCTAATAAATACATTATTACTTTTCTCACCTCCCCAAAAAGTGGGCTCGGAAAAAAATCAGATTGTAGGAGAGAAATTCATAACTTATGTCTTTTTTTTATTTTTCTTAAAATTAAAAAATTTATCATAAAGAGGAAAAAGAAGAGAAGAGAGAAGAGAGAGAGGGAAGGAGAAGAGAGAAGAGGGAAGAAAGGAGGAAGGGGAGGGGAAGGAGGAGGAAAGATAAGAAATGGAAAAATAAAAGAGGGGGAGAAAAGGGAGGAAAAAAGAAGGCTAGAAATGTAAATATAATATGAGAAAAAATAAATGTTATAAATAATTGGCTATGAAAAAGAAAAGAAAGAAAGAAAAATGTTATAACCGAAACTTATTTCTCACATTCTACTCTTTATTTAGTCCAAGTTTCCTATTGACAGGTACAGATTTGAAGGGCCCCCTAGCTAAGTTCGCCTTGGGCCCCCAAATTGCTAAATCCGTCACTGGGTTCTATAAAGTGGTTTACTGAGTACTAATGAAACAAAAAGCTGCAGATATTTTTGTGTTATCCCTTTAAAAAAAGATGTGTGTTTAACTGCGTGCTTAAACTACATGTTACATGCAACAGCCATGCCAAAGAAAGTACTGAAATGCTAAGATAAAAACTGGGGAAATGCCAGAGTCCAAAAGAGAATTGACATATAGACAAAAAAGCTCCTGACCTTCTCAATGTCTTCTTTCTGTCTCACAACTAGTGTCTCAGTGACCCATTTCCCTCTGCAGTCTGAGCCCGTCTCTGTGAGGAGCTGCAAATACACAGCAGTGTAAGAATAAAGAAGTGAAAGATAAGCAAGAGGTCTCTCACAGACATTCTGAAGGCTTATCAAGAAACTACAAAAGGAGAAAACTCTGGCCTCTTCTCAATCTGGCTGCTAAAAGAAAATACTCGGCTCACTTTTGGGGCTTGGATTGTTTGACAATTTGTATGTTTTAAGCTAAATTAAGGACTTCATTGTCTGTGACATGGAAACGAGATAAGAGTTCACAGTTGAAGGTAAAACTTTGTACCTGCTGTGTCTTTTAAAGGACTTATTCATGGATAAGTATATTTTCTGCAGTATGAAGAAGAAAGGGGAGCGTGAAAAGAAGAGAAAAGGAGACAAAGATACACTCAGTGGTGTAGTCTAGTTGATTCTAGTTGGTATACTGTGGCTGTGCCCCCCCCCCAAATTAAAAAAAAAAAACAAAACTATGCCTGTTCAAAATGGTCCCACTCAAGAACCACACTTATCAGGCTATGTATTAAATATGCAACAACACATAATTCATATAGACCGACTGTTGTGTCTGAAATAAAAGTACTGAACTGAATTTAGATAATTAAAAACTGGTTCTGTATTATCTAGATACAAATGTAGACTATTAAACAGTAAGTAGTACGTGTATATATACATTATGCATGTGTGTGTGTGTGTGTGTATGACCTGGAGGTAAATAGAAATTCCAGTAATTATAATTAATGATACACGCGTTCTTTTTTGTATCTATATCATGAGTAGCTAGGCACGGATGAAACCCATTAATGAACTGTTTACAGACTTTAGCCACTGCTAAGAAAATGCATAAAAATTTTAAAAAGGAAGCAAAAATTCTACTATTTCAGTAGTTTTATCTCACTACTGTATATCTAACACACCAGTCATTTAATGGTGTTCATGGTGTCTTCACTGACTTTTAAGATGACAGTGAATGAAATATATATATATATATATATATCTTTTTTTTTTTTTTATTTCGGTTCTTTCGAACTAAAATTAAAAACAACGCTCACATTTGGCGTAAGTAACAACATTACAAAAAAAAAAAAAACAGTTTGAAAAGGAGTTTTGGAAGAAGTTAAGGAAAACTTATCAAGTCCAAAACCCTTTTGTCAGACACAACTTAAATTTAACATTCACTGTCATTTAACAAAATCTCTTGACACAATACACCATACTTAATACGAACAAAACTTTCAAAATTATACAGTCCAAAATGAAAGTACGTTGATTATTTACAATATTCAATAATACTCAGTAACTTTACTCACTTATTATAAATCACAATATAGCAGTTTTCACCATAAATAAATCATAATCCTCATTATCACTATATAATCCTTAATAATACTCAATAATAATAATAATTATAATAATAATAATCATAGCCTTTTTGTAAATCACAATGCACAACATAAAACTTCAAAATACTCTAATAATGAATCACAATATACATAATACACTGCTCGGCCAAAAAAAAAAAGTCGCCAACAAAAAAAAAGTTCAAACATTTAACATTTTGTTGGACCGCCTTTAGCTTTGATTACGGCAGCATTCACTGTGTTTCCAGAAGCTTCTGCAATGTCACCAGATTTATTTGCATCCTGTTGCATCAATTTTTCACCAAGATCTTGATGATGATTGTAGAGTCTGACCACAGCACATCCCAAAGATTCTCAATGGGGTTCAGGTCTGGACTCTGTGGTGGCCAATCCATGTGTGAAAAGCGCCCGGGGTGGGAGGGGGCGGGCAGGCGGGGGGGGTTTGGGTAGGATGTGTTGATTTCACGCTGCGCCCACAGCACTGTCCTTATTTGGAGGCGGAGAATTGCTGACAGCGCTGCTACGGATTGTGTGACATCAGCCATGTAACGCCGTTTAACCAAAACACCGGGCCACGGAAGAAACAGAGGGTACGGTGTGCGGGCACGCGGGAAGGGCGGAGGAAAGCTGTGCTGTGTATTGCTCCCCTTTGGTCCGGATCGGTAGATAGCCCCTACCGAAGGGGCAAAAAAGGTCCGGGCGGGCGGTATAGGGTACCCGCCAGTTTTTATCTGTGGAGACGCAAAAAACGGGACCGATCCGGCCCGACCCGACCCAGACCCGCTGGTGGAAACGGGGCTAAAGTGATGTCTGATGATCCCTGAACCATCTTTCACAATCTGAGCCCGATAAATTCTGGCACGGTCATCTTAGAATATGGCCGTGCCATCAGGAAAGAAACATCCATTGATGGAATAACCTGGCCATTCAGTATATTCAGGTATCAGCTGACCTCATTATCTGAGCTCATACTGTTGCTGAACCTGGACCTGAGCAACTGCAGCAACCCCAGATCATCACACTGCCCCCCACAGGCTCATACAGTAGGCACTAGGCATGATGCTGCATCACTTCATCTGCCTTTCCGGTCACATTTCTTCCTGGAAGACAATGGTCCACTATCCTTCCAGTTTTTCATAATGCGTTTGACTGTTCTGAACCCAGTTTTAGTAGTTTCTGCATCTCCTTAGATGTTTTCACCTCTTGATGTCAATGATCTGACCCTTCTCAGACAGACTAACATCTTTTCCAAGACCACGGATGTGTTTTTCCACATGGTTGTTTAGGAAATGAGAAGCAAGTCATTGCACCATTTGGGGTTAAATAACTTGTTGCCAGCTGAAAGATAATCACCATCAGTAATTATCCAATAGGAGGCTCGTACCTATTTGCTTAGTTAAATCCAGGTGGCGACTTTTTTTTTTTTTTTGGGCCAGGCAGTGTATATGGTCATCATTAGTTCTTGTTCATTTCCACATATTCTTTTATTATATTGTTTTTCACTATTTGTTTAAATTTTCTAATATTTAGACATGTTTTTATTTCATCACTGAAGCTGTTCCATAACTGGACACCTCTAGAAAAAATGCAGTGGAGTTTGGTATTTGTTGTTATTGCTGGTTTAATAAACATATATGTTCCTCTCAGACATTCCCCTGTAAACGGTTTTATGGATGGAACTATACAAACATTTTAACTTATAGATTTAAACTGTTTCTACAGCTTTGAACGTTGTCTACTATTGACCTAACTTTACGTTTTATCACACTCTAACCACGCCTATTTCAAACTCCCTCACCTGACTCTTGCTCCAGGCTGGCCAGGTCCAGCTCTCATCTACAACGCACGTGCACACATTGTGCATGTGACGCAATAGGGGATTATCACATTTCCGTGGTTTGGTTTTCGGGAATTTATATATTTGGTTCTTTTTCTTGGGGGGTTAATTAAAGAAGGCTTTTTTTTTTTTTTTTTATTAATTAAAATAAAAAAAAAACAAAATATAATTTTATTTTTAATTTTAAAGAAATTGGAATAAAAGGAGGATAAGTGAATAATTTTGGGGGGGGGAGGGACTAAATAATAAAAAAAAGTTTGTTGTGGGGGGACACAGACAAAGATAAAAATATGATAGGTAAAGTGAGTGATATGAGCTGAAAGTTGATTTAAAAAAAAAAAAAAAAAAGTGTGTGTATATCGGTTTCTATGGGATGGGGGGGAAAAAAGGGGGGAAAGATGGTTGGTGTTATGCGAAGGGGGGAAATAGGGGAAGATGATAAAAAAAAAAAGAGCAGAACTAAAATCTAAATAAAATAAAAAAAGAAAATAAATCTAAAAAAAATGATAGAGAGAAGGAGAGAAAAAAAGAAAAGAAAAGTGGGGTGGGATGGGGAAAAGTAAAGAAAAATAAAAATATCTATAACTTGAAGGGGGGAGTGAAGGAGGAGGAAGGGAAATAAAGAATAAAAAAGAGGAAACAAGAAAAGTGAGAAAAAGGAAAATGAAAAAAATTAACTTAACTATAATAAATATTAGATAATTAAATAAAAAAAAAAAAAAAAAAAAAAAATTCTTCTCAGCTGACCAGCATTGGCTGATCATGCTGCTGTTCTTCACTGCTTCGTTAAGGCTGGTTTTTACCGTAGGGCGCAAACTCAGCAGTTAACGTGAGCTTCAGGTTTGACAGAAGCCCGTTCGGTTCAGACGTGCCGCTTCCTCACACAGAAAAAGGGGAATTTCTGAACGGGAAAGATATGCAACAAAACCATGCTGATATGTATCTGCGCATTTTTCAGTGGTTATACGGTAATATGGGACTTTTTCTATTGAGTATACGGCGTATGCCTGCGTATCACGTAGACTACACCACTGCATACACTGGATAGAAAAGAACAGCATCAGCTGTTTAATCATAACAGAAAAAACAGACAACCAGCTGTGACACCTGCAGAGAAACAGAAAACCATTAACAGCATCTGTAAGAAACACAAAGCTGACAATCATCGAGAGCACCTATTAAAAAAAAAAACAACAAGCTGGGGAAAAAAATCCATGAATCGTCAGCCTCAAACCCAACCACCACCAACCACCCACCTGGATATTCATTTCACAGAGTTTATTTATCTAACAATTAATTAATTTATTGCTCAGATTATGTTATTTGCATAAAATTATTTTTTTGTGATTGCAAGAATCATTTGTGTGTGCTCAGAAGGTCCCTCCGTTTATGAAGATTCCCGCGGTTTTGTAGCCTCACATTTAGAGGATGGATGCAAGATGACCATGTCATACATCACGCAAGGAAGTACTCAGTTGTTGTGGGGGTCATAAATACCAGCGTATGTTACCTTGGGGGTCGTGGCTCAAATAGTCTAGGCTGGGGACCACTGGTGTTGGCAGTATATGACCGACAACAAATGAGAGGTCTGACACAACCTTTCAAATATAACCCCCCCCCCCCCCCCCCCCTCCACACACACACACACACCCCTCATTTTGACTTTTTCCTTTTTTTTTTCTTCTTTGTTTCTCATTTTTTATAATAAAAAAAAAAAGATGAGATATGAAATGTACTTCATTGCAGCAGGGTCCTGTCCAGGTGTCAGTCTATGGCATTATTATCATTCCTATGTGAAAGGAGGATAAAGTGGCTTTAGGTGGATTATGTTCACAGCTGTGAGAAAGCACCTGCATGTTGAAAAACAGCTTTTCTCACCAAGATAATACCAAATTCAGATTTTTAAAATAGCAACTGTTATAACGTTGTTTCTGGACACTCTAGGGTACATAAAAAAAATGCCAAGGCTTCAGAGATACCAGAAACTCCAAAAATAATTAGGATAAAGTGTTTTTAGTGGATTCGGTTTACCACAGTATCAAAGCACCTACATTCCTAAAATCAGCTGCTCTTAAAGGCAGGGTGGATGATGTTTTCCAGGAGCATTTTTTCTAATATATTACTTAAAGTCTTCTTCACACCCCGATTGCAGCCAATTAATTAAATGTTCTGACACAAAAATTTAACAAAATAATCACATGTGAAACATACAGGACTGGAAAATACATTTCCAATTAAATGAATTTCATTGGATGGGGTTGCAAACAGCCCGTACTGATTGATTGAATGATTATTTTGTCCATCAAACTCGACTGTTTTTGCAGGATCCCCTATCCTGCCTATAATGAGATAATGCCAAATTTGGATTTCAAATATGGCATGAGTAATAGTTTAGAAAATTTGCACGTCAATTTCTGATTAATCTCCCCACATTATCAGATTAGAAATGATTTTTTCCATCCCAAATTTATTTGATAAATGTAGGATACAGTACATGTGTGTATATACACACACACATATATATATATATATAATATATATATATATATATATGTGTGTGTGTGTGTTAAATAGTTTTTTACTTTATTAATCTCGATTGGAATATTTGGCTCTGCTTTTAACTCATCTCTAGTTTAAACAGAGAGTAGTGTGCTGCCAATCACAGTACCTGGGGAGCAGTTGGTGGGTCGAATGGGGTTTACCTTAGTGCCTTGTCGGGGACTCGAACCCGTGTTTTCCGGGTTCCTGGTGGGATTTAAATACAATCCACCTGCTTGGGAGTCAGTTTTCTGTCCTCCTCCTTTCTCTAAATTCTTATGCAAACCATGTTGCAAATGAACCAGCACTGTGATGTTTCCTGCCTCCTTCTACTTACAGTATTGGGATGTCTTGTGAGAGACTTCTGCAGAAGAATTGTCTCTGCAGCTGTAAAGCTGTTCCCCATCCATCAGAAAATGATGATAAAGGGGCAACCCGTACATTGAATACTGACACTAAAGGCTTTTGACCAAGAAGCCATGACAAGTTGAGAAATATCTACACTCAGCCAGCATTCAATTAGCAAGCAGTCACCCAATAATTCACTTGTAAATGAAACCATTCCCATGTCTAACCTGTCCACATGTCCACACAAAAAGAATGAATCAAAGCAGCCAAAAATATATCCTGTAAGTTTTCCGAAAGGCATCATTTACTCTGATTAGCATTTCACTCCATGGGGAGCACGGCATCATGACTTGCACTTAATAATTCCTCTTTCACCTCATTTCAGCTGTTGTACATTCTAAGAGCAGGAGTGACAGGACTGGTGTCATTCTGAGTTTAAATGGGAATCACATGCACAAGAGAAAAATGAGCACTGTCCTCACCCCACCAATTATCCTGTCCAACGGGATGAATGCTGAAGCATGAGAAAAGCAGTGAGACAGACGCATGCCTTAACACTCCACATTTAAGCACATGTTCCCTTTTCACAGTGAATTAAAAGCAAGCCGGTCAGCTGCCCAGGCTGCATTTTAATGGATTTTAAGCTGACGTTTAATACAGCTCATACACAATATGCCCAGTGTGGCTGTAATTTTCCTACAGGGTGTGATTTTTCAGCATCAGCGGTGGTCTGAAATGACTGTGTACTACACGATTAGAATGAGGGTGTTTGGATTTGTCACTCAGGATGAATAAAAAGCAGCCCACATTGTGCAGCATTTTCAGATTAAATATATTAATTATTATTTGGTGGAATTGCTAGATTGTTTAACTGTGACACAGCAACATGGTTCTGGTATTAACCCTGCTTCTTGGTAGGGGGGTTTGTTTGTGCCTGTGTCAATATTTCCAGTCTTCTAGTTTCATTCCACAGTCCAAGAATATGTTTTTCTTCAGATGAATTGGTCATTTTAAAGGGATAGTTTGGATTTTTTTTTCATGTGAAGCTGTATAATTTCCCCACCAGCAGCGTTATTGCATCAGCAGTGACCTGGCCCCAACTTCGTCTCGTGAGCTGAGATCTGTCTGGTTTTCAGTTTTAGAAAAATAGTTCTAAGCTAGTTTCCAGGGTCACAAAAGTATATGGTGTCGCTTCACAAATCAATATGGGTTTAAAAGGGTGATAATATTGAACCACAAAATCACTACCCCCAAAAAATTAGGACCTCTCAATCGCTCTGCACTGTTTCTCCCCGTTCATATGAGTGTACACTGCCGCCTGTCCACCTTTTTTCTAATACATGTGCATCAGTAAACTACAGTGGTACAGTACTATCCTCATGGTAGTTGGCCTGTCTATTGTTTTTCTGCAATCTATGTAAACTACAATAATTCACATTAAACACATTTAATCGGGCATATAACACGCAGTCATTATAGTCACAGGTCACCAACAAGGATGATGCATGATAGAGATACCGCCAAAAACAATTCAGATATTGATCTGTGAGTCCCCTGATATGTTTTGCCACTTGCACATTTCAAATATGACTTTAACTTTAATATCTAAACAATTTCAGGGTAACTACTTTTCAACTTATATCTAACCCGGTCATCTCCAATAAGGAGATAACTGTAGTTAGACAGCATTGGGTCAGGAAAGCGTCATCTCTAGCCTCCCAATATAAGTTAGCTAAACTGAAACTTGTTTAGTTAGAAAGAGAATTAAGAGCAACTAAGATTAACTTAAACATAATGCAACACAATGATAATTTAGAAACTGGTTCTCAAACCAAAAAGAGCATTAATTCTGAAAATCAATTATGTTCCTATCTCGACATTTGTTGCACTTGCCACTGGAATTTAGATGCGGAAGGTTCAATACTCCTCTGTTTAAGGGAGTTTGCACCTGTGCTTGTATTTACCCTGATGAAGGCTGAAAGGCTGAAATGCATAGGTGTATTCATTAAAATGTGCATTTGAAAGTTCAGAGGGCCTCAACTTCATTTGTTTTTACAGAGTCTTTTGGCCCCACAAGTTTGATGAGCACCTGAGATTTTAGGCGCTTTCAGACTGTAGGAAACTTTTGCAGTTCCTATAACCTTTTCGGGGACCAGGCCGTTTTTTTGCGCATTCAGACATATAGGAACTAGGGACCTCAGACCTCAGTTCCTATAACCTTTTCGGGGACCAGGCCGTTTTTTTGGGGTTAAAAAAAAAAAAGGGGGGGGAGGAAAAAAAGAAAAAAGGGGGAGAAAAACCCCCCACATTCGGACATATAGGAACTAGGGACCTCAGACCTCAGTTCCTATAACCTTTTTAGCTCCTACTCCGAGCCAGGGTTCTTTTTGGGGTTCTATAGGAACTGAAAAACGTAGGTGTTTGGTGATTGGTAGAACTGGCAAGCCGCGCCCCTTGCGTGAGCTCGGCCATATTTAAAAAGTCTCACTGCTGCTTACCTGTTTACCGAGATCGTAATAACAACAAGAACTATTACAGTAGGAGTGTACCAATTCATTATTGAATCAAACACAATGGTGCACGTCCCGAATCGATAGCTATTATGAAATGTCCAAAAGCAATTATTTCCATATTAATTTAATGACTAAATACAGCTGCAAAGTATAGCAGTAGAAGAACTCCTCAAAGTTGCGTCTCTCGCAGGACAGGATTTTTAGAGAATTATGGCCAACACCATTCAATGGAAACACCTTAAAATTGTACTTTTTCAAAATTTAAGAAATATCACTTTTATTTTTCAAAAAACTGAAATGGAAACCCAGCTACTGATGCTCTGCTTGTTCCATTCTGTAACATTCACAACTCCTTTGCCTCTAGTCACATATATACTTCTAGAATGAAGACAATAGACTTTGTATTATCACCCCATGCTCATTCGCCTCTCTGTTGGTCGTGTGATGAGAATGGCAAATGTTGGATAAGAAGCATGCAGCGTTTTTACACTCAGCTATTTGTAACTCATGAATACACTTGTTGTGACTAGTCACGAAATTTAAATTGCAGTTATTTCGTTCAGCAGAAGAAATAGCAAGTGCAAGTGGGGAGATAATCATATAATACCACCTTACCACTAAAATATACTCCCAGCATGCCTTTGTTTTCGCATTTTGTGAATCTTCCAAAGTCTCCACCCCTTTCATTTCAGAAGTGCCCCAAAATAAAGGACACATTATCAATGGGCAACAGCCGAAACAATATTTTTTAAACCTCTTTCTCTTCACAAGTTGTGATTGGTTAGTTTTAGAAATCAAAAACATTGCAAATTTAAAAAAAAGAAATGTGTATGGGATCAAATATAAAATGTATATGTTGTGTTTTTTTAGACAGTAAGTCACTTTGAATGCTGCAAGGTACAAATAATGTGCCAAATAAATTTTTAAATGCTATCGTACAATTTTCTTCCTTTATCTTGACACTATTTCAATGACATAATCTGGACAAATATTACTATTGCAGTCAGTGAAGTGAGACTGGCCTGCCTATAATCACTTGGAAAGAGAATCACAACATATTAAGCTGCTTGAGTTGTCCTCACATGGTAAACATATGCATCTTTTCTATCATTTCCTTCCCTTCTACATAATTTAGACTTCATCTACAAGGAGCATAAAACTGCAGTGAAGAGCATTTTGTGTCAAAACTGGTTGAATTCGCTCTGCAGCTGACAGTGTGAACTCAGCATTAGGCAGTGATGAAAGAGAATTGCTTTTTGAATCCAGCTGTAGCCACTTTAGCCAACTTGGAGAATTGGATGCTTCATTTAATGATTTTCCAGTCTCTGACAAATGTGGTAACTATTTTACGAGAAGCAGTATATTATCAGTGTGTTGAGTCCAAAAGCATTTACTCACAAATCCCTGCAGCAATTCACATTTGCTTTGCAGTAGAGGTGCTGTAATGTTTCCACAAACACCACCTCTCGTCATTAGCACATCAAGTCCACATCTAAAGAGAAAATTGTAATTCTATCTGTATGAAAAGTTGAATGAGATAGTGGTGTGTTTTTTTTTATTGCACTTTTGACTTTTCAGCTTTTGTTTACTTTATATGATTCATCTTTAATTATGTAGTTACAAATTAACATCTGGGATCTTATACTTGCCACTTATAAATCTTTGCCATTTTTATATTAAAGTAGCTCAAAACAGGGCTCTATTAGGACAGAATGTTAAATTGAAGGGAAGGGGTGTAATATACACTGAAAAGGGTCCGAGGTTTTATACTTGTCTCTGATGCTGGGGACCACACAGCAGCTGCCAAGTGCTCTGCACTAGCCTCACTGTAAATATTAAGAATAAATTCCCTCTGGAAAAGGCAGCTGTAAACCATGTGTACTGCTGTTAATCACTGTAAAATTACCCCCACCAAGAATCCCCGCTTGCCGTATTCGAATTGCAGCACACAAACCACAAATATTCATGGAAAAATGCACAGACAGAAGCACAGAAGTTAGGAATGGTGTATTTACAGCGTGTGATTCAATTAGTTGGTTTATTGCAGGTAGATAATACATGGAACTGAATACATAAAGGAGAGAAACAGATACTCAGGGGGTGGAAGTCCAATGTGCCAGCATTTTATCACAGCTGAATAGCTGGAGGTTCAAAGGTCAATCCCATTCTGTTTTCAGCCACAGTCACCTCGTCATACTGACAGGGCTATCTAAAGTAACATTGACTAAATCAGCCATCAGCCAACACTGCAGAAGCTCTTAAATGGCTAATGGAGCTGCCAGACCGACTGGAAACACAAACCAATAGACTTATTGAACATTCCCCACACAGAATTGCCAGCATTTCAAAGAATGCACATACATTGGGTTTTTTTCTTTAGCTATCAATAGCTCTGAGTATATTTACATTTGCTCTGTTGGTGTAATTTGAGATGTTTACTTTAAAATAAGCTTGATAATATGGAAGTCACACAATGTATAAAAATGTCCTTTTTTATATATATTTTTGCAGTTTAAAGACTAGTGCACTTTGTAAATTAACCTGATTTTAAGTCTCTCTAAAAAAAACATACTCCAGCCTGTTTTTTTTTGTTTGTTGTTGTTTGTTTGTTTGTTTGTTTTTGTTGTTGTTGTTTTTGTTTTTTGTATTTTGATGTGAGTTCAAACCTAGTTTCCCAAAAGATATGCACACTGTGCAAAACGTAAATAAGAAAAAAATTGTAGTGGTTTAAAAATCTTATAAATCAATAATTTATTAATAACAGAATATAGAAAACTGAAAAAGAATATTAGTATTTGTCGAAAATACCAAGTTAATATTGAATTTAATGGCAGCAACATGACTCAAAAAAAAATTGAGATGGGGGCAACAAAAGGCTGAAAAGTGAACAGTTGCATGAACATGTTTAAACATAGTAAGCATGACCCTGTCCAAATTTAATTGAAGCGTTTTCTTCCCATTAAATTAACAAATTAAATTAAATTAAATTAAGTTTTCATTACAATGTCTTACTTTCAATATTTGATATTTTTATTGTGAATGAATTATTAAATTGTGAGATCTGCAAATGACTGCATCCTGGTTTTAGTCCCATCTTGCTCTGCATCTTGTCTGATGTGGAAGAGGGCTTTCAGACACCAGCAAGTGAAATTGCTTTCTGCTTCCTTCACTGTCTTCAGAGTTTTTTATGTGATGCTGGAACACACACAAAACACACACACCCATCAGCAGAACAGGGACATAAAAATCAGCTGGTGTGAAATGTCACGGTGTGTTGTGTAAAGGTGCACTGAGGTGATGACATGTTCATTGTTGCTCTAGAACATAACCACCATGAAATAATAGGTGAATTACACTATAGCACTTCATTTTTTGCATTGTACAGGGTTTTTTTTCTTTTCTTTTCTTTTCTTTTGTGTGTTTGTTTGTTTTTTGGAGTGAATGAGAAGAAGCAAAGTTTGAATTCTTTGTTTGCAACAATGATTTAACAGTGAAGTTCAGACTATCTTCAATTTGAACTTGTACAAAATCAGTTTACTGTCTGCTACTGAAGATTTTTTCTATCTTTTCCTGTTTATACACAGATGTGTTTGTGTGTATTCTGTTTGTTTCATATACTGCAAGATTTACAGCTTTTAAAGTTTAGAAATTAAACACATTTTCTGTCAATTTCATTTTCCCCAAAAAACATTTAACAAAATACTAACATCAATTTGCAGAGATTAATTATTGACTGGATTATGGGTACATTGTAAGACTTTATCCAGTGACAATTACAATTAATCATCCATATTGGATGGTTATCTAACATGTGCAATTTACACACAAAGAGAATATGAATAGCTTTTTGAGACTATATCTATCTACCCTGAGACTAACTGAATCGTCTGTGTCAGAACAACAAAATCCACACATAACATGCTGCACATTTCATTCTGTGTCACAGAAATATTCCTCTCCACTCACTCCATAATGGCCCCTGTGTCCAACATTTAAATAGCTTTTTTTTCCTCAGCCTGAGCCTGAGCTGTCTTCTGCTGTGGAACATACTCTGCAAAGCTCCTGCAGTCCAGCATCAGAAAGAAATCCAGGAGTTGTCATGGCAGCTGAGCTGAAGCAGGAATGCACATTACCATATTAGAGAAAGAAGGAGGAGAGAGAGATGTTATAAAGTTATCTTTTTTATTGTTCTTTTTTCAACCAAAGTTACTTTTTGTTTTTATTCACAATCCATAACATAGGAAACACTTGAGCAGAATGACGATGGCAAACAATGTTTTGGAGAATAGTGAAAAAACTGATTTACTGAATATATATATACATATATATATATATATATATATATATATTTTTTCCTTTTTATTTTTTATTTTATTAGTCATTTTGTGAATTGGCATTTTACTTATGCAACTGTTTTATTTTGGATATCGTACTGTATGTTGCTTTGATTCAGCATTCAACATACTTCAACAGAGGTAAAATAATCTACGTAGAGTGGAGAAGTGAGGGAAGGAGTGGGAAGGAGAGAGATGTGTGAGCACACTGAGAAGTCTGTTCTGCTGAGGTCTTGTGCAGGGGAGGGCCCGGGCTGTGAATGCAACGGAATGACAGGCAAGGATTAGAAAGGAGGTGGTGCCATTGAAAAGCAAGCTGAAGCGGGGAACTGAGCTGACACTTGAACACAGCCAGCTGACAAGAGCAGCCAGCCCTGCTGCAGTGCTGCACAGTCTGCATCATCCCCCACCACCCTCTCCTGCTAAAACAGGATGTTGGGGCGTCATTTGCGTGGAGGTTACTTAGATTGTTTTGATTCTGTCAAGTCATAGAAGTCCAAAAGTTACAATAAATGATCAAAAAGGTTGATTGGGGCGAAGCAGAAATTTTGTTATCGCTAACTGTTTTGAAGTTAGCATCTCAAATAAGGTTCAGCATATGAACCACAAAGTAAATGTAAATGTAGGTGCTTATGATATCAGGCATAATCAACACAGGAAATAGAACAAGAATGAAAAGGTAAACCACTCAAAACTCAGCACTGATAAGATGCAGATGCATGTAATTACTTTTAGCTGCACAAAATGAGAATTATACAATTGGTAGAAGTGATACTAAATATTAAAACTGGATGTTGATCATACACTTTAGAGACAATGAAAAATTATTTCCAACCTTATGGAGTCAGTTTGTTGTATCTCAGAGATGTCTGTGTTTATGGGTATTTTAAAAGACCCACAACAGCATTTTCTGTCCCTCCCCTCTCCCTGTCCCCACATGCACCAATCTGTGCGCCGCTCATTGTAAACAAATATAGCTAATGGACTGCTAACTGCTGCTGCGCCAAAAAAAACAAACAAACAAAACCAAACGACAGATAAGGATCAAGTCTTGGAGGTGTTGACGTTTGCAGTGGGGACTTTTTAAACCGCAGAAGGACTTGGAGGTGAGTGATAAGGCTTTTAGAAACGTGGTTCACCAGTTTTTTACTAGCAAGCTAACAAGCTACTGCATCCATTCAGCTGTTATTGGTGAACCTGCTTGTAAAACATTGGCGCTTACGTCCCTGCGCTCTGAAGGCGTGGTTTCGGGTGGAGTGGGTTTTTTTTGTTGTTTTTTTAAGATGAAGCTTGTTCAAACCGACCAACCCAACATTGCCAACCCTAGCTTTAATACTTTACAGGCTTTTTATATCTACCAACTTTACCAACAGGTAAAGCCTACAGTATACTTCTCCGACTGCGTAATCCAACTGGGTAACGACAGAGACCCCTCCAGCCTTTATAGTTCTCCATCATGGTGTTGCATACACAGTGCAATTTCCCACCCGATAAGTAGGGGTCACTACACAAGACTGACCTACTCATATGATGCTGATGGTCGGTAACCTCGGTGGTTATTTTGCTTCCGGTTACAGTGAGCAATGGTGTCCGAGAGAGAAAGACTATTGTTGTTGCTGCAGCTGAATAACAGAGTTACTTTTGATGCAAAATAAAGACGATGGGGCGATTCTGGTATTTCCTCACTCCTTCAGCCAAACGTTCTTTGGTTGGACTCATATCTGCGTCTTCGTAGGCTAGCCAGTTTAAAATAGCGCTGCTAGTGTTTATGTAGTGGTAGACCAATCACAGCCCTTGGCGTCTCTGTCCTCCCTTGACGGAGTGACGGACACTTAAAAAATATTTCGTGCAGCTGGAGACTATGGAGAGGCTCTCCGACAGGTTCTCCGTAGACGTAGAGGGCTCTCCGTAACCTATGTAGAGCACTTTACGGACGACTATAGATGGGTTTCTGAGCAACGTCACAGATAGGATGCGCACACAACCAGGGGGCAAGAAAACAGAAGAAAAGCATTATTGAACTATGAGAAGACGTGTGTTTTAAATACAAAACTCGACTTTTAATGCAGATTAGGTCAAGATATGACGTGAAAGTGTCGGGGAAATATAATGTTTGAGTCCTGGTATTTGTTCGGTTGCAAAAATCAAAACATTAATGCATGTAAACAGTTGAAAATGGTGAAAATAGGACAGTAGGAGTGACTGATCTTCAGAAAACCCTCCCAGATAACTTATTCCGGTTCAGATTATGATTTATTTAGTCTCTCACCATTGTCACATGTAGGATTAAACCACAGCGGAGGCAGAAATTATTCCCGTATTCTAGTCGGAAGACTGTAATACCAGCATCACCCCCGCCATCAGCTGCATGACATAAACTGTAAACACTGTGTGTGACAGCCATCCTCTGCTGCTTAGGCACGAACTTAAAAAAGAAGAAGAAACTGATTGTGGAGCCGTTTACGAACATTCACGTGGCATAACAACGCATCCCAGAGATTTAGTACAAAGTACGGGGGTCGTACATCAGATGGCGTTTGAGTTTATACTGTTAGCTTGCTAGCCGTTAGCTAGTCTGTCTACTGTCCACCACGATCTCATACACAATAAAGCAGAACGTTACACAAGCAGCGAAACTTACCGACAGCAATGCGTGTTAGTCCCTAACAGCTGGAATCAGCTCCTTTCCAAACGTAGTGATGATGTCGTCTTTGCCTGGTTTAATCCCAAACTAGTGAAAGTTGCTCCTGTGTGGAGGAGGTGAGGACGACATGGAGCTGAACTGAACCTGCTGCAGGCTGCAGATTGTTGTGGCCTCTTTTGGTTTGAACAAAGAGTCTAAACGAAAGTTTAAGCCGCTTTCTAACTCAGGTTTTTCAGGCAAATTTCAAATGAGGTCCAACACGAATAATATCCGTGTTTTAACAAGAAAAATGCCGTTTCCGGGTGATGACTCCCTTCCCAAGTTAGTGTAATCGTGATAGAAATATAACACGGCAACGCAGCGTCGGTATTTTGTTATTCTCATCAAAATACAGATTTATTCAATATAATTTACAACACAACGATCTCGGTTTGTTCCGTTAGGTTATTTTACATTTTTATGAATGATATGAGTGCGTGTTTGGCCGTAGACTGCAGTACAAAACACAGGTTTTTTGCCCCCTGGTTGCGCGCGCAACTGCCAATGTTTGTAAACAGGAAACCCATCTATAAATTAGGCTTAAGGGAATAATTCTGTCATGGTGAAGTCACCCGAAACTTTATGTTCATGCAAAAGTCCCACTTTCAGCTAATATCAGCCCAACTTTGTGCTGTATTCTTTTCCTATCTCTGAGCTCATCCATGCATTTTAGAGGTAAGCTGTTCCATTGGTGGGGAATGGTACTTAAGCAAGCAGTTTCAGATCTACCAGGTTAAGGCCTGACATTGATGTCCTGCTCAGAGACTTAACAGCTGGAAAATCCTGCAATGTCTGTCAATTCTGAGCATTCACACCAATATAATTGCTTGCCTGTCTGAACTTGGGGGGCCTCTTTTCACAATGCTAGCTCTGTCGAAAACCAGATAAGCTCATCTTCAATGTATGACTCCCCCCCAATGTCCACAGAAGACTCTGGTTTTTCGAACTTAAAATGCCACAACTGCATGTGCCACACTGTCTCAACAGGCAAAGGGCTCAAAGACAGCAGCTTGTTGCCCCAAAGGCTAATTAGAAATCACAGGAACCTATCACCCCCTGTTGCAGTACACGGGGAGTTTGTCTTTGATGCAGGCCTCGTGAGTACAAGAATGTTTTGGCATACCTTTTTTAACACATGCACGTACAAATGACTAGATATTGGATGGAATGCATGCACACGCTCACACAATACACTAACCACAGCTGCACATGACATAAAACAAGTGCAGCATGCAGGAAGAAAAGAGCGCTTCCAATGATCCATTAATTCCCATTGGTTTGGTGAGGGGGGATTTATTGACTGGCAGAGTAAATTCAAGGCTTACTCACTGTCAACACAACCCAAGAGGCAGTCTACTGGAAAATCTAGTGCTGTAGTGCCAGGTCGCTCCACATAATTCCCCTATAGGGCTTCTGTCTGTGATGAGCCGTGCTCAGTGTGGTTGTGTGGCTGCTGAAAGGCCTGTCATTACAGCTGCACCCTGTGGCAAGGCAGCCAGATCCAATCCAAATATGATCAACTGCAACAACATCCCCTCCCTACAACTGCTTATCAGGATTCAGGATCTGTTTAATACGTTATATGTAAGCAGGAATTAAGCAATCAAACTATAAATCAGACTGTTAATAATGCAGCAATTAGAAATCAGCCAACAACATTATTGGAGGTAAACATGTAACAATGTTTCTAAATGGAATCCCATAATTACTTAACTTTCTTATTGGCTTGAATTTCACGCAATGTGTTCAGCTTTAATAGGTTAGCTTTTTTAGTAATAGCACTGCAGCGATTATAATTGTGGGTCAGCAGGATCAAATGCTTCAAACTCATCATGCATTATTCACATGTACTTCCCATGAATTCATCTGAGAGCAGACTGTATATTTTGCAAATGTATAAGGAAGCTTTGATGAATGTCTAATAGATTTTTTTGTTGTTTTTCTTGATGACCCAGGCTTGCATGATGCTGGTTTATTTAAATGTGTTTGCAGTCGAACATGCAACAGGGCTATGACTATTTTCTTAAACAGAAGACTTTAATATATCGTTACATTTTTCAGCAATACCCTGAGTTGTCTTTGAATTTTACCTGACAAAGCAATTTTCTAGTCATAAAATCATAAAGAATCACTTTTGACAAGCTACGAGCTAGCCAATTTTGTATTTGCTTAAAAGAAAGAGTAAAAGATAAATACCACAGCTGCAAAACTCTGATGAAATTCTTAAAGTGGATGTCAGCTGCCTGATTGACTTCCAAATTTACTTATGTTTGAAGGAATCATTTGTTCTTCACCGTTGTTTATTATTCACATATTTTTTATGGTGTACAATAGTAACTTTTGACTTGATTCTGGGTTTTCTGTAGATGTGTGTCGCAGTGGTGGAATGTTACTGAGTCAATTTTCTCAAATTGGTTAGATGAATTTCCCCTATATCTGACAAATTTAATCTAGATCTACTCCATTATTTAGACTATACAATTTATTTTGTATACATAGATTGGTAATCAAATTATGGACAAACTCACAACTCTTTTTTATGAATAATATTTACCATAGTTGTAATTGGTAGTCATAGCTCGGGTTTTATTCGTTCATTAAAGTTTAATAATAATTGTCAGTAATCACAAAATGAGCCATTCTGTGCAATAACCACTTTTATGTTAATTATGTTCTGATACAATCTAATAATCTGTTCTATTTTTTTCTTTATGCATCAGAAGGAAAGGTTTCTAAATTCTTCGTCCACCTTTGGCATCTTGCTTGATGGCCACTAGGCTTGTTGTAGCACTGTGCTTTTTCTTTTCTTTTTTTTTTTAATAAAAAGGAAATAAGCCCATTCAGTGACTTGAGCTGTTTCTCATCTGCTTGAACACTGCAATGTCAGACATCCCATGTGCGGTGTGTATGCAACCTTAAATAACCCTGTTGCTCCTGCAGCATTTCCAGGCCTGTGCCCACTATTCATCTCACCTCTGCTTTTATCTACCTCTTTGCCTTTATTCACAGTACATTCAGCGTTCCAAGCTGCTAGGTGAAGGCATTTCACATATTATACACTGGATATGTTGAATCGTGTAAAACCTGGTCACTCTCTTTCCTCTTTCGCTCTCATACACACTCTTTGAAATCAATCAGTGATGCTTCCTTTGCCCCCCTCACTGATAGATCTATTATTAATGAGAGCCCTTAGCGCTAAACTAAATTTAGAGCATAAACTCCACTTGGAGAGCTCGAGAGAGAGATCAATAAGGTTGCAGTGGCCACAGCAGGACTCTCATTTAGTTCTTTGGAAGTGCAGGAAGTGGAGAGGCTGACCCTGAGTGCAAATGTTACTCCTCAGTAAAACAGAACTCCAGAGAAGAGGCAATAAAGAGAACAAGGGTTTCTGACAGTACAAGGCACATTTCAGTGGGTTGTTACCCTCCAACTGTTACCATGTAGCAAAATCTATAAATGAGATCACTGATGGGGTGATGTTTGGTGTAATTAGGTTTAAACAAGCCTTGTCTTATTGGCTATTCAGCATGCAGCTGCTGCTGCATGAGTTACATTTGAATTTCCAGACCCCAAGACACCACTGCTTGCTAGTCAGGATTATCATCATATTGTTCAATATTTAATCATGGATCTATTTCTGTGGAAAAAATCAACCACTTATATGTAATTCCTCCAAAAAATGTTAGCTTTTTTTTCTTTTCTTTGTAAATTCAATACTTAAATGACAATAATTTGCTTCATTAAAAGGTGAACAAGTGTGTGTAACTCACAGCTCTAGTCACACTTAATCCAAAATGGCATGCGTGTCAATACACTGCAATAAATGACTTCACACATACAGTAAGTAGTTTTTGTTCAGTCACACTGTATCTTGGTGTAAAACCTCTACGGAAGCGCTGCGATGCTAAATATAAGTGTGAAACCTCATATCACAATTGTATACAGTATACAGTAGGAAGACTGTTTGTATTAGTCCACTCCCTCATGCTAAAGTTAGTGTGTTGCAATATTGGTACTTGCACATAATATACAGAAGCTTGCTCAGCATGCCTGAAATCCCTGGCTACATAAAGACTTCAAATACTGGTTTAAAAATATTTTAGGAGCAAATGCTTCATGTGAATTCATATAGCTGTGCGCCAACAGTAAGTTATTGGCTCTGAAGAGCTCTATAAAATTTACGACACTATGAGAGCAATAATACGAAATAAGTCATAATAGAACAAGTGATAAAAGTACACAATAGCTTCACTAACTATAAAAAAGAATGGATGAAAAAGAGTGCTGAACTTTACATTATGCCAATAGCAGCCAATTACAGAGCTGCAGCTCTCTGAAATTCTGTTTTGATGCAGGATGTAAAGAGTTTTGCTTGCTGACTGAATTCTTAAAAAATGTCTGTTATAAATTCAAAAAGCACATACAGTAAGATACAGCTAACGCTCAATGACTGCAGGAATTTAACCAAGACACAGGCCTGGTCTATTGTGACTGTCAGGTGTGAGAAGCTTATAGATGCAAACCAAAACCTGGCTACAGTATGAATTTTAAAAGAAACTGGCAACACAGTGTTATAAAAGGAGCCTTTTCTAAACGAGATTAACCACAGACCTCTGGGTGATTGCAAAGGTGCTGCCCTTACAGATACATACAGTTAAGCTGTTTTCACACAAGTGCTGTAGCCCTGAAATTTTCTTGACATTTTCAGGAATGGTTGCATGCGATAGACAGGAATCTGTTTCTAAATGCCAAAATAAGCCAATATATGCAGGACATCTTTAATGTGGTAGCCAAGATACTGTAAGACACAGAACCACATTGTTAGTATACTAGATCCTCATCTGGATTATTAATTCTAAATATTTTGTGTTTGCCTACTTCTCAGCTAGCAAAAATGCAGTAACATTATGAACGTGCTTCAAAACAGTTAACTTTCCATTTGAATCATTTGCTCAGTTAAAGGTGTCATAGAAGATGTTTCTTAGAACAATTTTTGCAAGATTTGGTAAAATTGGGTTCACTACCCCATACGCTATGATTAATTAAAAGCTTTAAATATATAAATATTATTATACATCAGCTGTGAAAGTAATGGGGCTGAAAAAAACATCCACCAATCATCTCTGCAATCCTTACATTTTTCATTTGTCTTTTGGCCATTCATCACTTTTACTACTGTGGTAAGAGTGATTGACGGTCAGTTCAACAGGTAATAGGCGCAGTGGCGGAGCCAGAAATTTTTCATGACCAGGGAGAGACCATTACTCACATAGGGGTGGCCATTAGTAGATACCCTTAGAGCGCAAGTGTATATATATATATATATATAAAATACAGCATATACTTTCAACTGTATAGGGTAGCAATAGGGGATTATCACGCTTACCGGAAGTTCCCGGATTTTGACACTTCCTCTTCCGGGCTTTGTTAACGACAGCCGTTCCTGCTCTGTTATACTGTTTAAATCGGATAAACTCCAAACATACTTAAGTTTTCATTCCAGACTGAAGTGATACTGGATCAAAAGCTGGATCAAAGCGATCGATTCGCCAGAGTGAAGGGCCGAACTTTATAATAAAACACACGTTTGTTTGTCGCCGGTGGGGCACAACACCGGCACTTCACAGCATGCTAGCATTAGCCAGCTAGTGTTTACTGACGTGCTTAACATTGTGCGTCTTAAAACACACAAACATCTGAAAATTGGCTCTGTACCCCCCCGTTTCCAGTGGAACAACTGGGGACTGCCAAGAAAGGAGACGCTTTCAGATGCTTGTGTGTTTTCAGCCGCACAAAGTTAGGTACGTCATCAAGCTGGCTAATGCTAACCTGCTAACAATAGTCCGCCAGCTACTACTCTGTTAAACTTTGTAAATCGGATAAACGCCAATGCCAAGTTTTCATTCCAAACTGAAGTGATGCTGAGGAAGAAGTGGATTAAAACGACCGATTCGCCGCGGTGAAGGACCGAACTTTATAATAAAACGACACACGTTTGTTTGTGGCCGGCAGACTGCGCAGTCGTGTTAGAAGGTTAGCATTAGCCAGCTCGATGACGTGCCTAACTTTGTGCGGCTGAAAACACACAAGCATCTGAAAGCGTCTCCTTTCTTGGCAGTCCCCAGTTGTTCCACTGGAAACGGGGAGGTACAGACCCGATTTTCAGATGTTTGTGTGTTTTAAGACGCACAATGTTAAGCACGTCAGTAAACACTAGCTGGCTAATGCTAGCATGCTGTGAAGTGCCGGTGTTGTGCCCCACCGGCGACAAACAAACGTGTGTTTTATTATAAAGTTCAGCCCTTCACCGCGGCAAATCGATCGCTTTGATCCACTTCTTCCTTAGTATCATTTCAGTCTAGAATGAAGTATGTTTGGAGTTTATCCGATTTAAACAGTATAACAGAGCAGGAACGGCTGTCGTTAACATGGCCCGGAAGAGGAAGTGTTAAAATCTGGGAACTTCCGGTAAGCGTGATAATCCCCTATTGTGTAAAACAAAAAGGAAAAGTGGTTTGGAAGCAGTATTGAGTCTCCCCTGTGGAGCAAAAACTTTCTTTCCCCAATCGCAATATCTCAGCGAGAAAAGCTTAAAGTGGGATTTTCAACTTCTGCATGTCCGATCTTAAAAATTCCAACTGTATGGGGTAGCCAGTAAAGTAAGAAGTAAAAGTGGTTTGGAAGCAGCTTGGGGTCTCTCTGAGTGTTGCCCAGTTAAAGCGTGGGGGAGGCCAGTGATTGGGCATGGGTGGCTGAAGCCACCCCCTAGCTCCGCCCCTATATAGGCGAGACTCATCAATGGGAGTGATTGATTGGTGAGAGTTATACTGCGTCCCGGAAGCTGCGTAGTTAGTCTGACGTTTACAGCAGGTCACTCACAATCATTCTGCTAGCAGTTAGCGACGTTCAGACGACATCTGTTTTACTGGTGTTTGTGACATTTTGGGAGAATCTGTACCTTCTGTCTGCTAAACAGCTTGTGAACATTTTTCTGAGGCCAGAGGAGGAAGCTGTGAATCTAGCAGGTTGGTCTTGGGCATGCGCATTATTCAAAAACTTGCTAACAGTCTCTGCTTTCTGAAATGCCAAAACATCTTCTATAGAGCCTTTAAAGAGAGGCACTGCTTTCCCTCTGTAGCCGACAAGTAAAACAAAACTTCATGCTGAGACAACATCCGGAGGGGATGTCCAGCAGCTGTTAGCCACAGCTTGATCTATCAACAGTTATACTCAGTCTTTATGGAAGATATTTGCTTTAAATGCTCACTGAGTATCACATCTTATTCTTCATAAGAAATTCTATCTTCAAAGTTTTTCTTTGCCATTATTAGTAATTTGAATAAATGTGAAAAGATGAAAGCCAGAAGACCCTCAGAGAATCATACCGCGCACCTATAAGAGGGTTACGTGAAAAGGGCTCATTTATGCACAGGCTGTTGGCAAGTGTACTTTGAAGAAGACTGAACTTGAAGTGGATGTAAAGTGAGGTGTTGGGGGCTGTAGCTGGTTAATCTTGGTCATATTATGAAATAGAAAACCGAGCCTACAAACTCAACTATCTATTTACAAACTGAACACATTCAACCATCATTCTATTACTTGGTAAGGGGATAGACTGGCCCCTGAGCATGTCAAATATGAAATCCAACACATATATCACACTGCCACATATGCAAAAACATGAAGGTTGGCCTGCGGTTGAGCTCCTATTTCTCTGGTTGCTGCTTGCTGATTAGATATTTCTTCTATTGATCTGACATTCAAAAAAGATGTCAAGACTTGTCATTCAAGTTAGAATAATCAAAAATATCTGAGGGGGAAAAAAACCCTCAAAGCTCAGGCTCTTGATCATGAAAGAAAAACCCTGTTATATACCATCGCTTTGAGCAATGAAACAAGTTCATGTCACAACAAGCTTTTGGGAAAGAGAGTAGGACGTGAGTGGGTGCAATGACATGTCAATTCAGACAGGCTCACACAAAGTGACTGAAAGCCGGTTTTGCCTTCTGCCCACAGGGCTGGCAGTAATTACAGTTCATCATTCACCCCTGGCCAAAAGTCAGTCTTGGGGAAGGAAAACCTGAGATAAAGAGCAACACAGAGACAAAGAATGACCAAAGGAGGCATCTACTGTACGATGGCTGAGGTGTGAAGGTGGAGAAGGGTGATGGAAAGAGGATTCATACATCCTTCCGTGTGTAAAACCAAAACAACACAAGCACTGATAGTGACTGAAATATCAAAGCTACAAGTCTGCTGGGTAGGCTGGGAAGTGGCTGCCGCTGCTGTTTGATCCATCACACAGCCGCTTGTTTTCTTACTAAAAGCTTTGGAGAAGCCTCTGGGTGCCAGGGAGAAGTGAAGCGAGGTGGAGAATAAATCCAATCTGTCTCTGTCTCTCTCTCTCTCTCTCTCTCTCTTCCTTTCCCTCCTTCTCTCCCTCTCATCTTGTACAAATTGTGAGAACGCCTTTAGGCACAGCGGGATGAGAAAATATGCATTGCCGGGACAGCATGCGTGAAAGCATTTGCTCCGTGTATGAATACACGCCTGCCTGTTTTCGCTCATGCTTGGATAAAAGTTAGATCTTTGTCTCGCTCGCCGTTTTGCACACACACAGGTGCTTCTTTTGAGGGGAAAAGAAGCAGAAGAAAGTGGAGAAAATGATTTCTCTGTTATCTCCATGGCTGATCTCTTGCTTGGAGCTGAAATGCATCTCAGGAGAGAGATCAGTGAGCAGAGCCTGCAGCGGAAAAGCCCAGAACTGTCAGCCTTGCTGCCACCTGGAAACCACCCAAATGGAAGCATCGCCAGAGACAACCATGTCCTCAATCTACCGGACTGTACTTGTTGACTTACTTTGAGGCTTGCTTTGTTTGGTGGAGAAACTGTGAAACATCTTTCAAGGAAGCACACTAAAAGCCAGTACAAATCTTTTTTTTTTTTTTTCTTGTACAGTCAACTTCACAGGGACAAGATACATGAAAAAAAAATACTCTCAACTTTGACCCTTAAGGGAATGGGTAGGTTTTTGGACAAATTTTGAATGGGAAGTGATTGCATGACTTTTGTCCATGCCAGCGGCATGGACAAAAGTCATGCCGCTGGACACCGGCTGTCCAAAAACCTGCCTTTCTGTGTCCAATGGCAATCACAAGGTATAGGCAATTGGACACCCCGCACTCTACCGATTCAACACCGGGGGCGACGAACCCTTTAGGGAAAGTAATATGGACTCAACAACAACCAGACATTCCTTGCATTGTCTCACATTTCACGAAACACTGCAGCTCTGTGGGTAGTCTGTTAGACACTGAGACAAAAGTTTAAAAAAGGATTATATGTCGGCCGGTGAGTAAACACTGAACATGAGTACACACACACAGACAGACACGTGCACACACATTGCAGGCATAATCACTTGTGTCTGTGAAGTCTTGCAAAGGTTTTGGACATATTAGCACTCCCTGGGGAGCTGTAGCAAAGAGAATCTCGTTGGGCAGCAGCAGAGAGTAACTCGATTTCTTTCTCTTCCTCCCCTCATCATTTCCTCCCACCGGAGATCTCGGAGAGATTAACTGCAGATCAGCTGGGAGACAGCTCTGCAGAGGCAGCGACTCACTAAACAGCCACAGGAAAAAAGAAGAAGAAGAAGAAGAAAAACAACACTGAGCATCATGTCCACTATATGGGAAGGGAGTTCTTCCTCTTTCAGTTCTAAGATTTGATTGATCAGGGAATAGAAAATGATATGGTCTTTACCAGGTCTTAAAATATTGCCAATGCAACCTCAGATGAGCAGCAACACCACTTATTACTCTACATTATTATTTATTCAATTGAAACTAAGGCAAAAACTTCCATGAGCAGTGTGTGGAAAACTAAGTACGCTGTAGTTCCATTTTTAGCATAATAACTTAAACTGTTTTTTGTCTTCCGTACAATGCAGTGGAGAAACTAGCACATTCTTCCTTACAGCATTGCCTTAGTTCTTTGGGGTTTGTAAACAGCTTTTGCACAGCTCTCTTGAGGTCCTACCAGAGTATTTCAACTGAGCTGAAGTCTGGATTGTGACTACATCATTGCAACACCTCGATTCTTTCTTTTTCAGGCGTTCTCTTGCAGATTTACAGCTGTGTTTGGGATCATTGTGCCATTTCACGACTCACTTTCAGCCAAGTTTTAGCCATCACATTTAACTCTGCAATACTTTGATATACAAAAGGAGTTTTAGTCGAGATCAGATATTGGTCACTTTGGTCCCATCTGTCCTGACTTTGTTCCAGATGTCTAGTTTGTTCAGATGTGCACATTTAAGTCATGCTACCATGCAAGGCCATTTTTAAAGAGAATAATCTCTCTCCTGGCAACTTTCCAAACAAACCATTCTTGTTTCGATTTTTTTTCTCATTGTGCTGCCATGAACTTTAATATTTAACACGCCAACGAAGGTTTGTTGAGTCTGTTATATATGCCTGGCTTCTTTTGCACATAGATGTATATTGTTTGTCAGCCTACCACAAATCTTTGTGATATAATATCGTTAGACTGCATACCAGGGATGTTTTTTCACCAGAAGGTTGTCATGCCAGCATTTTAGGTTCTGATTTACTTTGGAATCTGTCATTCATTCACTCAGTCCAAGTTGAGGTCCACAGCCACTTTAGACGGTTCCCCACAAGTCAGTGGATTCTTATTAAACGAGCTGTCTGCACCAACCTCGAGTTAAGGCTTCCTAACATTTTTGTGGAAGATGAATTTACCATGGTGTAACAGACAAGTTCAACAAGCATGGAAAATGGATGAAAGCCTTTGATCATGTTCATTCCAGCACTTGGTATTATTACAGAATGACTTTGACTACTTCGCTCCAGTGCTATAAATTGAGTACTCTTCACAAATGAGATTCAATCATCTGAAGAGAAGTGGCATTTACTCTTAAATGAAAGTAGAACAAAATCTGCTTATCTCCTACAGTCTGGATCCTCTATATTTCACAGGGGATTAAGTGCTGGCCTCGAACTAATGATTTTAATGGATGCATGCATTGTATTGCAGAGAAAAATCCCTCAGTGTTATGCCATCAAGCAAGAGGATAAACACTTTTTATATTTGCCCAAATGCGGCTGTATCAATTTACAAAAGAAAGCTGCTTAGCTTAAACCGTCTGGTAGAAGCCCCCTCCCATCTGCAACGATGAAAATGTACTGCCACAAATAATCAGAGATATCGCATTTTGGACTTACATAATTAATCATCCCGTTGCTGAATAACTTATGATCCAAGTCATGAATTATATTTAACTAAGTCATTACAAGAGATGTACTTAACAAGCAACTGCTGCTCTCATATGAAAGTAATATGCCGGGCTTCATGTCTTCATTTGTAAACCAAATTATCCATATATTTATTCACAGTGCCTCACACTTTATGCAGATCTTCTTGAGGTACTTCTAATCGTTTTATTATACACATTTGGTGTGAACACACAGAGGAAAAAGGCTGTAGGATGGAATGATGTGTGCAGCTGCACAGCAATGCACTGCCTGTTACCCTTGTTTCCCTGCCCCAGTTTACAGATTTGAGTGCAAGTAAATTGCATTATGTATGAATACAAATTCAACTGGTGTAAATGTCCAAGCTTAGAAAAATACATTAAGTGTTCTCCAAACATGTATTTTAGATATGCATATTGTTTGCACACATGACGCACAGTGTATGTATTTTAATGAGACCTTAAGAGGAAATAAGCTGCTTGAGTTATAAAATGTGCAAAGTATTCACGGGAAAACCTGTGAGATGGCAACATAATATGTTCTCATTGTTGGTTAATTTGTGACTATAAATAAATATCTTGACCTGTAATGACACAAAACACAAACAGGGAATCAGACACCTTCTGGCAAGTAAGAGCACCATGGAAAACATTACTTTACATTCTCCCATTTTCTGGGTACAGATGCATGCATGAAAAGCTCCAAGTCGTTTTACATGCAAATCCAGCCTGTGTCTATGAGGGTGTTTTATCTGGGGGGCTGCTGTTTGCTAATCAAGAGCCTTGTGAAGGCCAGGGGACCGTTATAAGACGGAGGGTATAAAACAGCCTTTCTCTGTGTCTCTATGTGAACACAGGCTCATTTTACAGCCTTTTAACTTTCAATCTGCTACTCGTTGATTTTCTATTCTTCCCTCTCGTTGTTATTCCACAAGCCTCTCAGCTGCTGTTAGAATGTATGAGCTGTAATAAGACTTGAGATAATGCATATGAGTGCTGCTCAAAGGACAGGAAACTATGGCATTGATTTTCTATTTATTGTGTTGTTATAAAGCTGCCGAGCACTTGTTGCTCGTTGTGCTCTCCACAGCTTCAGTTATCTGTATCAAAGACTGGTAATGTAATAGATGATTTCAGGAGAAAACATAAAAACGGCATGAGACTCGACAGTTCTCACTGGTTATATGAGCTGTAGTGCAAGTTTTATTGAAAAGTCTTTAATACTAAGTCAAAATCTTTATATCCCCTCAGGACACATCTACATACGTAAAATATAGACAGCATTCCTCCAGCAGCAGCACTGATGATGATCTGTTGATTGACATGAGAAGATATGATATTTAACTCAAATATCAGATCTGCTGCTAAGAATTTTGGTATCATTTTGGATCAGAGTGTAACTTTTGACTGTTATGTTATAAAACCCATCATCTTTATCACAGTCAGATATGATTTATCATCATTTTTACTCTGTCTGGATCATTGCCTTTCCCTTTATGTATCCTCAGCCAAACTGTTCTGAATCCTTTTTTTTTTTTTTTTTTAAATTACAGCTGCCAGGTCATTAAAAATTTGATCCCATTCTATTCTTATTTGTATATTCTTCCATTGGATTCCTATACTCTGAATCGTTTCTTAACTACATTTCCAAAACCTTTTGGACAGTTAATTGTAAATAAAAGCAAATTGTAAATCTTATAAACCAATATTTTATTCAACATGGAGCCTATAAATGTATTTGTTATTGGAAGTGGGTCATATTATGGTTAGCGCATCTCTAACCTAATGGTAGCAACATGTCTCAAAGAAGTTTAGACAGGGTCGTGTTTTTACCAATGTGTGGCGTCTGCTGTTCTTTTAACAAAAGTCCCAAAACATTTGGAAACTGCGCAGAGCAGCTGCTGGACCTTTGGGAAAGGAATGTCCCATTCTTTTCTCATTGCCATATTTTGTGTTTTATGATGAGCCAAATGTTTAACTGGTGAAGGGTCTGGCCTGCAGGCAAGCCAGTCCAACTCTAGTCCAACTCAACTTCGACTTCTAAGCCACGTTGTAATAGAAGCAGTGCATGAGTTAGTACTGTCTTGCAGAAATAAGCTGAAGGATGCATCTCCTAAATGTGTACACTTTCAGTGCTGATGCTGTCTTCTCAGGAGTACAAGTTGCCAGTTCCGTGTGCACCATTGGACCCCATGCTATCAGAAATTCAGGCTGCATTTGATTTTCTGCTGCTTGTTTTTCCCTGTTGGTGTGGAGCAATTTGTAACATGGAAGTTGAAATTGTATAATTGGTCATAACATGCTCTGAACTGTCCTCTGTGCTTGATCACATGTACTTCAGACCAGATTAGGATGAATGCACACTCATCTCGGCTTCCTCATTACACAGAACACAGACAGTTTTGACTGCTGCCTGCCGTCAGCCTGTTTATGCTGCCTTCTTTGTTTATTCTCTCTGTTAACATTGTGCTCATTATACTGTGTAAGCTGCAGATATGTGAGGAAAACAAGCTGAGGGAAGCCTCTCTCTCTCTCCGTGTGTTTCTGTTAGTTTCTTTCTATGCCACTTTCTCGCTTATTCATGTGTCCCAACGATCCATCCTGAGTGGGGAAGCCCTGCCATGTGACAGTTTGTCATGTTGTGTAAGCCTGCTGAGTGTCACTGAAGAAACGTCACCCCTTGTTTGATGTGGCATTGTCTGACTCGGTTTTATAGGTCAAAATACGTGCCACTTATGAACAGTCACAAGGAACATTGCTACATGGCTGCTTGTTTTGAGAAGCCCGGAGTGAGATGCAAGCAGCTGGGAAGAAAAGAGGAAGGAGAATAAGGGTTTAGAAGTAGTTTTAGGGAGTTGGCTGTTCGGGGACTTGGCACAAGTGATTGGTGCAGCATGTGGGGTTTGGTATCTGGAGTGCTAATTGCAGCGTGACCAGTGTGAATACTTCTCTGTGTTCCACAATGCACCAGAGAAAAGGGCTGTTTCAAGTAAAAGAAACCACTTCTCACCCTGTCCCTCTTTGTCTTTGCACAAGTTATGAGCATGTGAACCAGTGTCAGACATTAATAGAAAAGCAGAGAGTTTCACAGACGACCGTCAACCATCCATACTGTGACACTGAGCTGTTTTATTACTGTTACGCCCAGTCATGCAAAGATATAAAATGACTTTGGAAATTAAGTTTATGTTAGAAGAAATGTCAACATTTTTGGGCATACAGTACTGTGGTAAATGCAAATTTCAACACTCACTGTCAAAGCAGATTAGGAATATCTCAGCTATTAAAGGCATATGCCACCCCTGGGTGAAAATCGAGCCTCCCCCCGCAGTCCCCTGAGTTGGACAGGAGGGCAGAAGTGTTTTTTAGTCAACCCAATCATCCTCTGAATCTGGCAGCACTGACTTTAACTTAGCTTAGCATAGTTGCTGTAATCTAACGTTTCCAACTAGCACCACTTGGCGAAAGTGAACTAATTAGCTCAAGATTTTTTCCAATTATGTTTCGTGACCCGCACATTCTGATCGAATAAAAATGACATCTGATTTGACATCAAAGGACTGACTAGGCGGCATTCAATTGGGGAACTATATGTTGTGGAAGTACAGGTGAAACATAGGCGAAGCACCGCAGATAGTACCAACCCTGTTTATAGAAGTTAGGGAAGCTGTGTGCTGCCTTTGCTACTAGCCGCGGTGCTTCGCCTGTGATTTGCCTGTACATCAAGGGACTGACCCTAGTCAGTCCTTTAATGTGAAATCGACTTGTCATTTGTACTCGATCCTAATGTGTGGGTCACGAAACGTAATTGGAAAAAATTTCGAGTTAATTAGTTCAGTTTCACCAAGTGGTGCTAGTTGGAAACGTCAGATTACAGCAACTATGCTAAGCTAGGCTAAAGCCAGTGCTGCCAGATTCAGAGAATGACTGGGTTGGCTAGAAAACACTTCTGCCATCCAGGTCCACCCAGGACCTTTAACACTAGTTGACCTCGCTGGGAGCTTAAAAACTAACTACAACATCAATAATGTTAGCCAGGGGCACTTGATCCCAAGAGGAAATAAATTCCTTGAAAGATTATCTAATGATGACAAAAGGACAAGTCATGGTTGCAACACGTTTTCTTTCACCGACTCAACAACTTATTAAATGATGACGCTGTTGAAGTGAAGGACTAACCTGTACGTGATCTGACTGGAGTTACTCTACTGATTAACTTAAATGAGATTCCACCTTTACACTGTCTGACAGGAATGGAAAAACACGGATCTAGAGGAGTATTGACTGGCTTTGGGGTTTTTCATGACAAAATCTGCTGTCAAAACATCTGCTGATGTGATTTGGAAGGAGAGAGAGCTTTGTTGCTCGCGCATCAGAGAGGGCACTAGACATCAGAGATCAATAAAAACCATTATGGCATTCTTTTTTTTTTTTTTTTTCAAAATGTTGAGCAAAGCCTGAAACCAAAACAAAGAGGCAGTGGGAATTTCTGGCTGAAGGATCTTCAGCATGGGGGAAAAAAATGTGAACATAGTTTTTAATGGTGACATTTAACATGACATTTATCCACATCAATTTCTTAACTCAATGTATTTCCCTAAAAGAGCTGGTCACATTGCTAATTCTGCCTTGAATGATGCCTGTAATAAAAGCCCCAGTGCCTGTTTAAGAGGTTCCAATAAATCCAGCGCTCTCACCCACACAGCTCAGGGGCCAGTCTTTCTGTTTGATTAAACTTTGCTCCCCAATGCTCTGAAATATCCAAAGGCATTTAGATTTACAACCTTCTCCATTAAATTATTGACACCTTGCTGCTTTTGCCATCCATTTCTGGACTAATTTCATGTTGTTGTCCTGCTTACTGAAGTGGGGATCCATTTGACTTCCAGAGACAAACTACACTAGAACAATATTTCATGACTTGATGGTTGCAGTATGTTTATATTACACATGCAAATTCTGGGCCAAGTCTGACTCTATAAATACTTTTCTGTGTTCAACATGAAACAAACAGCTGTTGTCTTTGAAGCAGAAATATGGGGCAGTGGCTTTGATAGATCTAAATAAAACAGGCTGGACAGATAACATGAAAATAAGAGGGGTGAGGGAAGGAAGAGAAAAGGATAACAGAAGCAGACGGTAGGAGAGAACAAGAGGAGAAGAGATGAAGAGAGTGTCAAGAGGCTTTCTTCCAGGGAGGATGTGTAAACTCTATCTTTGGAGTGAGCAGGTTAATTTTTCATGCAGCGGTTTGCAGGACCAGTCCCCAGCAGTCTTATAGCTGGCCACGGTTTCCCAAGAGAGAGCTTGTTGCTCGAGGCCCCCGGGCAGGTTTCTTGTCGAGTCGGCCTGTAAATTGCCACCAAACTAGTGAATTACTTCATGATGTGTCACAGAGGCAACTGAAAGCCCTATAGGCATAAAACCACAGACTTATGTTTTCCCTCACAGTAATTCCTCACTGACAGCTAGTGCGGCAAATTGAGACGTCTCAGTCAGAATCCAGCGGCTCCATATTCAAAACAGCTGGTGGTCATTGCAGCTTGAGTTTCTGATGGATAAAAAAGAAGTGCAAGCTGTTTGTGGTTGAATAAACAATATCGAGTCATTTTGGTAAAAATGCCGGGATAATTTGTCAAGGAAATGGTGAATTTGAGACTTTTCTTTGCAGAATAAGAGATTTTTTTTTAGCTCGAGAGGCTGTAAATGCACACATTCTATGTTTTAGCTGGTAGTATTAACCACAGACGACATCAGTGTGTTGTAGCATGCTGGCATTTTATTTGCTTATAAAACTTTATCTTGCAGTGTTTCTCAATCCTGGTCTTCAAGGATCCCTGCTCTGCACGTTTTTAAGATGTTCATACTTTAACACACCTGACTCAGATGAATGGCTCATTAGCAGGCTTGCAAAGAACTTGATGAGCAGTTTAGCTGATCTGAATCAGGTGTGGTGGAGTTGGAAACCTGGAATACATGCAGGGCAGGGGCCCCTGGGGACCAGGATTGAGAAACCCTGACCTAGAGGATGCATCCTTCTTCTAACCCAGTGGTTCCCAACGAGGGGTCCAGCACAGGGGGGTCCCCAAAGCTTTGACTGTTAAGAGCAATTAAACTTAAAGGGGAAGTTCAGGATTTTTGACATAGGGCCTCATTTTTGAGTGAGCAGGGTCCTACTGTACTTATCACTGGAGACGGTTTCATCTTATTTCATCTGATATTCTTGTTACCAGTGGTCCCCGATGCTAATGCTAGCATAAGTCGATGGGAATCTGCTAGCCTGTGATTAATAACAATCATATCCACTCCACAGAACACCCGAAGCAAATCAGTTATAACACAAGACTATCTGTGTAAATGCTGAGTTAACAAAATAACGTTACAAATAAAACTTACCTTGCATCACAAATTACACATTGCATTTTGAGGAACTAGTTTCTCACCAGCAGCGGAATGATACATTGTTTCCGGGTGGTAAGTCAGGAGAGCGATGTGGTTCAAAACAAACAGAAGTGCGCCACAGTCTTTGCACATTTTCAATAGCTTGTTAGTTTACAGAATTAAGAACAGTAACAGGCAACATGGTTTATAAGTGTTTATTTTTACAGTAGCTGTTACTGTAATCAAATTCCTTCAAACACTTAAAGGCAGATGATATCACTCCGCTGCCAAATACTAGAAGTAAAAATGTGTTGCCGCTGGGACACTTTACTATGAAAATGTAATGCAATAAAAGGTAAGTTTTATTTGTAAAGTTACTTTGTTAACATGGCATTTACAGTCTTGTGTTATAACTGATTTGCCTCAGTTGTTCTTTGGAGTGGATATGATTGTTATTAATGACAGGCTGGCAGATGCTTATTGACTTCTGCTAGCATTAGCATCAAGACAACCGGTAACAAGAATATGAGATGAAATAAGATGAAACTGTCTCCAGTCATAAGTAGGACCCTGGCTCACTCAAAAATGAGGCCGTATGTCAAAAATCCTGAACTTCCCCTTTAAGGTCATGTCTACACAAACATGAGTTGAATTGTATCAGCTCAAGTTATATATATATATATATATATATATATATATATATATATATATATATATATATATATATATAATTTTGATTTGGTTACATCATGGTTTTATCCACGGGCAGGAAAGGAGTCAACCAGAGTGCATCATTTGTGGTGAAAAGCGAGCAACTGAAAGCATAAAATCAAACACCCAATTATAGAAACATTCTGGCTATGATTTGTGAAGCGTTAAATATTTAACACTGCTTGAATGTTGTAATTTTATGGTTACATATTTACAGTTACTGTGGCGGTTCACAAATATACAGAAATATAAAGATGTCAAATATTCTCAAGCTTGCAATGTTCACCCAGAGGCATCATGCAGAGTATATCCAAGATGCAAGTTTGAGGAAGAACACCAGTGATGCCTTGGAGATCATAACCAGTGTTGCACACTGAGCCAGTGGACTTGTCAGCTACCTGCGACCGTATCATTTTCATGTGCTTTTAACCACTGTAACCACTGTGAATAAACCCTTCTCTGTTTGAGCAGCTTTGCAAGAACTAATTCAGTAAGGAGATTAAAAAAAGGAGGAACAGGTATGGAGAGAGGGCCGTGAAGTAGAGGGAAGAGATTACCTCTGTTTCTTCCATGCTACTATTTGCTGTGAGTCTAATCCATAGCTACAGACTCTGAGCTCCCACATCGCAGTCACTCAAACACTAGTCTCTTTGAAACGCTCAGCCCCAGCTGCGCTGGAAGCCGAGCAGAGGGAGGCTGTCATGCTTTTATGATGTTTAAGTGGCAGAATTGTTTTTCTTTGCGTCTGTAGCTGAGATAAGGATTCATTTAATGTCACTGAGGTCAAGGTACTTCTTGCTTTAGGTTATTTTCCAATGAGATATTGTAGTGCTAAGAGTGTAAATGTGGTGAAGAAATGAGATTGAAAGGGAAGGAATCTAAAGCGGGAAAAAAGAAAATTAATTAATTAAAATCTCCCTCCACACACACATATATACACACACTGTCCTTTGTGAAATCTGTAGCTTCACAGAAATCAAAAAGCCCAAATTTCCCAAACACAACCGAGCTGTAAGATACTGTAAAGAAACTACATTTTGTTGGTGTCACAAAGCGTTTGCAGAAATCTAGTGATTGTACTGGGAACATCTCTCATATACTTCATATTGAACCAAAAAAAGTTGATAAATGTGGTTAGGATGATTTGATTAAGGCCTTATTTAGATTCTTGGCACAGTGCTTTACTAAACCTTTGGGATTTTTTCCTTTTCCATCCTTGCAACAAATTGTTTTTTGTTTGTTTGTTAGAGAAAATAACATGCCTACCACTTTGAAGGACCTTCCATTTTTGTCAGTCAATAAACTGGTCTAAAAATAGAAAACCTGAAAGTGTATTCAGCCTCTATAGTTTTGGTTCTAAAACAGATTCTCAGTCAGTTTGGGTTTGTGGAGTTTGTTGAAGTTTAAGACTTCTAAATGATTCCCTTTAAACCACCTTTCTCAGTATACTATACAATATAGAAAAGCAAATCTTCAAGTTTTTCCTCAAATATTTGCCTGTACTGTATTTACTTTCCACCATTCTTTCAACTCTGAGGAATTTCCTCTGCTTTACCAATAACAAACAAGCCCATATCATGATGGTACCACCACCGTTTCTTTGCTGTCTGAATGGTGTAACGAAAGGTGTTGGCTTTTCACAATGTGGAGTATTTCCTTCTCTTTCTTTCTTTCTGGAACTTTGCAGCTCTGAGGGTCGCACAACCTTGTTGCTACCTCTTTGACAAACGCTCTCCATCTCTCCACCTGCCCTTTCTACACTTTTGTGCCATGCTCTTTTCACTTTGTAATCTTGGGTTTACTGGTTCTCAGCAGCATATTCAAAGTTCTTGAAATTTCTTTTTGAATCAATCTTAAACTGTACTTCAGACCTGTCCCTGACTACCTTCTGGGGTCTTCTTTTTTCTTTATTTGATGGTCTCTTGCCTTGTTGCGTTGTGCAGGTGCATAGACGATAGTGGTAGTGAAAGACATAAGTAAAGTACTGATGTGAGTGTAGAAGGTAAGTGGCAGTAACTAATAACTTTACAGCTTTAAAAAAGGCTTCTCAAACTGATCGAGAGACACTTTCCTGCAGGTTTTAGACATTTCCCTGCTTAAACAGACCTGACTGAAATTACGGGGTCATTGTGTAGAATTTAACATGCTTATGGAGCCATTTCATTTAAATGAGGTGTGTTGGAGCAGGAAAGCATGTTGTTAGTCTCATAGCACAACTGCCCAAGTCAGGTGTGGCCAAGTCCGGTCCTCAAGAGCCACAATCCTGCAACTTTTAGATGCACCCCTTCTTCAACACACCTGAATCCCCTCATGTGCATGTCATTCAGCTCTGCAGAGGCTTGGTAACAAGCCATTCATTTGATTCAGATGTATTGGAGAAGGGATGAATCTAAAGCTCGCATGTTTTATGCATCATTGCTATAAAGTCTAAAAATATGACTTAGACATTAAGCTTTTGGGTTAATGATGTAACACCTGCGGGACAGTGACCATCATTTGAGATCCCTGCTGTAGAGTTAAAGTAAGTGATACATATTTACGGTCCACTTTTTAGATGTTGCAAACACTTTTTATTCTTTTTTAATTTCACTAAACCAGTTTGACAATTTTGTGTAAGATTCATCAATAAAATCCAAATGCATATCCTTTAGAATCAGTCTGTAATGCATTAAAATGTGGGGGAAAAAAATATGCCCGAGGTCAGATAGCCTATAAGTGAATGTGGGGTTCTGCTGACAATGTTCCAATCTTTTAAGTAATTTTTCATTATTCACAATACATTCATCAAACTACAGAAACTTAACTTCAACAAACCATACTAGCAAAATGTATTTTAAAAACTTCCATTTGAGCAAAGCATCATGTAAATACTTACCACACGTTTACAAGAAAAATACTTCCTGACAAACTGGAGCAATGAGCTTACCTCTAAAAGTTGAGGAAAGTCTAGATTACTGTACTTAGGGGATTATAGGTTTCCAAAGCAGACTTTTTTTTTTACCCCCCATAAATATATGGATATGATTTTAAAGTATAAATGCTCTGTACTGTATGATGGTCAGATATAGTTTGGCTAATCTGTTGCTTCCATTTCTTTATGAAAAACTTCCCAGATTGATATACCTCATGGCCATATGAGAAAAATACTAGCGTATGAAAGCTTGCATAAGTCTTCATCACAGTGTAGGTGGAGTTAGAGTCGCAGTAAAACCTGTAATGGAAATAATTGTTACACAATGCAGCGATTATATAATGTCATTACCCTAATTCCTACTGATCTAAAACAGATAAATTAAACTGTGCATTTATTCTGCACAGGATTCCCTGAAACTCCCCAAGGGACCCCTTCAAGCCCCCCGCTGCAGATCGGGAACTGCACAAGTCCAGCTTCTGGCTCTAAAAAGCTGGGGGCAAAAAAAGGCATGACAACCCATATTTCAAATATTTACTGTGCACTCATGAAATTTTGACCTTTATGTGACAATGAAATGTGGCTTTCCACACTTTGTGTTGTCTGCTGGTGAATTTAGAGAGGAAGAGATGATGGTCAGAGCCAACAGGATGAAGAAGCTGTCAGAGTCTGATTGATGCACGTGTGTGTATGTGTGTGTGCGCCCTGCATTTTCCTACAAGTGACAGCACAAACCTTCAATGGGAAACACATGATGTGGCATCAACTCTGGCAGACAGAAACACTAAAATAGTGCCATGTGTGACAAAATGTGCCCAGCAGTGAGAGAGGATGATTTTCCTTTTTTTCTCTTTTTCTTTCTTTCTCTTGTTTTTTTTACACCAGCTTCCTTCCTATGGTAAATTGTAGGCCAGAGGTGGCGGAAATACGTCAGTTTGTTGGTTCTCTGAAGCTTGACTGCGTCTCTTAATTTCGGATGAAGGGAATGTGAAGGGGGGGGGGGAGAGGAGATTTTAATCACTCCTGTCGCTTTAAGGACACTTATCAAAGCCTTATTATGCGAATTGAAAATACCATGAGCCACTGAGCAACTGAGCAGCCAGGGGACGGACTGGAGTGGATTTATAGGAAACTCAACATTACCAGAGCTGGAGGAGACCGCTTCATCGCCTTATGGAGTTTGATTACACACCGGATGGTTGGCTTTCTCGGACGGTTCGGGTCATTTAGGAAATATTGCGCATAAGTAGCTCTCAGACTTGGGATCCTTTGCCCCTGAAGCGCAGAGAGGAATACGGCTTAAAAGTCAACGCGTTTCCTGCGGGATTATTCACTCAACCGACAGCCACAATCGATACGTACTTAAACGTCCGTTTGTTTCGGACGGATAGTATCCCGAGCTCTGTATTTGACAGCCTTGGATCATGGATTGGGGTGGTGGAAAACAACAACGGCCAGCGACATGATTCCTCTGCGCTGTCTGCGGTATGCTGCGTGGTTAGGCTTTAACATCGCTGGTTATTATTCCCCGTGCAACAAAAGTTGCAAAGCGAGTGTAATGTGTGGATTTGAACTGTTTCGCCGTTTTGCACCTGCTTTAACGGATACCGCGTCGACACAGTGCAGATTCGTGACAGAATAACGTGCGGATCCGCGCCGCTCGGCTCTGTCTCTGCCGCCTGTGTGGGATACTTGAACATTTGCTTATCGTAATGGAGATTGGAGAGGTTTATACTCAAGGTCACTGAGTGTTTAAAGGCTGTATTTGCGTCGGTATTTACACACACACATACACACTCACTCTCACACAGCGCTATCTTCGCGTTTTAGCGCAGCCTGCAATTCTCGGTCCAGTGTGTGATATTTGTTATTACACGGTGCAGCGAGCGTGTAGGCGTGCACGTCCTGTGGAGTTACATTTTCTTCTTCTTTTTTTTTTAAATCAATATTTTTTTAAATTTTCCCTTTGACACTGCAAGCTGTCTGTAACAACATGGATGGGAAACTGAAGCAGGGTCGGAGATGCCGGTCTAAGCGGGAGAGGGTGCGGAGGTTGCGGGAGGCAGGGAGCAGAGACGCCCGCAGCCCCGACCCCAACTCCTCCTGCTCCGACAGGGAGGGACACAGTCCGGGGAGGGACACCGCCTCCCTGCCCGGTAAAAAGGCACCGCACCCCGCAGCAGCAGCCAGAGCCCCGCGCCCGCCTCGGCGGAAGAGACGGGAGTCCAGCTCGCAGGAGGAGGATATCATAGATGGATTTGCTATTACCAGTTTCATCAGTCTGGACTGTTTAGAGGTAAGAAAACCTGTAACATTTGTGTGCCTGGATTCAGTGTCAGAGGTCCTAGAGGCCAGGGGGAACTGTTGAAATGAGTCATTAATTGAGCCTACTTGAGATGATCATAATTGGCCACTGGATGACTCTTCTAATCATCTGATGAACCCTAATGGTGTTCCTGGTCAGTTATTGGTTCAAGTCCCAACCCCCAGGGCCGCTGACAGCTGTGCAGTCTAATATTTGTTTGTTATTGAGGTGCCAAGTGTGTGTTGTGTCTGCTTTGAGTCCTTGTCATAAAAGTGTTCAGCAGCCATGCAGCACACAGCGCTGATCACTTACTCTTTACAAGTTTTGTAGCTGAGAAGTTGATCATCAGCAGCATATGGTCTGTTGAGAAAAATAAACAGGTGCTGTTGTGTCACTTATGGCTCTGGCTTGTGTTGTCTCCTATTCTGATTCACTGTGAGTAATCAGTGTGCTCTTGACATTCTGCCCTTTGATAAACTGCCTACTGCACCATTCATCTGCTACAGGCTGATACGCCACATGCTGATAAGTCTGTTCCTGTCATTACTCTGTGGTGTGTTGGATGTCAGAGGATGATTTCAGGCAGAGAGGAGGTTCCCTTGTGACCTCCTCTTTTATTTATCTCCTTTATCTCATTATGTTTCAAATGACAAATAAAACATTGCTCCCAATGGAATGAAAACAGGCAGACTGACAAGGGAGGCAAGCTTGATTTTTCTTTTTCTTCTCCCCATGGCTCATTCTGGGAATAGCATTACTGTTGTTGATATAAATCACTGCCTTCAACAAACATGGCTAATGTGTCCTCTGTAAGAACCTCATTTGGAAGTCCATGGATTATACCTCGTTTCAATCACAGCCTCCCATGTAAGCTTAGCGATGGTAATTACCAGTCATGACTGACTCCTGCCTCCTACATAGTGCTTAGTCAGGATAACTTTGGAATGCAGATTTACTGGCTGGAAAATAAACCAGTTGTCCACCCTCGCTGGAAGATTCATGCGCTTATAGCTTAGAAATTAGCACTCTTGTTCCAGTCTGTTAACAAGTTAAGTCTGCCGCTTAAGTGGATTGAAACTTCGAGAAAGAAATCACGTGATTTATTAGGAAAAATTAGAAAGCAAAAAAGTAGCAAACTTTCTAAAGTTTGGCAACAGGAGCTCCCCTTTATGATAAACTGGTTACATGTTATCAAATATGTGTAGAATGTGTTCCCAGTCTTCTTGACTTACCTCACTCCCCTTATTGTGTGATGTTGCATGTGTATTTCTGCTCTTTGTGCTCCATGGCTGCCACTCTGTGACAGCTGCAGACTGCTAAAGACTTTAAGATATCAGAGCAGTAAAGTGCCTCTTACTGTTTTCCTCTGCCAGTAAGCTGGCATCTCCTCTGTTGTCAACTCAGTGCATCCTAATGACTGGTTGCAATATTCTTGTGGGTGTTATGATGCAGTTAGTGGTCATTTTAGTTCATCAGTTGTGCATCACTCGTACTTGTTGTTTCTTTGCAGTTGGTGTCTCTAAATAGCTTTTCTCTTGTATGCTTTATCATGATAATGACACTGCTTTCTTTCTCTTGGAGTGGGAGGAGAAGCTGCATAACTATCCAATTTTTGTTTTACACTTCTACAATAACAGTTTTCTTAGGCAAGTGCTAAATCCATGTTGAGTTAACACAGAATAACAGCGCGCTCTACATAGAAGCTTATGTTTCAAGGCTAAGCAAATGAGGCATGATATGGCTCTATGTGAAATGATACTGGCATGCCAGCTACTTGCTGGTAATTGGTCTGATTTGCATGCAAATGGACTGTGCTTGTTAAAGGATGTTGGTGGATCTGGTACAAATTTGAGAAGGGACATGCACAATTGTTGCGCGCCACCCTTTGATTTCTATGCATGCAGGAAATAATGCGACTTAATACTGCCTTCATATTCTGTTGACTGTAAGTGACAGCAATAACAACATTTGTTTCCAGTTAGTGAGCCGCATCGCTGTGAATGAAATGCCCTCTTAAAAAGCGCATACCCTCTGGTAGCATCGCATCATCGGCCATGACTCATGCTTTCTCCCCCTCGCTATATGCTCGAGTGGAGCTCATGACCTACACTACCTGTGCTAATTACTCATCAATTATGAGGAGGACACAGCAGTCAGTGAATGGCTCTGACCTATTGCATCATGCTCCAATAACCCAGCGTAGCCAGAAAAGGAGCCGACATTTGGCCCTCTTAACCTCTTCTAAAGAGGTGTCCAGAGCTGTTGTGCTCACGTCAAGGCGTACACTCAGGCTGCTGTCCATTTTCACTATGACATCCTCTCATACCAATATTTAATCCCATTTAAAGTCTATTTAATCTGTTTTCATCCATCTGGAACACTCAAAGATGAAATATTTCATTAAAATCCATGTCAGCCTGTGGGTTAGGGTCATTCTTTGAAAGACTAACTTTTCCCACAACTGTCTGTTCCTAACCTGAGGTTGTGGGCTTCCACCAGAGCAATTAGACTTTAAAAGCCTTCAGTTAGTTGGTGTTGTGGATATTCCAGCTCTGCACTGATGGGATCAAGCTGTCATGATGACGGCTTAGCCTCTACAGTGGTCTCGCCTGCTCCCCAAAACACGTTTCATTACAGCCCAAAGTGATTTGCAGCTGCTGCTGCGTACGATTACGTTGTGTTTATTTGCTTTGAATCCCCTGGTTTCTCATAGGAAAGCCGTTTACTTACCTGGGTAAGTCAGCTATACATGCACAGCCATGGCGCTGTTGTCACAGCCACCTTATGATTGGGGGGGGGTTTGGATGGTTCAGTGAGGATTCATACTCAGTTTGCTACTTTAAGCTTCAGGAGGAGAAAATCCAGTTAGCTGTCCATTAAAATGAAACACACCATCCATTTGAATGATCACAGTGGAACATAGTTGTCCTCAATTATTCATACCCTCCAATTAAAAAAAAAGGCTAAATTCACAATAGTAATTAAAATTAAAAAACTAATAAGAAAAAAATTTACAAAAATGATGATTTAGTGAAATAAATTTTTGCTTTTGAATTGTGGTTGGAAATAATAAGAAAAAACAAAGAAAACTGTCCAAGACACCATTAGAGCACCTTCGAATAGAGGACCAACATACCTGTCAACAGGTGTAGAAGCCGTTTTGAACCTGATTGCCTCAAAGTGGTTCTCAAGAAAATTTTAGCTTTGGAGCCCCATCACGCTTGTTCACTTGTTTTATTTTTGTGTCTGTTTTTAATATGGCTTTCAAAACCACAAAAATCGATGTCAGAATTTTTTTATTATTACTTTAGTCAATTTTTTCTTACTTTGCTCACAGCTGATTTTTTTCCTTCTTTAATTGGAGCGTATCAATAATTTTGAGGACAACTGTACCTCAATTTCTCGAAGGCCAGTTTTTTTTTTTATTAGAAGTTGTTTTTTTTTTTTTTTTTACCTGTCAGCAGTGCTGTAAAACAATTACCAGCTGCAGCTTAAACCCTCCAGAAGTCTCCCTGTGGGTATCAAACAAGTGAACAGATAATAAAATGACACAGTTATCCATCTGTCACGGCATTAATAAGATGTTTGATTTGCTCCGTTTGGTGTGTGAGTGACTTCAGAGTGGCAAATCCTCTCCCGTTAATCCGCAATCCGTCTGTTCATCTGCTTTAACATGAATTTACAGATTTGTTTGGGGTTTTCATTCCGCAGCGTGAGTTTCTAAATTCACTCTAATGGGGATTTAGGTTTAGTTGATTTAGTGATATTACAGCAGCGCCGGTGGCAGGAGACCAATATGTCAGAGATTTTGGCAAAAACATGAGCTCATATATCAAAGTTGTTGATGGGCTCTGGAGTCTGTCTTTTTTCTCTTTTTTTTTTTTTATTCCAGGGATGTTTTGTGAATGTGTTTCCCTACAGCTTGACACTTATTATCATCATCTGCTGTTGGCGACTGACTCAGCTCTCAGCAATATGGGGAAATTAAGTCCACTGCCCAAGGGGAGCTTGACAGTATTTGTTACACACGCTTTAAGTTGCTGCTTCGCTTTCTCAGTCTGGGTGCTGGCTGCTGCTGCATGGATCCACTTACGAGGAGGTGTTGATACATTTCGTCAGGTGCAGTGATAAAGCTCTCACATGGAAGTTGCGTTTAGAAAGATTTGCACCTGAAATAGCGCCACTATTGTTAGCCCTCAGATAACACCCCTTGTTCAGCTATTATCCATCATTAGTGCAGCTTACACTCAAAAGATGAGAGTTCAAGTAAGAATGTGGCTCTACAAGGATAATAGGATGCCACCCTGGTAGCATCTGTGCAGGGATGCACTGACACCCCGTACGGAGCTTAAGCTGAAGGAGATGCTTTCTGAAGATTAATGTGTTAGATGATTCCTGAGACAGTCTGAAAATCCTGTTATTTCACCCCCCCCATCATGGTCAGCAGTGTTTCTGTTGTGATTGCCACTTGGGTTACACAACGCAAAGCGATGCTGACAGTTGAAGCCACAGCAGACTCTGCTCCAGCGAGACGTCTTGCCTCCATGGTGAGGCAGCAAATTTGTTGCAGAGGTTGCAGCAATCTTGCTTGGTGTTTTGGCTCTGCCCCGACAGTGATAGTGCTGTGCATCATATGCCGGCTCTGACAAACAACTCCGGCTTTAATTAACAAGGCAGCCCCCCGAGGCTCTGCTGCTCATTGGCTGACACGTCCCACGGAGAGAGCTTTCTTAATGCCGGTGGGATGTCCCCAGGCTCTGGCTCTCTCTAACTGTCACCCGCTGTAGGCAACAGCGTGGTTGATAAATGCACGGTCACACACACAAGCCTTCCCTTTCTCTTGCAGACACACACACACACACTCGGCATTGAACCTCCGCCGCACATCTGTCCAAGCCATCGACCAGTGACCTAAATATATCCACACAAGGAAGGCTCTAGTGTGTTGTGGAAGTGTGATGTCGATCTGGAGCCGTGACTATCACTTACAGCTAAACTGCACTTCTGCCAAATATGGAAGTTTAATAGACACAAAAAGAGGGAACATGTCACATGCTAGCTTAGTCGGCATGTAAGTCATGGCACGGATTTTATGCTCTGTCTATATAATGCCAATAAAAATGGCTATACCCACAATTTATATTATAGATCTATTGCTTTTAAGTAAACCTGCACAAGTCTACATTTTGAGGAAGTGTGCAATAATTTCTCTTCGTACAAATGAAGAAAAATCATGAGTTGCATGTTTTGTTTTTTTAAGTGTCAGTTTACAAATCTGAACATTTGATACTGAAGTTTAGCACTGATGTGCATTTGCTGGTTTGTGTTGAAGGTTTAGAGAGTATGAATATGTTTTTCCTCAAACTCTAAAAGGTGGAAGGTTGCATATTTCTTTGTAAGTTTTAAAAAGACACACTTAAGTCAGCATAGATAGAGAATTCATTTAATAGATTTTGACCTTGTTCCCTCATGTTCTCTTTGAGATACATCATGTTATTTATTGAACAAAAGGAAGTAGCTGGTAGTTTAGCAGAAATAACTTGAGGTAATTGTTTTCTGTATGACACAGTCAGCCTCTCAGATTACTGTAGAGGAATTTTGGCTCAGTATTGCATCGGTTCAGTGTTGCTTTCAGGCATGCATTAATGCATGGCTCTCTCGAGGTCCCGCTGCATTATTTCAGTCGGGTTAAAGTGTGGGCTCAGACTGGCTCGTTGCAACACCTCGATTCTTTTCTTTTCCAGTCTGTGTTGCAGATTTGCTGCTCTGTTGCGTGACCTGATTTCTGTAGTTTTAGCTGTCACACAGATGGCCTCAAATTTGACTCTTCAGTGGTGTACGAGTTCATGGTCAACTCAATGACTGCAACGTGGTGCAGGTCCTGCGGCTGCAGCACAAGCCCAAATCAGCCATCTACCATCATGCACAACTGTTGGTATGAAGCGTTTGTGCTCATATGCTGTGTTGTTTGGTTTTCACCAAGCGTGGTGCTGTTATAGCCGCATCTTTAGCTTTTATTTTGTCTATCAAAAGGACATTGTTCCAGAAGTTTTTCCTTTTCCAGATGCAGCTTTGCAAACATAAGCCATGCCATCATGTTATTTGTGAAAAGAACTTGGCCCCTCCAAACAGCCCAAACTTGGTCAGTCTTTTTCTAATTGTACTGATGGTAAAAACATGCAGCTTTCGGGTTTTATTGCAGCTTTTCTGAGCGCTGCATGGGCTGTCCTTGGGTCAACTTGCTGAGACCTCAGCTGCTGGAAAGATTGGCAACAGTTTTAAACGTTTGCCACTTATAAACAAACTCCCTCACTCCAAAAAGACCAGAGTGGATTTGAAACAGTTTTATATAAAAAAATCACTTCTCTAAAATCATTGCTGATGTCTTTCTTTACAAGTATTGTGGTAACACACACCTGAAGGTGCTCAAACCTCCTCTTTTACAGAGGTGTTCACACCTGTTGATGATCATTTGATCATGCGCATTTAATTAGGAACACCTGGCTGCTACTTAGCTCTTAATTCCTGTGGAAGCACAAAGGATGTACTTTATTTTTCACACACCGCTTCTGTATTTTGGCTCAGTTTAAATGAAATGATTAATGGCACAGTGTCATTTTCATAGGCTGTTGCTAATCTGAGGTTGTATTAACTTAATATCAGTTAAGGACCAGATGATTTAAATCTTCAAATGCCGTGCACCTTTTTTACATAGGTGTGTGAAACTGGAGAGCTGATGCTGCATGAATTACAGTGTTTTGTGCATTCTTTGTTATGTTTGAATGAAACGCCCACATAAGCATGCAGACAATGAAGGTAACTGTACATTCCTTTTTGCAGTTTCTTGCTTTTCTTTAACTCAACAGCTGGTTGTTACACAATATAGCAATTTGCCATAAAAGGCAGGAATGAACACTGAGTTTGCTGCCAACATGTGAACAGACACAGAGTTCAGTTTCTGTATGACAGACCTAAAGGATGCACACAATGTGTCCGTTCCATGATTCTCCACGGTCCCTTCAGGTAGCCTTCAGATTGTATTTGGTACTTCACAGTTTCAGCTTTAATCATACAAAAAGGAAGTTTCTGCAATGATCCACTAGATGCATTCCTGTTTTTATTTTTTTATTTTATTTTATAATGGTTGAAAAGGTGATGGATTATGGCTGCTTACTCGTCTTCTGTCAATCATTTGCTTCCCAGTGTGAATGCAGCAGCACTCTGAAATAAGATCCTCTTTGTTTTCAGGTACTGCTGAGATAAGGAGCCACTACATCATAGTTGGCACATACTATGTGGCATGTAAATGCACATGCGCAGCTCATTGGAAGCATATATATCCATTTCCTGCCCGCCGTCCTGAGCCTTCTTCCATCTTCCTGTCTCAGTGTTTTCATTGCGCTGAATGACAGGATGTAATTATGCTGTGATTAAGATGCTGTCTCTGAGCCTGCTATGGATTAGGAGCTGCACTGTTTGGAGGTTTCCCTGGTAATTATCTGCTACTGATTTGACCCCTCTCCACTTCCTCGCCTGTTAGATTTTTAAATGTTATCAAACAATGTTAAGAAGGCATATTTCTTTTGGGGAGTTTGAAAAAAACAAATGATAACTTCACAGCAATCACTTTGATTATTCCAATGAGGTATTTTCCAACCCTGGTATTTTGATTGATATGTATTCTGCGGTTCTTGGCTGCAGACACTTTCAATGAATGACTAACAGATGAGGGCTTTAAAGGGTTTACAATAAATATAATGAAACTTAAATAGAGAGGGCACTCTTTAAGTGGCTCATTAAGAAATGGCTGTTTTCCTTTTCAGCCATGTCCTTTGCGAACAGAGAGCAAAGAGCGCTCTGAAAGCCTGGTTTGCTTCAGCTTTCACATCACTTGAGTCTCTTTTCAACATTTTGCTTGCGTGTGAAAGCAGGTAATTTTTTCCAGCCTTGGAGACCCGGCACAAAGGTCTGTTGACTGGTCTCACTAAGTTGTGTGCGCACGGGGAGACGTATTAATAGTGATTTCAACAAAGCTATTCTGCAAACCAAGGTGAATACTTGCTACAAAAAAGATATCATTTGGCAAACGGGTTGAAACAAGTCGTGTGAGAGTAAAATCAGGCCTGCCTCACTGCCTCTGCTTGCCTCTAAGGAAACATTATCAGATTTTTCAGCTCTTTAATTCTTTTCTGCTGTAGAAGACCGAGAGTTACAGACTCTTTTGATCAAGATGGTCTGTCCTTGTAAAGATGGAAGTCAATAGAACAGCCTTTACACCCAACCAAAATCAGTGGCACATCATATATCTAATGATAAAGGTATAAGTTCAACCATTATTTGTATGGCACTGTTTCCAAGAAAAGAGTATTCTATTTATTCAGGTATTTTAAGATGAGATGTGTGAAGTACTTTGGAGTAGGTTGTGCCTAACCTGATAAAGGCAGTGGTTAGAACAGGAGACTCCAAATGATAGCTACTGCTATCTAAGGATGTCCTGATCTGATCACATGATAGGAAACCGGGCCCGACTGGTTTCAGACTTGATTGGAATTAACTTTGGCATGTAACTTGGCTGTAACATGCTGATCAGGGATCGCATCAGAGTTTCCTCTACATGGACTGGGCAGCGGCGAGCAGCCATGGCTATATTGTTAGCGCCACGCCTTCGTCACGCCTGCACGTGAACACAGCAACAGGAGAGAGGCAGATCCTACGGGCAAGTAAACTCAGAAAGTATCAGACACAAGCTTATTTTGTGTGGAGTCCGGAGAGAGGAAAGGAAGCTGCTGATAAGCTGCTTTACTGTAGGTTTTAGAAGTTGAATACATTTCAAAAAATATATTGGTTCTGAACAGCAAAAGCCATGCTCATGCTACCGTAGGCTGATGAAGTTGACACTGTTTAGCTTAAAAAGCGTACACCAGTGGTTCCCAAACGTTTTGAACTGATACCCCCAAAATAACATACATTGGTGTTTGCGACCCCCTTGACAACTGAGTGATATATCAGATGGTCATCCTGCGGCCATCTTCTGAATATAAGTTGGGAAAACTGTCTGAATATTCATAAATGACAAAGATAACGTGGGTTTTGGTGAATTATGGACACCCGTTGGTAAAAAAAACAAACTAAATGTAAGGCTTTAAAGATATCAGAAACTTCATAAATAAGGATAAAGCATTTTGTTTGTAGAGTCGGGTAGCCACAGTTTAAGATAGCTGAAAATGTATTACAGAAGTATTGGATTGGGACTCAGTAATGGCCAAAACTCAAAATCAAATGACTGATTCTGAAGCAAACCCCATCCCCCCCAACTGAATTGTGTGTGTGAAACACTATGTTCCTTTTGCATGGCCCATTTACATGAACTAAGTCTGTGCAACGTGGCCCAGGTACACAGCGTTTAGGGGTGTAACAATTTGGTTTAACAACGATTCGATTTATATCAGTTTATTTAAAAGAGACAGTGTACAATAAACATTAGTCTTAAAAAGAAAATATGTTTTGTACCAGACTTGTCTATTGCTATTATTTCCATCAGTTATCCCCAGGCAGGTACACACATTTAGAAACACATTATAAAAAAAAATAAAAAAACTAAAAAAAAAAAAACTGTAAATATGAGATATACAGTCAGTCATGAAAATGTTTGCAGATTAACAAACATACAGAAACAATTAATCTAAAATACAAAAGATACTTTAAATATAAAATATACAGATAGTCATAAAAATATTTACAGATTAGCTTGACTGATGCTGATGCAGTTGGTGTACAAAAATATACTTCTTCAGATTAGTAGAGAACAGGTTTATGTCAACAGCCAGTTTCAGACTCTCTGGGAGCTGATTCCACTTTTGATGATTTTAAAAGAAAAAGCTTTTTGTGCAAAGGTAGATGATCTTTGTGGAATGGCACAATTAATCCTGATTAATGGTTTCTGATTCAATTTCAAGTCACTGAATCGAATCAGATCGCATCGTTCTAAATGAACCAATATCGTCCACGGATCAAATCAGAAACCATGAATCAAGTTATGAATTGAATCGTTGTTAAACCAAATTGTTACACCCCTAACGCAGTTGCAATGTGGATAGTGTTGCAAAGAAAATTTGGAACATTTGGATTGTGTTGCTTCATCGATAATTCAGCAAATAACAGTCTGATAGAGAGACGATGCAGTGTAAAAATGCCCAGCTATTGACACCGTATTAATAATCTTTTCAGATTCCACCAGACAGGTGACTATGGTATAACTCTTTGTGCCCTGGGAAGAGTGCATGGATGAAACTCAAGAGCAGAAACGTACCGATTACCAGGAGTTGACAGAGGAGAGCAGGAGGCAGGGCCGGGCCACCTACTGTGAGCCCATCAAGGTCAGATGTCGGAGGTTTGCTTTACAGAGGGTCTCTCTGTAGAGTCTTGACCGAGTTAGGGGTCCTGCGCTTGGCTAAGAAGAGGAGCTATCAAATGAATTACAGATGCCACAGAAAGAGCCACAAGGTGGCTGTGGGTGAAGAGGGAAGCCCAGAGGTCAAAAGCTCAGAGCAAACTGGGGAGTGATCACACCTGGCTGGGTCATCTGAGTGAGGGTGTATGTTTTAATAGACCCGAAACACCCAGTGACCTCAAGATACATCATCTATTCTGTATCCCAGCACTTCCTAGTGCTCGAAGCTCTGCACAGCATTTGAAGTTTGAGTTGTTTTTATTTGATTTCTTCAATTTCTTTTTAAAGTTTATTTTAATGTACTTTTTAATGCTTCTTCTGGATCCCGCTGTGATGCTTTCAATGTTTCATGGAAAGCACTTTGAATGTTTGTTTTTTTTTTACATGAAATGTGCTATCCAAATAAACTTGCCTTGCCTTTGCTCTTCTTATGGTTCCCTCACAGAAGAACTTAACGTACCTGCCAAAAACTTTTTAGTTCTCCAAACTGAGAGCCATCTGACTGCTATCGACAACAGGAACTACACTGACTGATAAATAATAAAAATATTTCCATATACTGTTTTCTGAAATGCTTTGCTGCTGTGATTGGGTGACAGTTTTGTTTGCTATTGACTTCCAATTTTATAGCAATCAATAAAACACTTCCAGATAAGTTCATTAATTGGCTGGTAGGGTATGCAGTTGATAAGAGCCTGTATAGGCAGTGCTACTTGCATCCCTCACAGTATGTGTAGTCAATCATAATTATAATTATGAACTTCTCTGCTCTGAAATGTTGGTAGTATAAACACTAAACAACCTACACAAATATGGAGATAAAGTTACCTATCACCATCCAAGTATGCAGGATAACTTAAGCCCTTAATCACACAGAGAATGTGCTATAATACTTACAAAACAGATGCAAATGTGCTCTAGTAGGATTAGTTATGATGTCATGGTGCTGGGGATGAGGAATTTTAAGTAGGATATAAAGAATTTTGTCAACAGTAAATTAAGCCACTGCAACAAAAATAAGAAATATAAATCTCTTCAACAGTTTCGATAACACAAATGAAAGCTTTAATGGGCCAAGCAATGACGCTGCAACATGCCGGCAGAATTCTCAGGTCATCAAAAACAGCATGCAGACTGCAAATCATCCTCCAGTCCATGTGGGCATGTTTTGAAAGATGGCTTCATTTCAAAGGCACTACTCACACAGTCGTGACATTGCATGAGACTTTCTGCATGTTCCCTTAATAGCTCACTCTTGGTGTGAAAGTAATTAGCGTTAACAGTTGTCGACATGCTCCTTTGCAACCAACACATTACCAATACCAGGTCTGAGGGGAATACAGAAGTCTTTACAGGCCAAGTGATGCTGACAACAGTTGCTTCACACTCCGCTTCCCATCTGAATTATGATGCAGTGACATGTTAGGCTGCATTTGTTGGTATGTCGTTTGTATTTGCTGCATTTTCTGCATGTCTGTGTGGGTGCACACAAGGCCAAATAAGGATTGCTGCTTCAGTGTTTTGTTTGATAGCTTTGGCAGCCACAGAACAAACCATGGCCAAGATAATAGAGCTTAGATAAGAGGCTGGTTATGCAATGTGGAATTTCTCTCTTTCCCACTGCCACTTCTGCTCCATTCACTGTCTGGATGATATTCGCCTGACAAGGGGTGAGCTGCCACACTTGGTTTTCCTGTCAAAGTGAAGCACTCTGTCGCCCATCCACTCTTTGCTTGCAGAGACTGAATCACTGCTTTGCAGGTGGAGTCTCTGAGGTGTTTGTCAAGGTGATATGCAGTAAAAGGAAGGGACAACAGTTTGCCAGTGTGTACAGATGATTCCCTGACTTCAGTGACCAAAATCAGCATCCTATTGAATTATTCTTTTGACATTCCAACAAATAAATGATGTTCTCTCATATAATGTTGTGAATCATTAAATACTGTATATTTATTTTTTTGAACTCTGCTAAGGTGCAATGCTCCCATGGTATGTTTTACATTGAAAGGATTACAGCTGGCCAAAATACTGGTGATAAATCATTGCTGAGAGATTATATTGTATGATAATCCAGCTCAAAATCTGAATGTAGAATGTAGTTTGTGAGTCCAGGAAAACACTTTTTTTTCCTTCTCTGATTAAAGCTGAGAAGCTTAGAGGAGTAAAGTCTCCTGTGGTGTAACTTGGCCAGCGGTTTCACAGTGTAGACGAGCATGAAACTCTTCATCCATTCCGTTTCCATACCTACTTAATCCAAGCTGGTATAGAGCAGCGAGGTTTCTACTGTGTATGGAGCTAAATTCACTTGAGAGGATTAAATGAGCTTTTAATAATATATCATTAATGAATTTGGATCTTTCTGTTCTCCTCTATGAAGCTGTGCAAATATATGTATCTCTGAAATCTTTTACCATGCAGCCCTGCCCCCTGTCTCTCTCTCTCTCTCTCTCTCTGTCTGAAAAACTGTAAGCCTTAGACTTACTTGCAACTTCTTATTGTTACCAGCTTAGCAATTTCATTCCAGGAGAACCTAGACATATTTAGCTACCATTTAAAAAAATAAATAAAGAAAAAAAGACTGTACTTGCTTCCCATCAGAGTGAGCGGCTTACAGCGTGAATGAGTGAAGTCATTTCTTGCAGGAAGAATGAGGTGTGTCAGCAAATAGAAGATGATTCACGCCGTCAGCATGTAGCAGCAATGATTCAACTTGGTTGGCTGACGCCGCAAACAAGATATATGACTTTATCTGGATGTTACACAGGGTAACATGAAGCTGTACTTTCTTTAGTTTGCATAAAGGAAATGGGAAAAGCGACTGAGAAATATGGTTCCCTGAGGCAGTTACACATCAGCTAGAAGAACTCTAATGGTAGTTCAGGATACATTCTACTTGCGTTTCTCTGTGCTTCTGTTGAGGTTCTGATCAGTGTTTAATAGTCTCGACTTGATGCTAGCTCAGAGAGTCACTCCGTAAATCCTAAGAATGCCTGTGAAAGTCAATGTAGGAGCTGTGTGCTCAGCAGAGCGAACAGGAATAATGTGTTTGGAATATAATAGGATATATAATAAGGCATATGTATCGTCGCCACTGCAAGAAAATCTGCACGGACAAGTTAAGCTCTGTCGCCCAGAGTCATCTGGCAGGCAGATCTGCCAAAGAGAGCTACAGTCAGAATCTCTCAGCAAAAAGGGACATGCATCCCCTTTTAATCCGCAGGTTGTTTACCCATAGATCAAAGGCAATAAAATGCATCTTATTCCCCTTTTTTCCCCTTTTTCCCCCCTTTGCAAACAGGCCACACAGCTAATTTCTTTGGGGCCACTTTGTCAGTGCCTCTGAAACGAGGACATGCACCTTAGAACCAGCAGGGCTTTACCAAAGGCGTGGAATGAGATCAAAATTAGACACACACACTGACACACACAGGCAAAAACATACTTGGAGCTTGAGCACAAGGCCAGTTGTCGAGTCAATAAAGAAAACAGGCGGCGTGTGAGAGTGAGAGAACATAAACAGAACTCTGCCAAGCTACTGTTTGCATTCCACATCTCTCGGCTTTGTAGCTCAGCAGCCACTTTAGTAGCTGAAATACAACGCCATTCACAGACATACTTTCAATGTAATTTGCACATATGACCTTTAAATAAGACGGTCAATTTCATGATGAAGTATTTTTTTTATCATTGAATGTTATTTAATAAAGTAATACGGACATTTGGAAGCTCTGCAGTTTATCTGTGTTAAAGATAAAACTGTGTGGCAGTAAAGAGAAGGTGTGAATATATAATGCGATTACAAATGTAGGGGATAATTTTTTCAGCATATTGAATACACTACTCACAAAAAGTTAGGGATATTTGGTTTAGCCACCATTGTAGTTAGCTTTTCTGTCAATAAGTTGTTTGAGATGGAGGAATGACCACATCATAATTCCATTTAAATGTCCAACATTCATGATATGATGTCAATAAGGTGTGAACATTTGACATTTTCCTTAAATTATAACCGAAAGTTGAATATCGCTAACTATTTCTGAGTAGTGTATAGTCCCTGGTTTTGTGGACAAAGATTGATTGCACTTTTATGTCTGACCTATAAGTCCTGGATGAATTGTGAGTCAGTACTTGTGTTTCTGTTACACCCAAAACTTAAATATTGCAAATAAAAACTGGTAATGGAAACACCTAAATTTAAAAAACAAACAAAAAAAACAAAACAAACTTGAATATTGCAAAAAAGAACGACCCTCATGAGGTTGTTTTTCAGAACGTACAGTATATCACAAAAGTGTAATGGAAACACTTTTTTTCCATTTACACCCCATCAAGCATTATATGAAGGGGGAAAAAAACAGTTATTCCTTCTTGATTATGATGTTTATGATCATTAACTGGCAGCTTTATGCACAAGCGACTGGAAGAGTGCTGCCTACAGGACTGCAGACATGCAGCATTGGGTCAAAATCATTTCGAATTTAGGTGTGAGGGCAACACATCAAGTTGTCATTATCTAATTAAATAACAATCAACATTACTATTTAACACAGGTTATTCTAAACAGATGAATCAGAACATTGTCGGCTGGAGCATAATGGTAGTTAAAGCTGACATTAATTATATTTTCTTTTCTTTTCTTTTTTTGCTAATGGCACATTTTTTAATTTAGATCAGCTCCTACGCGCTCCTCCTCTCCAGACCTGGTTCCTCCTCTCCAGACCGCTGCTGCTCTGAGGTTGCTGACCTGCGTGAAGTTGGCCTCCACCCCACACAAAACTCAGTGAAAATAACCAGCACAAATGTAGCACAAACTATTGATCCTATTTTTGACTGAGTTTTGCATGGGGTGGGGGGGATTACACAGGTCCAGCACCTAGCATTGTGCCAAAGAGCGCGCACCCTGTGGATAATGTCAGACCATCTTCAACAGCGTCTCCTTATCCATGTCCTTGTAAACTGGCCTCTTCTTACAACCCACAGGGAAGCCTGCTGCATCGTTTTTATTTTTTAGTTATTATAATTCTCTTATGTTCTATTTTTTATCTGCCTCATATTATATCTCTTGACCTAATATCTCTCTATCAGGTCAAATTTTATTTTGCGTTTTCAACATGCTCTTCTGAACTTTCCATGGCACAGCAATAGTGCACGCTAAATGCTCATTTAAATACTGCTGTTTGCGCCTGTTACAGATTGTGTGTGCGGGTGATCTACAAAGATTACAAACACTGAGGAGACAGGGCACACAATGTACTAGCACGGCAAACAAATTAGTGCTGTTTATTTGAATTCTTTGAAAAATCAGGGCCAAAATGTTTTGTATCTCCATCCTCCTCAAAGAGGAGTCTTGTGGATTTTACGAGAATAACAGCTGATGCCAGAATACCATTCAATGGACACACTTGCATATCACAATTGTACTTTAAAAATTTAAGAAACATAGCTTTATTTTTCAACAAAGTGTCATGGAAACCCAGCTAGAGTTGCAAATAGAAGTCAAAGCACAGCTGAGACTCATCAGGTTCATAAGGAGGGCATCCTGGACTGCACTGTAATGTGCAACCCACTTTAGAGGGCTGTGTTGGATTTGAGGTGAGTGGCATGAAAATCATTACTGGTCTTAGAATGATTTTTGTGGTAATTGTGTCACTCAGTCAAAAGCTTCATACATATTATCTGGAAAGAAAATGCCAGAGCACATAATCTGTGAGGACCGCAGGCAGACCTCATTATACATGACAAGGCTGGGCAACTATGTTCATATGCTCTTTAAAGTGTTCTGTATTTGTTTTGGCATAGATCTTATTCAGCCAAGTTCACTCATTATAGTTAATCAGCTTTAGAGCAGCTTCAAGAGCCACAGAAGCCAGAATACAGATGTTTCAGAGGCCAAGTAGTGCTCAGTGACACTTGCTAAATCTGACTGGTGTTGTTTTTTAATGTCTGAGAACAGAGATAAAAACAATCATTATATAACTTTTGAAGACCGGGATACACATCACTTTTGATTTCCACTTCTCTGAGATCTCAGCGTGCAGGGAGGATGAGCGCTGTTAGTCTATCTGCTGCCATGCAGGAGGTGAGCATCCATCACTTGCCCCCAACACGGAGTCAAATGAGATCACACTGCTTCCCAGACGCTTTGTTATCAGCTCATTAATGAGACGCATTGTGGGAATGAATACCTTCCCTCTCTTCCAGCTGGCCTTCCCCACGGATCCCCGTCAGATCTTCAAGTGTTCAACTGGTGTGAAAAAGCAGCAATAAGGAAGGTAGAGAGTTATAAGAGAGAAATGGAGAGTGCAGGGTGTCAAATTCCAACTTCCTGCTTAATTGTTTCCTGGCTGCAGAGGGGAACTTGTTCTCCTACCATAAATCCTTCTATTTTCATTCATTTTCTCCAGGTGTTGATGAAACAAATCCCGTACAATAATCATATTTCCCCTTCCCAGGTGCCAAGACACTGGAAGCGAGGCGAATGCAACCCCCCTCCCTGCTCTCTACCAGTCACATGCACACACCAAACCCGCCAGTCACACAGACCGCTTGTTGTCCTGGTGTGTGTGCGAGCGGCTCTCCTTGGCGTTTCAATTTGCACAATAATGCAAGAGGTGGAAAACGGTTACACTCCCTGGCAGGCTGCACCACAGTGGGTGGTGTGTATAAACGCACATGTGAACTCTAGCATCACCCAGAAGAGAGCAGCTATTTGTTGGCCATATATTTAATCAGTAAGCCAGTCCAATCAATCAATAAGCTAGCTGGTGAACTTGCTGGTCACTCTGCTGGATGGTTAGTAACTCAGCTCAGTCAGCAATAAGAATATCAGATGATCCTTAGCTGATACTGAATTAGTACATTTAGTAGATTGAGCTTGAAATTGTTGATTTATATCGGTGCAGCTTGTACTCCTCACCTCCTTATCAGTACAGTATCTCCCCCCACTGCTGAATAATAAAGCATAAGTCAGTGTTTTATGACCATGAGAGAAAGCCTTTTATTTAAATGGCTTCCAGTCACTTAGTGGTCTGAGTTTTATCATTTATGAAGCCTATAAATGTAGCTAAGGGTCACATACCTTTGGAGGCTTTGCTAAGACTCTATAGCTCTGGGCTAGAACCTTAAAACCATGAGCTGTTGGCGCTATCATCATGCATTTGTTTCTTTCTAAAGGCATCTCTATGCTTGGTTTTGGGTCTTATTGGTGAGCAATCAGGTACAAGACTATCCATGTCTTAGTTCAAGTGTCAACAGGAAGTTCAAATTCCCTTTCTCAGGTGCACAACCTGTTTGGTTTCAAGTCATTAAGCAGTCCAGTCTGGCTCGCTGGCTTTGCAACCAAATTCATGACAGGAGTCCACATTAGACAGAGGGGGCAAAATGAGCAAATGTGTGTTTTTCACCCCCTTAAGCAAAACAGCTGGCATTGTTTGCAGTCGAGGGCACAATGGTGTTTCTGTTCAAAGCAGCACAAGTGAAAGCTTGTCAGAGCTGAGGAAAATGAGGGTGAAAACACAGATGGGGTGAGAGCTGGAGCTCTGGCTGGGATTATTTAACCTGTAGGTTTCTGCTGTTTGGTGAACAGACTGGAGCTTAGGGAAGTTTTCTTGATCTACTTTTTTGAAAAGAAAAGTATAAAAATTGTACTCTTACGAGTGACTTGGAGTTCCACGGCTGTCTTTGACGTGGCCTAGATATGATCTTACAATTTTGCACTCTTACTTATTCCACTTTCCTCTTTTAATTGCTGTACTTGTTCAGTTCAGGAGGCCATGTAATGATCGCGCCGTGTTTCTGTTGGTATTTTTATCTCCTGTTCTTGCTGCCGGAGCCTTTCACGGCTCACAGCCCTTACAATCTGTTGGTGTCTTTTGTTGCACAGGTAGACCACCTTCCCCCTCTATCTGATTGTAGCCAGCCAGCCATGGCAACCGCATTGTTAGTGCAGAATCATTCACCTGCTTATAACAAAGCAGTATCTGTAGCAGACACTGCTTAATGCACTAAGTTGAAGTTATGGCTAAAGGTTTAATCCTACCTGATACAACGGCACAGCACTGACAGATCCAGCTTTACTTTGCTGTGTAATATCCTTCTTTAAACTCTCTGTCTTACATTGGATGACTGTGGTTTTAAAGTGTCATTGCTGCCTAGCTGTGGAGTAAAATAACATATCGGCAGGTATTGCTTCATGTTTACAAGTGAAATAAAGTAAACTTGTGCTCCGTCTCTGGAGAAACAGCAGCAGGTTTGGATTGTCTAAGCTCCTGTTTGAAGGCGGTGTGTATTACCATACACACTGTACATAATTGGCTTGCAGTCACAGCTGTCTGTCAACTGTATGTTTAATCTGACATCTGGTAATTATCCAGACAGGTAACAATAGTAGCAGATGATTGATGTATTGCCCATTCACTAGCATAAAGCAGCAGACTGGCTGTACTCGTCTCTGTAGCTAGCACTCCTCAGCATTCTTGAAGTAAATAGATGTCATGTTATGTTAAATCTAATAGCTGCCCAGAAACATACCAAGCTGTTTTGTTTGGGTTTCGTTCCCATTAGTGTGAAAATGCAAAAAAGTTAGAGCAATTCTTTGGGCAGGATTGCACCAAAAACTCCAAGAGGGCTCAACAGTGAGTGTGGGGATTTTAGATTAGTTTAGTGGATTCACTGTTAGATGGACCAACATCTGGTGAGGGACACGTCAAGGTTTCATGTGCAGACTCTCCTGCTTTGGAAGTGCTGCCTGGTTTCTTTACTGCTCGTGTTTGTGGTGGGTCTGAGAGGCAGTCTGTCAAAGCTAATCAGCCTGCAGCGGCAAGCTAAAAGCAGACATCCTGACTTCAGTGTTCACACGAATAAAGGCAGGTAAACAAGCAGCCTCTCACATTTATGCTGCTGCTCATGTACTGCTTGTATAAAAGGAGAAAATAGACTTGTTAACAGGTTTTTCTTCTTTAATGGAGGCTTTGTTAGTAGTGACTCTAACTGAACCTGCAACGATAGTATACAGGGCTCCTGTCATTGAGCTTAGGCCTCTCTGGGACTCCATGCCTGAAGACATTTATTCAAACACGATGAACTGTTGATCCCTCTGCTTCCTCCCAGTTCCTGTAATGTAGTGTTGCTGCAAGAGAGAAATTGGGGGGGGGGGTGATCAGTCTTTCCCTGTCTGCCTCACTGAGCAGCACAAGTATATTTAAAACTAGTGCAAAAGAGGAACAAAGCGGAAGATAAATCACCTCTAACAAATGTGTCCTCTTCAGCACAGTCAGTGGATTTTAAGGGGAAATGTGGTCTTTTAGCATATTGATATTGTAGCACCACTCAGCAAGTAAATTAAGCTTAGTCTCCTGTCACGCTCTTTTTAGCCAGCATAAAAGGATGGCTAAAGGAAAATATGGAAATATTGGTCTGTCTTCTTTTATCATGTAATTACAGAGGTCATGAAATTGTGGATGTTCATGTTCATCAGGGGATAAATCGCAGTTGTGTTTTTATAAATCAGTTGAAGCACTACTAGTTAGATGAGTATGAAAACTCTGCGGATAGTTTACATGTTTTTTCGATGTTTTTATTGCAAAATGGCAAATAGTCCAAACCAGAGGGCCAGTGTGTTTGTATGTGTACATCTGTGTGCGTTTTTCATGTGGTCCGACAGTGCCTTTCCAACGCCTCTGCATCAACATCATCCCCCTTTTTGCATTTCTGTTCATTTGCCTGAGTCGATATGTCAGCTAGAAGTTAGAAAAACTGGCTTCAGCCCACACGTTCATTAAATTAAACTCGTGTAGAAATAACAACGAAGCAGATATGATGGGTTAATATTATATGTAGATGCAGAGCCAGTAATAATAAAACAGTAATGAGAGGCATTGTAATAACAGCTATGTGTTTCCATATGGAAAACAAAACGTCTGCCAGGGCTGAATAATTATAGTGTGCTTTGAGCTTTGCTCTTTTTTGTGTGAGTCTCCATTTTGCTCAGCTGATTATATTCTAGATTATTATTACTTAGTAAAAACAAAATAAAATGAATAAATACATGTAAAAATTTGACCACTATCTGTCGGACTCAACAAAATTCAACAAAAGATAAATTAATCAGCCACAGTCATCCTCTTTGCTGTTTCTGAGTCTATTATTTATTTTGGAAGGATGGGGGGGGGGGGGGGGGGGGGGGGGGGGGGGGGGATGGATGGATGGATGGATGGATGGATGAAAGGAAGGAAGGACAGTTTTGACCAACTGAGACGTCTCTAGCAAACCAGAACCAACTTATGCATTTCAGAAAAAGCCTATACTTGTTTCTGAGCTTATGTTTTCCATTATTTTAGAAATAACTTATTGGATTAAAGAAGGTTTGAAGATGCTTCTTTGAATAATTGTTGCAATATTCAATGAAATTGGGTTCACTACCCCATAAGGTATGATTGATTAAAAGCTTTAAATACTGTATATAAATATTATTATACATTAGCTGTGAAAGTAGTGGGACTTAAAAAACATCCGCCAATCACTTATGCTCTCATTGTGTGTTTTATTTGTCTGTTGTCCATCAACCACTCTGACTATGCTAGTCAGAGTGATTGACAGGCAATTCAACAGGTAATAGGTGAAAGTGAAAGTGAGACAAGGGACATTTTTATGAAAAAACCGTCTCAATTTTTAGTTAGACTTACTTCTTTACTTTAAGGCTATTTATCTTTTAATACGATATTTGTGAATAGCAGAATTATTTAATCTTATATGGCTTGCCTAAGTTGTGGATGTGTGATGTTGCTTGACAAAAGTACAAAGTTGTACTACAAACATTCATGTTGAATTACACTGAGATTCCTGGTCTATAGAGATAACCCATTGTAAACTAAATCACCAGCACCAGCAGGGCTTGTGCTTTTAGTCTTAGAGTTGTTTGTGAGTATAACACCGTAAATGCCAGTTATACAATCTTAAATGCAGCAACATTTTACATGTAACATATAATGACAGCGTTAACACTCTTCTACTTATCAGTCTGTTTTCTTCCTTATCTGAGTTGGGTTGCGGCAGCAACAAGAACAGAAAGGAAGCCCAGCCATTCCTCTCCCCAGCGACACTTTCCTGCTCCTCCGGGGCAATCCTGAGGCATTCCCAGACCAGAAGGGATATATAACCTGCGAGGGTGTTCTGGGTCTGCCTCAGGCTCTAGTTTCAAGTTCTAGTTCCCAAAAGAAAACCCCTATATTAACAGTCTTAAAAGTAATGAATGGTGTACTTTACAAAACCTTCACCTGGTAGCTTACAGAGAATGTTACATGATTCTTCTACAGAAAATGGATCATTCCATCTGCACAAAACAAGACAAATAACAAATAGCAATGTGACAGACTAAAAATAAAGATGAACACATTGACATTTACACACTGTGCCTAACCCTTGCTTTATGTAAGGTAGGGCTGCTGGATGTGATGTGAAGGGGCCGTGTTGCTCTTTGCCGATTACCTCCTGCATGTGGAAGAGGAGCAGCAGATAGCACAGAACAGCCTTGAGTAAATCTTTATTATCCCTGAAGGACAGCTTGCTTTCCACCAAGCAGTCATTTAAACTCTGCAGACACGGAACAGGTGCAGCACACCTCTACACAGAAACCCAGCAGCCAGTGTGGTGCGTTAAATGTCCAGAGAGGATGTGTTGTCTATTCAAGCTGCATGTGGAAATAACTATGATGGTGTTCTCATTTTAGAAACTGATTTTTCTAAGACCTGTTCAGAAGTTTATTGTTAATGTGTTATGTGGAGTTCGTGGCACATGTTGGGTTGGTTTTAATATTAAGCAGTGAAATACCAGCAATATGTTGCAATGAAAAAATGTTAAAGTTTCATCTTATTCTGTAGTCAGTACAGTAACATGATGTTTAGACATTCAAAAACCACAGCTTCATCGTTTTATGGCAGCATAAGATTTTTAGTGGATTTTACTGGATGTTTTGCCATTGTATGAACCACTTTCATCAGATTTTATCCCGACATATTTGGAATATGTGAAAACATTGGGGTTTGATGGAATTCACCCTCTACAGCTTGCCATCAACAGGTTTAGCTCTTTTCAACCGTGGTTTTGGTTAATTTAAGACTTTGCTTTTCTGTTTAGGTTTGGTTTTCGTGTAAATTTCTATTTGGATATCTTACTGTATCAGCATCATGTGATTATATTTTTTTTTTTGCTTGCCTTTGAGACTCCTCTAGCTTTTAAGTTTTTCTTTGGTATTGCTGTTGTTTCCCCACAGTCTGCAGCTCTGTTTCTAGTGAGGTTGGCAATTTAAAAAAAAGCTCTGCTAGGTAAGGATGGTATTTGTGTGGTTGGCTGTTATCTTTGTTGTGATCTCCCTCTATTGCAAGCACACATTTAATTAAGGTGAAAACGGCTTACAAAACATGGCAGAAAATGTTTTGGAACTGATTCAGTGCTCAGGCGGAGGACTGTTTCAAAGCCACATCAATCTTTGTCTGCATTGTAGACTGCAGGCAAGTGTCACCATTAATGTCTCTTTGTAGAGTGAGTTTGCACTTTAACCACATTCAATTAAACACTTTATTGAATGTGCTGCTTTTAACCAGGAAGAAAGTGATGAGAACTAAAGATTAGCCTTTTGGCCTTACATCAGTGGTTTTGAAAGTATTTTTTCTCATGGCTGTTGAGGCGTTATTTTACAAAGAGCAGATTTTTTAAATGGTTCAGCTTCTTTGAGACTCTAGAGAGATATGGGCTGGTGGCTTATATTGATCCAATGTATATTTAACTGTGTTTTCCATCGCATTATTTCCATCTTTCATAGCTCATGTGTTTGATAAGCAAGTGAAGATTTCATAACCCACTTTTCCTACTGTCATTTTCATTAAAGATGGAAAACTGAATCTCAGTTTGGCTCAGTTTGTTTTCATGTCAACAGTTAGGGAATGTGAACTCTGCACTGCAGATTTATGTCACTGTGAGACACACACAGAAATGTAGAAACTGAAAAGTTGCCAGACAGGTATCAGAATCTGCTTCTTTAAACCAGATTAGTATCAGCTATGTTTGGATGCTCTCTAATCCAACATGTACTAACTTATGGTTGAGCCATTTGTAGACTGTTTTAATTAGAGATGCACTGATCCAGTTTTTTCCGATCCAATCCGATAGGATACCTGGGCTGATCATATCAGCCAATACCCAATACCGATCCAATACCACTGTTGAATGAATGAACTGTATACCTTGCCATGTGAGTGAAGGCATCAGGCTTGACATGAACACTTAGCCTTTGTAAAAAAGAAAATTGGTAACAAATGAACACATATAAATGTACTTATTTTCATTTGTTAACAAATAAAATGTACATTTATTATGATCTTAATGAAAAAAAGAAATGACTGGATCGGAATGCTGGATCGGCCTCATTCATCCGATATCCGATCCAGCTAATTAGTTAATATTGGAGCCGATATCCAATCCGGGTATTGGATTGGTGCATCTCTAGTTTTAATCAGCCCATACGTGGTGGGTATATTGATGTAAAACTTCCTAAAGATGGATTTCTAAAGTAGTAGGATCCCTAAAATATAAAATTGTGCAAGTGCAATTTCTGAGCAATTTTTATGATTCCAAAATAATGCATTTAGTTTCCAGTTGCAGGGAAACATGTCCAAATCTTAGAGTGTACAGAATACTTATTTCCATACATTGTGACTGGACAAGAAAGTGTTAAAAAAAGAAGACTCATTTCTCTTATCTGCCCTTGTGCTTTGCCACTGTCTCCCTTTTCCTCCCCTCATGCCTTCTCTGCACCCAACCCTCCCATCTTGCATTCTTCCTCTAAGCGTCCTTGTCTGTGTCACAGTCAGTAGATGCTATTGAGAAAAGAGTGGAGGTCAATGGTTTGTCTCACTGCTTTATAAATAATGTGACTCAGAGGCTGACAGAATGAGTTTGGATGGCGGCAGCAGGGATGAAATGGCTGGAATATTATCTTAACTACCAGCACTGCTGCCCCCCACTATCTCCAGCTTGACTTGTTTAATCTAGGTGACAAATACTCGCCTGACCTTGTGCTGTGTGTCTTTTCTGTTTGTTGTTCTTTAATGGAGTTTTTCTTTGTATTCCTGCGTCACCGTTGGCGTTTTTAGCTGAGGAAGAAAGTGTTTTCTTGTCAAAGAACCATATAATCGCATTACCCTCCACATGTGTTTCAGTGTTGAGAGTGTGTGCGTGTTTGTTTGCTGTGCTGGCTGCGGTGTTGTAAGATTACACCCATGCAGAAACAAAGCAACGCATTTTACACGTGTATAAAACAGTCGGGGTATGTGAAATTTGCTCATGCTTACATGTTGATAGTTTGCGCATACATGCGTGACATGTCTGCAAATATTTGTGTTCCCTGATGCCATGGGGTGCACACACTCCATTGGGTTTTGAGCTTTACAGTTCACTGCAGCAGCGAAGGCTCAGGAGAGCTCTGCTGTGCTGTAACCGAGCAGCTCATGGGAGAGACGTGGTGGGGGTATGGGGGGGGGGTGAGGAGATTTCCTGTCTTGCCCATGCTGCTCGGGGTGAACGCCAGTGTCAAGTGTTGGGTTACAGCTCAGTGTGGAGGCTGTGAATGCAGCGCTGCACATTTCACCAACAAAACGGATTCTGCCTTTATATTTGTCCTGAAAAGTTAGACTTTGCACTCGCGCAGAGGTGTGGGGTTACCGGTGCACTCTTTCATCAGAGCGATTAAACAGGGAAAGTCCTCACTTTTAATTAAGGAAGTGAAAACAGGAAAATAAAGCATGCAGTGCCTAAAAACAGCAAGTCGCGTTGAGATGCATAAAAAATCTTTTGCATTCTAAATGAATTAAGATGCAAAAGCTACAGTACATTCACACGTTTGCACACTATTCAGAGTTATTTACTTTCACTGATCTGAGAAATGCAACGACAGCGGTATCACACAACAATAGCACTGCCAGGTATATCATCATTGTCAGCAGCTGAACACTATCTCATGAAAAGCTCCTTTGCCTCTCTTGGTAGAGAGCTCTCAAAGCTTGGTTTGGTGTCTGATTGGATGACTTTTTTTCTTCTCTCTAACATTTTAGTAGCGTAGTTTGAAATGTCATTCCTGCTCCAAATTGACTCTTCTGGGTTCCTCTGCTTTTTCTATCTGTCATGCAGCATTACGGGGAAAAGTTAGAAGCCTAGCTCGCTGCCTTGATCTTTGGAAATACAATGCTTTAGTAGAGCTAGTCAAGCAAGCTGTGTTATTTTCTTGTATCCATATGTGAAGTAATGTGAAGCTTTTTTTTATGAATTTAAGTAAAATAGTTAGTAATCCAGTGTTTATTCTGCAGTGTTCAAAAATGGAAGCAGATCATGGTACCCCACCAGGTCTGTGGTCAAAGTGTAGCATTGCTGCATTAAGAATGTCCATAATGGTTTTGTTATAACGTATTGTTCTTGTAAATGCTGGCTCCTGGTCTGGCTGCCAGGGTGTATTGCGTTGCATGATTCACACTGTGCCTCATTTGATTACAGGCGCCAGAGAAGGGGGTCAGAGGCAGATCTGATGACCATGAATTTCACAAGGCTCCACCGCAGTTTGTAGGACATCCCACAAATTCTCTGTATAAGGCCCCAAGCATAATGACGGGACCAAACTGTGATTTAAAAGGGTGATCCCTATTCTATCTCGCTGCTTCCCACTCAGTGTAATAAGAGCTTTGTGAGTACTTTGTATGGGACTTCGTGATGGGAGCAGCTTTCTCTTTATTCTTCTGGTTGGGTTAATGTTAGAGCAAAAATAAATCTCACTACAGGAATTCTTGGTTGGGATTTTATACAGTTTGTGCTGGTAGATTTAAAGCAATGATAAAATCCCTGCTTTTCTGAAGATGTTGGTGCCATCAAAGAATATCTTTCCTTAATTTCCACCTAAGGTAGTTCCTCAAAGTCCAAAAAGTCCTTAATGCCGTATGTGTGGTACAAGTCTAATGTCTTTCAGAGTATAGAGTATGCTGTAAGGCTCTGATTTACAAAAGATTTGCTTGTATTAAAACAAGTGCGAACTTGATTGCACATGCAAAAACTCGTATATGAATCTATATGATGGGCATTTCTGCCAAAACATGCAAAGTATTGGGAAGAGAATAAATAAATCAGCTTTGCACATACAATATTATTTATCAAATGTGAAACAGATTGTGGTGGCCGTTTTTGTGCCTATATTTAGCACATCTGAAAGGCAGGTATTAACACCAGCACTCCCAGAAATTTTCTGACCCCCCCCCCCCCCCACACACACACCACTACCACCACCCCACCCCCCTCACCCCCCACTGCCATACTTAAATTGGCCCATTCACTCCCCATTGTTTTACAAATCAGGTAATCTAAATGTTGCAGCCGTGTTCTGAATTAGGCCTGTGCGATTTTGACAAAAAACTAATTGTGTTTTTTTTTAAAATATTGCGATTGCGATTTGATTTGCGATTTTTACATTTGATACTTTGAAATGCATAAATTTTACTTTTACAACAATAATCTACTTTAAAAACTGTTGTGGCGAGCATCCTCTTCTGGCTTCTGTCCGATGTTGAACCTGTGGGGGAGTGGGCAGCCGAGTGGTAATGTTGCAGGCCTTGGCACAGAGGACCTGGGTTTGAGTCCCCGTCACACCGCACAGGTCAACCACTGTGGACCCCTGAGCAAGGTCCTCAAACCCCACCAACTGCTACTGGGGCCCCTCAAGCAGCCGCCCACTTCTCTCTGATACTACTGTACAGAGATGGGTAAAATGCAGAGCCCTAATTTCCCCTCGGGGATCAAACCAGTATCTCAAAAAAAAAAAAAAAAAAAACCCCTGAGAAATCTATTAAAATCTATACAGTGATTGAGGTTGGTCAATGTTTTATGATTACTACAAAAGTGATTCATTATAGTGACTGATACCTTCTCCAAAAAGGAACAGCATTTATAAAGGAGTTTCAGTTTTGTAAAAGTAAATAATTACTCAGAAAAGTAATTATTCTGTTACTTTGTAATATTCCCATTGGCTTGACTTTAAATTAATGTCTGTGTTGAATTATTCCTGATAGAAGGTGAATATCAGATCTAACAGAATAAATTATTAACAGAAAATCCTGGACAGTCAGACTCATGGATGTCTGAGAGAAGCTTCAGGTCTACATGGTTATAACGACCTCCAGCCAACATGTAAAAACACATAGTTTTTATGAATATTTCACGTTGTTCATGTCTTATTTCTCTGAGAGAAAACTCACATTTGTGATTCCAGCTCATAACTCTTCCTGTTTTCTCTGGAGTCATTATTAGTATTTATGTATTTGACAGATGCAAAGATACTTTGGTCAGCAACAGCTCAAACACACAAAATGAATTAGATTGAAGGCTGCTCTCACTTTCTGCTGACGCTCCTCTGAGTTTGTAAGCAAGTATATTCTCTGGCTAATGTTTCACCAGATCCACATTTTAAAGAAATGTAGCTTCTGTGTTTCTGGCAGCGTCTTCGCCACAGCTGAAGTTCTAGGGGAGACCTGATCCCCATCAATTCAGGTGACTTCAAACAGATGGAGGGCTGCAGGGGTCAAAATGAAATCAACTGTCATCAAGTGTTTCTTGTTGATTTGTCTCAGGTACCATGGAAACTTCTTAAACTCGTGGGTATAAGAGATACATACGAGCAAATTCCACAATAACCCACATTTTACAATTGATTCCTCATTCATTGTCAAATTCCATTTGTGTTAACCACATGGCGGAAATCACAGGGCCCGACATATATTGTTCATTCCCTCTGACATTCACATCTGTCCATTGCTTCTATTTTCTCTCAGATGTGGTGTGATCTGTGTAGGAGTTGTAAATGCTTTTGTAAACCTGCTTCTGACAAATCCGTTGCATTATAAACAACTGTGCTTGTGTGCTGAGGTTCAGTTACTCTGTGTCTCTCTCTTTGTGTATATGTTTATCCAGCTATGGATGAATGCTCCAGCAAGCCGGCCGCATGTGTATTGTCAGCACTGTCCCCGTAGACTTTCTGCAGGAAGGCAGAGGGTTAGTAATAGACTGATTTACCTACATAATGCAGCTTAAGTTCCTCGCTGCTGCAGGGAGCGACTGCTGCCTGGTTGACTGAGTCATGCACACACACACGCACTGTACACAGTCCTCAACAGAGCAGGTGTCGAATACAAGTGGCTTCCTTGTCTGTCTGCGTCACCCTCCAAGCCGTGAGATACAAGGTGAGCGTTTAGCATATCCGAAGCGGTGGAAGTGCCGGCAGTTTGCAAATGAGTTGGAAACAAAAACAGGATAATGAGGATTAATTATTTTGCAGCACCACCTGTTTAAACTGTGTTTGCAGAGCCAAAGCCGAATGTCAGCCCGATGGCCTTTGCCTCGCGGTGAAGATGTGCGTTCAAATTGGGCTTTGAGTTGCTCACCATTCCCTCATTCCTCTTTCTTGCCGAGCTGCTTCGCCTTATTTGAAGTCGCTGCACTCGGGGTGATGTTTGTTCCCAGATTAATGTGAGCCCGGTGGCTTTTAAGACAGTGTCAGATCATTAGCAAAGACTGCGTCACGTAGTCTCAGCAGGGTGGATGAGACATGTGTCTCAATTTGTCTTTGGGAGCCTGCAGCAGCTCCATCAAAGCAGCCTTTCACAGAGTCTGAATCAATCAGTTTATCTTATCTGATGCCCCTTCACTGAGAAAGAGCTCTCTCTATGAAAATCATTGGAGTAATAAAGCCTGCACGCATGCCATTTACTGGATTGTTTTTATCCAAATATGACTTTATTATGTCGTTGATGCAATCATTACTCTGCATTACATCCCGTCTTTATTCTAACTATGAAACAAAACAGAAACAAGGGCATCAGTTGCCTCATGGTCTGGCTGTTGTATGGGAATCCTCAGATAAAATAAATAGCCAATGTGATGATTATGAAGTAGAAAAACTGGCTTTTAATTATAGACCGTATCTCTACACTACAAGTACTGTAAAACCAGCCTGGTGACATCTGATCAACAGAGTACGAGGTGTGCCATGTGGTGTTTACTCTTCATGTTTATTCTTATCTTTTATAGCATCTCAGCTGATGTTCCCAAGTCTGGAGATATTTCTTCGTCCTGCTGAGATGGTTTTCTATATTGCCAAGCACATAGAGCGAACAAGTTAATGCACGGATGTCAGGACTGCTTCAGGTGCCAATTCCATTATGGGTAGTCAGCCTTGGCAGCTGACCTGTAACAGATAATATGGGTGCACATAGCAGGAGCTGGTAAGTTCCTAATGTTTGGAGGCGGCTGCGTGGGTGGATCTCTACTCCATTCAGCCAGCACAAGCATCGTTTTCAACAGCTTGAATGGAAATTTAAGCGAGCTTTCAGAAGGAGCACCAGCACTTGGCTGCGACAGAAGATCATTACAAGCTTTCTGTTGTGGATTCTGTTGCCAGAATTGAGGTCACAACAGCTCGTAAAATCTGAGCGGCTGCAGTGAGTAGATTTTCAGCAGCTTGTGTTAGTAAATGGAAAATTCGATGCAGTGTGGTGTGTTAATGAACCGTTTTTCTTAAGTAGAGTTTAACTTTCTCTTGTTGGATTTGCTGCACTTCATTGTTTAGACGCATATATTTCATATTCTTAATCGGTTAGTTGCCTTTAACTTTTCAGACGGTCAACAGTGCACGCCACAGTCACAAGACACAAGGAGCTGATAAGTGGTGAGGTGGCAGATTTGTTGTGAAGGGCAAGGGTGACTCAGAGGCTGTGAACAGAACCAAACAAATAGAGGTCAGAGCTGCATGTAGGAGGGGATGAGCAAGAAGAGAGCGCAGGAATGTCAAGATAACAGGACAAACCCATGATAATGATGACTATTTTATTCCTTTTTGGCTCTAAAATTAACCATTTAGCTTTTAAAAATCCCCCCCCCCCAAAAAAAATGTTTTTCCTGCACTGCCTTTATAAAAGTGTTGCCTAAATTTGAACTGCCTTTCATTTCCGCTGCAATTTGCAAGTCAGTGGGAGACAAAAACCCTGCAATAAGCAGTAAATCAAGGTTGATGATGGTAATGTGGAAATAGATAGTAGATGCATCACGTTATACTTAAAAGTGCAGCGTACCACCCAGTCAGAGAGGCAGGAGAGTCAGCAGCCACGTCCTGCTCGGTGTGTGCAGCGTTGGGGAGTCCTGGTGCTCGGCTGCCTGCCCCGCAGCCCAACATCTGCTGAGCGCAGGAAGCATTTGAAGGATAATTAAAAGGACCGGCTTCCAACTCATTTCCCGCCTCCCATGGCTAAGCAGCAACATGCTGCTCAACAACAAGAACTGCAATTATTTTGTGAATTACGAAGAGAACACAAATATCAAATGTTAGCAAGGAGCGGATGTCTTCATTTTTGTTTTTTTTTTTTCTTCCTCTAGTATTAACAAAGACTTGATTTTTCTTCCTGTCTTTTTTTTTCTTGCTGGTGGGCCTGATTAGTCACCGACGTAAAAGTTGTGGTCTTTTGCGTGGCAGGAGGAACACTGCTCTCTTGTCTTGAGCTCTCTGAGCATGCATTTGATTTTCAAGCACAGCCTCAGTGGCCTGCGAAGAAAAGCAGTAAATTTGTGTGTTTTTCACCCTCACTGGGTCTTTTCAAAGAGATACTCAGTGAAAGCATCCCCTCGCTTTAAAGGGATTGTTAGCACGTGCTGTGAGACGGTGAAGAGGTGAAATATCACTTCACCTGTAATGAGATCTGTGTTGCCTGAATGACATTAATGAGTTGGTGTGACTATGAAGTGCTGGCTCACACTGAGATGCTAATATAGTCAGGTTCAGCAAGGGCTTAAGGCTGGGCTCTGTGTTCAGAGCAAACAGCTATAAGGAGACGTAAAGTCAGGCTTTAGATTTAGAGAACAGCTTCCTGTAACACATCTCTTCTCATATCTGGGTGCTTTCCACTTCACTCCATGATATGCAATTACACAGATAAAGGAGATATCGTTTTACAGTGGGCTACACTCCTGTTAGTAACCACACTTGTCTTAAAACTCGGCATCATCCACTTCTTCTGTAAGCCAGGGTTCAGGTCTGTGAGTGAAGTCTAGCCCAGCCTCCCGCCCCACAGCCTGCCTTCTTTGTGGGACACCAGTCATGTGAATAGGGACCAGAATGGAGAGCCAGCTGTTCTTTTCCTGCCAAGTCATGTGCAAGTCACAAAGCAATAGCGCCACTTGAAAGAGAAAGCAATAATCAATTTTGCAGAGTTAGCCTCTCAAAGGCTGGTTTTGTTCTCCAGGCCCTGACGATTTAGGGCCAAGAGGACAGCAGTGGTGTTTCTTTTTGATGGAATATACACTGCAATCTATTGTCCAAGAACCCCACGCTGCCGAGCATAAAAGTCCATTTTGGTATTTTTGCATAATCACGGTGCACTGCAGCGCTCTAAATTTGTGGTTGCATTATGTCTTCATTGTGTCTTCAGCTTTTTCAACATGTTGTTGAAAGGATTTTTTTTTTCCCTTTTCCCTTTTTTACCACCCACTCTTCCAGGTTGAGACACTAGAGAAGAAACATGCCTGTAACTGAGTGCACTCTCATAGAGCAGATTTTCAGTGGGGCAGCAAAACCAAAAGCTCTTTTGTTAAGCTGGTATCTGTAAGTATTTATGGCTGCCTCAATTGGCTTTTGTTGGCAAACATGGGGAGGGGGTCGGAGTGATTTGCACACTGGCTTTAAAGTCTTTTGTCAGAGCCAGGAGAGAATCACTCAAGTGCTGCTACAACTGGCAGCATTAAGAGGGGCTGTAACACAGCTTTTCTATTTTCCAAGGACGTTGTTTATAAGCGGAGGGTAGCGTCTGGGAGCAGAGGTGGACCAAGTTGTGCTAAATGAGGCTGGTATACCAAACACGGGCATTTGCTGAACTCAACTCCTTCATGTCTGTCTGCTGCTCTGTTTTTTTTTAATGTATGGAAAGTCGTCCCCTTGTGGGATCACCCTGAAAAAATACACCTTAAATATTAGCCTAACAGTCATCGAATCAGTCTTAGTTAAACTAATTATTCTGACTGATATTTTTCTGTTAAGCGTGTATAATCAGGAGTCCCTTCATCATTATGTGGCATGTTTATTCTCCCTTTTCTGTGTCTACACGTGGACGTGAGGCGTTCACTGACCCATGACCGATTGCCTCTATTTAATTAGTCTGACCACACATGCAGCGTGTCTTTTAGCCCGATGACACCGTGCACCCCAGGGAGTGTGGACAGGGGTCAGTGTCTCATTGAAGGTTGTCTCCCATCCTCCATTCCCCCCTAGATGTGTGATTTGCCTCTGGGCAAGCTGGGTACTGTGAAGCCACAACTGCCTCAAATACCAACCATCTCTGGTTTTTGTAAACTTTTTTCCCCACATTTATCTTTTTTTTTTTTACTCGTCTCAATAACACTTTGAACGGGTTCAATCAACGGGCAGCCCGACCTCCTCGCCCTGCTATGGTCCCCAGAGAGATAGCCGGGATTGTGCTGTGCTGTTTCGGCCCGGAAGATTTTCTCTGAGTGGGATGAAATGAGAATTTACCCAGCAGCCCACAACGGCTCCATTCCAGGCCGTGCCATGTGCAATAAAGCTCGGCTCTGCTCAGTATGATGGGCTCTGAGGAAGCCTCTGAGGAATGCAATTAAGGAGGGGGTAGTAAAAAAAAATTTGCCTTACCAAAGCCTGTTTTTTCTTGTAGACCACGCTACTTTTGAAAAATTAATTTGTTAGCCAAGAACAAACATCACCTTGCAGACAGCTTCTCTGCTAGTTTTTTTTTGTATATATACATTTTTTTATTGACATTCAGCAACAAAAATCTCATTCAGGTGTTTCATACACTTTATATGCATATCATCTTTTTATCCTTACACGTCGTACATGAAAAATAGAAACAAAATTGAAAAACAATGCTGAAGGAGGGAGTTATCTTTTGTTTACAATGCAATAACAGAACGGTGAAAATACAAGCAAGCCTATGAAGTGCAATACGGTTAAGCGATTTACCAGTGTGAAGCAAATTGTTTCAGTGTATTATCGACAAATGCCGTTATCGTCTCCACTTTGTTAACGTCCATTGTAATTTCCTTCCATGCTTTCCTGTTAAAGCCATTTCTTGGTAAGAGTCTTTCTACCATCTACAAGCCTCAAGCTATTTTCATTAAATATTTATCTTTGTTTTACCGTTCTTGAGGTATAAACCCAAGATACATTGTACACGGTCTTACATTATAGAGCTTTTCACATTTAAAACCTTAGTGTTTATCCCCTCTCCAACAGCCTCTAGGTATGAGACAATCTCATCTGTTTCCACAGTTGCTCCAGCAAACAGGGAGATTACAATCACGAGGCTCTGAAAGGATGTAATGGAATATTTTGGGGGTTTTTCCAGCTAAACTTCCTTTATTCTCTGACCAGGTGCACTTCTCTGCGAAGCATTTATCCTCAGTTTTTCTTAGACTAAAGCTCTTTTAAAGCAGTCCTCTCAAACATGTGCTTGTCTGTGACCAGTTATCTGTTTTTGTAAAGTATTGCATAAACTGTCCAGAACTGAAATTATATATTTAGTTTTTTTGTTTAAACCACATTTTATCAGTCGTATCAATGGACACAATAGGTTGTTATTTGTGATGATTTTTCATGCTCTCTGTTTTTTCATTAAGACTTAATAGAACAATCCCCGGCAAATATTATGGGATCACAGAACACAGAGAATGTTTATTCAGTTTTTTTTTTTTTTTTTTTCAAAGAATAAACAGGTAGACAGAATGACACAAAACTGTTTTTATTTGAAATCCGAAAATTGTCAATAACATTGTTTACATTGTAAATTGATTGAATTAATTTTCTTTTCACTCAGTGACAGTGGAGGTGAAAACATAAAAATACTATCTTGACGGGGGAAAATTCATTGATGCATGGACTTTACTAGGGCTGAATGATTTTGGGAAAAAAATCTGATTGCGATTTTTTTTCACCAATATTGCAATTGCAATTTAAAATGCGATTGTTTTTCCTTCCCCCCACGTTTTTTCATGCAGTATTTCCCCAAAACATGATTTAACCAATGAATCCTTCTAGAAGGCAAGAACTTAAAGGATAACTTTCTTTTTTTAAATAAAAAATTAAAAAATAAAAAAAAAAAATTTTTTTCAACCTGGCCCTTATTTCTAGGAGTTTATACGTGCATTTACTCACTGGTAAAATTTCTGTATCACTTTGACTCCTTTGAAAAATATTTAGTTGAGTCGCTCTTCCCTTGCAGTTTGTTGGTGTATGGGTAGCGGGCTGCATCAAGCGTGCAGCCTTTAGAATGCAGAGAAACCCCCCAATAACAAAGAGTTAACTCTGAACTTACAGGACAATGGTCCTCGTTCGTTCGCTCATTCTACTTAAAGTATTGGTGATCACTCTGTGATGATACTTTAAACGTTGAAACAAGTTTGTTGTGTTGCCATGTGGACTAGCAATTTTTGCTAGGCAAGTTCGGCACAATACCTGATGCTGTTCTATGTCATTTTTCCGGAAAGCACAATCGTCCCACACAGCTGATGTGCTGTTTTTCTTTGGAACTAAGATATCTGCAGAAGTGTCACTCTCAGTAACCGGTTCTGAGGAGCCTGACACCGTTGCTCTTGTCATGTCAGGGGGCTGATTCTGAATACACATTTCTGCAGCAGGGCCACTTGTGCTGCACGTGACCATGCTGATGAGGGAAAATAGCATGATGGTGTGATTACAAAATTGTACTAATTAAAATTGCAATTTAATTGCAAATGTGATTAATTGTTCAGCGTTAGACTTCACTATGAAAAACAGTATGGGCTACTGTACTTCAGCAGCTGACAGATTTACCTTGCAGGGCGGAAATGTGTCAGTTTACACCATAAATTTCAGATTCTGACTATTTGCTGGACTTGTCAATAAGGTGATGTGTCGTTCTTCAAAGAGTTTAAACGCACTTTGCTCTGGGGCTAAATTCATTCTATACAGCATAGACCTCCTTTTGACTGGTTTGTTGTTCACCTGTGTATTAACTGTGGGGCTAATGACTGTTATCTCACCTGGTCCTTGACGTGTCATAAGCTTCATGTCATCATTTACTGGGGAAATTTCTCCATATGTTTAATAAAAGTTGGAAATGTTGATTCATGTTGGTTAATTCCAGTGTAAGCTTGTTTTCATCTGTTTATGATTTCATAATGGTGTGTGTGTTTGACCTCTCTGGATGTAAAGCCCCTTTCCTTCAGCCAGTTTCTTCTTCTTCTTCTTCTTCAGTTTCATCCCGTTTCTGCTCATTTGTCCTGCTTTTCAGTAGATTGCTTTGAGTTTTCAGTCCTGACATATCTTTGGTGGACCTGCATGTTTCCCCTTTACAACCTTCATGTTTTGCTTTGGACTTTCTTCAAGTTTTAGACAGCGTTACTGGACACAACTCACAATTTTGGCTACACTACGGGAGGCAGTACGTTCTTGAAGGACTTTTATGATAATTTTAGTTGCTTCAGCTGACCGCCCTGTATTTGGCCCCATGTAATTTACCAGTCAGGCACAACATTTTGCAAAGCTCAATCAGTTCTCTTATTTCACTGTAGATTTAATTGCATCTTTACATTAACAAGGTGATGCAATTTTTTTTTTAACCTACTTAAGCTGAAAAAAAAGAAATTACAAATCAGTTGACAGTTTTAGTGCTAAAAAATATTTACAAAAGCTGATTGTTCTTGTGTCTTATTTTTGCTTGACATATGTATTTGTTGCAAAATTAGAATGGTGAGGTTGTATGATGTCTCTGGGCACCTATTAGCATATAGTGTTGTACGATTGATCTCAACAGATGTCCTGGCATCTGAAACATTAGCCAGTTACTACTTAAAGGCATGGTGGATGATGTTTTCCAGGAGCATTTTTTACTATATTGCTTAAAGTCTTCTTCACTCCCTGATTGCAGCCAATTAATTAAATGTTCTGACACAAAAATGTAAAAAAAAAATAATCACTGGTGGAACGTACAGCACTGGAACAACCCCTTCCAATGAAATGAATTTCAGTGGATGGAGTTTTGAACGGCCCATACTGATTGATTGAATGATTTTTATGCCCATCAAACTCGACTGTTGTCTGTCGCGCACCAACTGTCATCGTGCGCATGTGCGCGCGCTCGCGACTCGCCGTGAGCTCCTCAGTGCAGACGAACCGAGAGAACATGGCTGCTCGCTGCTCTTATCTATGCCGCTGTTTGCTCTTTAAAAGAAAAAACGGATGTGGATGAAGTCATGGAGGTGTTGGTGTTTGCAGTGAGGATGTTTTACCCCACAGAAGAAGTTGGAGGTGAGATAATTATCACTTTTAGAAACATGGTTCCTCTGCTGTTTACTTGGAAGCTAACAAGCTAGCCACTCGGCTGTTCTCGGTTATCTTCGCCGATAAGAGCGCACACGACGCGTTCCTGTGCCCTGGAGGCTTGGTTTTGGGGGTGTATATTTTTTCAAATGTAGCTTGTTCGTTTTCCAAGATCTCCTACCCTGCCTTTAATCTATGTGGGTGACTTCATGAGACTGAACTGGAACTTGTGTTTAAATCTTTTAACTAGTGATGTTCATTACTGGCTTTTTTACTGATTTCCGACATACCAATATTGTCCAAATCTTAATTTCCAATGCAAATATCAACCGATAACAATATAAGTGGCCAGTTGTAACGTTGTATCTCTCATATATTGACATTTTGAGTGAGAGGAAAAGTAGCTGAAGAGTATAATTTATAAGATGTGCATGCTGTGTAAAAGTTGTGTCATTAAAACAGTTAAACTCAGTACTGATAATTTCTGATATTTTAACATAACATTTTAATGCCAATGTCAGCCGATAATGATGTCAACATCTCTAATTTTAAGCTGTCATCACTAGAAGTGGGTAAAAATATCGATTAATTGATGCATTGCAATACTTCCCTGCGGAATTCAATATCAAATCGGCAAATCCTCTGAATTTATTGTGGACAAAGGCCACATTAGATCATACACCAAAATGGCAAATATCTTTTTTTTTTTCTTCCAGATGTTTTATTACCCCAAAATATAAGCTGACACACTTCATACATTCACACGGGCATGACAATAGTTTCCGCTTCTTACTAAATTAATATTGAAGCATTTATAACAATATTGAGTCAAATATATATTGAATCGAATAGAAACCCAAAGAGCCAAAACCAAATTGAATTGCGAGGTTCTTAATACCAAGCTCAAGTCATCACGTTGCAAAACCCTGATGTAGGTCACTATCCTGAACAGTTTAGTGGTGCCCAGTGGATAATAAGAAATCAAAAGCTCCTGATCGAGCGTCAGTATGTGCTGAATGTGCTGCTGTAGACAGTTCACTGGCCCCACACCAGTACTGAGAGAATTTTTTTTCAAAAGCAATTAAATAAAAACGATACACTCCCTTTTCCTTTACCTTTTCTTGCTCTATCGTTTATTGGCAGGCGTTCTTATTTCATGGAGCAGACGGATCTGGAGAATGGCAGTCTCATTTGACATGTAGGCGGACGGGTTTCCATTGAATCACACAGTGCAGTTCACTTCCACTGAGACATTTGTTCCAGCTACTTAAACATTTTCAGTCTGTGCTCCCTGAGAATTGTCAAGAGTGAGTCTCTTAATCTGCAAATATATGTCCCATTCCTTTTGATTTGTATTTCCTGCTGATTTAGTCAAATGAAAATTTAATGTCTTGTGGTGAAAGGGTTAGCCATCCCTCATCAGGTTCAGAGGTTCAAGTCCTACTTAGGGATTTTGCTAATCCTATCCATGCTGAGTTGACCTTTTTAAAAACCAAAGGCAGCTTTGCTCAGACTGTATCTAAATAAGAATTTTTAAAACAACAACCCATCTTTAATAATTATATTTGCCTTTAAAAAGATGATTTTTTTACAAGCTCTTCAAAAAAGTGAGTTTTCCCACCTTTCAAATAGCACTTAAATGATGCAGGATTCCCAAAAATGTCATTTTGATTTAGGAATGCGCCCATCCAAATGCATTCTTACCTTTTTTAGAGAGATGCAATATGAACACCACATCTTCTGCTTGCTACTTTGGTTAATTTTGAAGACTTTTGCTGCAGATATCTTTGTCTGTTTATTTGCTTTCCATCTGCAAACTGACCTCAGCCCACACACGTAGTTTAAGTGCAAAAAGTGCACCCCACAGTACATGGAAAAACATGCAAAGTGATTTTTATTACAAATGTATATGTCCATAACCCACAAAAGAGATGAGAAGAAAACATACATTAATGGGTTATTTTGTGCCGTAGATTTTTTTGTAGCTTGTATCTACGTGAAGCAGATAAATTAATATGTTTAAATAAGACTTTTGATAAGTTTTTTTTTTTTTTTCCTACCAGTGAACTGGCAGTCTCATGATGGCTTATACAGAAGCACTGGCCAAAACAGCAGTATTAGACTGGAACGTTGGATTTTATAATTCTACTTTGACATAGATATTCTTTGTATTTTGGTCCCCCACCCCTTTCTTGGAGTCACCTCTTGAGCATGTGTTTGGTAATATCCTCCCTTGGGACACACTAACTGTTTCAGTAAGTGAGCTGGACCTTCTGTGCTTTTAACAGCCTTTGATGAAAGCCAAATAAGATTTTTACCTAAAGATACAGAAAAGCTAACACTCAAATTTCATTCTTGAAATTTATTCTTACCCTTCGGGTCACACTCAGCATTGAGCTTTCACTGAACTGGTGCTTATGCTTATATGCTTTGTAAGTGAATCAGATTGTAACAAAGCAGCATGTTACGCTCTCTGGGCTGTTAAAAAGATGATTATGTAGATTGGAGCAGTTTTATTACAATCTCTCCTCAGAGGTATGTTAGCATTAACAGGGAGATGTGAGACCTTTTCGCCGAATAAGTCGACATTGACTGTATTTGCATGCAAAGCAAATAACAAATAACCTAGAAAACAGCATTTTCTAATTTTCTCAACCTGAATTAATGAAGTCTATTCGAAATTTGCATTAATCAAAAAAAATCTGTGCGAAATATTCCAGTTGCATTTTTTAAAACCAGTTTTATGTGAATAATGATGCTTCTCAGCAATAACTGATTTAACTTCTCCACAGAAAGATCTTTGCTTGAATAAAGAAACAACCAGAAAGGTTTGACCTTTATGTAATCTGCCTTTCTGGATGTGAAATCTAAATATTTGGGACTGATGGGCTCTTTGCACAGCTCCACTACCTCCTGAAAAGTAAGGTAGCTCCTTTGTTTCCTGTCTTTCATTACTGGATGAACTGATTAATCCAGGTGTGTCTGGCCAGTTAATGAGGTCAGGCACACCTGGATTAATCAGTTCATCCAGTAAGAAAAGACAGGAAACGAAGGAGCTACCTTGAGTTCAGGAAGTAGTGGAGCTGTGCACGGAGCCCATTAGATTCCACATCAATTCATTTACAGATATAATATGTAATGACACCTTTTGTATTAAAGACATTTTCACATAAATATTATTCGATAGATGTTATTGGAATGTTACATGACCATTCCAATCAGATCTAAGGGTAATCAGATTGCTGTGATAATCTAATATACTTAGTTTCTGAAATGCGATATTCGAAAGATCGCTGCCTTCATATGCCAGTCCATTATTGGATACATTTCAGAATAAATATGTGTGTGGTGACACCACTTCCTCTTATTTTCAAAACGTTTGGTGTTTATTGAACATGGCGAAGCTACTAATGTGAGAGGTTATAAGCTGCTAAATAGTTCACATGGGAATGTAATCCAGTGGTGAAGGAAAAAAAAAATCCAGATTTGGCATCATCTCAGCGGGAGAAGCAGATTTTGGTCATATAGGTGTTTTGCCATGTCAATGGCAATATGAATAAAAAGTCTTAAATGAAACTCAAGGCAAAATATTATCTTGCCTACTGTACAAGAAAGTCAGCAGTGGAAAGGTATCTGTGTACGTAAATGTAGGTCAGTGAATACACAGTAAAGTATTTGTCTTTGACTGTTTTAACAGTTAGTTTGTACAGGGTTTAATGAGTTTCAAATGGATGCCTGAGGCAAGACACAGTTTGTCATGTTAATCTATGCAGTTTGCTTTGGATTTAGGTGCGCAATAACTTGCAGTGACAGATGCTTTTGCACTGATGTGAAAGAAATATTTCTTTAGGTTTGGTTTTGCTAGAGAGCGGTGGCACACATTTATTTGCAGAAACACTGGCACTTTAGATATTTGTATGAATAATTATTCTAAATTAAGTTGTTTAAATACTGTCAAAAACAGAAAAAAGGGGTGAGTAAGACAAAGAGGACAACTGTTTAGCGTAGGGTGTGAAGTGCTTTATGGTTGTTTTTGGTTGTGCAGAGGAGGGTGGAGAGGATGGGTAAAGGATTCCTCCCCAGGGACTCCTCCTGTGGCGGCTCTGATCTTCTCTCGAAGCAGGCTGCGTTGGGATAATAAAACCTTTACAGCCATTAACTGAGTGAGTCACTTAGGTTATTCTTAATGTCTGGCTTGTCTCAGGCTCTGTGGATGCACCAAGGTGGACTGAGCCGCTGTACTATACCAACAAACGGCTGAGCCTTTGCAGCTGTTACTTATAAAAATGACTGTGATCTTTTGACCCCACCTATGCTGGTTTGTTGTGTTTGCCAGAATGCTGGACTTGCCTTTTTTAAAAGTTTTTTAGGGTGGCAGGCTTTGCTGCCAGTTGAGTTAAATGCTGAGCATTCAGAGACACAGAAATCAGTATTTCAGGGAGCATCTGCTCAAAAAGGAAATCTTCCAAAAGGTTCAAAGTCTGTGGCTAATTTTTATGAAATGGGTGTGTGTTTGCGTCAAGGTGGTGACATTTCAATGTAGTGTAGAGGTTTGAAATGTTTCTAAGTGAAACAGTTTTGAAGTGAACATGACAGGGAGAGGAAATACTTTCAACAATGAATATAACAACTTTACAATGTTGAAAATGATAACAAACAGGTTGATTCTCTGTATGATCCAGCTACAATGTGGCTTGTGGAAATCCTTTCAGAGCTTCAATACCACCAGCGACTGTGACTCATCTTTTGCCAGCCATACTGTTGTCAGAGAGTAAACCCGTGTTGTTTCAGGTTTAGTACACCAAAAACAAATGTCTGAACAAAGGTGGCTTTCATATCAGCTTAAAAAGATTAAATCTGAGAGGAGTGAGAATGTGTGAATTGTTTAGCAAGTGGAAACTTGCATTTCCAAGTAAAGATGTCCTGATGAGGCTTTTTTGCCCCCCAGTCTGAGTCATGTGATTTTGAGAATGAGCCGATACAGAGTTCCGATCCGATACTGCGATAAGACTTTAAAAATTTCAGAGAAAAGACAGATGTTTCCCCTACAAAATTTTGTAGCTGTGATGATGCCACAGGTCAAAGAAGGGGGGTCATATCTTATTAACACACTGTGTATAAATGATGCCTACAACAGCCTTTCCCAAACCGTGAGGTACTAGTAAAATAAATATGCTAAAATGAAATAAAGTTTGGGGGAAAAAAGCCGGCACCTACAGTACAGAAGCAGTATTTTCATAGGAAAAATAAATTCAACAAATGAATCATAACCACAACGGGTGGCTCTCATATCTCCAACACGGAAACATGTTGGAGTTACTGATGAGGATGAAGGCAGCTCAGCGGCTGAGTCACTTCAATATTCTGCGTTTTAAAGTGAAGAAAGTTTCTTCACTTTAAAACAGGACAAACGTTCCCTCAGGAAACAACGTCACTCTCTCTGGTAGCTCGCCTGATGCTAGCGTTTGTTTGTTAGCTGAGTAATGACCGACGGGGGGCATGTATGCATGATGTGTTTTATTTCAGTTAAATCAGCTTAAGCAGAGTTTAATTGTGCTTTATAAATAAATGTAACTTGTGCACAATGGTGGTAATAATTTAAAGATTAAGATTTAAGTTTTGATTTCCTGACAAAGTCATTTAATCACAGTTTGCCTTAGAAGCAAAGTGGAACATTTTGTCAGTGCTGATTTTCTCATACACCCGAGTACGCTGACACACATGGCAGAACTCGGTGTCTTGTTGCTATGGCAACTTAGCGAGTTTTCAGACCCTCTGATAACTTTGTTTTACAAATCAGCATCGCAACAAGTCTGGTGACTTTGTTTCTGTTGTTATTAGAGAGTGTAAGAGACAGACATGAAAGTATGTAACATTTACTTACATCTGCTAGCTGCGCGCGCGCTCTTGTTAGATTTAGTAATGGAAGGAGAGAAAAATGGTTTCCTGGCACTTTTTAAAAGTTTCCACGTTAATCCGATAAATCAATTAATCGAGTCGAGACCCCATCCGATTCATCGCTGATCCAAATAATCGTCTGTTGCAGCCCTTGTACTGAGACATTTCCTGTAACCACACTTTGGATTTAACACAGTGTTTTTGCAATACAGTATCTCAATGTATCAAGTGGCTGTGACAGTAGGACTAATGAGAGGTGACTTTGCCCTTTCTGGCACATTGCCTTCAGAAATGATTGCACAGTAGGGTTTGATAGGATCTTATCTGGTTCAGTCTCTTATCGTGCTCATTGTACAGTAACTAATGCTCATCAAACCCGTCAGTCACTGTGCTGTCGTGACTATGGAAGGACTTTGTGTTGGATATAAGAGAATAAGTGAGGGAGACAAAATCAGTTGTTTTGTTTTGTTCTTTTGTGGAACTTTGAGGAAAAACTAATCATTTGTCCCTTTTTCAGCTGTCAAATCTTTGTAGGTTAGAAGAAGCCCGGCTGCTGTTAAGATGACAATGTTACAGGTTACTGAAAAAATACACAGCAATCAGGAAGAATAGAAAGTAATGGGTAATATGCTTTTGAGATTGTTCCCTCATTATTCTTTGCATTTAACCGTTTGATTGAAATTTAACTGTTAATCTTGATCGTTTACACTTTGAGCAGCATTTATCTACTTCATGCATCACTATGGAAATGATCTCCTTTGTGCAAATAACATTTGATGCTACATCTGCTTGCTGGAACTGAGATGAAATGAGAAAAAGAGGATAATGTGGGCTGCAGCTTTGTTAAGCTCAGAGATCAATTTATGGGAAGGAAAAAAATACAGTGGTGAGTTAATGGCTTCATCGACTTCGTAGACGAGCGTCTAGAGTGTCTGAACATTTTAATTTGAGTGTTAGTTGTGAGAAATGTGATAAGGATATTTTTCATGTGATAAGATGAACAGATGTGAATTTATTTTCTCTGCAGAGACTATTAACCTTGTTTAAACATGATTAATTCTTCTAATTGTTGAGTAACCACAAGAGCCACGGGAGTAGCAGTTTCAAGCTACAAACAGCAGCCTGGCGAGCATCCTAACTTTCTCACTCTTTGCACACTTGCCCTTTTTTGTTTCTTTTTCTGAAATACAACTGCACCCAGATTGGATCTGCAGCATGTTAATGTTAGCTACAGAGCCTTTTTAAAGTCATTTCCTTGTGTAGTTGCCAGTTTCTGGATTTTCTTTACACTCTCTGCCTGAACCTGAATTGGAGTTTGGCTGCCACCAAAGCTGCTGTAACAGTGAGAGTGACCCGGCAACAGCCATCTCACCCCCTCTCCGTCTAGCCTGCTGTCTGTCCCTTTCTCCCAGGGGCTGACAGAGAGCCACAGGAAGCCGCTGTCAGCTGCCTCAGGAACAGAGTGAACAATGCAGGAAGTGACCATCAATCCCTCCTCATTTCCTCCTCTTTGGTCCCGGCCGCTAGTTTTTGGACGGCGCTCTCCCAGAGCTGCACGCCATCAATATGCTCTAATGATAGGAATTAGTAATAAACCGCTGGACGCTGACATTAGGCAGATCAACAAAACGCTCTCTCCTCTGTTTAACATGCAGCTACAGCATAGGAGCTGCACCGTGCACAGATTAGGACCAGATTGAATTAGCTGTGGCTGGACAAGTATGAGAGAGGCCTTTAGTGGTCTGTATGGTATGAGACTACATGTGGTAAGGCTTAGAGTATGAATGGCAGAGGAAACGGAACAGAGTTTACAGTGGATTGAAAAGCCCCAAGTGGCCTGCAAAGCACATTTTTCCATGATCGTCTCTTTGTCCTGCAACAAAGACAGGAAACATCAGAAGATGTCTGGTATTTTACAGCAGCATAATCGCCTACGTCTGAAGCATTTTAGCTAAACTACAGACTTATATGTAAGGACTTTAGCCGATTGAGAGAAGCAAATTTTCTTGACTTCCCTTCTCATGCAGAGGTCATTGAATATCCCAGCACAGGCACCCAAAAGAAAAATGTCGTAAACCAAAAGAAACATACACTCACCAGCTACTTTATTAGGTACATCTGTTCAATTGCTTGTTAAAACAAACAAACCAAATAAATCAGCTGCTCACGTGGCAGCAACACAATGCATTTAAGCGTGTAGACATGGTCAAGACAACTTGCCGAAACTCAAACTGAACATCAAATCAGGAAAGAAAGGGAACAGGAAACTGAGGCTACAATCTGCACAGGCTCACCAAAATTGGACAACAGAGGATTGGAAAGATGTTTCCTGTTCTGACAAGTCTCCATTTCAGCTAAAACGTTCAGATGGTAGGGTCAGAAATTGGCATAAACAGCATGAAATCATGCACCCATCCTGCCTTGTATCAACAGTTTATACTGGTGGTAGTGTAATTTCTTACCATGCTTTAGGCCCTTATGGCATTATTTAAATGCCACAGCCTACTAGAGAATTATTGTTGACCATGTCCATCCCTTTATAACTACTGTGTACCCATTTTCTGATGGCTACTTCCAGCAGAATAATGCACCATGTCAAATGGCTTTCATGAGCATGACAATAAGTTCACTGTTCCCCAGTGGCCTCCAGAGTCACCAGATCTTAATCCAATAGAGCGCCTTTGGGATGTAATGGGACAGGAGATTGTCATCATGGATGTGCAGCTGACAAATGTGTTTTCAGCACCTAGCTGAATCTATGCCAAGAAGAGCTAAGGCAGTTTTAATGACAAAAGGTGCACGGTACTAACGCATTACCCCCATATCAGCTGGGAACTTGTACCTATGAAAGTGGCAGGTGACTGTAGAAAGTTATAAACATGTGAGTTTTAAGTGAGATTTTTTAGGCCCAAAACAAACTGTAAAAATTCAAACTGACATTGGCGTTTCAGATTAGTTAAGACACTTTCGCTGGGTCTTTAGTCCTTCTTAAAGGTGCCTTGTTTGGACGTTGCGTTTCCCAGATGCGCTCTTAATTAGTAGTTTAATTTTAGGAGCGGGCAGACCCACTTTTCGACCCTTCTTTACGTTCCCCTGCTAAGGGAACAACAGGCCCATCTACTGGTCACTTTTGGAAACGACACTATTTCCCGTGAAAAAAAAAGTAGAAAATGGAAATTATTAAAAATGGACCTATTCACGGATCAGTTGTTGTATTGAGTCATGTTTTCTCACTCATGTCATAATGTCAATCATCTATGATGGAAGAAAACTGTAGTTACCGAGTGAATGACAGAAAATATTGTGGTTAAGTTTAATCATTATGGCAAGATAGGCCTGTGGGTATCAACCACAGAAACAAAAACATTGCGGAGGAATTGTACGCAAATTATACGCAATCTAGAGGACTCCGTCATATTTACGATTTGTCGCTGTTCATGATGAGATGCACCTGCTTCGCTCAATAAAAGCATGGCCATTTACGCATACCCGTATAGACCCGCATCAGATGTCTGGCAGAGAACCAAACCAACCACCCCCTCCAGTCACCAAACCACCCTCCGTCACACTTTGATATTGAACTATAAACACTTCAGTACCACCCGAACCACCTATTTAGGTCCCTTGACTACCTTTCTCTGCCAACCTCAGCACAAAGGTATGTTAAAAATATAGGTGGCACTGGGCAGTGATTAAAAATGGCAAACACAACCTTAGTGTAATATGTGGAGATTCATTCTTTGCGTTTCGCAGGCCTTTGAAGAATTGGGCACGAGTGAGTGGCAGAACAAGCCATTTTATTAAGTCACGTCACATTTGCGGGATTCTGTTTGTTGAATGCACGTGCGTCATCCTGGACGCACACTTTACGCACCAAATACAGTATGTCGCCCATTTCCAAATGCTGCCATGTGGAGCTCATTTAACATAAGATGTGTGTAGGTGATTACATCCTCCAAGATTTCCCCAGACAACAGTAACCCGACAAAAAGTTTTTGAAAGTTTGGTGATATCGTTTTTGGCTGAAGCTTGTCAGGAGTTCAGGAGTTGATCTATTTTTTTGCGAACAAGAAAATGTTACCCTTTTTCAGTGTTTCAATCACCTAGCCACCGTTTCCCGATTCTACTACTGATCATCGATATGACACACACGCACGTTTCAGGAATCCTCTTGGCGGGGTTCCCTTCAGCCATTACGTCAACAAATAGCGTCAGAATGACCATTATTTATAGGGCATCTGTAAATTTCCAATCGCCTACACCTGTTTAGCACAATTTGGCCAATTACACAATATACAATGAGCTTTTCAATGAATATTTGCAATCACTGGTAATCACATGCATATTTTTAACAGTTTGTCTTCTTGCACAAACACATAAACGTATAAATGGGCTCAATATCAGCGTCGGAAAATAACCTCCACACTAAATGAATGGTGTCGATCGATATACCTGACCTCGATTGCTTTTTTTTCAGCACCCCCGGAAGTGGATAGCTTCTGTTAGGACCTTCTAAAGATGTAGCGTAGCCAAGACGTTTCTCAGGAAATAAGAACGCGCGAAAGAAGCAATCTGGGAAACGGGCGTATCTTTGCGATCCTTTGTTGGGAAGAGCTTCCTTGAGGCCTTCTTTAATCCAAAGAAGAATCTTAACTGGGAAACGCGGCCATTATCTTTTAAGCTACCATCTAATGTAAGCTTGCTAACAGATTTTTTAGAAGATACCGAGCAATTATGGCATCAGTTTGTTTCCATGTTTAAACTTCTTTTAGTTCCTTTATATAGGCCAACAAGAAGAAGGGAAATAGCCGACCTGTCTTTTTAGCTGCTCTACTGTGTTTGCTAGCCGCTAACTTTGCTCATCTACTGTTTACTGATGTCGAGGTCATGACCTTTGAGTCCAACAGAACCAATTGCATTCAAAACTTCTGTTTAGGCTGAACAGAGTAAATCACAAGATCGAAAATGCAGGGACTTTTAAAGAACAAGATATAAAGCTGAAAACACTGACAGCTGAAGGTAAAATGCACAATCAGTTGGCAATCTACAAACACCATCAGTTGTCAGTGTTAGAGCTCTGCATGCATTCAGTTTGGCATATAAAAAGTGTTCTGTGAAAAAGAAATGCTTGAGCCCGAACAAAGTCATGAATCTAAATGTTTATTGTATTTATCATCCTTGCTTCTCATCCAAGTGTGGATAGTATTTAAAGAGATGTTGCGTGATGATCTTGTCAGCCGTCTGTCATTCAGCTGTGACCTGACCTCACTCTGACCTGTTGCTCAAGACGACGGTCTTGCCTGAGGCAGGATACAAGCACTGTGAACAAATTTTCTGCTATTTATTTTATATAGATTATGGAGGGATTTCAGTGTGAGGAAATGGTAGATGCCCTCAAGGCAAGTAGTAAAGCAGACTTGGTGTGTGAGGGGTGAAGCGTATCTGCACTCACGAGGGTTGACTGGTTATCAAGCATGAAGAGTTATATCATTGTTTTGTATATTGCATTTTCACTTTGCTCTGTACAAAACGTCCAGACCCTCTAGGAGTGGCTTTAGCAGCTGGAATTGATTTCTCCAGACCGCAACCCTGTGTTATCCTTGTTCCCTCCTCTAGCGCATTCTCATACTTGGAATTTGCTTTTTTGCTGGCACGGAAGGACCCTTTCTCTCTCTTCTGATAAATATTGCAAGCTTTTGCCAGTTAAGACCGGGCATTGTCTGGATATTGCTCTGCTTTTAGCACCAGAATGACTTCCGCTTCCCGGCTCTTTGAGCCAGGCGGTGCAAGAGACAGGAGGCGAGAGCGTAATTGCCAGGGTGGAATGTGCTGTGCACCAATTAATGGCAGCCTCCTTTGAAAAAGGAGTATTGTAGGGGTGGAGATGACTTTCAGCTGCTATTGTTGCCTCTTGATTGAGGCCTCTTTGAGACAAGGAGGCAGTCAGCATGTTGAAACATCTTACAGCTGAAGCTCCACGCAGCTGTAAGCACCAGGAGAGACATACACTCAATAGTTATTCTTTGACTTTCATTGTTCAAAAAGGACAAAAAATCTTTAACCTAAAATGATTCAGTTCAAACCTTTGAAATCACTTTATCATTAATCAGACTTTTAAAAGTGGATGTTCTTTGAAGCTTTTTGTCAGTGTTGACTCTTTGTATCCTGCACAGTTGTTACATCACACAGCTTGTTCTGTTGAGTTTACATCTCAGACTTTCAAAGCTGGTGCAGTTCAATTTCCTGGCTTTCTCCACTGCAAGAAAAGCTCGTCAGTTCTCCATGCTGCAGGAGCCTCACCAAAGCCTCATGACCCACATCAAACAGTTAGATAGCCACAGAAAATATGCAAGCTGCTTTATGAATGTGCTAGTTGCAACATGAATGAGCAGACTGCATTGTTTCCCATAATAACACTTATTTACAACATGTAAAGCTTTCAGGCTTGCAATATTAAAATTCCCCCAAAGAGCATTGTGTGGCACAAACAAACATGATTTGTTTTCTTAGAAATCTTAAAGATGACTGATCTGCAATTCGTGCTCCACTGCATAGGGCTGTAGCTGTTGGGTTTCATGTTATTCAGACCGGCTTTGATAATTCAATGGAATACATCAAACATATCTCAAACAGAAAATCCCCGTCTGTCATCCCCCGTTAAGCCCATCTTCTTTGAGTCAATGGGTTATGAGCTCAGCAGCTGCTTACTGTGTATCAACAGAACTGAATGTAAAACGAAAAAAAAAAAAAAAAAAAGTCATTTTCCTCCCACAAGGGAAGCAGCATTGCTTTCCAGTGCAGAAGGAGCACTTTCAGTTTCAAACCAAATGTTTATTTTCTTCAATTTGACTTCTGAAAAACAACCTATAGTAAATTGATAAATTTAAAAAGACAAACACACATACACACGTAAGGATAGAATTTACCCTGCTTTCTAGTAACAGAGGTAAAGGAATGTGTAAAACCTAAAACTACTCATAGTTTCCCATGGTGTCTTATTCACTATCTTGCTGAAGTGAAGTGGAAATTAAAAGGTCTGAACAGGAAACTCAACTGACAGAAGGCAAACTGCATGTCAAGTGAGCCACAGCTGTTTTGTAGCGCAGTTGATCCGTTTTTCACAGCTTCATGAACCACACTGCCTTCCAGCTATGATTTTTTGAGGAGTTATTTAAAGGTTCAATATGGAACATTTTTATTAAAAGCTATATTTAAAAAAAATAATACCTCCACAGGTCGTTTGGGGGGTACAGAATGAAAGTACATTTCGTAGAAAAATTATATTTAGTCTAAAAATAACAATAAATTAATTTTAATGGCATAATGGCATTGATAATGGCATTGTATTTACGTCTATAAGCTAATACACGCTGCCATTGCAGGTTGCCAAATACGATCTCTGTGTGGCAACAATATTTTGGGCACAGTGAGGCTGGTACAGGGAGAAACAGTGAGGACAGCAAGTGAAGCAGCTGCTTCAGAGCCCTGGAGGTATTGTTATCTGTTTCTGAGCAGGAGTGACCTGAAAAGAGTAAAACCTGGAGTAAATTTAGGTGAAGACTTCACTAAATGGACCCACATAAACGTTTTCCATGGCGTCAAAACACGGAAATGGCGACTTTCGTCCTGGATCGGTAAGCTAACTTGTTTGCTAATGTTAGCTGTCAGTTACAAACTCCTCTGCGTTACTTGTTGGACATGCTGCAGACTGTTGGTCATTTGTGTTTCGGCAGCGAGCCTGGCACCCAAACTGCTGGAGTTGTTTTTCTGCCGTTGCAACTACAACCTAGACACACGTGATGTCGCTGTTCTGTCCGTATTCCATATTCAACCTTTAACTTTAATGGTCCTTATGTAAAAAGTTAGATTTTCTCTTCAGCAGATTTCCTCCAGCCAATATTTCACATGTATCGAAGGTTGCCTTCATGAAAAACAGCTTTTAGTTAATAAACACAGATTCATTTTACATTCATCTTGTAATTATAAAACACCCAACTGTTGGTTTTGCATCAATATAGAGAAAATAAGGATTTTCTTTTTTTTGTTTTTCTTTTATTTTCTTTTATTTATTTTTTTTGACAGGACTGCAGAAATCAGCTGCACACGAGTCTGACAGTGAAATACCAGCTGTCTGGCAGACAAGTTGAATCAATCAATCTCATCTCCATTTGTCCACAACTTGTTGCTGTCAGTTTCAGAGTCTCAGTGCGGTAGAATGATGAGAGAGCCAGAGTAAATCTAAAACAGCATGAGAAAGTGAATACGGAGTTATAAATAAGTTGATATGGCAATATAAAGGGGGATGAATAAAATAATAAATGTGAAAACATGAACTAAAATGACAAAACCTAGAATAACAATGACTTTTTTCCCACTGTCTTCATTTAAGCGTATAAATGTTTTTATTTGTAATTGTTTTTTCAACAGTTTTTTTTTATTGTTATTTCTTTCCATTTTGTTTTGATTTTTTTTTTCCGGTTTTATTATTCCTTATAATCATTCAAACCTCGATTTGAGGCTTCTGCCTCCATAGCAATCATCCAATCAGATTTAAGCTTGTGTAGCCTACTTCCTCCTTCTGACCTGCTCTTGATTAATGAAGAGACTTTATTATCAAGTATGTCAACCAAGCTATACATCAAAATCAATTTATTTCCACATTTGAGGTGAGAAATAAAATAATCTTTTTCAGATGTTGACTCACACTACACCTACAGTGCCTGAATTAGTTGCCTAATTTGTTTTTGTTTTGTATTTGTCACCTTAAATGCAATTTAAAAAACTGTTGATGGTTGAAATAGGAGTACATAAATTAAGAAGAAAATAAGTAGTAAACCTACATTTGGCAGATCTGAAAGAAGAAATAGGTACATTGATGCTCATATATTGTATGATAACCTCAAAGAAAACAGAAACAGCAGAAAAGTGGAAATTATAATCCAATCAGAAGCCCATCCATCCAACTATACATCCATCTATTCTCTACATTCGCTTATTGCAATTTAGGGTAGTTGGGGTAGGACAGTAGCCTGGACAGGTTGGCATCACAGAGCCAACACAGGAACAAACAACTCATCCTTCCCCCTTGGGAGAATTTAGAAATGACAATTAACCTACTGTAGTATGCATGTTGATGGACTGACAGCAAGCCGGGGTATCTGGAGAGAGCACAGACATGCATGGGGACAACATGCAAACTCTGCACAGAAAGGCTTCACTTTGCTAACAACCTCACCACCGTGCAACCCAGCTAGCAAAAATAAATAAATGAAAAGTATGAACAAGTATGAAAAAAATGAACATAAATGAATGCATAAAAATAATGTTTACAAAAATGTAAATGGACAAACAGAAAAATGAAGGAAAAATATTTTGCCATTGTTTCTTAACATGTCATATTTCCACATTTGCTTATATTAGGGATGTAACGATTACCGGTAAAATGGTTAACCGTGATAAAATTACCAACGATTAGTAATACCGTTTCAAATTTTAATTATCGTTAAAACCGTGACTGATTACTGCACTTTGAAAAACTCCTAGTGTTGGTGTTCACTGGCTGGAAAAGCAGTCGCAGTTGCAGTTTGTAATGTTTAATTTATGAAAACATGGCGGAAGGCAACAAAGCCACCCACATTGACAGTTCTCTTGAGATTTTTCCCCCTTTAGAAAGGAAAAAGAAGACATTTAGACCCATTTTAGATATAATCAAAGATGCTGGGGGGTATTTCTGTTATACCTTGATAAAAATGATAACCATGATCATTTTGTTCACAATAACCGTGATATTAAATTTTCGTATCGTTACATCTCTAGCTTATATCTGTATGTCTTCATTGTGGCATTCATCTTTTTATACCACGGGCGACAATAGATTCAGTCTGTGTAAAGACAGCATGAGTTGTTTCCACTCTTGCAGCCTAGAGTGCAGCACCTTCACTGAAAATGGTTTTAATGATTGATGTGTTGTTGTTTGTGCCAGCTGAAGCCAGAGTTCATTCATAAATGCAAATTACTGATGAGGACTGAAAGGAGAATTAACACCAGTGTACTCATAATTAAGATGTTAGATGTCCAGGTTAGCACTATTCTCCACCAGCCTTTAAATAGCATAAAGACAAGTCAGCATGGCCCTGAACAAGAACAAAGAAGCCTCCAATAAAAGTGAGAGGAATAAAATATACATGCCATTCTCACGTCTGCCTTCACATGGAGCTGGAGTCAGCAGTCTTTTGGATTGACTGCCTGGAAGCAGGTTTAAATAACTATCATATCAGGGAAGAAAACTTTTGATACAGACAGAATCTGATATGTCAGTTTTATGGAACTCCCATTCGCAGAGGTCAAAAGAAGCTAAAGCTGCTGTATATAACGGCCCTGGGAGGAAGCACATGTGTTGTTATGAAAAAGGATGCAACAGCCCCGTTACAGTGAGATGCAGTGACAGAGCTGACAGGGATATAGCTAATTTTTAAAGTTGTTGTGTGCCTTTGCTCACACTGCAGAGCTCAGACAGGCAGAGCGAGGAGCAAACGCCATGCAGTCAGTGACAAGGGCATGTTCTGCAGCACCGCTACACCAAATCTTCAAAGGGGGGATTTGTATGTAGACATCTGCTTGATTTTTAGAGGCGGTCCTTATAAGACACCAGCAAAACCCTGTTTCTTTTCACACTTCTGTCAATGAAGCTGACTTCTCTTTTTATTTTGCTTTAATTATTAATAGAATTATGCAGGTTTAATCTGTAGCCTTTACATCCACATCATGTACTGCTCTTTAGAGGCATATTACTTCACATATCCATCCTTTCATCCATTGTCTGTACTTGCTTATTATAAACCTGTGATTACTTTACATATATGAGACAAATGGAAACTAGCAGCTACATATTTTCAAAGTCTTATTTTTTGTATTTGTCAAACTACTTTTTTATATATAAAACAGGGGGAACATATGCAAAGTGTTGGCATGAGTCAGTAAAGCTGTGGGCTGCATATTTTGTGCTGCCTGCAAATATGCAACTTTAAAGACATTCAGTGTTCGCTGAGAAAACAAAAGGGTTGCTTTTGAAAGCTAACTGCCAAAGAAATTCATATGCAGGGACTTTTTATTTTTTCTCAGACCCCTAAAGGCATCCCTGAAGCCTTAAAGACTGGATCAGTAACAAAGCTATTTGAGATGTGCCCCTGGACTCTTTGCTCAATTCCCCATCATGATTGCTGAATGACTTTTCCTAAATAGAAAATCAAATTGCACCAATTAATCACATTAAACGACTGTCTCCTGCCAAGATTGGGAGTTTGTATGCCAGCTCGATGCTGGCAGCCCTGTAATTAAATTATATTAAAGCCAAAATAGTGTGCTTTTTAAGTTTTGCAAATAAAGCATTTCAATAATCTTGTGTGATCCAAACAATGTTGACGCGACGCTGATTAGAGCACACTCGGAGAGAGCTGAGCACTTTGTTCATTCCTATTGTCGTCATCAAAAGCCGCGTTATTGCCTTGCTGCAGGAGGATTTTCATTTCTTTTCTCTTTTATGGCCTGAAATGCCTGTGGCCTATTTTCGGCTAATGTACTCTTGGGTACTGGAAGCCCATTGTGTTTTCTGTAGACGATCTTTTTAGTTACACAGCCTTTTGCTCTGATTATACCGCTTCCACTCTGTCTGTATGATCTGCTGTCATGGCAAAACACTCTGCTTGATATCGATACAAAGAAACGAGCCACTATACACCTGAACCTAGAAAGAGAAAACTCTTAAGGCTTGTTTGTCGTGCCAAGCTTTTCACACCCCGCCAGCGTCTGAACCCATCACTTAACATATTGGCTTCGCTTCTCCTATTATGTTCCTGATGTAAACCGCCAGCCGTGTGCTGTTAGCTGTTGAAACACGTAAGAAGCTGGTTGATAGAGGAGATGAGCATCCTAAACAGACTGCATTATTAGGTACACAGCTGGAAGCTTGCAAGCCTCTCATTTGTAGTGCCGCGACGGGAGCATAAACAACGGCGTAATCTCCCAAACTTCAATGATGTAATCAGCGGTAAAATCTGATGATGGTCTGCTCTGAATAAGTAGGCTGTCGTGCTGATGCAATGCTTGTTTTTTTTTTCTTTTTTTTAATGATAGCGCTGCTCAGCATTGTATGGTTTCTTTGTGTGTGCTGTCAACGTAAAGGAAGAATGCCTATTTTCTAAAGCCACGTGGGGCCACTTCAGCTCAGATAAATGACTTTATGTAGATTAGTTTATTGATCGCCTCGTGGAAATTGGATAATGTGTCATGGTAAGTGTGTACTGTACTATCGATTGTAGCCCACAGTTATCCAATGTCAATTATTACTGTTAGTACAAGTTGATTTGTTTCTTCCACAACAGGAAACGCTAACTAACTGAATTAATGCTAATATGCAACCTTACTGTCGCATGTGTTTGTTCAGAAGTTATAATAGAAAATTATATTTTCCATGTTATGAGAAAAGTAAAAGAACAGTAAAATGAAATTAGTGACAAATCTTTGCACTGATTCTGATCGTGGGAGTCAACATGAGGGCTGCTGATCCTGTGTTAAGTATCCTGTCATTCTATGGCTGACATTGATTAAATGTGTCTGTACTAATTGTTTGTATTCCCTTGCTGATCTTCAATTCTAATGAGTACTAAAGCTCTGTTTTTTCAGTCTTGTTCTTTTCTTTTCTCTACTTTGTATTACAGTATGAAGTATACTTGTAGTATAGCCTATCCTCTACACTTGAGATCCTCTTCTCTCAGTACTTATGTGGAGAAGCTCTTTTTTGTCAGTATGCCAGTATTTAGACTACACTACATGTTACTGACTGATTCCAGACATCCTGAGCTTTGTTAACATCTAAACTGAAGGCTCATGTAAATTAAAGGGACATTTGTGGGGGTCATCCTGCAACAAGTTCAGTGTTGTGTCATCTTATTTGAAATTATGTCCATTTCAAATAAACTGATTTGTTTTTTTAAGGAGTCATGTTTCAGACCTGTAGGACGCATTCCAGCCACTAGTTCCATGACCCAAATCAGTCACAGCTAGAGATGCACCGATCCGACACCCGGATCAGATATCGGCTCCAATACTGACTAGTTAGTTTGATCAGATATTGGATGAATGAAACCGATCCAGCATTCCGATCATTTCGATTTCTTTTTCTTTTTTGATAACATCATACAGTTACAGAGATCTAGTCGCTTTAATTCTGTTTGTGACTTACGTCATCACGCAGAGCAGAAAAGTGTTATTTATTTCTTTTTGCTGCTAATATACTCTTTTATTTTTTACAAATAATTTTAACTTTAATTTTAATTTATATCCGTGTTAATTTGGTACCTTTTTTTAAACAAGGCTGAATGTTTATGTCAAACCTTATGCCTTCACTCACATGGAATACGGTTCATTCATTCAACAGTATCAGATCAGTATTGGGTATAAGGGGTGTTAACGTTTGCAATTTTTTCTACACGTGTAATCGTGACTATTAACCGTCATGTACACTGTTACATGTTAGTTGGCGTCACATGATCTTTAGGTTGCAGATGGTGACGTCACCTACACATCCCAGTGTCCTCCCTCCGTCAAACTGAACTCAGAGCAGAATACACTGTAGTGGAGCCAAAGTAAGGTTATGGATATTTATCATTTTAATCCCAGAGAACTGAAGTGATTCAATGGCAATCTCCTTCATTGGGTGCGATCCAAACAGAGTCCCCGCAGACGATTTCACACAGCTACATCAGCTGACCGGATTTTTTCTGCATCGATCAAATAATAACCCGTCTTCATACACGTGAGAAAGACAGCTTTCACAAGCATGGATGTCCATCGATGTTTCACGGCTCGCTGGACACGGAAATATGGCATCTTTTAGCTGAGAGAAGTTAGTCGTGTTCTGGTGATCAACTTTATGTAAATAGCTGCTAACACGACTGGTTAGATCTTCTGGTAAGCACATGCAGTTGTTACAGCTAGTCTCTGATTGGTTTCATGCTCATAACTTAATTTTCTGAAAAAGGATACATGAAACCCAGTTAGCAACAACTTAAGCTAGCTCTCTTAACTTGCATTGAAACTCACCCAATACATTTCCACTGCACAGATGCAGTCGGCGTCCAATCAATTCTCCTAATCACTAAAGGCATCTCTGACAATGTCCGTCTTTGCTAATCCATAAAGAAATATCTGTCACTTCCAGCTGCAAAGTTTATGGATGGATCTCTGATGGCTTGAATAGAATTGCTACAGCACCATGAAGCAGTGCAGGTGCGCTTGCTGTGCGCCACGAATCAACTTGAGCTGACGCGACAGGTTGGCTTTTATTATATATATGATATATATAAAAATATCAACATTGCACCCCAGGCATCTGTTATGTATGCGGGAAGTTAGTTATTATCTGAAGCTTTCAGGCAAAATTACCAGCCCTAAAAATACAGTGTTGGTGAGAAGTGAAAGAGTAGGAGGGGAAAATGACGTGTATGCAGTGATTGATTTTTTTATGTTATGATTTATTATCCGTGTACCCGTTTACACGTGTAGACGTTGACACCCCTATTGGGTATCGGCCGATACACTCAGCCCAGGTATAGTACCGGATTGGATAAAATTTAAAAAAAAAAAACTGGATCGGTGCATCTCTGGTCACAGCCGTGCAGTGAATGTGGTCCAAGTTTGAATGATGGTATGATGATAGACTTTCTGGTGTTTGCTAACATCACAGTCATCCACACAAATAGTGGCATATGAAGAAGACAGTATGCCACCTATATCAGGATGCATAGCAGTGAAGCATCATCTGGGCTCCAGATGAGCAAAGACACATAACTAATATTATTACTGTGCTTGACAAACTAGTCAAACACTGAGTGATTCAAAAGCTTGTAATATCGCATTTAGCAACATTAAGATAAAAATCATTTTCATTAGAACATTATCATTCTCCGACATCTTTGCTGAGCAATTTGGCCCATTTTTTCCCAATAGTTCATTGAGGTTTTTGAGCCTTTATTTAATTATTTATCGTTCTCATAAGGTTGCACTCTGACCGTATTGTTGCAACAGCTTGATTCTCCTCTTTTTCAGCTGTAGATTTGCAGGATTCTTAGAATCAATATCCCATTCCATAACCCAATTTCAACCAAGCTGTAGAACATCCAACTCTAAAGTACTGTGGTTTTCCAGTGGTTTGACCAAATCTTCAGCACCTCCACCACCATGCCTGACTGATGGTTTGAGGTGTTTGGTACTGTGCAACGCACCCAAAGATCTCCACTTTGGCTAAGTCTGTCCAATTTTTTAGAAGTCTTGTGGTTTGTTCAATTTCAACTTTGCAAACACTGGCTAATACAGCACATTTTAAGAGAAAAGAGACTCCTAGCATCTCCTCCAAACAAGCCATGTTTATTCTGTTCAGTTTCTAATTGTATAACTGTTATTTGCAAGGTCTTAAGGTGAACTTGCTGACCTGACAAAACTGGCGACTACCTTAAATCTTTTACTTGTGAATTATCTTTCAATGTTCGGAATTGAGGTGAAATGGCCTCCTGACCTCTCACAGATTGGTTGATGGGCAGCAAAGGTTTGATCATTGCTGATGTCTTTCCTCTCTGGTATTGTGTCTACACATACCCAAAACTACAGCTTGCTCACACTTGTTAATAATCAGTTTAAAAAGTCATTTCATTAGAAGTGATCTGCTGCTTTTATACCCTTAATTGTTCTAGAAGAAGTCAGAGAACCAGTCCAAAATCCAGATATAATGACGTATGCAATGATTTTTCTTTTTTTTAATATATATAATAAGAGATTTCTTCTTGGTAGATGTTAACATCATAATTATCATATGTGCATTTAAGAGCTGAGATTTAAATAAACTCACTCAATCAACATTCACGATTCAGTCTACTGAATATATACAATCCTTTACACATACTGTAGTGTGAGTTTGATGCAATGTTTGCTGTGTTAGTCTGTTATGCTATAGATGTGAAAGGTTTGTGATATTCTCTGCCAACTCATCAATTCAACCAATTTTTTCAGTAAATTGTGAGATATGTCAGTCTCTAACCGAGCTGAGCAATCCAGATCAATTTTACCGCTCCCTTTCTGTTGTTTTATGCCTATTCCACATTGCTTTCCAGCAGTCTAGATAAAGCACTTAATCCAATATTCTAAGGTTGCATATTATCATAACACACTAGACTTGATATATGAATCAACATGAAATAAATCTGTTGTATTTCAATGAACATGTTTGTCTTTACCTACTGTTGATGATTAAAGATCCTGAAAACCTCTTTTTGCCTGTGATGAAACATGAACAGCCTTGCAGGTAGAGAAAAGTTGAGGAATCAGATTAAATTGACAGAGCAAGATAACCCACAGGATAAGGTGTTAATGAGTCTATGAGCTCAATGAAATAAGAGGAGATTTGATCACTTTAAAAGAAAATTAAACATTTTAGATAAGCTTCTATGAAAAGATGTTTTCAAATGTGCTTGTACTTAAATAACTTTCAGAAGGATACCGTAACTGAGCTTTACAAATAACACCAGCCAAGTTTCGCAGCATTTTTTTAAGCTTAAAAAGCAAACATTTATGTTATAATCATATTTTCTCTTCATATTTCTAGATTTTATTTTCTCACTTAGCATAGTTTTCTCAACTTTTCCATGCCTTTTTAGAAAAGAAGCCAACATGTATAATGAGGGATACAAACATCACTTGTTAATAAGCTCTGATGTGTTAAAAATGTCCCACATGACACATAAATGATCCACTGTTTCTGCTTCAAGTGGGGAAAAATAGGGCCAAAACATGGCAACATGAAAGAACAAACATAATGTGCCAAAAAAGGTGGAGGGGGTGTCATTGAAGACCTCTTATTTTCCTCCTGTGTACTTCTAAGAGAAGTGTTTCATAGCATCACAGAGCTTTCTGGAGCACAGGCAATCTGCACTGCCCACAGATGGTCATTATTAACACAGACAGGCAGACGTGCAATTCTCCAAACACATGTAAGCACATTGGCTCAGGAGATGATGCCATGTGTTGCTTTGATGCCATTTGGTTGCAGGTCAGCACGAGTTAGCAGGAGCTGACAACAAGTGCAAAATCGGTGAATATTAAAAAAAAACAACAAAAAAAAACGGGCCAAACAACTGCACTCTGCTGTCTTAATTATCTAGCACTTTGTTCATGCCAGGAAGCAGATCTTTGTACTCTGACTTGTGTTCTTTCCTGTTGAGTAAAACAACTAAGAGCAGTTCACAGCTCAAATTGTGCCACGTATTTCTGATACTACCCCCACGTGGCAGCAAAATAAAATACTAGGCAAGACGACAAATCTTCACACTGCCTCTGGTATGTCCATCAGTGTGTGTCAATGTGGGTGATAAAGAAAATCCATTGCATAGCCTGTAAGGCTGTATAGACCAAGTGCTTTATGAGTGTGTGGATGGGTGAATGTGGCTTAGTTTAAAAGTGCTCTGAACTATCAACAAAAGTGTTACATGAATAAAGCTAATTTACACTGACTAGTTACTTTTTTGTTTTGTTTTTTGGGCGACAAACAAACCAGTGTTAGTACAGCAAGAACGAGCAGATAGTTATATTGTGTGCTATCCATGACTTCTGGGCCCGGTTGTTCAATTCTCGGTTATTTTAACCGCTGGTTAACCCCTAACGGTCCGTTAAATCCTTAACCTGCCGTTAGCTAACCGACTGTTAAATCTGCGTTGTTCAAAGCATGGTTAGTCATGCCGTCAGCTAACAGCACCGTCAAAGTTAACCATAGGGTTAACACCACTGGTTAGCACCAATGTATCCCACAATTCCCCATTTTGTTTACTTCTGGTATTGCAAAAAGTAATGTTATACGTCTGTGTCTCCTTATTGCTGTGAGGAAGACATGGGGGGCCGACTCTCACTTTATTTTCCCAACGTGAACAGAGCTGCTGTTAGCCACAACACACTCTTCCTCATCCCCCAGTCTCTCCATCCTTCCCCGTTCTCTTCACACTCCCGCGCCCCCCCCCCAGCTCATCCGGCCTCACAGCACAGCAAACCCTCAGTAACAGAACACACGGGACAGAAAGTATTGATAAGCAAACGATCCCTTTCACTTCAAGGAAAAAGAGGCAGAAATTTCTCTGCTGATGAAGAAAATGTCATTCAGATCATAGAAGATATTAATCTTTCTAAATAGTGAGTCTGTCGTGTCCACAGTTCGTTGCACGCTCCAAATCGACTCGCAAAGGATTACATATATGCATTCTTTCCCGAAGTGGTGCGCAGCTCCTCGTTAGAATAATCCCCGATATCAAAATCAAAGCCGCAATAACCGCCGTCCTTCCTTCTCTGAACCGGCATCATGAACGCAGCGTTGGCAACAAACGGCATAATGAGAGAAAACCACACCGTTAAAACTTTAGCGGCGGTCCTTAGGTGTGTTAACTTTAACGTCAAGATAACACACGGTTAAAATTAACTGAGTTTTGAACAACAACATAACCGGACTGTTAAAGTTAACGGTCGGCTAAATGTATTTAACGGCTGGTTAAAAGATAACGGAGTTTTGAACAACTGGGCCCTGATTGTTATTAGTTACTTTATTACCTTATTAGGTACACCATTCTTGTATTGGATCAGACTGCTTTGTTGCCTTCAGAACTTCTGAATTTACTCGAAACGACATCATTAAGTATCGTGTATAAGGCCAGCTTCAGTTCTCATTAAGCTCCTCAGTAGCTGCAGATTTCCTGTTTCATTTGTCAAGAATATTTTACACCCATATTAAATAGTGGTTTGCTGTGTTGATTTTTATTGCATTCAACAATGAGAACTAAATGCGTTGCCCTCACTACTCATGACAAATGATTTTTAACCACTTTTGTGCGTGTCCAAGATTGTCTCTCTAGAAGCTGAAGCCATTGGAGCTGCCGATTTGCACCTCCTTTTCAGATGTACAAAAATACACGCAAAAATCAGCAAGGCAATGCATCTCACGGTTGATAAATCCCTTTGCCAGTGCTGAATTAATATATTTACATTTTCTACTCATCACTTCCACAATTGCGTGTAAAAGCCCCATATTGCATATTCATTGGAGCAGAGGTGCAAAATGGATAGGAGGTGCTATTTAGCATGTTTGAAAGACTGAACCCTTTTAGAACGCTGTTAGTAGATCACTTTGTACATTTTTTTTTGCGTGTGCAGTGAGATAGCTCATGTTTTTATACTTGCAAACCTTTGATGGACCAGCCCTAAGTCCGCACTATTGACAAACGAGGACTACTTAAAGCTCGGCTGGAACCATGCTTTACCATTTTACTAAGTTGACATGAATTGCTTAAATTTATTTGATTGACAATATTTTGTAATTCATTTCAGACTGATTAACTTTGGTCACTAAATTCAGGATGTCTTCAGTGACCAATATTGTGCTGTATCATGGATTAACTGTATTGGAAAATATTGATTATTGCAGAAGCGCCATATTGTGATAGCATCATGATCGTAGGCAAAACATTGTGATAGTATCGTATCGCAAGCCACCCGTAATTATGAAGCTGTCACAAGAAGTATGATGAGCTCAGTATTTTGGACTCTGTAAATAAAAAACAAGATCATGCACTCACACATATGCATGCTTTGAACATTCCCATACCAGAAATGGATTTGTCCACTGCTCAGCTGAGTGAGCTAATGAACATTAAACCCACACTGAACCTAACCACTCTTTTGATTAAACTCGCTCAGCTGGTAAGCAGCAAGCCATGACTTGCCCTTTTTCTGACTTCTCTCACTACATTTACTGTTAAATTCATTTAGTGTCTATATAAAAACACAGTGTGACATGTTGTCTTTTGACTGTGCCTACTTTGCACTTAATCTAGCACATAGTTTACATTACACAGGAATCACACTGCTGCACAGAACAGCATGATCACCCAGCTTTCTCTTCATTATTCTCTTTTTCCATGACAGTGGAATGTGCAGGCTGGGTAGGTTGCAGAAGAGATAAGTACTACTTACCATATTCAGTGTCGTTTGAACTAAGTAATTATATTCAGCCTGAGACGTTTCTCCTCCTTCTACCCCACTGTTCCTCTCTCTCTCTTTCTTCATGCCTCTCTCTCCGTTTCTTCACGGCTAGTTTAAGCGCTGGTGTTGAGCATTAACAAGGCCACTTTTGTTCCAGATAAAGCTTTTAGACAGCGCTCATCAGTGCAGTGTAAGATCCCTGCCTGTTGGAGCACAGAGCGCTGCCCCGGGGGCATCTTATCGCTCCACCGGCAATCACAAATACCCACTGAGATAGATGGGCTTCTCACTTCCCTCTGTGGGGAGCCCTTCAGCTGACAAAGATGGCTTCTCTCTATCTGCAAACACTTCTGACTGGCAGCTTGGCAGACAGACAAACATAAAAATACAGAGAAAAAGCAAGAACTATTGATGGGCAGATGCCTGCAACCCACACAAAGAAGTATTGGTCTCTTTTTACACAAGCACTGACAGATTGGCAGGCAAGATGGAGATGAAGGCCGACAGAAAGCTGACATATGCATATAACACATGAGGATACATTTATGCAGTCGCGCACACACACACACACACCCAGGCACACACACACAAAAATGCATTCCACACTCCCACACAACAGCACTTCGTCTGCATTCCTGCCATATTTTTCTTGGAGCCCATGAATGGCTAGCTCCACAAATGGATTTTTGTGCATTATGTTATTGAATTCAACACATTCCCAAGTGGCACACTCACCTCTGCAGGCTGCCAGTCATTTTTACTCAGCTGTTGTGCCTCAACGCAAAGTGACCTTAAAGTTTTAGACATGCAGCACACTCATAGGATTCATGAGTATTGGAAGGCATGTTCACCTGGATGGAGAGTTGCTGTTATCACAACTCCTGTGGTAGATGTTATCAGTGAAAGGTCAATTTGGCTTCCTGAAAATGTGTCTTGCAGGCTATCTCTATACTGATCCATTATGGTCATGTCCACTTACACAGATATAAACATCTATTTCATCTGTTAGTAAAATATGTCGCCTGTTTAATTTAATTACATATACACACTCTGCATGATGAATATATAGTACTTATTACTTCTGGGAGGGGGAGGGTGGGGGGCAGATGGTGTGTTATTATATTGTCAATGATTCAGGCACAACAGACAGGCCATTTGTCTCCATATAGTAATGAGTCAGTTTTTTGCAACAGTGATTAGACCGGTTGACAAATGACAGAAATACTGTAGTGGCACACGCACACAGCAGACACTGCTAAGCGCTCAGACACACGTGTCTCATGACTGAGTCGGGTTTGCAATGACCTTTGACCCCTGCTGTCACATCACAGTTGATTCTCTTCCCGGATCAGACCTCGTTACGTGGGCGAAAGCCAGCAGAGGCTGGATTGTGCAGTGACACATGAAATAAACACAGAGACTCCTGGCATGTTTACAGACAGATGACGTGACCATGTTAGGTTTGCAGAATACATATTCATCCCCATTTGAAATTTCAGGAGTTTTTCTTGGAAAGCATAAAAGTAAAGACTCACTCCTTTTCTAATGTGAATTGGCTTTGGAATACTGTGGAAATGTTTTTACTTAGATTGACACATTTGCACTGATTATTTACTTTGATAAACAGTGTGGTCGGGCTTATCTGTGACATTTTGTGGTAATTCAGTGGCAACAAGCAGTGTATATTTATATAACAACTGGAATTTATGTGCTGTTTATGGTTCTTACTCCACTCAAATATGATCCAGTTATACAGGATATCTGATAAAGTCAGGTTTAACAAGAGTCAGACGCTCCATGCAGCACCGCTACACTCTGCTTTCAGGATGTGCAATAAAAAGTAGGTGTATGTGTGTGTGTTTGAACACATTCATGCCAGAGAAAGAAGTAAATCTGCAAGAATGGAGGAGAGTTTACTTAAAGGGGTCGGAATGCTGCAATATTTCCTCTTTAGTGAAATGTCACAATAATTTCAACTGTTCCTGATCTAGTTAAATAGGGGATGAAGGTTTTGGCTGCTGAGTGGGAGTTTACTGTCAGAGTGAATATCAGTTTTTATCTTTGTTCTCTGCAAAAAATAAAAAATATCATTTGAAATTTGAGAAGTGTTAGAGTTACTAGTAGTTGTTCATTGCAACAAAAAAAGCCTAGCTTTTGGTTTTAATTTTAGACTTATATTGAGTTGGTTGTGCTTAATCAACAGCATTTTCCCTTTTTCTCCAATGAGATTCTGCCCTTGTCATGCACTAAATTTGAGTCTTGATTTGTGTTTTTACTTGGTACATTTAGGGTGCATTCACACCAGGTCTTTTTAATCAATCCGTAGTTGGTTTGCTCAAAAAATTTGATTTGTTTAGGGTTGTTTTTGCAGCCAAAGTCTGATGAGCACTCTGCTTCATGTAAAATCGCAGCTCTTGGTTCAATCCAAGTGAACCCATTGCAGGAAGTGGACTAACAGTTGCCCTGCATTAACCATTAGATCAGAAGTTTTCCTGTTTGTTTGTTTGGTCTTTACCTTGAGTAATTCTTAAATTAAGGAGGGGAGTGTATTATTCAAAAGATTTGGAAGAAACCCTCTGGTGAACCAAGTCCCCAATCATACCAAGTCTAGCAAAGTATTAGGTGTGAATACAATCTTACATTCACACTTCTGGTGTACATGTGCACTGTTCATGACAGTGCTAATGCAAACAACACTTGCAGCTGCTGTCAGTGTTAAAGTGAAATACATCACAACAATGGAAGTGTTGAGATATGTACAGAGAGACTGGCATGCGAGTTCTCTATGCGCTATAAGGCTGCGTACACACCAACACGATTTGGGCGGCAAAATCGTCACCCAAAGTTGGACGCTGGGTCCCTAAAAAGTCAGACGCTTGATTTCCAGCGTTTTGACGCCCCTGGCGCGGCGAGAGATGCCCAGCCAAGGCGCGCTCGACGCGCCTCGGGAGGAGCCCCTCCTTTTTCTTTTTCCTGTCACCGGTCTGTCTGCACCATGGCAGATGCAGAAGAGAGAGCAGCTCGGCTTTTTGTGATAAACAAATAAAGCTAGGGAATGTCATGGCATCTCTGCTCCGTGTCTGGTTCACCAGATGATTCCAGGTGTTTTGAGTTTCATCATTTACTCCAAGAGCTGTGCGCTGACGGGGGGCGCTTTCAGCTTTCTGATCCGGCCCGGTTTACTGTCCCGATGCGGGGCGGCATTATAAGCACAGTAAATCCCATCAGGACAGCAGGTCATCAAAACGCCGTTCAGAAACCGGGACCGGACACAGATCACAGTTTATCCTCTCTGTTTTAGAAAGAGAGGAGATTCCCCTGGTTCTTCCAGGTGTTTCCCGTCCTGTCAGAAAATGTTTGTCTGTGTCATGACATTGAGTTGCTCTGATTGGTTGACACCCGGTGTCAAGACGTCAAAGTTCAGATTTTTCCAACTCTGGCGTCTGCCGCCCATGACGCGCCTAACGCGCATCAAATGCTCGAAATCTCAAAACTCAACGCACGAAACGCATCTAGACGCGCCACACCCAACGCGCATAGCGCGCCGCAGGGTTTTCAACGCCTCCCCGATGCGCATTGGCCATTGACTTCGCTTGTAAACCTGACGCCCTTGACGCCCAAATCGCATTTGGTGTGTACGCACCGTAAGCAGTGTAATCTAGCACGTTATCGAAAGACAGGCTGGTCTGCAATTCCTTGACCAGACAACCAAGACATGGACCGAGCCACATCAGTAATACTCTGTTATATTCTTTGTTTTTTAACACCCTGTGTTGCTAAGCACAAATATACTGTATCTAGGGGTCTAACGGTTCGGTTTAACAACGATTTGATTCATATCACGATTCATGGTTTCTGATTCGATTGCTAGTTACTGAATCGAATCAGATCGTATCATTCTAAATTGACCAATATCTTCCATGAATCGAATCAGAAACCATGAATCGTGATTTGAATCGAATCGTTGTTAAGCCGAATCGTTATACCCCTAATTGTATCCTAAGCAGTCTGCAAAGAAAGCACCAACATTATGTATTATTTGGATCCAGCTGCATAGCTTTGGTCTGTTGGGAGTGAACTTTACAAGTATTTATGATTTGTGTAGCAGATTGCAATGAATGGGTCATTTCCCTGGCTGTAAGAAAACTGGAAGTTGGAGGCAGGGTTACATTACTCCACCAGAGTTTAATAGGGATAAAATGAGGTGCTAGTCAGCTGAAAAATGGGGACAAGATTGGCACTCTTCTTTTATAAGACCATTTGAATATTAAGTCACTGGACATGAGTGGGATAGACCTTTAAAAGTCAATGCCCCAATGTCATTAACCGGGCTGAGGGAGGGTGGGAGCAACTGAATGGATGAAGCTAAGAGCATTCCACTTGAGAGTCAGTGAAGATATATGTTTCACTTCATTTTATGGTCTTTGAACTTGTGTGTGTGCGTGTGATATTACTTTTTATGGGGGCTGTAAAAAGTTCTGTTGTGTAAAGAGACACAAATCCGGGTCAGCCCAGTCCTGGGCTTGAATTGGCAGGCCCAGACACAGAGCGGCTGCCAGCTTTCCCTGTGAAAACGTAAACAGACAGTCAAAACCAGCACACTGATCCTCGTAATGCCCCGTGGAAAGACTGAAGCAAAATCTGGCAGTGCGAGTGATTTGGAGGCTGAGGATGCATTTTCCTCCGTATAAAGTGATTCCTTGCACTGCGTTTTCATGCAAAACATTAAACTTCTGGCAGCCAGTGTGAGAGTGATGGAGTTTATGTCACCAGATGGGTGTTGCATCTCACTGATGGAAGAGTTTTTGGGTCCGTTTCAGGTGGGATTTTGCCAGGTCTGACAGCAGAGCAGAGATTACACTATATGGAGGCACAAATACAAAAGCTGCTGAATATATGGATTTGTTCTCGGTGGTGAATTTCCTGACAGTTTGTAGCATGCATTCGTGTTCCTACACTGCAAACTAGACACATATGAAGCTTAAGTCTTTTAGAAATGTATGCTCATTTTGCTCCAGCCTTTTTATCTCATGCCTGAAAGATGCCGTGTGCCCTCCTTCCACTTATTCCCTCATTCAGAGCCATCCAAATAAAAACCCGTCTTTCAGTTAATTGACTCGCAGCATCTTTTCCTTCAGCTCCCTCAGAGTTGTGAGGCAGAGTCAGCTGTCAATTCCAGATTTCAGCATGTTGTTGTTGGAAAGAGGAGCCCATTGTGTTTATCTGCAGTGACAGCTGGCTGGAGGCAGCAGGGGAATAGATCTGTCACTGTGCCTAGTTTGTCTGTGATCTGGCGTCTGCCCAGACACTCCACCTTTGGCTGGGCAGGCTCTAGTATATCTATCTCTATGCTGTCTTCACCTACTCTGTTTTCCTGTCTCTGCTCTCCTCTTTTCCGTTCACCTGTGTCAGGATTTCTGTGACAGACTCTTTTGCAGCGGTAGATGTGTGACCCGAAGACCTGCTGTGACTTCAGACAAAGCTGCTAGTGGGTGTTCACTGGGTTTACTGTCACATACCTTGTTAAATTTCACGTGTACTTTTTGAGGAGTTGGAAATACGCAACATGCATGACAGGAGGGCACTTTTCCCCTTCTTGTGTTTGCCAATTAATTCCCTCGGCCTGCAGCATGCAGATTCCCTGATGCCCACAAGTGCCTTTAGAGGGAGATTATTCCCTCATGCCAAAAGCAGAGCTGCAATAGAAAGATGAATCACAGTTACTCCTGTACTTTGATTCCACTCTTAATTTTCACAGAGGATGGCGGTGTGGGCTGAATCACTAATGATTCACTGCTCCTGCAACTAACCTGCTCATGTGTCACCCAGGATTTCTAGAGTGCTACATGAGTTGGCAGCTACTCTATTTTTTACAATCGTGAGCTTTTATTTCAGTGAAACGTGCTGCAGGACTCTGATAACCAAAGCACTGGCTTGGTTCAGCATCCCAATTTATAAAGTGCTGCAGGGTAGAAAAACTAGCTCCTCCACTGGAGCTGAACAAGGGTCAGCGTAGAGGAAATTCCTCTATTTGTAAACTCAAAGGTTTGTTTGTTTTCAGCTGATTCACTAAGCGCTAGTCGTCTGTTCACACTCTTGCTGCTGCGTTTGATGTGTGTCTCCGTGCTGCTTGTGCGGCGTTATGTTGACATTTGACCAGAGTGCTTCTGTAATCAGTTTTTCGCCCCTTGCTGCCTGTGAGCAGGAGCTGTATAAACATGTCCTTCCTCCACGGGAGGCGAATGGATCACTCCTCATTACAGGGGGAGCAGGGAGACGAGAGGCGCGCAGCCTCTGCTGCTGTTTAATCCTGCTGAGTGGAAGCAGGTCTGACAAAGGCTCACATGTAAAAATGTTTATACGTACATACAGATAAATTCACACAACAGCATACCCAGCGTGTGGTGGAGCACAAGCCAAGTCAGAACTGCTTCTTTTTTTCTTCGTCTTCAAACAGCTGTCAGCCTCAGCTTCCCGAGCCCACCTGTGCATTTAGACTGTTGTCATTGCTGTTAGAGTCATGCGTATTAAGTTCACAAATATATCACGCAAATGCATTTAAATAGGCTTTTCCACAACTGTTTAAGGTTTCCATCTCAGGCCTTTTTCACTACACCTGACAGCAAAGAGAAGTAGCATCTGAATGTCAGGGTTGCAACTGCTGCTCTGACATCACAGTACCTGGTGAGACATTATTCAGTCCCAATGGACTCCATACAGGGCCATGACTGCTGGACTTATACACGCCCCACTGGATCACTGACAGGTCAATGCCTGCAGGAAGACAGTTTGTGTATGAGCGCTGATGCATGAGGAGAGGGATCAAGGTACCATTTCAGCTGGGCAACAGCACATCCAGGTAAACTTCTAGTGATTTATCTGGTTCCACAAACTTGTAGCTGATTACTTCATCATCCATTCAGTCAGGTAGTTTTTCATAGAAGAAATCTGGATCCAATGTCGCCTTTCTGTAGAGCTGTTCAGAAATGTTTCAGGTATTTTGACATTTTTATGAATAGTAAAGATATTTAACTTAAGAGTTGATGTTCAAGGCTGAAATGCTTCTCAGTGTAACTTTCTATGAGTAATTTCTGGAAATAAGCGTAATTGGAGCTTCATGCATTTAGATAACTTCCCTTTACTTTTGACTCAGTGGAGACAGAGTCTGTTGCAAAGATAAAAGTAAAATGATTCTTGATGTGAAATTGGGTCAGCGGAGCAGAAAAATCTCTAACGGGACTTACAGAGGGAGAAAGACAAATAACTGAACAAGATTATGCATTTTAGAAGAGTGATTTCATAGTTAAACAGTTTAAATTAGATATACGAACTGTTTTTTTATGCAAGTAGTGTGCAGTAGAAAACAAGCAACAGTGTACAACAATGTCGCACTTTCTACTTAATGTTCATTGTGCCTTTATTTATTACAACAGCTGTCACTCAGCATTCCAGTTATAATCATTTCTGGTATTGCAATCTTTTAATGCATGTCACAACCCCTGCCTTGTAAAGCTTTGAGCAATTTTTCTTTCATATTATCTGAAATAAAATACAGGGAATGACTTTTATAGACATCTTAGATCAGAAATGCAGCCTCTGATAGATGGTCATTAGAAGCATATAATAGGTGTGAGGGTGCGTGACATGCCATTTAGCTACACCTACACTCTCTCTCCATCATTTCCACTAATTATTAGCATCCATCAGCAGGCAGGCTGCACTGCAAGCTTTGACTGCAGGCAGATTTTTCTCCCAACACCATTTCCATGTCAGGGCTCCAGACTAACTTTTTTTTTTTTTTTTACTAGGAGCACAGTGGCCCCTAAGTTAAAATTTTAGTAGCATAAGCAGAAAAGTTAGGGGCGCACACTGACATCGACTCGAAAGCAAATATTCACAGTTCCTGTCATTTTTACTGTATTACTGATAAATACATTAACAGTAAATGCAGAAACTACAATGGTCGCAGCACATTCATGTTTCAGACTGGCACCGTTTTTACTCAAAATGTCATGTTTTAGTTGTGTAGTGCCAGTTTTATCATCAAATTTCCCATCTGGCCCTATCTGAGCAGCTTAGGGCTGGTCTGTTCTGGAAGCGTGTTCCATCAAAAAAGACCTGACGCGGCGCGAGACGCTTCGACTTCTTGCATATGGTGGTGTGAATTAAACCATTGGCTAAAACGGCCGCACTTATGAAACACATGAAAGCACATGAAACGCGGTGCACACGGACCCGGTGGGAATTGGCCTTTATTGACCAATAAACCTGTCAGCAACAAAATGTATTCAATAATAACTAATAAAAAAAAATGATTGGTCGCACCTGTATGAGTAGATGAAAAATTTACTCCTACTGTATCACATTTTAGTCATCAAATGTGACCATTTGGTTGCAGTCTGGAGCCTTGCATATCACCCATATCTTCCATATCTGTGTCATCCTAACGGTGAAGTGGTGTAAACCCGAGGCTTAAGGTAAGAATTAATGAACTTCCCTTTCAGGGTCTCTGACTTTCTCTTCCCTTTAGTACGATTCGGCACCTGTTAAACGCAGTATTAAAGTGCACTCGGCAGGGTGCAATTATACAGCGAGCACAGTTGCGTTAGAGTTAAACACAGCCCTCTCTCCCTCGCTCGCCTGTCTGCTGCAGGCTGCGGCTGCTGCCTGGAGATAATTGTATTGCTGTCAGCCTTTGGTTGATGAGTTGCCAGTGTAATTGCTTTACGGTTTGACCTCTGGTTTTTCAAACAAGAGTCCTGGTCAAGGATCTGCACCGGGCAGATGAGGGATGAGAGGGAGGCTGGTGTACGCATGTGCTCCTGCATGTGTGTTTGTGGGAAGATAAATATGTTAGTCCTGTCATGCTCCAAGTTGCCCCCTTGTCCTTTGTTATTCTTTACATTGACTTTAACTGCGGTTCTCTACCTCACTTTAAAATCGGCTTCGCATTCAATGAGATTGTTAGCTAGATATTTGTCTTGCTGACAGTGAAGCACACAGGATTAAAGCAGCACAGCAGGCTGCAACAAATATCAGATTTTTAGACCAAATCATGTCACTTGACACCATATGAATTATAGGTTAGTAAAACCTGTTGTTTAATGGAAACAGATAGTAAATAAATCAGTGAAGTTTCTTCCATAAGCATCATATCATTTTCAAGCAGGCAGTTAGCTCGTTAGTGAATGTGTGCAAATTACTAACAGCTGGTGTTACAGTGAGTCACAGCCAGGATGTTTTAAAAAGAATATGACTCATGTTTGAACTTAAATTTTCATTTTTAATTGAACACAACTACAGCATGACTTATAACACCTTTCTACTTGTCGTTTTGACATGAATTAAAGGTAATGTTAGCAAGTAGCTGCTCACTGATATGATCTATAAGCTGTTATAGTTTTCATCTGGAGTCATGTTTATGGACAGCTGGTGAGTAAAATATTCACACATCTGTCAAATAATTTGTACTTGTAGCTTGTTAGCAACTATATGAATATCTATGGCAGCTAGTTTCTTGAGGGTTTGTTTTTGTTTTGCTAAATACAGCTTCTTGTTGTGTTTGGATTGGGAGTGAAAAAGGCTAAAGTCTTTGCGCATAATTACATCATTATCTGTGATTATTCACAGTTACTCGCATTAATCTGTTGAAAATTAGATAATGAATCAAAATTTAAGTTTTGCATATTTTCAAGTAATACTTTAAACAAATCAGCTACTTTTTACATTCATGTAACAGCAGCAGTTAAATATGTAAATATTGATTTAAATATTTTAAATCACTAAACATATAGAAGCTTAATTTTTTTGTTCTTTTTAAATCATAGTTGTTTAATTACATCTTTCTGGTTTCACCGGGCCTACTGCCTCTGAGGTTTTTGCTCAGAAGAACTTTCCAGAACAAGGGTGTCTAACTCATAAAAATTATGATGAATGTTCATGTGAAGGGCTGCCCTGGTTCAGGGTTTTTGAAAACTGAGTAAAAAGGACCTTACTGCACACTTTGAACCCAGAACTACCAGCGCCTATGAGTCATTGCCTATAAAATAACTTTACTCGGTAAATAAATTAAAAATCAATTGAATTTGTTTTATTATGGCTTCATCTGCAGCTTTTCATTGTAATCAATAATGAAAACATTTCCCACTAGAACCTGGAACTAAAGCTTATTAGACCGCTTTTAGCTATAGATAAGAACATTAAACACTAAATTCATTAATGGCGAGAACATGGAAAGAGCCTGATCATCCATCACATCCCTCTTTATTACTTTACTTCACCATATCCCACTTTTTAACTCAGATATTTGACTTTACCATCAAAACCAGACGATCATATTTCCATTGGCGCCAAATGAAAACTCTGTTTAATAAAATCTTCACTTTGTTCTTTTGTTGTGGCACTTTGAAAACATGATGTGTTCTGATAGACTTGTGTGGGTTTACTCCTGAAGGTATGACTGATTGTGATTAGATTTAAATATTTGACTCTTAAAAGTGAATTTCTTGTGTTCCGACGAACATTACACATTCCGTTTTCAAGACTTTGCCATACTATGGTTCCTGGTGTATGATTCAGTGGAAAGTTTATCAGCTCACCTGCATCGTTTTTCCTCTAGTATCATTATGGAGTTCAGCTTACATAAGAGCTGCCGAGACTCGTGCTGCAATTCTTTGATTGACGTGCCAGTGCATTGTGGTACTTTTTCCAGTTTAAAAACATCTGTACGGGACTTTTTCAGCATTGTCCTTTGATTTCTCAGCATGAGAAATACTACCGCAATGTAAGAATGTGTGAACAAGCTGAAATGCATGTCTCACCCTCAGTCTGTAAAAGTTGAGAGCCCTGTTTTTCATTCTGGCAGATGTTTTTAAATGAAGGACACAAAAATGTTGTAGCAATTACTGATTCCATTCCCTCCATAATGCTGTGTAGATTTGTGCATCTTGTGTGTTACCCACAGATCACCTTTGTAAACAAAAGTGTCTATGAGCTGAAGATTTTCCTCATCATTCCCAACATAACATTGTCGCTGCATATACAGGGAGTGCAGAATTATTAGGCAAATGAATATTTTGACTACATCATCCTCTTTATGAATGTTGTCTTACTCCAAGCTGTATAGGCCGAAAGCCTTCTACCAATCAAGCATATCAGGTGATGTGCATCTCTGTAATCAGAAGAGGTGTGGTCTAATGACATCAACACCCTATATCAGGTGTATTAGGCAAACAGAATTATTAGGCAACTTCTTTTTCTTTGGCATGAATGTTGGGCTGTTATATTGGTTTCCCTGGTGAAAATAAATAATTGAAATGGGTATATATTTGTTTATTGTTAAGTTGCCTAATAATTATGTTGGCGTAATACACCTGATATAGGGTGTTGATGTCATTAGAGCACACCCCTTCTCATTACAAAGATGCAGATCACCTGATATGCTTAATTGGTAGTAGGCTTTCGGCCTATACAGCTTGGAGTAAGACAACATGCATAACTGATCTGTAGAGACGGCGTAGAGAGTGAAGGGAAGAATATTTATACAATAATGACAATCTGCCCTGTTTACTAGGGGGCAAAAACAACTATTCATAATTCACTTCAGCGAGGTTTCTGCTCCCCCGTAGCACGGGAGCACGGCTTTGCTGCTGGGGGGGGGGCAGACACACACAAAACGTGTCGGTCTGAGTCTCTCTATTTTTTTTCCTTTATTTATTTGCAATCCACCTGTTGCTTCTGTCTTGCTGCGGCACTGATTCATCTCTGCACATCACCTTTTCTGGAATACTTTCACATAATCTTCTGATCCAGAAACTCGGGAATATGTAAACAGAACAGCGCAAATTCCCGTGTGGTCAAAATGAAAATGACTAGAAATGATCATCTTTAGTGTATAATGAAATATAACTGTACATCATCAGTGTCACCAGATCTGTTGAACCGGAATGATTTCACACAGCTGAGCCGCCAACGCAGTTATCAGCTGATTTAGACCATCACATCACAACTTTACCGCATTGATTCACATCTTTGTATTACAGATAGACCACCAAATTCACAAGTTTGCCACATTCATGCACGTCTTTGTATAACAGACAGACAATCGATCAGAAGTTTGCTGCATTGATGCGAGTCTTTGTGTTACAGATAGATGACAGATTCACACGTTCATCACATTGACGATCTGCTGTTTTTACTAGGAGGCTACAAGTCACAGCAGCGCAGTCTCAGCATGGCTTTGCTGATGAAAAATTTTTAAAAAATAAATAAAAAAATCACTGGGCCAAACAGTTGCACACACGCAGAAGCAATGTAAAGAAAAGTGGCCATAGTCTGTTTTTACTTATCTATGAAATCAAATCAAAAAGTAAAATCTTAACTGAATTACACACTGTCTTTTGTCATCCTATAAAGTCTGGGTTTAGCGCTGCAATGGGAAATAAGTTCAATAATGACTGAGAATATGAATTTGAGCAGAACTTGGCAAGAGAAAGCAAATAACGAAACAAAACATTTGTGTGAAAGATGAACAGACAGGGCAGCAACATGCAGATTACCTGATATATATATATATATACATATATATATATATTTTATATATATATATATATGCCCGGCAAAAAAAAAAGTTGCCAACAAAAAAAAGGTCAAACATTTAACATTTCGTTGGACCGCCTTTAGCTTTGATTGCGGCAGCATTCGCTGTGTTTCCAGAAGCTTCTGCAATGTCACCAGATTTATTTGCATCCGGTTGCATCAATTTTTCACCAAGATCTTGATGATGATTGTAGAGTCTGACCACAGCACATCCCAAAGATTCTCAATGGGGTTCAGGTCTGGACTCTGTGGTGGCCAATCCATGTGTGAAAATGATGTCTGTTGATCCCTGAACCATCTTATACAATCTGAGCCCGATAAATTCTGGGCACGGTCATCTTGGAATATGGCCGAAGAAAATCATTGATGGATAACCTGGTATTAGATATTCAGGATCAGCTGCCTATTATCTGAGCTCATCTGTGCTGCCTGGCCTGGTGGCAACCCAGATATCAAAGCCCCAGGGTATAAGGGGGAGGGATGATGCGCATACTTCATCTGCCTTCCGGAATTTCTTCCGGAGGGTGGCATAATCTAATTTTAAAGTGTTGGTGTTTGAAGTTTGAGTTTCTGCATCTCCTTAGATGTTTTCCCTCTTGATGCAATGGATTCCTAGGAGGATAAAATATTCCAAGGCAGGGAGGCTTTCAAATGGTGTTAGGGAAGGGGAGGAGAATGGAAGGTGGGGGTAAAAAAATTGTGGCAGGTGGAAGAAAATCGAAAAAGGAAAAATAATAAAAGGGGGGTACGTACTATTTGGTAGATAAATCAGGAGAGTTTTTTTTTAGGAGGGGGAGTAAAAAAATAAAAAAAAATAAAAAAAAAAAAAAAAAAAAAAAAAAAAAAAAAAAAAAAAAAAAAAAAAAAAAAAAAAAAAAAAAAAAAAAAAAAAAAAAAAAAAAAAAAAAAAAAAAAAAAAAAAAAAAAAAAAAAAAAAAAAATAAAATAATAAAAAAAAAAAAAAAAAAAAAAAAAAAAAAAAAAAAAATATATATATATATATATATATATATATATATATATATATATATATATATATATATATATATATATATATATATATATATATATATATACATATAGATAGATGGATTTAGAGGAACAGAGTGGATGAACAATACAGACCGAGTTTTATAACTAAAATTGAATTTTAAAACTAGAAGCTGACATTGATGTAAAGAGTCATTATAGAAATTTGAATGAAGAAGGTGACATCTTTATTTAGAGCAGTGTTCATTACTAGTAACTGTAAAGTAGCTACTAGCATCAAATAATCAGACTTTGTGTTTATATTATTATTGCAGTAAATTACACTGAATAACAAATTTGAACACAGATTTACATATAGCAGATCTAAAAATTCTCTACATCAAAAACCGGATTGAAAACAAAATTGAAATGGAAGATAAAAAGGATCTCCATGATGTCCAAGTGGGGAGGGGGTGTAATGTGTAGCCTGTATTTGTATCAGCACACATTAGGGTTGTCACGATACCAAATTTCTGTTTCGATACCGATACCATTTTGTTTTCGATACTTTTTTTAAAAAGGTAAACTAAACTCAATATTTCTTTTTTTTGTGTTATTGTTCCTGAAGTCTTTATTTTAAATCTTCAATTTAGAACCCAGAGAGCCAGGAATATAAAGCAGTGTCAAATTAAAATAAAAATCAATCTATACATAAAACATTATATGACCATAATTAGAAAAATAAATTGTATAACTATCTAAATGAATTAAATATGGTAAGGCTATTGGAATATTTTTAATGTGTTTCAGAATATTCATTTATTTAATTCTGTGTCTCAATAGTTTATGATATGAAACATTAAATGGGTATGAGGTAATGTCTATAAAATCATGTTTGTGTGACTGAGCATTAAAACATCAGTCAGTTCATCTCTGAAGCCATTTTTAAACTTATTCAAACATTTTAAGGATGGAATAACTTCGAAGAAAGTTAAAAATGTATTTATTAACCGTTTATGTGTCGTATGTATGCACTCTCTTGTAGGGATGAGCGATATTTTATTGTGTGCGATATATCATCAAAAAAATTCCCCACAATAACAATTTGAATTTATCGTTTTTATGTTTGAAGTTGCACTACTTTGGTTTTTTTAATAAGCCAAGTTAGTTTTGCTGTTTGCATCGTTTGAATAAATGTGGCATTTGGTCTCTCATATTTTAGACGTTTGATTGGTGTCACTACAGTTTTGCAATACAGTTGCACGACTTGAACTTAATGGATATTGTGGCTTCTAGTATTTTGTAGGGCATTCAAGACAGAATTTAGTGACAGATTTATAATACAAAATATTTTGCTGATAGTTTTTATTGTCACATATTGTTACCGTGATAAATAAGAGAAATTATCGTGATACATTTTTTAGTCCTTATCGCCCATCCCTACTCTCTTGTTGAGAAATTAGTCTATTGGTGAATGGACAATATAAATAGACTTTTCCTTGCCTTGTTGGAAAAGCATAATTATGACCTTTTTTCAGCCCAGAAACTAGGGCCCGTATGAAATCTGGTTGTTCAACAGGTTTGCCTAAAAAAAAGATTTAGATATGACTCATCAATATATTACTGCAAAAAGGTATGATGTTGCAGGGGCAGGTAATGAAAATTGCTTGGAACATGCTCTTGTTCTGATTCCAGTTTGTTTCAGCCTTTATCCAGTGCCATGTACAGGGGCTGGTAAAATCAGAGGTTATTTGCATTACAATAGGGACAGTTAGCAAGGCAGAGTTAATACACAAACTTGCAGAGGGGAGGGGGTCTTGCAGGAAACCTGAAATTCGATGGGACTAGCAGTGTTAGTCACGATTATGCCGACTATCAAAATAGCCTGTGATTAATTTAGTAATCCACCAATCATTTGGTTCTAAGCTTTGTTTTTTCCTCTCAAAGTTGCCACTGTACCATCCGCTGCCTCGTCTGTCTGTCTGTCTGGTCAGCTTTTCTTGAATTGTATATTGACATATATAAACACACACACACTACCAGTCAAAAGTTTGGACATGTTGTCTATGAGATTCAATAAGAAATTTTTCAAACTTTTGACTGGTACTGTGAATTTGCTATAATTTACATCAGACCTGATTAGTCGACTAATCGCGAAAAATAATTGATGACCAGTCAATTATCAAAATTAATGTTTGTGGCAGCCCTTACATGTACATAAAGCGGCACTGCTCAGTTTTGGTATGTTTCCACACTTTGCGACCCCTAACAAAGGCTGATTCAGCATTCATTTTCCATTGTGTCTTTTCTTTGACATGATGCAATACTGAACTGATATCTGAAAAAATGATGGATGCAGTTCTGAGAGTAAGTCCCAATTCCAATTCCTATCTTAACCCTCAAGTTCAACCCTCAATCTTAGTAGCCCTCAAAACCAAGGTCTATTTTGTGACTTAGAAATGGGACACCCCTTAAATGCAGATATGTCTTCAAACTGTGGCGGGCAGCATTATGTCAAAGCGGCATTCAGTATGTCAATTCAGAAGAAGAAGAAGCGGAAGCATTTACTTTATTTACATTTATTTGCACTGTTAACCCTGCCTGTTTAATCATAAGCCACAAACGCAGCTATCATCGACGGGTCCATCAGGTCCATGTTTTTGAAGTTGTTGTGGACTTTCTGTCAATTATTCCTTCTGTCAGAGTTATTAAACAAATAGCCTGCATAAATAACACCACCATGGACATATTCAGCTGTTACCGCATACCACAGCTTATTGAAAGGTAAACACCAGGTATAACTATCGTTACATAACTCTGCGGCTACGGGAAATGACATTAGCCCGGTCCTCTTATACCATTATTTCCACAAGCATGTTATACAGGCTGTTATCTTGATAAAATAACTACAGTAGCACTGAGAAAAATGACCATTTTTTACATTAACTAACTTAAACGATAGCAACATGGCTTGACCGCACCAGACACTATTGACAAAAGATCGTAAAATAAAAATAAATGTTATGCAACAATGAGGTAACTAATCCATAACATGGGCCTAAACTAACATAATACAGAGGTTTTCATAATATTGATTTCTCCATTAATCCTTGCCTTCTTTGCTGCTTGCATTCTGGGTAGCCCTTGCACACAAAGGTGGTGCGTAAGGGCTCATTTCAATTCAATTCAACTTTATTTGTATAGCGTCAGTTGACAATGTCACCTCAGGCACTTAACAGACAGAGAAATTCAAGTCAGATTCATAATAGCCTAGCTAATGGAACCAAAAGATTGGATCGAATCTTGACTTGATCCGGTCCAATCCCCCATCCTGAGCAAGCATGGAGTGGTGGTGACAGTGGGAAGGAAAACGCCCTTTTAACAGGGAGGAAAAACCTCTGGCAAAACCCGGCCCAGGTAGGGCGGCCATCTGCCTCGACCAGCTGGGGTGAAGACAGAAAAAGAGACCAACAGACACTGTAACTTTTATTCAGCCAGACCTGCTGAGAGAGGAGAGACGGTTAATGATGCAATACTACTTACAATAAATACAATAAAAACTTAACGTTCTGAGAATCGAGACAGCACTTGCACTTCGTGGGAGTGCACATTTTTTTATATTGAGGGTTAAGATTAAGGGTTAAGGCAGGAATTGGAATTCACCCTAAGTCTATAGAAAAAGGTGGAAGTGTGGAAGTTGTGTGTGTGGCAGGATGAAATAATTGGAAAAGGTAGCTTTGTTGTTTGTGTTCACATACAGATAATTCTATTCACAATAAAATTTCTCTGAAAATTTAGTGTGTTGCGGTGTGCACTGATGTGAGTGTTTACAGTGTATGGAATGAAAGAGGTAAAATAACTGGCAATGAGACAAGCAAAATCACAAGTTCACATGTAGAGTATTCCACTAAAAAAGATCTGATCAAAAAAGAAAAAGGTAAAAAGTAAACTACTGAGGTATGTGGGTGTACATGCATGGCGTTAGCATGTGATGAGTAATAAAAGTGGAACTGTTTGTTCCTAATAGAGGAACACTCATTAAATGAGGCTTCTGTAAATGCTTGTTTGTGCATGTGAGGATTTGTTCACATAAACAGTGCGTCATGCTGACTTATCTATCAGAGTGTGACGCCATCAGATCACAGCTGACTCAGAACTTTTGGGTGGCTTTTAACACCACAAAAGATCACTTGTTTTCGTTACTGCAGACCCGTTTCCTTATTCTCTGATAGTAGTTCTTCCCTGTCAAACAAGATCACTATGATTTCTCTTTTGGCAGCAGTCTGAAAAGAGACACATACTGTAGATGTTCAGACAACAGCATGTGTCACTTTTTAAAGCATTTATTTTACTGGCTTTGGAAATTGGTCCGATTCATCACTGTCTCTAAGAGCCTAGATAGTGTGTTCATCAAAATAAACAGATGGGGCAGTTTTGCATTTCCTTCCAAAGGAGTGAAATGTAAGATGTGTTGCCTCAGGGTTTCATCTTGGAACTGTTTACTTTCATGGTCTCTGTCTCATTGTCAGGGCTCACTGGAACAAAGCAAAATTGAGACATCCGTGCTGTAATTTGTAGCATCTGTGTTTCTCCAACTTTGACATGTTAGAAGGTCTTTTTGGCTGTTTTGATTTTATTATTTTTGATGTCTTATTGTTAAGGTCCATAATAAATAGCTGAAACTTAATTGACATTTTTTTTCAGAAAAGCAATTTGATCAATTTGCCATTAGCATGCTTCTACCCATAGAGACCATGACTCACGTGAAAGTACAAGTGCTCTATGAAATAAATGCTCTTGAAGCCACACATTTAAGTGAAGTATTGAAGTATTTTAAATTTTTTGTACTTGAATAATGCAAGTAATTTATCTTAAAATTTTCTACTCAAGTACTGAAAGTAAAAGTAGAAGTAGCCCATTGTGTTGTGTAGGTATTAAAGACAAGAGTAAACTTTGAAAATCATGTTGTTTATGATTTTGCTTTGGCTGTAGCAGCAGGACTAACCTGACTCCCGCCACCTGGTATTTGCAATACCATCTGGGGAGGGAGTTAACCCGATGTCATTTCAAATTAGTCTTTTTTTTCTAAAACTCTTGCATGTGATTGGATAGAAGATCTGTCCGTCATCTTGACTGACACGCTACTTCAGCCACTCACGTTGAACCGAATGACGCAACCCGTGACGCAACTCAGAGCGACACCAGAGCCACCACGCATAGAGGATCGAGTTATCAAAACATGTTATCAAGCTCAAAAAGCTTCAGTCAAACAACATGGCGGCGGCGGCGACAGCTAGTACGAGCGGTGTACAGTCTGTGAACGACTTTTGTCGAATGTGCAAAGAAAACCTCCGGATAAAAGGCAACATATGCAATAGCCAAATCAATTTCGTCGCTCTGATTCCTACGGCAAGCCGCCATGATTGTTGTTGTCTGAAATAACTGACTGACTACACTGCTGTCGCCTGTGCTTCTACATCACATCCGGCCAAAACGCCGCCCATCCTTCAAAAGTCCCACCCGCGATTAGTGATTGGCTCCTATTATTCTCTAACCAGACGAAATCACCTATAACTGTCGCCTTACTCAGATGGAGTGCGTGAGGAAAGGGAACGCCCCCGCGTGTACTTGTTGAACGCACCCAGATGATGTAAATCAGGTTACAGCAGGACAGGAACATACATGAAAACAAAACAGATCAAGTATGTTCAGTCCCCTTCAAGCTTATTCCCTTCTTAAACCAGTGTTTATACTAAGTAAGTGTTATTTTATCTTTAGACATTTTCTACAGGGCTGCATGTGGTGCAGTGGTTAGCACTGTGGCCTCATCGTAAGAAGTTAGCTAGTTTAAGTGTCCGCTGGGGAGGGGATTGAACAGTTCCGACAGTGGCCTTCCTGTGTGGCGTTTATCCCAGTGTATGTGTGAGTACTCTCTGGGTACTTCGGCTTCCATTCTCCGTAGGAGTTAATGTGAGTGTGAGCGGTTGTTTTTCGTTCTGTGGTTGCCCTCCGACAGACTGGTGACCTGTCAAGGGTCTACCCTGCATCTTGCCTGATAATTGCTGGGATAGGGTCCAGCGACCCCGCAGCCCTGAACTGGAGAAGCGATACAGAAAATGAATGAAATTTCTCATCATCCTGAACTTATGGCAGCCGAATGGCAGTAGGTCACATATGGACTAATCCAACGAGCGTTTTGTGTGTTGCGGCATCTTACAGCGCCGCCATTGCTTGGGGAACGAGTCCCAATTACATCCCATCTGGCAACATGGAAAACAGTGTGAATATCTGGATTTACAACATTGGACAGTCGTCTAAGGTAATGATAACCTATATGTATGTTATCCAGAGATCCCTAAAGTATTCTGACATTTTTATTTTATTTTAATTTTTTACATCAGAGCAATAATTTAAACAATTATTCATCATCTCATGATTACTTATCAAAGCTTAAAAAATTAAACTCTTTCAAAGGTCGTTTTCTATTTTATCATATATTTGGCTTTTGGTATTGTTTAAGGACTGTACAGACCACGTAGTCTTCACATGTCCAGCAGATAAAACTAAAGGCTGCAGGACACCGTCTTCCTGATTTATTTGTGTTTGCGACTGAACTGTTTTTTATTTTCTGGTCCCAACGTTGCCCTGATCAAAGCAAATAACTTTCAATTTCAAATTCCAGAAATAAGTCGCAGCAACACCACAGCTGTCTCTGTTAGCATTAGCTAGCATAATAATATTATGCGGTGTGTCATTTTCGGGAGCATAGACATGTGAAATAAAGTGTCAGATTACCATAATTCACCATAATTTACCTTATTTTTCTTGTTGTGGATTAAATCCAGTGTTTTCTCCACCATGGCAGCATGTTATTCCTCCTCTGCTCTGTGTGTCCCGTATTCCTCCCCAATACGAACACACTGACATCAGTGGACTGAGCAGCACCATCCTCTTTTGTCACAGTCAGCAGCATCTTAATGAAATAAATGTCCGTGATCTTCTCATTCACTTATTACCACAATTAAAGTTTGTGGGTTCCTGGTTGTTGGAAACAACCAGGAATGTAACAGTCACTCCAGATTTCCTCCATATTGTTAAGAAAGTGGTCCAATTCTCATCTGTTCTAGTACAGAAACGCTGCAATGGCGGACGGTCTAGTTGTGGCGTTTGGCTTGGATTAGTCTATACTCTTTTCTTCTGTTCTATACTTCCTCCAGTTTGCTTCCTATAACTCCTGTTAACTTCAGGATTAATTGTTTTTCCTTGATTACAGTGTTTTTATGATTGTGAGAAGGCAAAATTGAAATCACGATCAAAATTTGATTTTTTGTCCAGCCCTAGTTGTCATAAACACTATCAGAACTAGAGCCCGACCAATATGTGATTTTTGGGGCCAATACCTATATTAGGGGTTCAAAAAACAATATCTGATATATTGGTTGATGTCCAATGTTGGCTGATATTGCCAATATCGGCCCGTATCCAATATATGGGCAACTATATAAAATAAGAACATAGATACACAGGATATATACTGTTCATAAACTAAAATTCTTATAATACCCTAAATATGGCTCCATACCTTACTCTTCCCCTCTAGCTGTGAAATGAAATATATTCATTGTATTTTGATAATTAACATATCTTTAGTACTGTAGTTGACCATTTCAAAATGAAAACACGTGGCTGTATGGTGGCGTGGTGGTTGACACCACAGCCTCATAGTGAGAAGGTTGCTAGTTCAAGCCCTGGCTGGGGAGGGATTAGTACAATTCCAAAAGTGGCCTTCCTGTGTGGAGTTTGCATGTTCTTCCCGTGTATGCGCGGGTTCTCTCTAGGTACTCCGGCTTCCTCCCACCGTCCAAAGACATGCATGTTTAGCCTGGCATACGGCGTGCGATTTTTGGCCGTTTTTGAGCCAATTTTCCAGTTGTGCGACAAGTTTGGGGATCGGGGCGACTCTTGGCCAAATTGTGTGTCGTGTGTCATGCCGTATAAGAGGGTCACAAGAGGCAATTGGCACCTCACGACGAGCTCCCAATCAGAAATTGCGAGTCGCAAGAAAGTCAAACCTGTTTGATATTTTGGTCGTGGCTCGTGAGTGAATTGCATGTTGAAGCAGGGCCACGACTCGACTGAGAACTCTTTCCTCGGAAATTTTGCATGCGTGAAGCAAAAGCTAAAGTAAACCAGAGGCAGCATGGTGACCTGGCTTGTCATTTGGACGGAGTTCTCGTTGTAAAACCCAAAAGACCGTACAGCCCACGTCTGGTCAGCCAATTCCTCGTCCACACACAACGTCGTTGCCTTTTATTTTTGGCAAATTCTTCACAAAGAAAGAACACAAACCGCCAAAGCAGCGCGGTTTCTTTGGTTATGCACACTGTTGCTGCTGCTGTTGTTGTCGTCTTCTTCTTCTTCTTCTTCTTCTCTGTTTTCTTCTTCTTCTACCACTAGCTGTATTTATTGCAGTGCATGTCGGGATTGTTCAAGACCCCAATGTGTCTTTGAGGACGCACTGTGTGAGTAGTCAGATCTCATCCAAGCTTCGGTTCGTACAGTATGAGGACAGACATTGCAAGCTGTGAACTTTTGACTCTGCGACTGATTCACACAATTTAAGTTGGGGCTGCGAGCAAAGATTGAAAAAACCACACAGTGTATCCCAGGCTTAAGGTTTATTGGTTACTCTGAATTGTCCCTAGGAGTGAATTTGAGTGTAAATGGTTGTCTGTCTCTCTGTGTTGGCCCTGCGATAGACTGGCAACCCGTCCAGGGTGCTCCCTGCCTCTCGCCTGATAATAGCTAGGATAGGCTCCAGCAACCCTTGTGACCCTGAACTGGATAAGCGGTGTAGAAAATGACTGACTGACTACATTGTGTTTTTAAAAGACTCATTCACGAGAACGTTTCAGCAATCTATATTCATCATATTTACTAGCTATTGAAAAGCTCCATCTTCCACTTAACACAAGGGACTAGAATGCTTAAGCAACAATGCAGCAGCTTTTAAAACATCCAAACATATTACAACTAAATATTTAGTTGGAGTTGCCAGAAAATGGTGTCGGGCTGATCAGTCAGCCTCCCCTGCACTGTCTAAAAAGTGCGCAAGAAACAAGCATTCAATAAAATAAAGTAATTTAGTTCAGATTATCAAGGGCAGCCTTTTATTCTTAAAGATCCTCTTGACAAAGCAAATCTGTTTTGCTGTGTTCAGACCAAGCGCGATTTGGGCGTCAAAATCGCGCCCGACGCCCAAAGCTGGACGCTGGGTCACTAAAATGTCTATTAATATCCTGAATGTTCATATCTCGATATAGATTCGATAACGATGCATCTTTCAGCCCTAATTGTCGGACATCTCTGCTCTGTGCCTGGTTCACCAGATGATTCCAGGTGTTCTGAGTGTGATGAGTTTCATCATTTACTCCGATGCGGGACGGCATTATAAGCCCAGTACATCCCATCAGCACAGCAGGTCATCAAGCCACCGTATAGAAACAGGGACTGGACACAGATCACAATTTATCCTCCGTCTTCAGAGAGAGAGGAGATTCCCCTGGTTCTTCTGGGTGTTTCCCCTCCTGCCAGAAAATGTGTGTCTGTAAAATGACTCGCTCTAATTGGTCGACGCCCCCCATCAAGACGCCAAAGTTCAGATTTTCCAACTCCGGCGTCTGACGCCCTTGACACCCAAACGCGTGTCAAATGCCCCAAATCTCAAAACTCGGCGCGCAAAATGCACCTAGACGTGCGAAACCCGCCGCAAAAAAGGCCGACACTCCTAGACGCACGTCTGCCACTGACTTTGCATGTAAACCTGATGCCCTTGACGCCCAAATCGCCCTTGGTCTGAACACACTGTTAGAAACAACATACTGTAGTAGCAGCCAGACCATTTTTCCGCTCGCTACCATGCTGGACAGGACAAGCCAATTGCATGAGTATCAGTCGAACGTGGCATATACCATAGAGATGCTCTGTCCCCACTGCTGTTCAGCATAGGAATGAGCCCCCTCACCCAATTAATCAACAAGACCAAGGAATGGGGCCTTGCCCTCTACATGGATGACATCAAGCTGTATGCTAAGAACAAGTGAGCCACTAATTCGCTGATCCACACCACCTGGATCTAGAACAGTGACATAGAAATGTTATTCTGACTGGAGAAATTCAGCCAAATGGTGACAATGGGGGGGGGGGGGGGGGTTACTGAATATTTATTTCTGCACTGTAACCAGTTGTTTCTTGTAGCATCCCTTGTTTGTCAGCAGATGGTTCTTTAGTTGTTCAGGGCAAATATTCTGTGACCCTCTGACTTCTAGCCATTTAATTTATTGAATTCTGTATGCCAGTCCTTTGTCTGACTTGTTGTCTGGCTCATCAGCTGTGTGGTAGACTAGATGCATATCTTTTGCAGAGTGGGTTTGAAAGCCACTTTGGGGACACTTATGAAGCATGCTGAAACACTGATAGAATCGTAATCATTGTTCTTGAGTGTTGCAGCTTGAGCATGGTAGTAGCCAATGGCAATACAGATAAAATAGATTCAATGCTTTGTGTAATCTTCACAATATTATTACTACTGACCTGACATCATCTCACATCCTGATTGTCTTCTTTCGAGGTCAGACAAAGTTTTCAGCTGGGCCAATAATATATTGCCTGGGGGTTTAGATCAACAAACCTTGCCGTTTGACAATTCTCATGTCACTTCAGATCATCATGTCTGGTTCATACAATATAGTGTCAAAAGGATCCATCACAATCAGAGTATATACAACAAAATATGTCTCATTGCTGAGTTTATAAATGCTTATTTGCTTTTGGACAAATGTTATTCTGACTGCAGTGATTAGGAATTTATATTTTCTACCCAGAATTAGCTTGTTTAAACAGATTTTAATGCAGGTTCCCACTGAAAACAATCCATGTAAATCATTTCCTTTTACTGGTAATTGCATGTTTACTTTTCATTTTCTAAGGGCTACAAATGGTCCAGATTATTACTATCTCCTAGAGACAAGACTATAACTACAACAACATGACATTAGACTGGATTCCTGCAGGCAGTTGGATCACAGCTTCTGATAAACATGACCTTTGAAATAGTCAGGCTAGTTGAGTATTTTTGACTGGACAGTGGATGTCAGCCCTGCACAACAGGACTGAGAGTGAGCTGCCTGCTGTCTTGCAGGCAGGTAAAATCAATCAATCTCTTTTTTTTTTTTTTCTCAAGTTCCTGCTGTCATTTTCAGAGCCTCTATGTGAAACATAGTGGTTGGAAAAGTGAACTGTACTTACTCTTGTTGATTCAACCCTTGGTCAATGCCAAGCCGGAGCAGTTAGATACCCACTATTCAGCAAAGCCCTGAATGTAAATGAAACACTTTCATATTGCGCTCAAAATCCAGATGTTAGTCAGGTTTATTTAATCATCCATTCATTTATCTATGACCAGTATGAAACAGGCTCATGAGACCACTGGCAGATCTTGGGTTTCTCTTCTCCTGCCACATGTCTCCAGCTGGTATTCTTCTGCCTGTCAGCCTCCTGCTGTGAGAACAAAGCCAAGTCCTCACACCGGTTCAGCTCCCAGCAGGATGTGATCAAAAATTCAGCTCACGCTAGAACACTTCTGGGTTTGTCAGCAGTATGAAGGGAATTCATTTCTATAATTTGTGTGAAATGACTTTCAAAAGACTGTCAGTATTACAGACAGAAAAACATGTTTGTTAGTACTCAAAAGCTTGTTTTCTTTTCCTCTTGAAGAGGCTTCCTATTAATGTCCCTGGTGGGTTGTTTTTCCTTTTTTTTCTTACAGTTTCACCCATCAGGAACACACTCAACAGTTGGTGCAAAAATATGTTTGGCTGATTTGTTGACAGTGTGAAACCAGATTACGAATTTACAGGAGTTTATTCATTATTTTCTTTCACCAATGGGAATATTTGTTGCCGAGGCAACACTTTCCCTCTCTGGAGGATAGACCGGAGGAATGACACAAGACTGTATTTTGGGCTGCAGTGTGTGGGCTTTAGCAGCAGAAATTAGGGAGTTTCCTGTGACAATGGGTGGGAAGTTCACAAAACATATCAGCCTCCATAGAAAGCCTCTTTCCTGTCAGGTGTTCTGTTTAGTGGTTTCTAAATGAGTCCAAGGGAGCTGAGACCTATAATATCAGTAGCATTCAATCTCCGTTTATGTAATTGCAATCTTGTTCATAAAGATTGTCCAACAACTACTTAAAAGTGAAAATGGTCTTCCTTTTGCTTCAGAGTGAGTGGTTGCAAAGCAATAATTTAGTCGGACGGTTAGAGTTTTGACTGACTGTAAATGTATGTTTTTTGGCTTAGATCATGAGCATGCAGTGATCGATACACTCAGCTCCAGGGAACCATAAAGACACAGAGCCCATGGATGCATGCTGGGTTGGCAGTGAGATGAAAAATGCATCAGCAGTAACAGGAGCAAATGCATCAAAGTGATCAGCAGCTGAGACTGAGAGAGTGAGACAGCGGAAACAAACAGTCCTTTGTCAAAGTGTAATCAGGCAACACATCAACACATGCACAAAATTAACATTCAAGTTTTCTCTGGTCCAGTGTTACTGGATGTTCTGGCCCAAAACATATTTTCAGTCAAAGCCACATAAGAAATGTTGGTCTTCTAAGGAGATATTCTATATTGATGATCATTTGTTTAACAGTCATTCTACGTGAGTCCATTCATCGTCACAATGTTCATCAGACTTTTTTGTTAATAAGATTACAATTACAATGTTGATGTGTCTGTTTTTAATAAAGGGACAGTTACAGCTCTAATGGATTCCTGCCCCACTCTGACACACATGTCCGGAGTGGCAGATAAGTTTGTTAGTGATGCAGGGCATGCTTGAGAGCTGTAAGACAGTGGTGAGATGCACTAGAAAAGTTCATGGTTGGGGTGGGACGTCAAGGATTAGCTCTGAGCCTCTTCATGCCTGCTATGAAAATGGACAGGCTGACAGATGAGGTTAGACAGGAAACTCCAGACTATGATGTTTGCAGATGACATTGTGATGAGTAGTGACAACTAGGAGCAGGTGAAAGAAATCTAGTGAGGTATGTCCTGGAAAGCAGATGAAAAGGATGGAAAGGAGAATTTTTGCCACAGCAAAACAGAATGCATGTGTGAATGAGAAGCGCCTAAAGGGGTACAGTGGGGCCACAGGAAGTAGGAATAAGGGGATGGGTTTTAACTTCTTGGGGTCAACAGTTTAGAGTGTGGAAAATTGGTGAAGGGACTAGGGTTGGGCATCGAGCATTGAGTATCAATTGGAACCGAGATTAAATGTCCAATTCTGATGGTATCATTCAAATTGTTAAATTTCAATACCTCCGATTCAGAAGAAGAAGCCACCAAACACCAACAAAAAAGAATCCGCCATAAGTGCTGATTTTCTGGTACACCCGATTATGCTGACGCACAGCATCTTTGTGGTTGTATTTGGCACGTTTTCAGACCCCCATGCAGTGTTCACCTCACGCCTTTCAACTTGTTTATTTTTCCTGTGTTTGCAGGGCTGAGTATGCTCCCATTCGTTCAAAAGGGCGCACTGGCTGCAAAGGATCATAGTCTACAGTATGTAGTTTAGAATGTTATGCTCTGCAGAGTGGACTGAAAATTATTATTTTTGTCTCAAGACACGCTGTTTAATACCATGACAAGACCATGTAGTTCTAGTTCATTTTAAAACATTTAAACATTTTTTTGACCTTGCCCCTTAAATGAATAGAAATCGAGAACCATTAGGAACCAGACTTGAAAGAAGGAATTGGCACCGAAATCATTAAAATTCAATTGATGCCCAACACTAGAAGGGACACATTAAAACATCTAACAACAGGTGCAGAGGTAAAGGGGTTTAAGCAAGTAGAGAAAAGTGTCAGGTGTGATAGGCAAGACCAGGAATGCTGCATGACAGCCATCCCCAAATAGCGGCCCGTGAGATTAAAATGTCCGTCCCGTGCAGACGCAGTGACACGATGTAATAAACCTCCAAAAAGTGAAATAAAGTGTGTTTGGTTCTATTTCAGTGTTTTCAACCATTATATAGAAAAGCCCCCACTAGTCAAGAGGATGACGTGTAAGGTTTTTTTTTTTTATTATTGTTCTAAAATATTTCCCTGAAACAAGGCTCCTGTGAAATAAAGATGAATCTGACAACAAATGCAGTAAGTACTCAGTGACAGTTATGTGACTGAAGAATATTTACCACTTATATCACTTCAGCAAAGACATCAGATGGAGAGCAAAAACTCTAGGAAATGTGGAGGAATCATGTTCAGATTCAGCTTGTCTTTATTTGCCTTGCTTTTACTTCCTACCAGTCCTTAGGTATGTCTCTGCTTTCATGTACTGGCAGTATTTTTCAGAGCAGTTGCACAGATTCAAAGCTGGTGTTTGTTGTTGTTGCTTCACCTTCCTGTTATCGCTGCATTCCTCCCGTTTGTCTTCCTACAGCACCTGCTGGCCAGATGGTGTCACTCCAGGAGCTAATTCAGCCATCGCACATGTGGGCTGCACTCTCATAATCATGTGAACATATTTCTACCAACAATATCCTGTTTTAGATTTATTTCAATACATAAGTACCCAATTTTTCGTATGCTATGTGGAGTGTCTGTAGCAATATGCTGTGTCAGAAGCTTCTTCAACTCAACTGCAGTAAAGATGTGCTCAGCAAGTCACTCTTGCATCCTGCTATAGCCTGATATGACTCAGCAATGACTATTTTATTTAATTTTCTTTTCTTGTTTGTTTTGTTGATACTTTGTGGAAAGCAAATAAAGAGAGAAACATGAATGAAAAGGAATCACAGAAAGGAGACCTCTTAGCAGCTACACACATGAAAACAATATTTCTTTCAATAGTAAGTCTACACACTGACAGCCACTGGGACAGCACACATTATACAGTGAAACATTTAGAAACATCCAAAAATTCCCCTTTTGCATGCAGTTTGTTTGTGGCTAATGACACTGAGATATTTCCACTGGTCTCTAGCTGCAGCAGATTTTCATTCCAGGCAGCCTCTTACTGCAGAACAGGCAACCATAATGTCACTACAAATTTGACAAAAAAAAATATGACAGAAAATTGCTTCCTGTTTTACCCAGGAGACTCATTGATAGTGTTTTGTGCCAGATAATCACTGTCGAGATGGATTACTTTAAAACATGAATATAGTCTGTTGTAACCATGAGGGAAATGTGAGAAGGTATGGCATAGCTTAGCAATCGACACCCCCACCCCTGCTCTGCACAAACGATTGGTCTTATGATTTCTCAATGAACCTACAAATGATTGGAAAAGATTTATTTGGCTTGCTGGGTGTTCTGTACCTGCAACCGACTGGGTGTATACAGTGGGTGCAGAAAGTATTTAGACCCTTTTAAACTTTATGTTTATGTCAAACCTGATGCCTTCACTCACATGGCGAGGTATATGGTTCATTCATTCAGCAGTATCGGATTGATATCATGTATCAGCCGATACACTCAGGCATCAGTATTGGATTGGATCGAGAAAAAAACAGGGTGGGTGCATCTCTAGTACTTCTGCCCTTTTATTACGAATCACAATTCTCTTTGTAAATCCCAGAAGCAGAATCAAAGTTGATGTGATTTTAGCGGGAAGCGGAGGTATTCACAGAGACTAATAAACATTTCTGTAAGGTAAAGCTGACATGGCTCTACTGTATTGCTAACTGTAATATGTGTAGTAAATCAGTGAGTCAAATCTCAGTAATGCATAATTTATCAAATATGACAATAAGTAAAAAAAAATAATGATAATAAATTGTGAGAACATGTTTTACAGAAAAAAGATAAATGGCAGTGAGGGAGGAAGCCTGCTTGCATGTTGGCTCCAGTCAGTTGGACAAGTACAGCAGAAATCTGACCCGCTGGAGATTAACACCTCAAATTTCCTGCTCATTCCCCTGCAACACCTAGACTGATTATTCTCACAAAGGATTAAGCCTTTTACCCTGAAGTCAAATGAAGTGGAAAAAATACACCACATTGCCTAACAAAGGTAAAAAGGATGTGCTTCATTTAATCCCTGCGTTAGCCAATTATGCAACATTGATCACTATAGAAATTTGTGCTCCCTCTTGTTCGAAGCCCGATAAGCTCCCTTGGCACAAAGTGTTTTCTCATTTTTGTTTTCAAGTCGACAACCATCTGATTATATGCTTTAAAAGAGCCAGATAGGCTTTGTAAAAGAGTTTGTGCTCTAAGTGAATCAAAGAGGCATTTGATGTGGCTTGCATCAGCATTAGAAAGGATGTTTGTACTCTGCTGTCTTCGTGGCACATCTCAAGCACAACACTACCAAAAGCTAGCGGAAGTTGCGTGATTAAATCAATCTGGTCGACACCACGACAAGTCAGGGTGAGTTATTTGACATGCCAAGAGCTGTGGTAATGCGTACAGAATCAGTACAACAACTGAGCAATAAATCTTCACAGCCACACCTCAGTGAGCTTGAAGGGAGCTAAACACTACTGAAGTGGTGCAACAAATGGTTCTTCATAGATCTTTACACATTTAATGGAGGTTAAACAAAAGGAGGAATACCTTTAAGCTTAAAGATACCAGGCAGACACGAGCAAACGTAAGATCGATTCAATTCAAAGATACAGCTCAACACAGGCAGATTCTTACTGGATAGTAACTTGCGTTATTCAACCTCCTGATAGTTAAATGGCAATCAGCTCGAGCATGCTGTTACAAATGGGTTGATAAAAGTTGGACCACATGACATTGTGCGATTTTTGAACACTTCTGATATGACAAATTAAATCTCTGGAGCCAAAATTCAATTTTGAATGTTAACGTTTACATTTTTGTTTCAGTTTGCTGGACATGATTTCTTTTATGTGAAACTTGCAAGGATGTTTTGAAGAGTGTAATTGACAGTGTTGCTTCAGCTATGATGAAAGAAATGGGAACTTTCAAAACAGCCCTGTAATCTCTCTGCTTACTGTCAAGGGAGGTGTACCCTGCAGAGCTCCCTGTGTCTCCTGAATAATTACTGGCCTTAGAAAGAAGAGAGTGCAGTGAAGAAAGCATGATGATGTACATTAGACACCACCATTTGTCTTTATCTGCCTCTCTCTTTGCACACCTTGTCTAATTTCCACAATTCAGGTTCCATTTGGGAAACTCCTTTGCGCTCTGGTTTATGCATGTCTCACGGAGACCCCCTTACCCTTTGCAACAACCTCAGGAGTGCTGACATTCCTCTATGTAGAACGCTTTAAACCTCCTTTGGGAGGTAAATGTGCTTCCACAGAGGATCTCAATGCCCCAGGATAATTGCATACAGCCATGCACTTAATTGTTGCCGGCAACGAAACCTGTGTTGGATTTTATGCACTTGTACCCACACACACACACGCTCCACTCCCCATGTAGCCTGGAACAGCAACAAAGATCTCTCGCACTGTTGCCAGGGTAACGTGGTCAGGTCAAACCAGTCGAGCGGTCTCTCCTGTTCCAGGCTGAGACCACCCCTCTAACCCCCCCACCACCACCACCACTGCGCACTCTATTTTTTTCCAGTCCTCTTCATCCTCTCTTCTATGCCCATTTTCTGTTGCATGTTAACCCTGGCTCCTCATATTTTGAACAATTTCCCCACCACTGTTTGTTCATATTTCTGCCTTGGGCTGAAAATCAAAGATTCATTGTTTGACCACTTTGCTTTGTGTTATTAAAGGCTATGTTTAAACTTAACAATATACTTTATGATGGACTGAAAACTGAACAGGACAACAGGACTGTAATGGTAGGTGATGGCAGCATGCAGAGCTTCACAGTGTTAACTGTGAAGCTCTGCATGCTGCTCTGTATATTCTGATATTACATCAAAATATACTGTAAACTAAGAATGGACCAATGCATCAGCTTAGCATTGTTATTGTTGGTATTCAACTCATCTACTAATCAGTGTTTCAGCAAATAATGTTGACTAATTACATTGGCTGATGTTTATCTGGTATGTCTGAAGTGTCCCATTGATTTGGCCTTGAAATGAAATACCGTAGATTAATATATTTGTATTTTTGTGACATAATGAATTATGTCTAATAACACACTATCACTGGGAAATACAGGCTAACTCAATGAATGTACTCAACTATAGCTAAACAAACAAGTGTTGGCAGTTCATCTCAAACTAAAATCCGAAGCATCATAGAGCGCATTCATTGGATCATTTGCACCTGCTTTCATTGCCGTCTCAAATCTGCTGCATTTTATTAGGAATGAATTGATTTGTTTTCCTTTATCTGAAGTCTGTGACTTAAGCAACAGCTCTATTACAGGTCCAGGAAAAGAAGGGTAATTCATCACAGGCTCTGCTAGCAAAAGCTGAGTTGTGATATAATATTTTTACACTGAAGGCCAGAAGTAAAGTTTTTCCTTTTACGAGATGCAACTGAATTATCTTTCACAGGCCAGTCAGACATGTCAGTCTTAGTACTCTGTGCATCATTACAAAAAGTCGTAGAAAAGTCACAGTTATTCCTAAAGAACTTCATACCCAAGCATTACTTTTAGAGTCATGTGACTACGGTGCAGCTGCTGCTGCTACAGACTGACTTGCTTTGAAGCTGCTTATAATACGTCTGGTTTTAAGTTGTTGGTTAAGTTACCAAGTTGTCAGAAACATTATAAATAGCCACATGTTAGCCAATACCTGCTAGTATCTGATATATGTCAGCACTGCTGATTTTTGATGTGCCTTTGACAGTGACACCTAAATGCTTTGATGAAGTGAAGCGTAATTCCACATTCTTTAAATGAATGATCACACCAGACCCACCATTCTTTACACATAACTTTTAGAACTATGCTGTAAACACAGTATTGCAATATATCACAATGTATCGCCATATGTTGGATCACTGCTCCTGTATTGTGATACATATCGTATTGCCAGATTCTTGCCGATACACACACCTTATTTTCAGCCAGTGATATTTACTTTTAATGTGTCTTAATGTTTACTCTTGTTCTTTTGATTTATTTTATTTTACAGTATTTTGATTTTTGGATGACTTTGACTATCATGAAAGGCACCCCAAAATAAAAAGTGTTATTATTATCAGTATAAGTTTTACATGTAAGATTAACTAACTAGATCTATATAAGGAGTGTACCACCTGTGTTAGTCTTGGATGATACCAATGCATTGTTAATTGAATGATTGTCAATACCAAATCGTTTAGTTGAATATAAGCCATTGTAAATTACTTATCATGTTGAAATATTACTAATTTGATGTTTCCTCAGTATGTATGTTTGTTTTTAGCTTTTTATTAATGAGTGAGTTTCCAATGACGAGAGGTGTCTTCTTTAAGGGGGCAGCTGCCCTGCATAACACCCTGGGGGCTCCTGCCACTGTACATTAGTCACAATGTGTGACTTTAATCAGCTGATTTCCAGTTATTTACATCTGAGGCCTTATTTTCTTTTTTTTCTATTTCTTTTTTAAGCATGACCTTATACACCAGCTTTGTCCACCCAGTCAGATTTATAATGTTGAAACAACGGTGTAAGAGGTTAAAGTTATAATGGAATGACACCAAATTAATTTAAATTAATGGGAATATGTTGTACCAGCTTTACCCCATTTACACTTTAAACCCTTATCATGCAAAAATCCATCTGTAAATGTCTGCAGAAGAGAACACCATCAGATTGACCAGATAATTATTAGAGCTAGTTACACTGTGAACAGATCTTGACCATGTGGAAATTCATAATCACATCAAATATTTTGATAAAGCAGGTCAAACTTTAACTTTCTACAGGTTTTAATCTGGATCTTACAGGTATTTTTGGGGTACCGTTTAGGGGTGTCAATGTCTACATGTGTAAACGGGTATATGGATAATAAATCATAACGGTTTAGAAAAAATCAATAACCGTGTACACACCATTTTATCCTCCTCCTCCCCCTCCTTTTTCATTTCTCACCAATACTGTATTTTAGGGGTGGTATGTTGTCTGAAAGCTTCAGATAATAACCATCCGCATACACAATAGATGCATGGGGTGCAATGTTCCGTTGACATATTTATTTGTAATAAACGCAGCCACAGCCTGTTGCGTCACGTCAAGTTGACTTGGGGGTGCGGTGGCGGCGAACAGCAAGCGCACCTGTGATGCTTTGCGGTGCTGTAGTGACTCTGTTCAAGCCTTCAGAGATCAATCCATAAACTGTGTGCAGCTGGGAGTTACAGATATTTCTTTCTATGGATAAGTGAAGGAGAGCATCGTCAGAGATGCTTTTAGTGATCAGGAGAGCTGATTGGACGCTGACTGCATCTGTGCAGCATAAACGTATTGGGTAAGTTTCAGTGTAAGTTAGGAGAGCTAGCTTAAGTTGTTGCTAACTGGGTTTCATGTATATTTTTTCTGAAAATGAAGTTATGAACGTGAATCCAATCAGATACTTACTGTAACAACTGCATGTGTTTAGATAACCGCTCGTGTTAGCCACTGTTTACATAAAGTTGATCAGCAGAACACAACTTACTTCTCTCAGCTAAAACATTTCCATATTTTCAGATCAACCCAGCCAGCTGTGAAACATCAATAGACATCCCTGCTTTTGAAAGCTTTCTTTCTTTCTCCTGTGTAAAAAAATCCAGTCTGGTGATGTCAGCTGTTTGAAAACTTCTGCAGGGACTCCGTTCGGATCGCACCCAGTAAAAGAATTTTTTTTTGTGGAATCGTTTCAATCCTCTGGATTAAAATGATAAATATCCATAACCTTACTTTGGCTCTCCTACAGATGCAGGCATGAAAAAGTTCCGCCTTTTTCAGCCAGAAGTAGTGCGGTCGTCGTGCACTATTACTGCACTATCACTGGCTGAAAGATTTCTCCCGCGAATACGTCATCACGCACATATTCGCATGATGACAGCAGCTCTCGAGGAATAGACTAAGACACAGAGCAGGTGTCCGTCATCCAAAAGCAGGGGAGATCGATTCCAGGTTTCTTCAGGCAACATACAGCCAAAAAAGCTAAAAGGATTTAGGCTACGTCAAAATGAGAAGATCTGTGGATTGCATATATAAACTGAGTGGATATTAAAAACTTAATATTGTCCGTGTTTTAGTGCACAAAGGACCTAATATGGGTGTGATTTTTTTAGAGGACTTGTTGATTTTACATTGCACAGTTTTACGTGTCAGCAGCAAGTAATTTGAAGCAGAAAAGTTCATGTCTGGGGACACGAAAAGCTTCACCATTGACTTAACATTGCGCAGTTTTACGTGTCAGTGACACGTAATTTCAAGCAGTTATGTGTCGGGGACACATAAATGAGTAAGACTGTTCGTGCTCATGTCACGTATTTTTCTGAGATCAGGTTGAGGAGACATATCCACTTTTTAACTGCCACTGGCAGTCATGAAGGAATGAAACAGAACTATCGTTAGATAACTGGGGCTACGGGAGATGACATTAGCCCGGTCATCTTATACCATTATCGGCACAAGCACGTTATACAGGCTGTTATCTTGATATAACAACTACATTAGTATGGAGAAAAATGACCATTTTGTACCGTTAACTAACTTAAACAATAGCAACATGGCTTGACGGCACTAGCAGGACAAAAGATCGTAAAATAAAAATAAATAATTTGCTACAATGAGGTAACTAATCCATAGCATGGGCCTAAACTAAGATAATACAGTGGTTTTTGTAATATTTATATCTCCATTAAAGGGACATGAGGCAAGATGAAGAAATGAGACTCGCAACTGCTGCGACTGGCGCTGCGGGTCACTGCAGCCACGAGCCAAGCCGTCACGGGAGCGTGCACAAACTGAAGCTATAACATTGTTTACTACGCTGATAAAGTCTTTTTCTTCGTAGTTCCACTTTTTAGAGTCTTTCAGTTGATGTGGGTCATTCGCTGATGGCAGAAGAATCCATAACTATCCTTTGCAGTGTTTGAATTTGCCGCGACCATCTCCTTCCTGTATCAAAATTGTCGTGGATGCGGATGCAGCGTCATTTGACGTCACATCCACAGGACAGTGTGGGAAATTCGGCCATGATCTCCTCACCTTCAGTCCGAGTAGTGCTGGACTGCAGCAACTTCTTGATATATGTACAGAATATGGTATTCAATTTGACATAAAGCACAATGCCAGCAAGAGTGCTGTGTTAATACGCAGAACCAAACAGGATAAATGGCTGAATTTTCCAGATTTTAAACTTTCTAATACATAACTTGAGGTCTGCCAACAGATTAAATACCTTGATGTGATGATGACAATGTTGTAAGTTTTATGCTCAGGCAAACATTATTGCACGTAAATTTAGTTTTTGTTGAACTGGAGTTAAGGTGTCCCTTTTTAAGGCATATTGTACACCACTGTACATGCTCCATCTGTGGTCATCTTATAAAAAATCTTCCATGTGAAAGTTACAAGTTGCATATAATGATGCCATGAGGATAGTACTTAAGATTCCCAGAGGAGGGAGCGCTAGTCTGATGTTTGTGTCTGCTGGGGGTGAGCACATTCAAAGCACTTGTGAGAAATTATATTTATAAGTTTATGCAACGCCTGGATGTGTCCATTAATACAATCGTTATAGCTCTCTCAGATCCTTCTGAGAGTTGTTCCCATTACTTATCCATGCTGAGGATGCGCTGGATGAAATGTCTGTATGTATTTAGGTGATTTTGATATTTATATACATTTGTTTCTTTTTGTGTGTCATTTTATGTATATCTTTTAGTCTTACAGGTCTGTTTGTCTGTTTGTTCTTTTGTATAGACATGAGTCTGTTTAACAAACTTGAACTGAACTGATATCTCTGGAAGTTAATATTAAGTGATCCTCCTATTGACAGCAAGCTGACTCACAAAAGCAAGTTTCTACTGATAATAAAAGAGTTGGAAAAATTCAATCCATTCACCGGTCTTGATGATTACTGATGCACTGTCACAGAGGGAGTTTAGCTCTACCTTAGGGGAGGAAAAAATCAGGCTTAGTTACATTTCATGAGTTTGCAGCTCTTTAAAAATGTCTCTCCAGGTAATAAATGGCATGACAAGTTTCCTGTTAATACCAGCTGGTCCCTCAGGAGAACTGACTTTGTTATCATAGCTGCTTTGTGCTGCTTAGTAATGTCTGCGACATGCTAGACCATGCAGTCACAGTGGTGTTAAATTGTGATCAGGGTTTGTCTGGCAAAGGATGTAATGGATTTGTTTTAACCAGATTACAAGAAATTGGATTGAATTGGACTCTATGAAAAGGAGTGTTTTTCATTTCACAATGAGGAAAATAAAAATAAAATCAAACAGATACAGTCAACAAATGCTGCATCCCAGTCCCAAAAAGTTTTTTTTTTTTCTTCAACAATATGAAGAAAATCTTTGAACATAAGCAAGTGGGAAGCTGTGAATTGCACCAGGAAGTTCAGCTTTGCACGAAGTGATAAATGTAAAACTCCCAGAAGTGTTGGTATGTGGTGTTTTTCTTCCAATTTTGATTTCAATGCCTGACACAGTTAAAACCTTTTGTCACAGAGGGTGTCACTCATTAGCAGTTACAGGGCTAATGCACCACCCATCTGCCAACCTCCCACCCTTAGAGCCGATAATTTGATTATTCATATGGAGCACAGAGCTGCAGTCAGGCTGAGTGCAGCTGGCTTTGAACAGATGTTGAAACTTGAACTCGCTGCCCTGTGGGCTCAGCTCCATTCAGCTTCAAGCCGTGGAGTCTAGAGACTATACTAAGCAGAAAATTGTCGTCAGTTCCATCTTTTTTTCTAGCTATGGTAATAGGATAAAGTTCAGACATCAGGTGGGCATATGTTATTGTGTGAAAGGCAGGCATGTTAAACACAAACATCATAAAAAAAAAATGAATAAACACATATTTGCTGCATTCAGAAGAAGTTGTTATCCATTATTTGCAAATAGTATGAGATGGTTTCACCACAAAAGTTCAGAGTGGGAGTGCAGACTTGTATCATGTCATTTATTAGGTACAACTTGCTAGTATAGGGTTGGACCCCCTTCGTCCTCAGAATTGCCCTCATTCTTCATAGTATGGATTTAACAAGGTCTTATAAATGTTCTTTGGAGACTTTGGTCCATATTAATATGCTAGCATTGAGCAGTTTCCACAGATTTGTCAGCTGCACATCCATGATGAGAATCTCTCACATCTCAAGGGTTCCCTGCTTGATTAAGATCTGGGGACTGTGGAGGCCTTGGAGTACAGTGAACTCACGGTTATGTCCAGGAAACCAGTTTGAGATAAGTTGAGCTTTCTAACATGGCTCACTATCCTGTTGGAATAGCCAGTAGAGGATGGGTACCTGTGGTCATAAAGGGGTGGACATGGTCAGCATAATATTTTAGGCAAGCTATGACATACAGTATAAACGATGCTTTAAGTGTGCCAATTGCCAACACCATCACACAACCGCCAGCAGTATGATGATGTCACAATTACAGAATTTTCTTGGCATGATTATTGTCAAAGAAATATCCAGATTTTCGCAAATATTAATTATTATGCATAAATTAATTTCCCAACACTATAAATGTGTAAAATCACATGAAATGTCCTTGTAGGTCTCACTAAGGGTTGTAAAAATTAACACCTGAATGCAAAGAGATTAATCTGAGGGATTAGTACAGTTTTGTGTTGTTTTTTTTGTTTTTTTTTGGGGGGGGGGGATAACGTCAAATGTGAATTTGGCGTTATCTTGGCATGAGAAGCTGATTTGGGGCATGTAGGTGCTTTGTCACAGCAATAAACAGCATCCATCAAAGAACACTTTATTCTCCCTTGTTTGACCCATTTGATAAATGAAATAACTATTTTTGTTCCATGTGAAAGTTGTGCTGATCTGCCCTCATGCTTCAGACATGATCATTCATGGAAAGCAGCAATATTGATGAATCTACACGATCATCAACTGTGGCGTTTAACTCCGCGATTAATTGTGAAATCAAATTACGGTGACGTTCCTTATCTGAAGAGTTGATAAAAGCAGGATAGATCCATACTTTCATGGATCCATTCCAAATTCTGTTCCTGCCATCTCTATTGCAGCTAAAATCAAGATCCATCAGACAAAAATTTGAAGACCAGTGTTTCCCAGCTCTGGTCCTCAGGACCCACCGCTCTGCGTGGCTTTGATGTGTTTCCTACTCCAACACCTGATTCAGATTCATGAACCTCCTCATCAAGTTCTTTGCAGGCCTTTTAACGAGCCGTTCATTTGATCCAGGTGTGAAAAATTAGGGTTGCCTCCAAGACATGCAGGGCAGAGGGTCCTGAGGACCAGGGTTGGGAAACACAGATCTAGACCAGGTGTGTTAAGTCCAGTCCATGAGAGCTATTGTCCTGCAGCTTTTAGAGCATACATTTTCCAATACACCTGAATCAAATAGCTTAACTCCCTCACGTGTATGTCACTCAGCTCTGCTTGAGGCCTGGGAACGAACCATTTTTTTGATTCAGGTGTGTTCGAGAGGGATGCATCTAAAAGTTGCAGGACAGTAGCTCTCAAGAACTGGACTTACAGTGTGTTCAGACCAAGCGCGATTTGGGCGTCAAAAACGCGCTCGACGCCCAAAGTTGGACGCCGTGTCATTAAAAGTTCGACGCCTGTTTCCCGGCGTCTTGACGCTCTGACGCGCGGCGAGAGATGTCCAGTCAAGCCGCGCTCGCCGCGCCGTGGGAGGAGCCTCGCCTTTCTCTTTTTCCTTTTACCGTCTCTCTGCACCATGGCAGGTGCAGGAGAGAGAGCGGCTCGGCTTTATGTGATAAATAAAGCGGGGAACGTCGTCGTCGGACATCTCTGCTCTGTGTCCGGTTCACAAAATGATTCCAGGTGTTCTGACTGTGATGAGTTTCATCATTTACTGCAGGAGCTGCTGGCGAGCGGCGCTTTCAGCCGTCTGATCCGGCCCCGTTTAACGTCCCGCTGTCCCGATGCGGGGCAGCATTATCAGCCCAGTACATCCCATCAGGACAGCAGGTCATCAAACCACCGTTCAGAAACCGGGACCGGACATAGATCACAGTTTATCCTCCTCTGTCTTCAGATAGAGAGGAGATTTCCCTGGTTTTTCTGCGTGTTTCCTCTCCTGTCAGAAAAAGTGTGTCTGTGTCATGACTCGCTCTGATTGGTCGACGCCCCCGCGTCAAGACGCCAAAGTTCAGATTTTCCAACTCCGGCGTCTGACGCCCTTGACGCGCAAACGCTGAACATCTCAAAACTCGACGCGCTAACGCCCTAGACGCGCCGCGCCCGACGCGCGAAACGCGCCGCAAGAAAGGCCGACGCTCCTTGACGCGCGTCGGCCATTGACTTTGCATGTAAACCTGACGCCCTTGACGCCCAAATCGCGCTTGGTCTGAACACACTGTTAAGCACTCTTGATGTACCATGTTTACATGCCTAAAGGCATCAAATATGATTGGTGATTAGGTAATTATCTTATGTTTGGAAGCAGTTGAAGGTGTACTTAGTAAAGTAGTGGACAAGTATGTGTATTTTAATGTATTATTTAAATCATAATGAAAAAATAATAATTTAATTTACAAATGGTGGTTATGCAAGTAATTTAATTTAACCTGCACTAGGCTAATCTTAAGTAAATGGTTCATCAAGGATTCTTTGTGTTTTGTGCACAGCAACAACCAGGCTTGATAACCAGTTTACTACCTTACTGGAACTAAAACATCAGTTTTCAGTGAAGATAATGTAATTTAATCTGCCACTGTTATGGGCAAGGATATGAATTTGAGAAAGAGGAAAAAAAAAAACTTGAGTAAGATATCAAGCAGTTATAGATAGTAGACACATTCCAATAAACAAACACCAGTTCAATCCAGGCTGTAGCTAATGCTTGAAAGGAGTGATTAGTTAAAGGAGGAAATTGCTTGGTCATATTATAAATGTAAAGCAACTATATTTTTTCCAGTACGCATTAAAGCAGCACTTCATATCATAAGCTCATTATATCTGAGCCATAAAGTGATTATGGGCTCCAGTAAGGCATTGTTCTGCTGCTGACAGGATTAAAGATGACTTTAGAGGGAGAGAGTTAGCGTCACTGCTCTGTGCAAGTGCTTGCTTTCTTTGTGTAAGCTAGATGTGAAAGGGCCATGCACTTGACTGCTTGCCAGCTGCGGCATACCCTCCATCCTTTCTTTAACACATTCATCTCCTGCCAGTCAGCCTATCCATCTAGATCTGTCTGCTTTGCTCTTGTTTAAAGGCAGCGTGAAGTGTCGTTTTCATGGACATGCCATCACCTGGTGCACAATCATTTCAGGCTTTTTAAGAAAATCCTTGAGATGCTCCAGGCAGTAAATCTCTTGTGTGTGGCATTGATCTGTCATTTGATGTGAGCTTTTATCTGTAAAAAAACCAAAAAAAAAAACCAGGGATGGCACTCGTCCATTAACAAGGACATGGTGATTCAGTTTCTTTCATGTTTGACGGATTATCACTGTACACATTTGTAGTTTTCATCTTTCTATATATGGCATGTATAATCTATTTCTTTCTTTCTCTGCCTGCAGAAGAAGTCAGGAGTTGTGAAGACACAGGAGAAGAAGGAGCGGTGGAAGGAGAAAAAGGTGGCAAAGCGGCAAAAGAAGGAAGACGAGGAGGTGCAGGAGGAGGAGGAGAATGTCCAGCCAGTGGTGGATCCCTTGGAGAATGGCTTCCTTCATCATGCTCAGCGGGAGCAGGAGAGGATGAATGAGAGGCTGCTGAAGAAGACGTACTCCAAGAAGAACAAAACGGTCAGTGTTTGCATCCGCAGTATATTTGAAGTCCCACTGTCTTACAGGATGGCAGTTCAATATCCATTTTGTTGACAAGCAAAGAGAGCAATAAGCCTGTGAAGGCAGAGGCATGTGTGTTTGTGTTTCTGATATCGTCTTTCGTGGTAAACATTGTCTTCTCTCTTGTCTTGGCTGTCTAATATGACTGTAGGTAGTGCAGATATAATAGTGTGAAATAACTGCATTTGACAGCTGGTAACAGAAGTTTGAACAAGTAGAGCTGTTGCAGTTTTGTTTTTACAGTTATGATGTTAGCAACAAGCTGCTCGGTTAACTTGTTTATTTCTGTAGAACCTGCAGCATTGCAGTGTTTTTCTCATGCCAGTGATGGTTAAAGGAATAGTTCACCCACAGAATGATGTAACTTTATTTTCTACTAGTACTTACCCTCCTGGTGAGCAAGACTCTGAGGCACTTTTTTAATATCTCAAATGCAGCCGGCGATCAAGAAGGTATCTTGTTTCCACCCAACTTTCATATAATGGAGTTTGCCAGGGTATGAGCCAAAAAGATCCATAAAAGTCCACAAAAACTTGTCAGTATTCCTCCATACTGCTCGTCCAATGTAATCTAAGTGTCCTGAGTGGGTAGCGTCCAGAATTTACTCGAAACTACGTCAGTCAGTATATTTTTAGAGCCTAAACAATACTACATCGCATGTCTAGCAAGTACGCCGATGCACGTTCATTATACTACGGAAGCCACGGCAGACGCGATTGTGCGTTCTCTTTTTCTTTCTTTCTTTGTTTTAAATCAATATCCAACCCCTCCTGTGTTTGTCCCGGTTTGTCTGCAGCTCTGGTGCTCTTAGCACAATGTAAACAGCGAATTTCTTGTTCTATGCTTGGATTATCGGCAGAGTAGGCTCTGAATGCCGAGGCTTCCGTAGTGTCGCGAACACGCTTCGGCATGCTTGCAGGAAAAAGGATATAGGACTGTTTAGGCTCTAAAAATGTACTAAATGATGTCGTTTCAAGTAAATTATGGATGCTACCCACTCAGGACATTTGGATTACATTTGACGAGCTGTATGGAGGAAGTTTTTGTGGACTTTTATGGATCTTGGCTCGGACCCCGGCGAACGCCATTATATGAAAGTTGGGGGGGGGGGCCTTCCTGATCTTCGGCTGCATTTGAGATATTAACAAAGTGCTCCAGAGTCTTGCTTACCATGAGGGTAAGTGGAAAATGAAGTTAAATCATTCTGTGAGTGAACTATTCCTTTAACTGAAAGTTAGATGGCAAAAGCTGCTATTTTCAAATGCATTTGTCTTTTTTGTTGTAGCAAATCATTTGATATAAAGTTTCACCAGTCTAAAAGGAGTTAAAAACGACTAGCACAGCAGTGGCCATATAGTAAGAAATCCCAGCAAACATGGTGGGAAGGACGCATAAAAGTGGTCTGACTGAATGGGTGTTTTGGGACTGTAGTGCTCTGTTTGTTTCTCTTGTTGAAACAAAGGAAGGAAACAGATGACTTAGATGCATGGTGTTGGAAGGTTAATGGGGGATCACTCAAACTACATTTTTTTCATTGGAGTTCATCGTATTAACGTTTTACACACTTTTTTCTAGAACAGTTTGGAGTTTGTGAACAATGTGATAATGTTCTTCCTTCAAGTGGATATACACTGCCATCCTATTCTTGTTTTCCTTTGTGACTACAAAAGTGACTTTCTGTTTGTTCTGTTAGAGGATTGCCAATACCCCAAGCTTGAAGCTCAATGCTGAGCCCACAGACTCTGAGCCTGTCCCACTGAGATAGCTCATCTATGTGTTAACAGTTTGTTTAAATGGGCGGATGTTTTTATGCTCCTGTCCAAAGCCAAGATCCACCGTTGTGCTGTTGAGGATAAGAGGGAAATATAGTCAGGAAGCCAAACTAAATAATGAGGCTATGTAGCCTAGAGGCCTCCTCCACAAAAATATCTCCCTCAGATAAGATTTCCTGAGGAAGTTAACATGGCTGAAAATGAGTTTGGCTGTGATATTTAGTGTGCTAAGAAACAGAAAATATGTATTTAGCTGATGCAAGCACATGAGCTGCAATTACTGAAGCAGATCTAAACTCCAGCAAAGATAACTAGTCCATAATGTCGGCACACTGCTGTGGTCACACTTCTGTGGTCAAGTAGAAACGCAGTTACTTCCCCTTTGCTGAATTTTGTGTTTTACAATTACTTCATCTAATGATGACACATACTCCCAAGGAGAGGAGATAGATTATGAAAACAGCTCTAGAACCCACAGGAAAAACAAACTTCTTCTTTTTTTTCCCCCAAACTTTAAATCTGATTTTCTTCTTTTGTTTTTCTCTTTTTGTGTGTTCATGTAAACCAGACTTTATTTAAGAAAACTTGATTAAAAACTGTGCATTTTCCAATCCGTGCACCATTGATAGTTTTTGGATACGTTACAGTGAGTTATGCTGTAAGTAGTTTGGTCTCTATGTATACTGACCGGATGAAGTGAACAGTTTTATGAGAGGAAAGAAAAGAGCTCGAGAGTGGAGAAAGAGAAGATGCCAGCTGACTTTTTTGAGAAGCAAAAAGAGACTAACATCAATGATTGAGATAATCACCAAGCAGAGAGAGTCTGGTTTTACAATCATCAGAAAATGAGCTTGGAGATCCTCAGATAAAGATCTCACATCATCTTTGGGGGTCTCGCTGAGGATTCAGCTGATATCTCATCACAGTGTGAGACTCAGTCTGGTGGTCAGAGAAATGTGTAACAAATGTTTGATTTGTTGTTGTAACTTGGCACATTTTGTTTAAATTATATTTTCATGCTAACTAATGTGATGTATTCTGCACAAAAACAAAACCATATTGGTTAAACTCCACTCTCTGTTACAGGTTGTTCCCATGAACCGAAAGTTGGCCAATTTGTGCCCTGAATTTTCACTTAATAATTCATCTTAGTTTCTTTTTAGATTGTATATTATCAGTGCAAATGAATAATTACATTTACAGTATCTTCAGACTGCTGTGTTGTTTTGTTTTTTTTGTACTGCAGTAAATCAAACTATCAGTTACTGCAAAGATGTTAGGAAAAAAGAAAAAAATGCCCATTTTTTGTCACAGATGAGCATTCACCTTCATTTTTAAAAGGTAAAAACAATCATTCAGCTCTACAAAAAACAAAAAAGCTAGTCTTGAAACTGCAGTCATTATGTCATTAAGACTTTTTTTTGTCTTTTCAAAACTGAAATTAATATTGTTTTAAGTAGAGTTTCATATGCAGTCTAACCATTGTAATTATTGATTAATGTGATCCAGTCCTGTAATTCATAGCCTGTTGGGGGACATCTTTAATGCAAGCTGGACAGATGTGTCAAGTCCTGGTGATGCCCTAAACTTTTATCATCTCAGTCCTTTCCTTCTCTTCTTGTATGTGTTGCTGTGTCAGTGGCGTTTAACAACTGTTTCAATCAGTTATCACACAGAGAGCTGAAGTGCACTGTTAATACATAATAACAACTCCCAGCTCTCAGTTACGTTGTCATTGATCTGAGCGCTAACAGTTCTGTCACGCTACATGCTGCAGGAAACGGCAACATCTTTTTGCAGTCAAAATCACAGTGCAGATGAATGAAGCACATGACATGATCATGTTGCATAGCTAATGAATTATAGATAAGACCATGAATCATGCAGCAGCTCATCCGCACTTTTGCAGTCAGAAAGCTGCTGAGTGGATCACCGGTACTTTAAGCTGGACTTTTAATACCACACTTGACATCACATGATTTCTACATATTTCCCAAAGGTGGAGTAACAGAATTTGGAGGAGGGGTGGGGGGTCTTGGGAGCATACGCACAGTTTGTCTTGTCTTTCACACTGATCTGTAGAAACACATGTTCCATTAGTAGTCTCATTAGTAGTGACAATCATAGTTAGATCAAGTGTCCACTATTCGCTCTTTTTCTAAATTATATTTTGTAAGTCTTAGATGAGCCATGAAGTGTTAAATATTAAAATTGTGAACTTTTTCTACTAAATCTTCAGTCAAAACAGCAACTGGAAATGCCAATATAAAGAAAACTATTGCAATGCCCTCAGCTTCTATAAACTATGTATGCACCTAGCAGTACGTTTGATAGATGAAATCCAATGCATATAAAACATTTTTGCTTCAGATGGAGTGAGGGGTGGTTAGGAGCCTGTTTAGATTTTATTCTGGCATGGAAACATCCTTGAAAGCAGCACCTATAAACTCAGTCAGTCAATTCAGTGTTTAGCTGTGATTTTTACATCAAGGGCACACTTGTAATTTTTTATGAAAATATAGCAGACAGTAAAGAAAGAAAGAAAGAGAAATAGAAAGAAAGAGAAAGAAAAAGAAAGAAAGAAAGAAAGAAAGAAAGAGGCTTTTTAACCCTAGGAAAAGAGCAGCTCAGAGCATTCATTCAGTCTGTAAAGCAAGTGGAAAGTGGTGTTTCCAACTAATCTTATATGAGGCAGTTGTGAGAGGCTTATTCACTCACTGACAGCTATGTGCTTTTGGGATGCTACAATGACCACAACAAGAAACATTTCCTTCCTTGTCTGCCCTCATCTCTGAGTCTGCTGCAGATATGTTTATCCAGTCAGAGGAGACATCGTTTTTGTAGGTTACACCCTGTGATCTTTTTACAAGATGATGTGTTGGTCTCCTCAAGGCACCTTTTGTTCCAGAGGTCTCGCCCGAGGACAGATTCTGCCATGTCTGAGCAGAGTTGGTCACAGGGGTGGGGGAGGGGATGGAGAATGACACTTATCTAATTAAGAACTTCTCAGAACCTCAGGAGTGGTCATGTGTGGGTGTGTGTGTGGGGGTGTGTGTGTGTGTGTGAGAGAGAGAGACTGTTTCTCAACTGGTCTCCCAGACCTGCTTTGGCAGTAGCCTTTTCTGTGACAGTCACACGTTTAGAGATTTTTTTTTTTTATTGTTTTTTTTCACATATGATTAGTTTAAATAGTTTTCTGCTTTTGTGTCCAAAATATGACACAATGGGCTATATGCCCGGCTCCACTACTTCCTGAATTTCAGACAGCACCTTTGCTTCCTGTCTGTTGTGACTGGACGAACTGATTAACCCAGGTGTGTCTGACCTCAGTAACTGGCCAGACACACCTGGAGTAATTAGTTCAACCAGTAATGAAAGACAGGAAGCAAAGATGCTGTCTGAAGTTCAGGAAGTAGTGGAGCCGGGCATATAGCCCATTCAGAGTTTTATTGTGTTTTCCCAGAATTGATCAATCAACTCTAAAATCCAAACAATGAATTGTAAGTAGGGATGTCAGATATTATCGGCCTACCAACATTATATAATGCCGATTTTGGCATTAAAATGCGATTTCGGAAAATATCGGTATCGGGTTTTTTTAGGGGGCCGATATTTTCAAAAACAAAATCTTGTGAGGACCAATCAGTCTTAGCACTCTGTGCATCATTACAATTCATTTACAAACCAAAAGAAGAAAATACTGATCCTAGGTTTGCTGTGTAGATGATTTACAGTAGGGGTTTGAGAAAATATAGATACACTGATACAGTATATCATGATAGTTTGTGTTGCGGTATCATATCGATATTGAAAAGCATTAATACTTTTTACCAACAAAATCTTGCAAGATCTTATTGTTCCAGTAGCAGCTGTCGACCATATATAAAATTCCTCGTTATCCTGGAAGAACTTCATATCCCAGCATTCCTTTCAGAGTCATGTGACTACTGTGCAGCTGCTGCTGCTACAGACTGACTAGCTTTGAAGCTGCTTAGAATATCTCTGGTTTTAAGTTGTTGGTTAAGTTACCAAGTTGTCAGAAACATTATAATTAGCCACATGTTGGCTAATACCTGCTAGTATCTGATATCTGGCAGCCAGAAATGCTAAATGAACTCCTCTGGCTAAGTTAAGGCTATTTTGGGATCTTTGTTCTCAGAGCAGAATATACAGTAGTTGTATCTCTCAGAATATGAGAGCTACAACCTCAAAGTTGTCTGCAGAGATCGGTATCGGATATCGGAATTTTAGAGGTGGATAATATCTGTATATCAGATATCGGCAAAAAAGGCAATATCGAACATTCCTAATTGTAAGCATCACATCATGTCATTGTCTTATCTAATTGCAGTTCATATTTGTACACATTCCTCCACACATGGATTGGGCAAATGGGGCATATCATTGTCACACTCAGATAATGAAGTCAACACAGTGCTGTCATAATATATTTTCATTTCCATCCATAAATCAGTGCACCTGTCCCATGTTGTTGTTATATTTGAATCTCTGCTGAAAGAGAAATAGCTTGCAGCATGCTTCTCTCATTTGACCTTCACTGTGCTTCAGACGAGGGCCATGCATAACACATAATGCTGACTTGCTCAAGCATTAAACAACTAACCAAACACATGCTCACACATCACCATCTTTGTTCATCAGTGTTTGGTTTTACACTGTTCTGCACACATCCTACAAGCAATGCCACAGGAAAGCATTTCTGTACCCAGATATTAGTTTGCACCTCATGGTCACTCCTTAAACACCCCTCACTATCCAGCCAGTCCGTGTTCATTCACCCTGCATCTTCCTGTCATACTGTAGTTATCTGGCGCACTAACTGTTCACCAAAAAATAGTTCAGGGCCAGCCTGATAGTTGTGTTAGACACAAGAACACCTCTATCCTTTGGTCTTAATGGGCGGTTGATCAGGGTGATGGATTATGGTAGGCTGGTGGTGGTCTGGACAGCAGTGGCCCTGAGCAGGAGACACCCACTAGACTTATATGTGGGTGGGTTAGCCCTGCTTCTATCCCATTTAACCTGGAGATCAAGGTGAACTGTCTCCCGTAGCATCCTTCTGCAAATGCTACTGACTGATTTTTCCTTTTTAGTTTTGACAGCTTTTCATTCATACAAAAAACTTTTTTTTTTTTTGTATTTTTGACAGATAAAACTTCTGGTTATACTGTATCACCACTAACCAATACTATGGAAGTCATTTAAAAGTTGTTGATTTAGGCAGGGGTCTGTGATAAAAGGTTTTTATTTACCTGGAATTAGTATGGTATAAAAAAATCTCTTTTATATACAGTATCCCTCTGGAGGGTACACTTTTTTTTAACCTAACTGCCTTGTTTTCCAAACTTGTAACTAACAAGAAAACATTTGCTCTTTTAATGAGAGCAAAAAATACAAAATCTTTTGCTTAGTTAGAGAGTTTGAAAACTTTCAAGACCTGATGGAAAATGTCTTTGTTGCTATTACTCAGGTTAACACAATAATTTAACAAGTAGCACTGTTAGTTAGTGGATGATAAGGTATGCTGCGGATGTGTGTAGGAGCATGTGTGTATGTGCATGTGCTCTTCCAAAGAGGAGAATAACAGACATGAGTGGGAACAATGGTTTGTGGTAATAGGTTTGGTGCATGTAACATAAAGAAGTGTGCAGGAATACACAGTGGGCATCTGTTTTTCCTGCAGACACACATAGATGTGTGAACAAATTTATGTTAGAGCACTGAAATAAAAGATTAACATTCATTCATAGGAAAAAATGATTGGTGTCACTAAAAGTTGGCTTACCTCTGGATTCCAGATGTCATAAAGAATATGAACACGAGCCCTTTGAGCAATAAAAGGGTAAATGGACTGTACTTATACAGCACTTTTCCAGTCGTACTGACCACTCAAAGCGCTTTACACTACATGTCACATTAACCCAGTCACACACACAATCCTACACACACTCATACCCCGATAGGCACATCAGGAGGCAACGTGGAGTTCAGTGTCTTGCCCAAGGACACTTCGGCATGTAGTCTGGGGAAGCCTGGAGTTGATTTCCCAACTCTCTGGTTGAAAGACAACTGTTCTTCCACCTGAGTTACAGCCGCCAAAATATGATTGTTATTATTGTAAAATAGGCTTTCTTGTATTTAAACCTTTTATTCCCACCTGATAATGGATAGGATATTTTTATGACATGCTATACCCCCACAGAGAAGCAAAAGCAGCACTATAAGCTGTGACTATACTTTCTACTCAGAGGGTTAATTGCTCAGTAGTCCTTTTTTTCCCAACCATTTTTACATCATTTTTATTATCGCATGAAAGGTTATAGATCCTGCAACCCTTTTCACACATCCAGCATAGTTACACATTTCCATTAAAGCACTTTAGTGTTTTGCCGTAGGGTACCTTACTGGCAGCGGCTGGTGAAAAGGAGTTAAAGCGCTACAAAGCTGCTTCCCAGCTGTGCCATATCTTTGGACCATTACTCTTATTCAGACCACAGCAAATGATCACATGTTTTAATTGAGGATTTTTTAAAAATGAATCTATGAGAAGAAGAAGACTATTAAGACTGAATGAAAGTTAATTCAGTAGGTGACCAAGTAATTAGAAAACAGTTTATTGCACGACAAATAATTACAAATAGCATTAAAATGACAGAAACGAGACACTCATATTTTCCCAGCCGAGCACAACAGATGATGTGTTTATTGAAGACATATTATCATAATGAAATTATGCACTAATAACACTGATGAGTTGATTTTTGCAGCAATTATTTAGATTAAATGTGTTGTAAAATAGTTGATTACGTTAGTTATACCAGAAAGTGCAAACATCTGCTTTGATAAGCTTAATGAAATCTCTGCCTCGATGACCCTGTTTATGATAAGTAAATTAACAGAGACAAGACTTCTGCATTGTAGATAAAAAAAAGAGTACATTAAGTAGCTGCAATAATGAATAACTGGGTTTTAAAAAATCCCTCTTTGTGGGTAAAAATGTCGCACGGCTTAATGGAAGATGGTACGTGAACCAGTAACTCTTCCTTACTTATTCCTAATCTCCACCTAGAAATAAGTGTCTGAGTGCACATGCCTTTCTCTGTTTCCTACAGTTTCCTAAATGCAATCTATTTCTGCTCAGCAGACGGCCTGACCACACTGGATTTAGTGAGGGGAGCCAAGTGCGTCTCAGTGGGTTTCCACTGGGGCTAGCTGTGTTGACTTTACCCAGGATGCAGGGGGGAGGCTGGGAAAGGAAGAGGGAGCATTTCCATTGGTGTTGAAATGGAGGTGGTGAGAGGGCATAGAGGAATTTTGTGCCTGCTTCTCCACTCCCAGAGGATGGTTTGAAGTTGAACTGGGTTCAAGACTGAACTGGCTCCAGATGGCTGAATTTTAAGGAGTCAGTAGAATCAAAGGTGGCAAACACTAATGTTATGACTTGTCTGTCAAAATGGATACTTGCTCCATAGATGAATGTGACTGTGATGAATGCTGCCCACAGAAGCAATTTCAACAAACCAAAATTCATTAGTTAGTGGAGCTGCTACCTCCAGGAGCTTTTAGCGTTCTCTGTATTTCTTCTCATGATCAATCACCGTCAAGTTCTCTCATCCAAAGCCTTCCTACAACTTAGACGAGCAGAGTGGAAGACGGGAGAAATAGAGTCTTAGCAAGCCTGTAACAGAAGTTGGGGGGAAAAAAAGAACAGACAAACCCAGACAACCTTTGTGCCTGCTGTGCTTAGCCAGGTGAATATTGCATGGGGCAGTGCACAGTGATTAATGTCAGGCCATGTAAGGGGCTTGACCAGGTTGCTGCACTGTAGGTTTATATACACACATACACACATCCCATCACTTTTAACAAGTCATAGTCATTGAGATACAGCAGGGCTGCTTCAAAGCAGCCACTCTGGGGACAATTAGGCCTGAGAACAGTAAATTAGCAGGGGTCTAAAGTCATGCTCTATTGGAGCTAAAGCTGTTGCATGCTGGGAAAGGACTAGATAGCAGAGGAAAGGAAAAGCTCTCCCTGGATACATTATGTTCTGGCTTTTGCCATTGCTATTATAAGAGTGTTTTAGAGGAATGGGCAATTTCACGTAGCGTTGCTGCCCCCCGCCCCAAATACAGTCATTATGCTTTATACTCAGGAGGCAGGTGTTAGCCATAATAAATTTGTCAGGACATTATTTCCCCACACTTTGCCAGCCCACTGCTTGCGATTACTCCTTTTTTTTAATGTAATTTATTAAAGTGGGACCTCCCAGGCTACATTATGTTCCAGTTTTGCATCTGCTGGAGGATCGGTAGCTATAGCAACACATATATTGTTCCTGGTAGATGTTTAACTAGAACATACAACAGGGAGAGACACTTTATTACATCTTATGCTTTATGAGTTACAGTATCTTTGGGGTTTATATTACAGCAATGTTTAGCGAGCAGTTTAGAAATGTGTGCTTCAGGATATCTCAGGTGCTCAGAGTCATATTCCTCCAACAAAACTTTTTATACTGTAGCTTGTCATAGTTTGAGCTGCATGTCTGCTGTTAAAGAAAAAGAAAAGACAGCAGAAAAGGCATCAAGCCAGCTGAATGTGTTCCAGTGTGGATGTGCTCAGTTTGCACACAGAAGGTTTCACAGAAAAGTTCTCTCTACGTCTGCTGCTTACTTAAAAGCAATCTGTTGCTTTCAACCTGAACAATTTAACAAGACACTGAACACACAGGGGACAATGAGCAAAGTGTTGGCTCAGCACAGATTCTCATGTTGTATTGCCTCTTATGTAAACTCTAATGATAAGTAAGTTGGCCACTCCTTAATTAATCCTTAATTAATGATTGATTTTTTTTTTTATTATATTTACATGTGCTTGCATTTACATTTCAGCACAATTTGTGAGTTTATTTTTAATTTATGTGCACATGATCATTTTTCCTGCCTCCATGGTGCTGAAACGATTGTATACCTTGTATTTTTTTTCTCCAAAAAATATTTCTGAAAATCCTATGAGACTTTCACAGAAGTAAAGAAAGTACCAAGTAAAGAAAGTACATAAAGAGAAACCAGTTAAATCAATGTTAGTGTTATTTTTACCCATTCACGATGGAAAAGTACTCAATCATGTATCTGTGGGTAGCAAGAGTAACTTTATGTGATGATTGAATTTGAAAGTAATAATAGTCATGTGTGAGTGAGGGCGTTATTTCATGTTTAGAGAAGATATTTTTGAAAGTCTTATCTTCTCAACTTATTCTTGTGGAGGTGAATCATGGACAGAAGCAAAAAGGAATGATGTCGCTCACAGAAAACATGTTGTTGATCAGATTAAAACAGATGCTGTCTCTGGAGTTTAGACTCTTGTGACCCTCAGTCAGAAAGAGAGGAAATTTATAACCACGAGCACCCCCACTGGGAGTGGGAATCAACAAAGACCACTAATTACAGGGAGTGTGATAGTTTTTGAGATTACACAATGAAGTGACTTCTGTTAACCTGAACTTCCTTTGTTGTTGTTGTTGTTGTTGTTTTGTTTTTTTTTATTATTTTGGCTAAAGTTAACAATGATGAGTAACCCTCATCAGACAAAAACTGGGCTAAAATGGTGTCCAAGCTGTTGAAAAATGAATCTGTTGGAGGAATACGACCAAAGAAGAGTTTTGAACATAAACAAAAAGCTCTGTCTTTGGATCATAAAACCTGATCCCACCTGTCTATCATGTGCTCCGGTTTCATGGTTCAGACCTTTTTTGCTGCATCTAGACTGGGACAGCTTAGCTGAATTCCAAAAGAACATTTCAGGATATCTGCAAGAAAACCCAATCTATAAAACATTGTGTCATGCAGCAGTTTATAAGTCTATTAATGTTATTCTATCTAAAACAGTCATTTTACAGAAAAAATGAAATACGTGTTTTATTAATGAGATCCCTGATCCCAGAAGTTGGCATATGTTTCTTTTTGATCATGTTTATGCATTCTCATGGTTTGTTATGTACTGAATCACTGGTGTTAATGAGAAATAATCTTCTCCCATGCATTTAATGGATGTGCTTGGACACAGATTTAGTTGATTTATAGATGTGTTTAATGTGTGTTGTTACTGTTTTATAGAGTAATTAATTTAAAATGAGCTTTAAGTTAACTCAGAACAAAACCTTGGGATGTTGAAGTGTTTTTGGCTTTATGATAGCTGCTTTAAGTAAACTGGATATCTGAGCAAAAGAACAGCATTACATCTACAGACTTGTTTTGGCCTTCATATGTTTGTTCAACCCTAGAAGCAGGACTGTAACACAGCACTGTCACATGTCAGCTTTTCTAGCCCACACTATCCGCAGGCTGGCAGCCGTCTTGTCTGTGGTGCCAAGTTACGCTGGAAGCATTAAGGATGGAGGGATCTAGTGTATGTAAAACTGAATAGAAATAGGTGGCAATTTGTTTCCTTTATTGAAAAGAGCAGCCTCCTGCAGTTGTAAGAGGTCTTTTGTTTGGAGGCCTGTGTGTTTTGACAGGCCTGAGAGGAGGTAAGACAATAGAGAGGCCATGGTCTGTCCTCATGTTTTCCTGCAGTAGGGTGCTACACTCCTCTTGCATTGTTCTTCAACATTAACAAACACTTTATTCTCTCCTTTCACAATTATATCAATTTGTTTTAGGTAATTAGTACCTCAATTAGCACCTGTTTAATCAGTCTCCTTTTAATCATTACTTGGCTTGAGTAATGTGGTTTTTCATGTGTATTCCAGTGTGCAGTGCATCTCATTTGCATTCTTTTGTTGTGTCTGCATTCCTCAACAAGGTTTGGGTGCCTGCATTTATTTGTCTCTCATTTCATGTAGGCTTATATAGGTGTAGATTATTGCGAGTGGGCATCTTTTCTTCCCTGTGATGAAGTGTTTGCTCATATAGTAGCATCTTAAGTGTTTTAAGTGTCATCTTTACCACTTTAGATGATTAGGGTCACTAGATTAATGGGATTGGCTCATGCTCCTGCTCTTGTTTTCATAGCCTTGTGCCTGGGATTGTGGTGGGGGTGGTGGGAAGAAGAGGCAACATAGCTGGACTTTAACTGCGACAAATTAAATGGGATTAGTGTTGTCAGTGAGACAGAAATGATCTTTGCAGACAAAGCTTTCCTTTTTTCTCCCACTATGTTCACTTTTACCGTGATACAACACTGACCCCTGCTGCATTAGACCATCATTGCACCCACATATTTGAGGAAGCAGTAACGCTGGGTTAACCCTTTGGAAGATTTCACTCTATCGTCCATTGGGGGTCACTGTTACCATTTAAAAGGGAGGATGGGAGGCTTACCTTCTCTTCCTGCCATTTTGACTGCCTTGTGTAAAACATATCGGGGTTTGCGATATTGAACTCTGGCACAGGATCCGCAGCAGGTTCCATCAACACCTCCTGCAGTGTCTTGTAATGGCTGCTAAATGTGGGTTCACAATATTGCCATAAAAACAGCATCGTCAGAGATAATGAAATGCAGCTGAAACGTCGAAGGTATGTGAGCTAAATATGCCAGCCTGTCAGTCATTAAAAACAGCAAGCAGCACTGCTACACAAGGTCAGATGTATCCATGTCAGTCAGAAATCTCTTTGTGAGAAGCATCCTACAATTAGCATAACAGCCATACGAGGAGAGTTGCTTAAGTAAGATGTGTTTAAAATATTCACCACTCAGAATGAGGCTATGCACATTTAATGGTTTGTGATTTAAGGGATATTGTTCAGAGTTATGTGCCTTCAAGCGGGCAGCATGTGTTTGGTCCCATTTTTCCTCCTTTAAAGGCCATTCACACAGTAGCAATTGAACCAAAGGCTATAATTGTGTTTTCATGTACTATAGATCCTGTCATTAGGCCCCTGGGTCTGCAGGCAGTTATATGATGACAGCTGACAAGGGGGCGCGGCTACTTTGAGGAGGAAGGGGAGGGAAATGGAGGGGGTGAGGGTAAAGGGGGGACCACATGCACAAAAGCCACAATTACTTCCTGGACAGTCCCCAGAGCTCAGCGGTTGGAGTGTGTATGTAAAATGATGTGGGAGAGGCCATTTGCAAAACAAAGAGGGGAGGTTGGCTGGTGAGAAAGATTGCCTTTGTACGACAGAAGATGTATACCCTGAGGCGGGAGTGTTAAAGTGGCAGACTGAGGGTTTACACACCCCCTGACTGTCTTTGAGAAGCCGAATCCAGATGGGGATGTGGTTTATGTGGTTGAACTCCTTAGAGGGATGAGGGTCACAGTTTGCCCCATCTGCCCTGAGGGGTGGAGACGGTCCCAAGGGGCTGAAGTCTATATGAGCAAGAAATGTCCAATATATATAAGTGTGGAGTTACAGGTTCACTACTAAGAGAAGCAGAAATACTATTCCACCACATATTATCAAATTTAGATTAGATTTAGGCTCTGCAATGTTGGTAAAAACTGACATTGCGATTTTTTTCTAACCCTGTGATATATATTGCAGTATGAGAAAATACAGGGAGAATACAGGAATTTTCAGCAGTCGATATGAAAAGCACTTTAAGTTAAGCTGCATTTACAATCAACTTGCACTGATCTGTCCTCTTTGTGAATGTTGCAAGTATGTTTTTTGTCCTATTTGAAGGGACTAGAGGCAGGAATTAAAAAAACAAAACAAACATGCCTGTCCATTTTTCTTTATACTGATGGGTGATGAAGCGCTAAATACCGAAAAAAACGTTTCCACCCACGTCTCTCTCCGTTGCCTTGAACAGGCTGTGTGCTGCAAAATGCGCTGCAATTCGGTGGCCGGATTTCCCGCACTGCCCTGCAGGCGTGACGTCAAATGACGCTACATCCGCAGTTTTGATATAGGAAGAAGACGTCACGGTAAATTCAAACACTGTAAGCGATAGTTATGGATTCTTCTGCCGTCAGCAAATGATCCAGATTAACTGAAAGACCACTAAAAACTACAACAACTACAACTACAAAGAAAAAGCGTGGTGAACCACATTATAGCTTAAGTTTGTGCACGCTCCCGTGACGGCTTGGCTCTTGGCTGCCGTTACCTGAAGCGCCGGTTGCGAGTTTCGTTTCTTAATCTTGCCTCTAGTCCCTTTAAGTTATAGTTATTGCTATCTTTTATTGCTTGCTTTTATTGTGCTAGGACCCGAGTACATCTTTTGTTTTATTATGTACAAATGTGGTTTGTATTTTACCACAAAGATTTGTTCTTTGACAAACTGATTAAGAGCTATGGTGATTGGTGGATCGCTGCATGCAGTGTGTTTGTTTATCAGGTACCCTTGAAATTAGATGAGAACAAATTGTGCACAAATATTAACTGCTAACTGCTATTAAATACTAACTGCTCCTCAATCTTCAGTAGGACATAAAGCTTTTCCTTTTCAAGGATTCTTCTCTGTGTGTAGGGCTTTTGGTGACACTGGGTTCATAATAATAATGGATTAGATTAATATCACGTTTTTCAAGGCACTCAAAGCACTAACTGTGGATTAGGCATGTAATGATATAAAAATTTCATGTATCGTTTTTTTTTTTTTTTTTTTTTTTTTTTTAACCAAAATTATCATGGTTATTGATATTATCACAGTATTGGTGAAATCTGCTCAAAATGGTCAAAACATTCTTATACACACACTAAAATCTTTTCACCAAGTTTCAGTTAAAAAAAAATTGTAACAAGCACAATGGACTTTCTGTTGGCATAACATCAAACATATAAATGTGCATTAAAGATGCATCTTATGACCAAAAGAGGGTTCCTTGCTTTACGCAATATTGCTTTTCTAAACATTCAGAGCTCAAGACTTGATCTAGTCTACAGATTTCAGAAGAACTGGTACAGAAAGGAAACTTTCGGCCAAACATGCAAACTGCTTCTGAGCTGCTGCTTTTCCTGGCAATGAGCAGCATCACTGTGAGTTCTTCAAAATATGATAATCACGGTTTTACAATAATTAAAACCTGAAATGGTAATACTTATTGTCAGGGAATTATATCCCAATTGATTTTTTTTTATCAATTATTGTTATATCCCTACAGTAGATCCATTATTCTTTCACTCCTCATTCATACTTTGTGATGGTAAACTACATATGTAGCCACAGCTGCCCTGGGGCAGCAGAGGGAAGCGTGGCAGCCATTTTGTGACTACGGCCCCTCCGACCACCAGTGGAATATTCACACATCAGTGGTGCCCCCACTGGAGGCAAGGAGGGTTAAGTGTCTTGCCCAAGGACACAACATCAGATGGCTGGGGGACCGGGATTCAAACCGCCGATCCTTTGATTATTGGCCGACCTGCTCTACCACCTGAGCCACAGCTGCCCTCTCTGGTTGAAGGATGTTGGGGCCTTCTGGAGTTGCCGGACTCACCCTGCTCCAAGATGGACCCTCATCGCTGAAGGCCAGCGACAGACCCTCATTCCCCTTCACATCCATAATTTATTTTGGTGGAAGATGGAGAGAGAGAAAAAAATGTTTATTGCCAGGGTGGAATGTTTGATGATCCCCAAAATCAATGTAGTTCTGCGTCATCTGCAATGGAAAGAGGTCGACCAGTAAATGGTCATCATGTGAAGAAAAAAAAGAAATGCAAATTCATAACATGAGTGTTCATGTATTTGAAAAAAATGCATACAATAAATGGGGTACATCTATAAATATCTGCGACAGCAACAACAACAAAAAATGATGGTGGGAGTTGAACCTCGTATCTACAGGATTCAAGATGACCATGTAAGCCATTTGGCCATACACCTTCCATTTTTGTGTTGATTCTGCCATTTGTATGTGTGCAATTCACTTCCCACGGGGTAGTTTATGGACTGCCTGCATTGATTGCTGATTTAATGCACCTGGAAAATACAACTTGGCCATTTGCACTCCAGCAGCAGCGTATTAGTGGTTGGAATATCGGCGCTTTGTCTGATTTCTGTGCTGAATCACTGGTCGCTGACCGATTTGCCTGATCTCGATTGCTTCTGTTAAGAATATCATGAGAGCATTCTTAAGAGCGACCTAATTACGCCACTAAGAAGGCATCTGGGAAACAGTCATATCTCAGCGACTCTTAGTCAACCTAGCAACTTTGATAAGATCTTCTTAACGTTGTTCTTAAGTCTTAAGAATGTTCTTAACTGGGAATCCAGGCATTGACCATATTGGTCATTGCAGGGTTCCCCAATTTCTTTCTACAAGGGCCGCAATTTTGCAGGTTTTCAATGTGTCCCTGCTCAAACACACCCAACTCAAATTAAATGGATCCAACAGCCAGTAATGATCAGGAAAATGACTCATTGATTTAAGCCAGGTGTTTTTAAGGTGGGACACATTGAAAACCTGCTGGATTGTGGCACTCATAGGACCGAATTGGGGAACCCTAAGTTATAGAAATGCATGTCTCTACATTATCAGACTCAGTCCTTGATTTCTGGATTTATACTCGTGCAGTGTCTGCATTAGGTCGGTCAGAATGTCATCGCCATAGTCTACACAAAGATTCACTTCTTCCAAACTGGACATCCAGCCCTGTATGCTGCATGGTTACATAGAAGCACTCTCTTGTGATTGGTCAGCTTCTTATTATGTGTTTCTGGATTTCTGCATCTGCGCACTAAACTTGTGCAGTATTCAAAAGACAAACTGCAACACAATGGCACAACCCTACCCTACCACGCTAGTAGTAGAACAGCTTGATAGTCTTCTGCTTTTGTGGGTGCAACAGGCTGACTCAGTAGCTTTGGACCTCAAGTTTCTTTGCACTCAACTCACACCAGCAGCAAACAAAAGTATAGAAACCAATTTTTTCTATTTTGCAGTTTAATTGTAAAAGTAAAATTACACAAAGAAGGAATTTAAATCTAGATTCTTTTCTATAAAACAAACTGAAATACAGTGTCGATCAAAAGGCTGTGTTGCTTCCAGATTCAGTGGATACTGACTGATGTACCTTGTTGTCTCAGATTTAGTTGTCTCAGTCTGATGAACAATCAAAATCTAGTAATATATGTGTCATCAAAATTCTTATTTCTACTGCAAAACAGAATTATATCAACACATAAAATAAATGACTCACATCACAAAACAAGGAGAACTGAAAGTTAAATTATAGTAACAGAAAATGGCTACAAAAGCTTTTGAGTGCATTCATGTTAGGGTCACCACAGATAATGTCAACACCTTAAGATGTCAGTTTTATCTCTAAAAAAAAAAAAAAAAAAAAAAAAAAAAAAGTCCAACATAGAATTTGGTTCTTGAAGAGAATGAGAACTTTGAATGTCTCCACAAGGATGTATTGTTGCTTGGTATGGAAACCTGACAGGAGCAGATAGAAACATCCTGAGTAGTGTGGTGAAAGGAGCTTGTAAGATTTCTGGGAGGATTCAGGCTCAGCCCTCTGATTTATACAGCAGTCAGGTACTCAGGAAAGCTTCAGCCATTTTAGAGTGTCATAATCATGCCCTACAGTCAGAATTTCTATTGCTACCTTCTTGTCATCAGATGAAGATGCCTATCATCAGGAAAAGTAAATGTAAGTTTTCTTTTCCTCCCCTCTGACATTAAAATGTTGAATGGCAGCTTGTTTATTAAGTTTGGTGCTGTAGGTTTAAACTGATTGTTATCATGAGCTGTAAGTTCTGCAGCTCATTGATTGTTTTGTTTATTTGGCTTAATGATGTTCCACATCGTCCCCATGAAATGTGTTGTATCTTTTCTACCTATTATATGTATTTTTTTTCAGCTATGGCTTTAATGGTCTGTGTGATCATGTCTTATTTCCCTATGCAGGACAATAAAGTTACATGGAGTTGTTTTGACTTTGAATGCTTGAATATACAGAGTTCATGTGTACATGGTAAGTTTTCTGTACTTAAGGTTGAATATGGAACATGTTTATTAAAAGCTATATTTGAAATAATAATGATAATACCTCCACGAAGCATTTTGAGGGGTGCAGAATGAAAGTACAGCATTTCCTTAGAAACTTATATTTAGCCTGAATATGAATATAAAATTAATTTCAACGGGTTTGACAATGGCGTTATGTTTACATCTGCAAGCCAATACAGGCCGCTATTGCGGTTTGCCAAATACAGTCTCTATAGCCCCGTTTCCACCAGCGGGTCTGGGTTGGGTCTGGCTGGATCGGTCCACATTTTTTCTCCACATTTCTACACAGATAGAAACTGGGATGGCTACCCTTATATCCGACCCAACCCAGCTTACTTTTTTGGTACCCTTCGGTAGGGGTACTGATCTAACCGTTGATTTGTTGACAAATCTGTCACTTCCCGCACGACCCAGCGTAAAAACAAAGCAGGGGTGACTCCTTTGTTTCTGTCACGTGTGGTGTGGTGCTTTGGTTAAAAGGCGTTGCATGGCGACGATGTCATGTGATCATGTAGCAGCGCTATCTGGTTAATATGCCGCCTCCAGGGTAAGGGGAGAGTTTGCTGTGGGGATGCAACATGAAATCAACATATCCATACCAAAACCCACCCGATCCGGCCTGGCCCGATCTGACCTGACCCAGACCCGCGGGTGAAAACGGGGCTTATGGGGCAACAGCATGTTCGGCACAGTTAGGTTGGTACTAGGGCTGGGCGATATATCGATATGAAAAATATATCGATATATTTTCAAATGAGATATGGAATTGGACCATATCGCCCATATCGAGATACGGTGTTCAATGTGTGTTTTTTTTGTCTTTGTATATAAATGCTGACATTACTAGGGTTTGTTACATTTAATTCTGTGTAATGTTCCTTACTTGCATCTGCGACTATTATCACATACAGTATTATACAGTATTTCTGTTAACCTTTTATCATTCTTTGAACAACTGAGCATTATTTCATCCGGTCTGTTTAAATTAAACTACTTGTAATGTCATATTTGGCTCTGACTGGAACAAAATATTTGCTCTCACCTTGCGATAAAAATATTGAGATATATATCGTATATCGATATTCACCCTAAATATATCGAGATATGACTTTTGTCCATATCGCCCAGCCCTAGTTGGTACTGGGAAAACATGTGGAATTGGCAAGTCAGGCAGCTGCTTCAGAGCCCTGGAAATATTGTTAACCATCTCTGAAGAGGAGTGACCTGAGAAGAGCAAAACTGGACTAAATGTAGGTGATATCTACACTAAATGGATCCACATAAACATTTTCCACAGCATCAAAATGCAGACTTTTCTCCTGGATCACAAAGCTAATTTGCTTGCTAACATGGCTAACGTTTGCTGTCTGTTATAAAATTCCTCTGCATTACTTGTTGGAAATGGTGCAGGATGCTGGTCACTGCCGTATTCTCAGCGAGCCTGGCAACCAAACTGCTGGAGTTATTTTGTTGCCATTGCAACTACAACCTAGACACACACGATGTTGCTGTTCTGTCCGTATTCCATATCCAACCCTTAAATATCAACTTTTAACTTGGTCAAAGTTCCACACAGTGCTTTTTTTCCCCTTATCCAACTGTTTTCATAGACCGTTGTGTAGCCCTTTTTATATAAACAGTATGCACTACTTTTTCTCTCACATCTCACATCCATAGCCATGTCAGGGGGGTTCAGTGTCTTGATTAAGGCCAATTTGACACACAGGATCAGGCCAGTTCAAACTCCCAAATAGGGAATGACCACCTTTCCAGTTTTGCAACAGTTACCCTACTTTTTGTGTTACTGAAAAAAGACTATTTGTTAGGTAGCTTACAGCAATTGTAGTTAGTGATTCCTTTTAAGAAAACGTATTATGATTTGAAGTGTGTGTAAGAAATAGTTTGTTTTTCAACAGCTAAATTGTTTATTTAGAAATACAACCAGATGACTCAGGACAAAATGGCAAGTTTTTCTAAGGGCGCATTCAGAAAGCATAGTCCGCGAGTCTCAGTCTGTTTGGGGACTCGGTCCGGTTGGGGGCGGGGGCAGGGGTGGTCTTCCGGACCAAGATCGCGTTCACGTTACACTATTGCCAAAGGGGCCAAGAATAAGAATCTCAGATGGCGCTGCTCTCGGATTCCCCATAAGTGAGCCATCTTATAAGTACTGCAGTCCCTGTGTTTTTTGTCTTGGCATTTACCCACGTTGCCCAACGTTTGACCCACAATGCCAATGCAATTTGTAGTCCACTTCCTGTCTTTGGTTCACTTGAATCGGACCGAGACCTGCGTTTGCAGGCGGACCGAGTCCGGTTGTTTGTTCCAGATCAGAGTCCGTTTGCTCATTCACAACTCCCCTAAACCAGGGGTGTCAAAGTGATTCCAGAAAGGGCCGTGTGGCTGCTGGTTTTCTTTCCAACCAAGCAGTAGCACACCAGACTCCACTCAGCTCATCAAGTGAGTCAGGTCTTAACTTGAAGACTTGATGAGATGAGTGGAGTCTGGTGTGCTACTGCTTGGTTGGAAAGAAAACCAGCAGCCATACGGCCCTTTCTGGAATCACTTTGACATCCCTGCCCTAAACGAAGCGGACTTTCCGAGCAAACGGACTCTGATTCGAATCAAAAAAGCTTTGTGAATGCACCCTAAATGACTCTAAGCCTTGTCACATTATTCGCATTACATACTGGGAAACATCCGAAAGTCACAGAAAAATGTGAGATGTGACTGGAATCAAAGGCCAGAGTTGAACTGTGGCAATGAAAAGTACACGTAACAGCATCACTAATTAGCAGTGTGTTGTTACTGATTGGATAATATGTGAGTTGTGCACAGAGCTGTGAGAATGCTTCACAGGGTCACAAAGCTGAATTAGCCTACTCGCTCTCAGTTTAATTAATGACCCGGTGGTAGGAATGTAATTGCTTTTCAAAGCGGGGTCTCATCTGACACTGATATAGAGCAAACACTCTACATGGTAGTCTAGCTTTTAATTCCCAGGTCAGGTCCCACAGGTCTTGTATTTGCCGGCATTCCTTCAAACCTACAACCCCCGACCCCGGCAGCAGTCACACAGGCACAGATTTGACAAGTACTGCTGTGCATTAAATATTCAGCAGCAATTTCCTCCACATTTGAAATAATACCTTGAAATGTTAATGCGCTCTCACCGCTTGTATTAAGTGGAAAGCATCATGAGATGCCGGTGTTTGAGCCATGCTGCTGCAGACTGTGGTGTGTTTAAACCGCTCTTCAGGTGAAAATGATAACCTATCCCAAAGAACTGCAGCCCCAGCTAAACTGCTGGGTCAAGAAGAGAACGCTCTCCTTGACCCAACAGTCTCATGTGCCAAACACTAGTTGACAGAAATGCTGACAAATTTTCAAATGACACACAAACAGGTTTTACCAAATTTTTAGAAGCACAAGTGTACATGTGGATGAATACACAGATACACACAAGGAAAATATGTGACACAGACAGACACTCAAGTGTCACCTGTGACAGTGATTTTCATTAGATTCATGGTGGTTGGCATGTTGACAGTTTCACCAGCATCCTGGCCTCTAAATGTGTCTATTACCAGAGGATTACACAAGCCTAGGGTTTATACAGTGACAGCCATGATCTGATATCTGCTGCCATTAGCCTGGCCTCACCCAGTAGGTGCCTCTTCAACCTGATCCTGCCAGAGAAACTGCGATGTTATCAGGTTCAGAGATGCCTCCATCAACTGATACACCCTGTGGATTAGGAGGGGACTTGCCACCAGCTGTTCTGCGGTGAGGAAGTATTACAGTTTGTCTGCAGAAGTTGACACGGCGCAAAAACTATATTCATGTTCTGGGGTTTGCATAACATGTGAATCAAGTTAATTATAATTTTCTTTCATACTTCGGCTAGAATTACACACAAAATAAACTCCTGTTCAGATTAATTCGGTGGGCCCTCCCCCCCCCCCCCCCCCCCCCAGACTTCACTGGATGACTTCAAATATTAGTGATATTTTATGACAGGGTTTGCAACACGTTTTTTTCTTTTTGTCTGTGGGATTGGATTTCCAGTTTCAGTAACCACTGAGGAGCTTTTGTTTGGCAAAACTGGGACAAAAGTCTAGCTTCAGAGTCAACCAACCTGTAAGACTTTACTGTAGTTGTGCAACACTAGTGGTCATACTGGAATGTAGTAATGTTAGTTTTTATGATACTGATAAAATTTTGTAGATTTGCTACGCTAAACAGTGCAGCACATACTTCAAATATATATAGAGGCCACTTGTGACATAAGCGCATATATATCTAGTATATTATAGTAGTATTTTCTGTACGCTTATCCAGTAGGGGGAGGGGGGGGTTTTATTAGGGGGGGGGGGGGGAACGGGGAGGTGTTTTGTATATCTATATATATATAGATATATATAGATATTCAACCACGACGCAAGTATGTAGAGCCACATGTGCATACTGTAAACAAAATGGGTTTTCATTGGTGCACTCACTGCAACTATAAACACCTCAAACTGGGTCATTTTAAGACTTTTGTTATTGTTTTTATTTATTTTTCAACCGTTAGGAAGCAGAAGAAAGGCTGGTATTAAACATTTTCATAAATGAGACTGATTTGTAGAGACCAGATATAATAAATGGGTTAGACAGCTATAACAAATGAACAAATAAGCATTTTTCTTTCATTTTATAAACTTTATCATCTTTTAATGTAGTAATTTGGTGCAACAGTATTAAATCAGATTGTAGTCTTAATGCGCACTCCTAGTCTCTGTGATGGCAGTGGTTTGTGCCTAGTCACTGTTACTAGTCCAGCTGCTGTAAACATCTGCTCAGTCAGAGCAGATGTCAGCAAATATGGTCACATCAGCCTTACCAGTCCAGGAAATCTGTGAGCGGAGTATTAGGTAATAGCCACCAGAATATTTATTCTCATAACTAATACAGTTTATCACATTTTTTATGCATTAGCAATGCAACTTAAGTTTTAATTTCAGTGCTGAGCCAACCAATAGCCAGATGGTTTCCCTATTTTTGTTGATCAATGCAGCCCTTACAGGTGGATCTGCTTTATATTTCCTATAGTTGCATTATATGTACCTCATTTTATGCTTTATCTGTGACATTTTTTTACCTAAAAATGAATGCTTGATATCCCAAATTAGAAGTGAAACTGTATCATAAAGCTACGTGACTTTTCTCATTAGTCAGCCCCAGTGGCAGGTTATATTCTTTAGATCAGTCATTCTGCGGAGATTCAATAGTCTTTCAGATGCTGTGGGAGAAATCCTGACCAGGACTTGACATGTTTGTACTAAGAGCTCCAGAAACAAAGTATTTAGCCTGCATATTGCACGTTTCTCAATTAACACCAACAGTGGAGTGAGAGGTGGCACCAGGCAAGGGCAGCTGGGATATTAATTAGCTATCCAGAAAGGGCCCTTTGCACATCTTGCTTCATGACAACCTCACTGACACATCTGGCCTTTGGGTGGCGCAGAGGGGTTTGTCGCAGCAAATGACAGTGACCTCCTCAGTGCTCCAATCCCCTACCACCTCCTAGTGGAATTGATTAGGCATAATTGGAGGGAGTCAGAAGCTGAGGCAAGTGGTGCTAAATAAATTTGGATAGTGTTAATTGCAGATTCCGCTGTGTCTGTGTGTGGTAGTGTGAGGGGTAGAGAAACACTTAGCCACTGGCTGACAATGGAGGATTAATTGGTCCCCTCCAATGAACATAATTAGACTGATTGTTGGGAGAGATAAAGTGAAGGTTTTATGAGTGCCGCAGCACTGTCAGCGCTAAGAATGTCATCCCTCCTCCTCCTCCTCTCTCCAATCCCCCTTCTGTGGCACAGTCGCCTGTACAAAGTTAATGCTCCTTATTTCTCTTTTAGCTGTAAGGGAGTTGAAATCCCTCCACACAGGGAAGGAGTAGATCACAGGTTCATGGTTACTGAGCCCTACAGTGATAACATCTCTTCAGGGGAACAGCCCAATCTTCTGTTCCAGTTACAGTACAGTCTATGTATCCATGGTCTTTGATTACACTGGTTATTGAGTTTTTATAGATCATAAATACAAAAAGCAAGAGAGTCCTCTGCCTGATGGGGGAGCTACCATGCATCTAGATGATTAAAGGGACTTTTGTCAGCCATCTACACCATATGAAACCAATTGTAGCAGGAGTTCATTCCTGCCCCAAGTGGAAATGATTTGGGAGCCCCTGAACATTACTCAAGCTTGGCCCAGACCATCCATGACAAAAACAGCAGTGACTTGTGAGACTCAAGGTCCCATCATCGCCTCGGAAACTCAATAAGGTCGATCTGGTGAGAGCACAGTTCTGACAGAGTTCCACTGGATGGTACCCAGGTCTCTCAAAGAGAGAGGTGGTCTCCCTAGACTGTTTCAAAGGGAGGGAGTAGCGAAAGGAACAGTACATTTGACAAGATTTGTCAGTGGAGGTTAACAACAAATGACTGTATTATAGTTGCTACTATAAATATGTCATGAGAAGATTAGATGAGGAGCAGCAAATGGAGGAATCAAAGAATCTGTCTGTTGCTTTCAGGATTTATGTTTTGCACTTTATGGGATCAGAGTTTGACAAAGCAGGTGCTGAGCTATCCAGAGAGAAAAAAACAAAGATGAAAGAAGGTCTTGAAAAGAAAAGACAGTGTTGCATTATTTGATTAACTATTTGGCAGACAGTCAAACTGTCTGCTCATTTAAGTGATATACAATAATGCCAATATATAATTATAATGTAATGATTGCCATAATGATGAAGTTTTCCAGGGTTCTTTGACCTAGAATATTCTTTTCTACCTCTTCATTGTTCATGCATTTCCTGTTTACTTATCTGTCCTATATAAGTAATTAAGCAGTTTCTACTGTTAATCACTGATTAATTTAATCTCCTACATTTCTTTCCTGCTTTACTGTGTGGTGAAATCTGTTTAATTAGTAAATACGTTTATGGTTTTTCTTCACTATCAAATTAAGTACTGCTTGTTATTTTCCTTTTCTACCCAAGAGGTACTTTAAGGCAGTACAGTAAAAAAAAAAAAAAAAAAAAAAATGACCTTACTTGTTCAAACCATCCTCTGAAGTCTTCAAAGAAATGGAAACATCTGCACAAATGTTGTTTCCATGGACACCTGTCATGTTTCTGCGTTGCTCTGAATGACAAAACAATGTTGGGTTTCTGACCTCAACCAAAGACTTAAAAGTTCAGCTTGCTTTCCTGACTGACAAGCAGGCTGCCTGGGGGGGTTGGCTGAGTTGAGCAGGGCCGCCGTGGGCTGGGGGTTGAAGACCTTGACTCCTGCACTCGCAGTGTGATGGAGAGACTTGGCCTTCCAGCTAGACAGAGGCTTCTGCTCAAAGCCGAGGTACCTCAGGGAGACATTTTGACGCATGATGGGTGGAATAAAATAAAACAAAATGGGATCAACCCAAGCTGCAGCAGTTATTGGTGAAGTGGGGGTGCTAGCTGTAGCCCTCTGGCAACATTCAACCTAAGGCTAGCTTTGCCTTCTATCATCCATGTTTTACTATATGGAACTCCCACTGGTGCCCTGAGAGAAAACGGCCTGTTTTAAGATGTTCAGAAGAAATACTTGCACATCGGCATATCCGTTTTAACTCAGCTGGGCATAAAATGGGGAAGTGGCTCCCCTTTGATGAGAACTCACTGACCTTGGCAGGAACTCTGAAAGAATGCAGCCAGATTCTTGGCTTTAGTATTTCCCTTTTGTGGCTTATTTTTAACATGCAAGTTAGGTTTTGTGGTCATTGACTTCATCTCCTTTTAAAATTATATCAGCATGTTCAAAGGCAGTTGTAGTTGATCAGCATACTCGTGTTATGAATTTACTATTTTCTTTCTCTGCTTTGTCATAATCTATCATACTGTTGGTGACTGCTTGTGAACTCTAGGCTGTTATGAGAGAGGCTGGAGTGTACTGTGACAAACTATTTCTTCCATAGATGGTTTATGAACATGCTGTCTAATAGAAGGAAATAGGTTGGTGTGTAATTTCCAACTCACCCCAGTATCCTCATTGATGGATTGCTGCCTCTTAGTGGTTCTTTCTATCAGAATAGAGAAGTGGGGGAAACAAGGAAGAGAATGTGTTCACTAGAGAAGGCCATCTTATCGTTTTGTCTCACAAGTTGTTTTACCTTGGCCGCTTGGTGGCTCACACCTGGCCTCAGTGGGTTTGTGACTGCTGAGGGTTGGCCGAGAAGTCACGGCCACAGATTAACTCTGCTATTTATGGCCCAAGCTCGTCTAACTGCTGCCCCAGAGATGGGAAATATTGCTCACTTAGCAGGATTACTGGGTGCCGTAATGCCCCAAAGGCCTGGTTTATGGCAGGCCATAAATGTTCCCAGGGAGAGGCAGCGAGAGTCGGATTGATTAGCGCTCTGGTGGAAAGTCGATCTGTTACCCACGCCCCACTGGGGAACACTGTGATGGATGCTTCCAGGATGCGGAGAGAAGCACTGAAAGGGAGGAGAGGGCACTTTTCTCTGCATCACGCCAGTCCTAGACGTCCCCACAGTGACACAAGATGGAGGGCTCCTATTGCTTGCAGGGCCGCAGGAGGTTGTCAGGCAGTCGCAGAGCTATAGCCACTCTATGCAACAGCCCTTTGCCATCCCACTGGCAGACAAATGGAGAGGCGACCTTGTCACATGCCGCCATTTACCAAAGTCCCCCTTGATACCTTGCATCCCCCATACATATGTCATTTCAAAAGATAGACCTCACCTACACGCCACAGCCCCTATGGGCCAATCATTTGCTGCACTCGAAGGTAATGTGCATGCTACAAAAGACCCTTTTTACCTTCACTGGATGTCACTGCTGCCTTTGTTCAGGAATGTATTAATGTAGTAATATGCAATTTAATAGTGTTTCAATTTAATTTGTGTTTCAGTTTAGTGTTACTGTAAGATTCAAAACAAGAACCACAGGGTTCTCTTACAGTATGTCATTTGGTATATGCCATCTGCCTGACTGTCATTCCGAGAAGATGGACCAGAAAAGAAATGAACATTGATTCTGGAATGATAAAGAGTTGTTTGCCATTAAAACTGTCTCAATACCATCATTGATATGACAATGTTATTCTCAGTCACTCCTTGAGAAACATTTTATGCACACTAATATAAAATGTGCAAAATAATAGCAACATGTTTGGACATCGTGCACCACAGTCCACTTCTGTTTTGAACATAAAGTCAAATAGAACTTTTCAGATATGAACTAGTTTCTTTGCTTGGACAAAGATGTCACATAAAATGTTGAGAATGTTGCAGCTGAGTTACCTTATTTCAAATATGGACTCCAAAAAACTTTGTTTTGGTCTCTATTTGCTCTTATGTAGAAAAAAAGTATTTAAAAATCCATGTATCGTTCCATTTTTAATGCTATTCGCTTTAGAATTGGGGTAGCAGTCTAAGCAGACACCCTTTTCCCAAGGAACCTCCTCCAGTTCTTCAGAGTCTCTCCCAAGCCAGTCAGGAGACATCATCATGTCATGGGTGTGCCCTGAGGCCTTCCTCCTGACTAACATTAACATTTGTCATCATCTATTAATTAATTTGAGCGTTCAGCATTTAACAGCTCAGTTTACACAGCATCCATAAGAACTAAATGCCAGAGGCAATGAATGCTACAAATAACAGCATGAGAGCTAAGTGGTGGAACACAATGTACTAGCCCCCGCTCCCCAGGTAGTGCTGATTTCTTTCAACAATGGTGCTATGCTCACTGCACCTCTCACCTCGTCCTTCTGGCTCCCTGCTGTTCCTCAGTCTCCTTGACTTGCCTTCACAGTTGGACTACAGCTGCCCTTATACAGGCCTGTCACTGGCTCAGATTCCTTCCAGATGTGACATTGTCTGGATCCCTACATGATTTGACTTATGTGATTTGCAAAGATTTATCTATGAACATTTGAGCTTTGTGCACACATTTACTTCTACATGCACTGTATGCACTATCCAGAAGAAAAAAGCATCTCGGTGTGTAAATGCCACAGCATCAGCAAACCGCTTTCATATTAGCTGTGGTGGTATGCAATACGATGAAAGAGATGACCAAAATGAGCTGCACATGAAGTTCTGCTCTTAAAGACATTTTGTGTGCCTTTGTTTGTTGTTTCAACTGATGCAAAAGTATGATATGTTATTCAAAGTCTGGAAGCTCTGGGGAATCTGCCTTTCATTCTAAAGCTAAATCCCCATGACTTACATCTGCTATTGAATTACTAAAAGAACATAAGCAGGTGTTTTCATTTTGTCTCAAACTGTGCTTGTGTGTCAACTCTTGCCCATAGAAAAATTCCTCCTCTCCTCTCCTCTCCTCTCCTCTCCTCTCCTCTCCTCTCCTCTCCTCTCCTCTCCTCTCCTCTCCTCTCCTCTCCTCTCCTCTCCTCTCCTCTCCTCTCCTCTCCTCTCCTCTCTGTTCTATTCATTCTATTACCCATCCAAACTCATTCTCACCTACAAGGGTATATTATAACCAGTTTAATTGTGGTTATTTTTCCTGCACTTAAATTCTTAATTCATGGTCTTCCTTTGTCTCTGTAACTGACAATCCAAGAGTTTTTCACCACAGTGTGGGGTAGGAGTTGCTTTTCTTGTTTAACATGGTAAATCACAAGGGAGAAGGAAAAAGCCTGTCACCCAGATAAAGCTGATTACAGTGCTTATCAGATACATGCAGATAATTATGGTCGTAATGCAAATGGAACAGCAGTCAAGATAAGACAAAGCCTCTCCACCATCAAAAAGCATAGCAGGTGATGAAGAGATAGAGCATCGTAAAACAAGTACCCAGCAACTGTTTCTGGTAGACAAAGACTAAACAAGCATGGCATGAATTTACATAGCATGCCACGTTCCAAAATTAGCTAGCCAATAAGTACAAAAATCCCTGAGGTACTGAAAAGATCTGGCCAGCGAGTCGTGTAGTTTTTTTTTTTTGTTGCTGTTATTTTGTGTTTAGATTGTCTCTTGAAGTGTTTGTTTCTTCATTCCTTGTGAAACGTTTACTTTTCGTCTAAGCCTTTACTGGGATGACTTACCATTGCTACTGTTGTAAAGTAGTGAAACAGTCTTTGGCTAACAGCGGTAAGCCTACAAGGGCCTGGACAAACTTTTCTCTCTTAAGCTTACAGGCACGGTGTATTATTTGGTAAGATTCCAAGCCTCTGTTGCACTGAGTAACAGGCTGGGGCCCTTACTGTCACTCATCACCTCTGACACCATGCACAGAGATCTCCATGGAATTAGTTGGATTTTCTTATGTCAGTGAAAAACGTTTTCTGGAGCCATCTGTTATGCTGTAACATAAGCCCTTGTTGCTGATCTGGTTTGGTATTGAAATCTGGCAGTTACTGCATGATGTTATCTGAATTTCTAACTCAGGGACACCAGCATAGACCAGAACAGATAAGGTAAAATTCCACCAAACCAAGCCATGGAGATCAAACCAGAAGAGATGAGAACCAGATAAGAACTCAACAGACTTCATTTCATTTCAGAAGACTATTGTCTTTGCTATGTTTTGTTGCTGCAAATTTTTCTTGTTGGTCACTCGTTCACATACCTGCCAGATACAGAAAACCTTCCGTCCAAGATGACGTGATAATATGCAGAGATCTTGTAAAACTATCATGCCAAGTAATTTGCATGTACTTCAGCTTCCTCAGCAAATCTAGTGTCCCAAATTACAGTAAACCAACTTTACTTAGTTTAGCAATCTCTCAATCCCACTGCATCAGCTTTCAGGTCAGCTGAATACTCACTTTACACTTACAATGGTTACCTTTCACAAGAGAAAATTTCAGGTTTGATAATAAACATAATCTGCATATTGTTTATGTGTTTTCAAAGGGATGATCTGAGATATCAAAGTGAAAAACTGTATTCAGAGTGCATGCAACTGTAAAGTGAACTAATATGCTGTAGTAAAACAGCACAGCAAAATGCTGATGTCAACCTTGTTAAGACATGACTTGGAAATAAGCCACTGCCATGTAAACAAGATGCTTTCATTTATCACCATATCTTAAATAAGCTCATATTTATAGTAAGCAGTAAGTCAATTAAGTTACATGGAGTAACTTAAATGCATTATGAAGACGTGTGCACTTTAATAAGACAACTGCTCTGCTCTGGAGTTTTTGCAGACTTTTGAGACACGTTCAGATGTTGCCAAATGTTTTATGATGCCTGCATAAGTGCTGCATTTAATAACGACTGGGAACTTGGAATTCCTGGCTTACAGTTGGGATAAAGCAAAGATAACACCACCCAAAATCACATTTCCTTGTTGGGAACTTGAGTGAAGATTGACAACCCTAACTTCATTGCTATAAATAATTCCCAAGGAAAGCAGCTTACCAAGTAAATGTCAAAATGCATTCTTTTATTGAGGGAGAAAACTTTTTGTGAATGTCTGTTTCAAGGGATATGGACATAATGACTATGAATGAGTACAGAGATTGCAATATTATATGGATCAAATCCTTTACAAGAGTGTGCATAAGCGTAACGTAAGGAATATGTATGAAAATGGACATCTGAAACCCATTTAAAGACATTAATCAGGAATATTGTCCTCTTCAGGATAAAGTCAGCTGTCAGAATTTTGCTATAGATGACAATATGCAGTATGCAGTACTGACTGACATGCGAAAACGTGAATATGAAGTTCACTTGTTTGCCTGACTGAAAATATCATTATGTGAATTTATTCAAACGTTTCTATAAATTTCACCCGTTGCCTGCCTTTACTGATTTATAATTTTAGAATGCCTTATATGTTTTATTAGATTACAGGTTGGGACTCTGGGCTGGTCAGCTTAGCACCTTAACTCTTTTAATACAGAGTTATTCTGCTGCATTGTATGATGTTGTCTTGCTGAAACAATCAACACCTCCCCCAGGGGGAAACAAAAAAAGCCAGTCTGGATTGCAGCATGTTCCAGTTGCTCCAAAACCTGCATATATCATTTAGCATCAACGGTGCTTTTGGAGATGCACAAGTCAGTCACACTCATTGGGTCTCATTCATTAAACGTTCGTAAATTTACGAACAGATTTACTCGTAAAGGCCTACTCCACTAAAAACTTACTCCGGATTCAGGAACGCGTGACATTGTGTTCAGGAAACTCAGATTTGATCATAAACACATGAGTAGATCATGAATGCCAAACATTCGTAAACCTAAACTAAAATTTTATTTCTTAAAGCTTTCTCTTTTGAATCTCAGGAGACAGAAAAGAAATTTAATCCCAGGCTCATTCAGGTTTCAAATCGTTCTCATGAATGTTTCTTTTGTTTCTCCTTAAATTCATCAGGAGAATTAGTCTTATTTGAGACTTACTGCAGACATCTTGAGAATTATTTGAGAAATGGGTTGAGATCTCCTTTTGAACTGGAAGTGAGACTAGGTTGAGATTTTGTGCAACTTTTCTAGCTGGAGACAAGGTTGAGAAACAGAGAAGTAAGACATTGTCTCATTTAGCTCTCACGTGGATCTCACATTTGTTGTGGAGAAGTAAATGAGACCTTTAAGAGATCTCTTTTCCAAAATTATTTTCCTCTGGGCAGTTGTTTGCATAAATCTCCGTCCATGAATCAGCAATGAGCTCCATAGACGGAGGTGCAGATTGACACCTCCGGCTTACCTGTCACGGCACAAACAGAGAGAGAGAGAGAGAGCGAAAGAACTTCCCTGGAGCAGAGATAGAGATTACTTTGAGTGAAGTTGAGTTAAAAAACTCAACTTCATGCGTGTTTCATCTGAATCTGTCCATAATAGAACGTAATATGAACTGAAATTTAGATTTTTTTTTTATTTATTTTGTTAGTACCTACTAACAGAACGGAGCTACTAAAATGTTGATGAATGCAAGATTCATGTAAATTTATGTCTACGAACAGTTTACACACAAATACGCTCTGCTCACGTTTCATGAATGAGACCCATTGGGCCTACTGGAAATGACATTTGTGACATTTGGGTCTTGTGTTTGTTGTATATAATTTTTTCATTCTTTTGATGCCTAGTTACATTTCTAAACAGTTATTTTGTTTGCCTTCATGTTTATCAGGCTTTGATCATCAGCAAAGCTTGATGAACACCAGCTTTGGTCTTTGTCATAAACCAGCTGAGATCTTTCAACATTTTGCATCTCATCACTTTGTTATTCCTACTAAGCGGGCTTAGATGTGCCATTGATCTGACCCGGATGACCAGGTATTCATATCCCTGTAAAAACACACTGAGAATTGAGATGTAGAGCAATGTGCCATGTTATGTTTGCTTTCTGAGCTCCCTAAGGCCTGGCTTTCCAGCTCCATTTATCAGTTGTGTTTGCACAAGGGGGTAATTTGTAATATTCGCACAGGGCTTTAGAGATGGAGCAGAGGGACAAAGGGTAGAAATGGAAAACAACGGATCAAAACTGCTGCAAAAGTTATTATCCAAGATGGCGCCACGTACGGACGCCTCAGAGTTTCTCTCCTCCCTGTGGATTCTGATTCACTGCTTTCTTTATCTATTCATGAATGAATTGATGCATATTCATTCATTTAGGTTACTTACCTGTGACTTTATTAATTTAAAAAATTCCGTGCCAAATATAGTTACTTGCAGATATTCAGTTCAAAGAAAAAAAGAGAAAAAAAACATTTAAAGTCTTTCAACTATTGAATACTCACTGCTCGCTGTCTGCAGTTAGTTTGGGATTGGTTTCAATAAAGATGGAGAAAAGAAAATGACAGCAAAATATACAAGTCAGTCAGTCAGTCAGTCATTTTCTGTACCGCTTATCCAGTTCAGGGTCGCGGGGGTTTCTGGAGCCTATCCCAGCTATTAACAGGCGAGAGGCGGGGTACACCCTGGACAGGAAAATATACAAGTCTAAAACAAAATTGTGAAATTTTTAGGCCAGAATGCAGATTTCCATTTTAACAGTTAGAAAAGTTTAAAACGATGTGTACTACTTAATGGACTTAAGGAAGACTTGAAAGTATGTAGTATGGCCAGCTAGTCCATTCTTTGACCTCACAAGATATTGGCATTCACCAATCTCTGAGAAAACATATGAACAATTTTACGTTCTATGAATATATTTGTGAATCTGACAGAAGATTTTCATAAACAAAACTTATGAAGTTAAACTTTAGAACAAAATTAAGAAGATTCGTAAGACAATTTTGGTGAATGAGGCCCATTGCGGGCTAGAGTTTAGGATTAAGCTATAAATAGGACAAAGTAGTTTTCTGACCTTAGAAATGTGCATCACATGCTAGCTACTAGATGTCAACGCACCGACTGCTTTGAAGGTGCACTGTGGCCAGTTCATCAAAAAAGATGCATCAAGGAAGAGAGGAAAAGACAGAGAGGCGGGCACAGAGAAAGATATACTGTAAGATGAGTCAACAATGAACTGACTTTTACCAGCTGAAGAAAGCTCATATTATAGGTAGGATGCAAAATGGATGCTGAATTAGCTAATTTGGCATCCATCTGCACAGAAGTTCAATACTGCTTCTTTACAACACTGGATCTGGCCTTTAGCATGTTGTAATGTCACTTCTTTTTCGAGTCCATCTCAGTTTAAGCTGCATTTAGTGAGTTATTCACAGATATTACACAGTAGTGAACCATGTTAAATAACGTGTAAATTTTCATTCCCTAACTTCAGTTAAGTTTTTACATTTTTTTCTTTGTAAAACTGTTGTAAAATCTCTCATGAGTATGATAGCTTTATTTTGTACCACTTCCTCTCAGACATGAAAGTTTGTTAGATTTTGATCTGAACTACTATCTTACAAATATTTGCTTTTAATCAAAACAGCTCATTTGATATGTGAATAACTAAATGCTGTCAGTCTGATGTCTATGCATAGCTTTCAGGATTTAATTGTCATGCAAGAAGAAAAAAAATAGTCAAACCATCTCAGACTTACTCTACCTATTATAAATTGTTATAGAAATGCCCATATTCGTCATCATCTGTTAAAAGGTAGGAAGAAATAATCTCACAGAAACCAAGTTTTAACAGGTTAACTCACACCTACAGCTAAAAAAAAAAAAAAAGAAAGAAAGAAAAAAAGAAAATCTGGAGCAACATCAACAGTGAAAATTCATATATTGTCATTGCTAAGAAAAACACAACTGTAAGTGTATGTGGTGACCTGGAAAAAAATAGTCTTGTGATGTTTTTATCACCATAATATGTTGAGATCAAAGTAACTTTACTCTATAAAGAAATGCAGACATGGTTTCTGCAGAATTTGATGATGAGAATGAAAGCGGGATGAGGATGAAGAGCCTTTCCATCCATTGAGGGTCACGTAGATTGGCAGTTTTATTATATCTGCGACAATGGCTTCAGCAGAGAACACCAGACTGATAGAAATCACAGAGTGGTGAGGTTTTCGAGGAGTGGGGTCTTATGGGAGTAGTTTTCCTCACGCTACTGCTGCCCCTCCCTTTGTTAAAATTCAATTGCTAGATGTGCTGCAAAGTTTGTTTGTTTGTTTTTTCTAAAACAGGTGCGCCTAATGCTAAGCACCACTTTAGAGTTGGGAGTATTAGACATTGGTCTTGACTGTTAACCCAGCAAAACTAAGGTAATGTTAAGCAGAGTCAGACTAACATGATGCTAGCGCATTGCTTTATTTTATTGATTTCTCCCATTAGAGCTTTAGCAATGGTTTTAGGCCAGTTGTTCTCTCTTTATTTCAAGGCCTGACCTGCCTGAAGATGAGGTTAGATGGGATTTGTAGAAAAAAAAGGGATTGTTCAGTCACAGAATAGCCTCGGGGGAGGTTAGTCATCTTCCTGCATCAGCATTTGAGACACAAATGTCCACAAACCTTGCAGTGCCACCCAGCGTCCATCATAGACTGTTTATTAAGGCATTTGTTTGGTTCAGAATGGTCTCATTAGCTTTCCAAGTTATTTGTTTTAAACTCTTGCTCAAATTGGCTTTGTTTGCTTATTGTTGTTAGTCAAGTGCATGTGTCTTGCTACAATCAGTAATGATGCCTTGGAGTCAGTGGGTGTATTGGATTTTTTTTTCATCATCATAGCACAGAAAATGAATAGCATGAGAAGTTACCACATTACAGTCATATCAAAATAAAACTACATGACAAGACAGCTGTGCAGAGGACAGCAACCCAGATGTTACCACAGAAACGCACAGAGTCAAATCCAAACTATAAAAGCATGCTAGAAGACAGATAACGTGCAGGAAGGGAAATATAATGAATGCATCGAGTCCATGCCAAAAGTTTGTCATCTATCTGCCTTCATTGTCGTTTAATATTATTCTGTCATGAAAGCAAGAAATTACATAGTAGTTTGTTTTATTGTAAGGTTGTGTGTGAGAGTGAATGGGTTTTTATGTAAAATGCTTAAATAAGGTATTAACCTCCATGATTAGTTGGTGCTGAATATTTACTGTTTTACTTGCATGGTAAATCTGTCCAAATGACCACCTTACTTATATCGTATGTTTGACAGTTCAGGACCTGCTCTGAAAAGTGCAGTCCCTCAGGACAGCTGATCATGCTGATTATTGGGGTTGCCCAGTTGACAGATCATCCTCATCCATCCTGCAGACCTCTGTCCAGCTCCGAGTCCAGGCTAAGACTTTGAAGGCTAGCTGTTGAGATTCAGCAGACAAAATCCTCCTCTGGGGAGCTGACATCATTAAAGCTGAGAGCAGATCCCACCTCCTCTCCAGCTTCAGCAAGGGAAGAGGAGGGAAAAAAGAAAGAGAGAGTGATGGAGAGATGAGGAGTGGAGGGCAAGTTTAAGCAATGCAAGGTCAAGATTGCAGCACAATTACTCCGGTAGCATCGTGCCTTGGGAGGCCAAAGCCCCTGACTTCTCACCCTGCCAAGGTCACCCGGGCCACCCCCCCAGACAATTAGCCTCCCAATATCCTCCTGTCATTTTCTCATTCACCACTCACCTCCATCTCTCTTCTAAAACTCTTTCTCCTCCCCCACTCTTCAGTACTTCATATGCTACAAGTTTGTTGCTGCTGTCGGTGTTAGTTCTTTACAACTCTGCACCCCCTAAAAAAAGCTGCATTGTTCTCAACAGAGACAACAGCAACACGCTGTTTTCTTTCTGTCAGTGTGGATGCTCTTCTACATTTAGGAAATGTTAAAAAAAAAAAAAAAAACTCTAAACTCTCCAGGTATAGGTCAAATAGAAAAAAATCACACCAAATAAACAAATATGTTTTTAATTTCTTTGTTTTTATGTTTACTTTTTTTATTTCTTTTAAATAACAAATATATGCACTGGCTGGATTTGATCGATCCAGTGAAATTAAAAAAAAGCAAAACAAAGCTTTTGGTATCACTCAGTCATGTAACAACAATTGGGTAACATCTAATCATGAAGTCCAATTAGTTTCCTAGAGTTTTGCTGCACATATTTACTCGGGATCAACTTATACAGATTTTTTAGGGACTGATACTGATACTGATATTTTCTCATCAGCCGATGGCCGAGACAACCTGCCGATATTTGGGGCCGATACTGCATTTGACCCCAAAATTAATATAATGAAGGGCACAGTGATAACTAATTTTAAAAACTCTTTAAAGATAAAAAAAAAGAAACAAAGCACTTGAAATATGTATATATAAAAGAGAAACGGTGCACTATTGGCCAATACATCCGACACGTCGGCCGATGCTGATACCAGCAAAAAAATACAACTATCAACCTAAAATATTAGCTAGTAGATGTATCGGTCCGTAATATTTACATTTGGACACTGTTTTTCTTATACAATGTGTTTTGTAATTGGAAAAACAAGAAACAGCCTCATTTGAGGAATCATGCCAATTAGAATGAGCTGTGAATCTTTCTTGTAAGCTTATTAAATCATTATTATCCCTATTAACACAACTGACATGATCCTCTTCTTCCAGCTACATTGTATGTAGTGCACAGGCACTGCAACAAGCAGAGACTGTCAGATCATTTCATATCATGAACATGCTTGCACCCAAATACGCACACTTACAAGCTTGCACACACACGCGCACTCACACAAGGCATTATTGTGGATAAGGATTCAGATATCGAGGCTCAAATCCCAGCACATGTCAGCATTTTGAGGGATCATATAGATGCAAATGCAGCCATGTAATTGCAGGAGCAGTAGATCTGTGCTCTCAAGGCTGCATGCTGTCATGTCAATGGCTGATTCCATCTGCTTTTCATCATTTCTTTCTCTTTTTTTTTTCTTTTCCAAGACCCGATTTCCATACCAATCCAAAGCTTTGGAATCCTCTCATCTTATCTGCTCTCCTCCCTCCTTTTCCTCCTCCACCACCTCCTCCTGCTCCTCTTCGAAGTTCTCCAGCAGCCTATCTCTTATGTCCTCGCAAGAATGATGGAACTGACAGCAAAGAGGCAGATGTCACAGCTGAGCACCAAAATGACAGGGAGGAGGCCTCCTGCTTAGTTTCTGTTCTCCTCACTCCTCTCCTCCCATCCAGCTCCAAGGTTCCGACTATGCTTGCCTCACTTCTTTCTTATCTGACATGCACAAGGTCTTTTCATTAGTTCGCACTGCACACCTTCCACACCCCACCCCGACCTCCCCTACACCCCCATTCAGTCTACTGTTGGTCTTTCTCACAGAGAGGAGTCTGTCTTCTTACTGCCTCTTTTGACCTCCCTTAAGTCTCAGCAGTTGTTTTATTTTTTTATATTTCATATGAGCGAGCTGTGTGCATGCTGCATGTGGGCTGAGGGGATTTTAAACTTCACTTATTTAGACCTGTATACAGACATAAAAGCCAGTGTAAAGGTAGTTTGGTGTGCTACTAATCTGCAAGTTTGTTGCAAATCAGGTGAGTAATGATCCCTTGGTTGACAAAAAGTTGTCTTTTTTTTTTTTTACTTTTTTGTATTACCCAGATTTAGAGGGATATTCCATCTATAAGCCATCTTAAGCTACTTTCCCACTGAAATTAACACGTTCAAGTGTGCTTTTCAAACGTGCATCAACCCGCTCATAATTGGCATTTGCTCCTTTCTTGGACTCTGTGCCCACCGCTGCGTCTTGCACGTTGATGATGCCAGCTGTGCGACAGAAATCAGGAATGTAAACAGTGGAGATCGAGTCAGGCTGTAGTCAAGTGCTTCCTTATTGCACCTTTGTCCGTCCTCAAAGTGGAGTAAAACCAGCCAATGATTTTCTTGTTCAGATGGAATGCATGTGATGTGAATTTGTGGCCGAAGCAGAGTTGTTTTGGTATTTTATATGAGAAGCGACTGGCGCGATGTCACAATGTCGCCACGTACAGCCCAACGTCATCACGTAAATTTGCGGGACGACCAGGGTCTGGTTTTCCCACTGCATGCTGATCGGAGCCGAGCCACTTGAAGGCGATTTTAAAGCGCATCACTTGCCGAGTCGTTTGACACGGGTCGATGAGCCTTTCCCACTGCCACTAAAAGCCGATTGTTCACAAGTTAAAACGTCTTTTTGACCAGTGGGAAAGGGGTATTAGTTAGTTTGTAAGGGGTAAGGTCTGGTAAGTGATCAACCTTGATGACCAAATGATGCAAATATTCATTCAGCAGTCATAAAGTCCTGCACACAGAGCAGGAAGGTTATTACAAGACAGCAGAGTGGTTTCTGGTGGTCATTTTATCATGTAATTAAGATATGATACTTAACAGCAACAGTGGAGGGAAGCTGACCTTTAAAATTGCAACAAAGCTAGAAAATACTCACAGCATTGCCAGTAAAGCAACATAAAACCTTTGTCTGACTGTAAAAGACCTTCAGGAAGGTGTCGCCAACTGTGCTGTGGTGATCTGTTCGACTGAGCAGCTGGACTGCAAAAATATGATCTTAGTCGGAAATAACCTGATATGTTTGGAGAGGACCGATGTCTGGTGAAGCTATAGCACCTTTGGGCCTTGATGAGCAAACAAGTTAAGAAAAAGGTGCAGGGCTTAGTGGGACGCTCTTCAACTGTGAATTCTGTAGACTTGTGCTGGATTCAGTAGGAAGAGGGATTTTTCATATGTAAATCCTCATATGTACAGCTGTTGACTTAAAGAGCCACATGTTGCCACATGGCTACGAATCAACACAAATAACAACTTTGTGATCAGCTTTGGTTTCTTTTGTTTTGTTTTTTGTTTTTGTTTTTGTTTTGTTTGTTTTCCCTAACTTGTGCTGTCCAGCATCGTAGCACCAGAAGGTTGGCTGCGACGTGGTGCCGGACAAATTTGCTTTGCCAAGGGGAGCTTTTGGAAGGCTTGACTTGATCATTTGAATACCATTTACTTAATTTATTTCTTATTTGTTTATTTCAAATTCTTGTTTACATAATATTTACATATAATCGTCGGACCTGACAGGGACAAAGGAAAAATGAGATAAAGAGTGAACAGAAACTAACATCAGACAATCAACTGCTACACCTGAGCAGAAGCACAACAGAGGACATCCGGTGGCCTTCACAGGGAAACAAAGCTGATAATTATCAAGAGCAACTACAGTATAGGAGACAAACAAGATGAGAGAAACCTGAATCACGACAACAACCAAATCAGAGAAACCACACACACACAAAAACAAACAAACAAACCTTAACAAAAGTAGCTATACACCCACAAGGCAACACAGTGACTGTGTCAGCATGCAGTATGATGAAGAGTGGTCAAAGATGAGTTCGCTTGTGCAAATGCAAGCATGCAGTATGATGAAGAGTGGTCAAAGATGAGTTCGCTTGTGCAAATGCAACCACACCTCTGCAGAGGTCAGAGGCAGACCAGAATCCTAGACCCTGGTGAATCGCAGCCACCACAGGGGGGGGGGGGGGGCAGCACAGGGATTATCACAATATTGTAACTACTCAGTTAATTTGATGCACTTTCAAAGACATTCATTTGAATACAGTTGTTTCAAACTGATGTAAACTGTCTGGTAAACCTGAGACTTCACACTGCAGATTATTTTACTTCACCTTGAATGAAGCCAAAAAATATTCAACTGTCCAAACACTTATAGTCTGGGTTGTGATTTTTACAATTCAGCACACATGCAAGCACACACTCACACACTTAAATCCATATGAATTCGACAGCACACATTTACAAGGATCACGCACACACACACACACACCAACATCGTGCACACACTCCACTCCTTCATCTAGCACATAACACTTCCTCCACAATTTACTGGTAGTGTGTGTGCTATGCAGGCATGAGATAACGTCCCAGAAGTTTTCCAAGGGCAGAACGTGTGCTCAGACATCAGAGGGAAGCTGCGTCGAACCGAAGCTGATTTTCTACATGTGTTGCATCTGCCTTCTATTAAAAAGCCCAGAGCACTCTGGCTGTCTCTGCCGCTCTCGCACTCTCACTCTCTGCTTGCAAACTATCTCCCGACTTGCTAAGACCTCCTCTCTCTCTCTCTCTCTCTCTCTTGCTTGAAAGCTCTTTCTTTTTTATCTCTTTCCACTAAACTTTCAGTTCCCTCTGGGGACCTTATTTGTGGAGATTAGCTTTTGGCACACAGCGCGACAATACTCTTAATACATTAAGAGTGCATCATTATAAGTTCAGTGTTAAATAAGCACATTTGGAGTCATTTCTTCACTCTGTATCATGCTTGCATTGTTGTGTGGTGATTTCTGAAGTTAAAGATTCTGCAGCTGGCTTTAATTGTTGTTGTTAGAGCTGCTTAGCCCAAGTAGAGCCTGATGAATATCCCAGATAATGTTATAAGCCGGTTTTATCTTCCCACAGATATATCAGTGCTGGCATATATGCTGACTGCTAAGTATTGGGATCAGGCAACGCTTACAAAATTGGCAAAGGGCAGTGTCTTTGAGCATTAGTAATTTCTTCACTGCTGTACTCAAATTATAGCAAATGGCTAATCAGACACTTCATTGAACTAACAATGTTTTCACTCTGAAGTCCAGCATACTTACCATTAACTTCCCAGTAGTGAAGCACTCTTTGTGTGTGTATTCATAGACATGTACTAAACTTTAACACCTACCAGAACTTTGACAGTCCATGTTCAACTGTGGCTTTGTAAACCACTGACTCTGTGTGATGCTTTCACAGAGATAAAGTAAAGCTGCCAGAAAGAAACTTGTCTTTCCTGTGAGAACGTCATACGCTATACATATCTTGGTCACAACTATTTTAAAATATACTGCAGATGAGTTTTCATGTTGAGACTCGTGCGTTTTCTTTCTTTTTTTTTTCATCGCAACTGTCAAATGTACATATCCTTGTCTGTCTAGAAATCATCAGTTTTGAGCTTCTTCCAACAGCACATCTCTGGCATTTACACTGAACTCCCCGTCTTCTGTTTGTGGAGGTGTAAAACGCTTCACATCCTGTTTGTTGCAGAATGTTTCCGACAATGGCACATTTAAAAGCTGTCATTAACTGGCACTGTTCTATCATTTATTGGCCATATGGGCCCCAGAAATATAGACCCCATGGAAGAGCAGTCGTTGCCAAGATAGCAACTTAGGGGAATTGAAATAAACAATAATTTAATAAGAAACAGCCTGGCTGGATATCTGTTGTGCTTCTGTTGCCAAATGTTACCATTTCTGAGGTGATTGAAACCTCATGCGAAGTGTGAAAAGAGTTTTCTCTCAAGATATTTGCATTTACAAACAGAAAAGGACTATCTTTCATACCCAAATAAGTCTGTCTGCAATGCAGTGCTTTTGACCTAATATCTGTATATGCTCACACTTGAATTTTGCATTTCACTTGCTGATGATTGTTAGACGGCTGCAAAATGGTCAGCACTGAAGTGAGAGCATATTGATAAGGAAACATAATTTCACCCAGATGTTCCCGTTAATGGCACACTCTGTCGTGTGACAGAAGAACACTTTCTAAAGTTAGTCTGTTCATCAACCACCATTTTTTAATCACTTGCTCATTTCCTTTACCCCACAATCTCATCTTCAGTGTTTTAATTATGTTGTGGTGAATGATAGCTAGTCTTAAGGTGTGTGTGTGTGGTTGACTTGTTAAAAAGAGTCATTTTGCAGCGCTTATGTCGTCTTCAGCTGATAATTATTTCAGATTACATTAGAGGAAATTAAACATTTCTTAAAGTACGTGTGAGGGTGACAAAGTTATCAAGTGCAGGCTGAGGAGAGAGTGTGAATGTTGCACATCCAGAATTATCATTTTTTTGATTGCTAATAAGATCATTATCATGTGTTAAAAAATAATTAGTGGTGTTGGAGCAGTTGAGTAGAATGGCCGTTTTTGTGCTTGGATCAGAGATAGAAAGTTCCCGATGATAAAAAAAAAAAAAAAAAAAAACAATCAGTTATCTTTCAAATTATCAGAATAAAAAATATGACATCATTTATACAAACACATGATGAGACGTGTTTAAAACTATGGACTTGCACTACTGGCTAGAATCCACAACAAATGACAGTGACTATCATGTAACAGCAATAACACTTGTTTTCTATAATTTTGTTAATGGTCCAGTTAACCAACATGTGTATTTACTCATTATTTACACAACACAGTGTTAACTTGCACGTTAAACCATTTAGTGAGTTCAAGTTGTGAAAATCTGTGTTGTCGTACTTTCTGTAATTTCGACATCTGTCTGGACGGCTGATCAGTCCCACCAACAGACTGTTATCGACTGATAAGAGTGTTTACGCCAGCCTTATCTCTGTCCATTTAAGGGGTTATAGAGTTGAGAGTCATAAATGATAAATCCTTTCCACATGAAACTGTTGCAGAAATTGAGCTAGATGCAGCTTGCCTACAGTTATTATAGTCACAGCGTCAAAACATGTTGACCTGCGTGTAAGAGGCAAAGTTTATCTCCCACTTTCAGACATATGAGAGATAAAGTCAATCCTGTGGTTGACATATTGCTAAATGCCACAAAAAAAAGAAAAAAATTCTCATACTTTAGGGAAAAGATATTTTATGTTTTTTGCAGACTTTACAATAGTATATCAAATAATTCCATTGTGAACCATCATATTAGCAACGAGTTTATTTGCTGTACATAAAACTTTAAAAGCATTCATGAAAATATAAAGATATCACAAAAAAATGTATAAAGAGAGAAAAAAATAATTCTGAAATTATATAAAATAACTAAATTAATTCAAAATGATTAAAAGAAACTAGATGAGTGGAGATACCGTGCAGATTTCATGGCTAGGCATTTGAGAAAAGAAATATTTTCAACCTGGATTTAAAAGTGTCTGATAGTTGGTGAAAGTTTAATTTCCACTGGCAGTTTGTTCCACTTGTTAGCAGCATAACAGCTGCTTCTCCATGTTTAGTCTGCATTATTACCTTGTTTTTGTTTTGTTTATAAAGTAAAGAAAGACTGCATCAACATGATTAAAATGGCACTCTTCTTTAAACAATAACTGCTGGACTAATAGCACTCTTACTATTTTGATTTTGGACCAGAATTAATTATTATTGTTTCGTGCAATCTGAGTGACGTCTGTTTGTTTGGAAGACGTGGACAAAGTACAGCTGAGCTTGTGAAATTGTGGGCAAACAATATTATGAAACAACATGCATTTCCGTCATCACCTTGAAAAGTTTTTAGCAATTGAGATAAATAAAGAGATAATTCCTGCTTTAACCTACCGTAATCAAAGGTTTTTCTGACCACACAGAGCAATTACAGCCTTTTATAGCTTGTGTAAAAAAGTTGTTTTACACAAACTTCTTTTGTCTTTTTTTTTTTTTACTCAAAGCAAGGCTTGACTTGCAAATTAAAAAGGGGGGGAAGATTACTATACAAGTAAAGCCCTCAATGTGAACACAGTTTGGAATTTTTATGTAAACTTGCATAAATCCTTTGCAAACTGCTTTTAATGCTAATAATGAAATCTAAGCTGTATGTTTCTACCAGGAAAAGAAAAATAAAAGGTCTGCATAATGTTGACTTCTGTAATAAGGAGCAAAACTCAGATCCACAGCATTGCTCTTGCTTCTCTTCCAATAAGATCATTAGCATTTTGACATCTCTGACCTTATTGTTGTAGCTTTGAGAAGAGGTTGCCTTGAAGTGGGAGTGGAGAAGGAGAGGAGGGGGTTATTGGGGGGGGGGTTCTGCTGTAAGGTCTTGGGCTTATCAGTGCAGGGCAGATACTGTTCATATGGTCCCGGCTGACAGGTGAGGTGTGTGTTGGTTGCAGTTGTCAGTGAACCCTCGGGACAGGTGCTGAGGGATGTTTTTTTGGATATGGGAGCAGGTGCACCTCCCCTTTCCCCTTGTTCTCTGGATCCCCCAGGAGGCATATGGTGGGAGTGATTGGAGAGACCTGAGACCCACAGGGAGTGGTTCTCCTCCCCAGTTCATCTGTTCTAGTCAGAGCCCTGTGGGATGCTCAGGCTCTCCTGAGATCACAGTTGGCTGAAAATCAGGCCGTTGCTTTCAGGTTGACTTCTTTGTTACAGTGTTGGGCGGTTGTGATAGCTGTTAGCTTACACACCACAGCATTTTATATCATCATTTCGGACTAGGACAAATGCCAAATACCTTGTAGGTCACACCCTCTAATTTGTTAGCACCATACCTCATTTGTAAGCAGTGTTTATTTTCATATGCTAACTCCTGTCCTGTGCTGATGTTATTGCTTGGAATAGAGACACCATCTCGCTGTGATTTTACTGCCTCATATTTGTGAACCACCTTACAAATGTGATGTAGTGCATGAATGCAGAGGAGCAGAGCGTTACATGGGCATTTTAGGCCTTGTGTAATATATGTATCCTTTTTTATGTGGTCATTTATTATAAGGCGAGCTCTATGAATAATGTATGATTAAAAAGCATAATGGAAGCACTGGGACTCGTCAAAAGAAAAGCAAAAATCCATTTGCTCTCCCTGTTGTAAATCCACTCGCTTGTCCTTGGGCTAATTTCCAACTTGGGACTTGCTGAGGGAGTGAGTGTATGTCTTGATAGTGAATTCAAGGATGGAGGTGTTGTTTGTGCTGTAAAGTGAGAGCAAGTGATGGAGAAAAGGAGGGAGGGGAAGGAAGAGTGATATGACGCATGAAGAGCAAAAAACAAGAAACACATCTCTCCTCTGATGCGTCTGTCTTTACATTGCTCTGCCTCTGACTGGTTGTGCTGTCTGTCTCTCTCGCCATCTTAGAGCTCCTTCCTCTTGCCTCCGAGCAGCTGCCACTTCTGAGCCTGAAGAAAATGAAGGCAGATGAATCAATTTGGCCTGTGGCCCTAAAGTGCACTTGTCTGTGCCCCAGCTTGGGCGTGAGGGATAATGAGCCAATAGATTGAGCTTGTGCCGCAGCCTAGCACTGAGCGCCGAGGTGCCTCCTCCTGCCACACCACTGGGCCGTCCACACACACACACACACACACCGTTGATGCCTCCCTGAGCAGCAGTAGCAGCTTGTCGCTGGGTTAATAGGGGTGAGGGTCCTTTGCGCAGGACACTTTTCAGAACAAATTAGAGGAATGATCTGTATCCGTCATCTTCAGCCCTTTCTGTATTGCCTTCTCCTTGTCCTGTGCTTGGAAAGCCCAGAGAGGAGCATCGTAGTGCGAGGCAGAAGAGCATCAAGACAGACAGAAAGGAAGGAGCAAGTGGAGGGGGGCAAGGTCCAAGATCCTAGAGTAATGAGGATTGACACTGGGACAAGACTGAGGCATAGCCTCCCTCAGAGCTAATGACAGGTGATGGCAGGCTAGGGAGAGCAAGAGCAGAGTGAGAAGAGCTGGAGCAAAGGGGGAAAAGTGAGGTCAGAACTAACAGTCTCTGATTTAAGGAGGAAAAGGTGGGAGACCACATAGCCATTTAATGCCCCCCACCCCCACCCCCTACAAGTTGAAGGAGGAGGGAGGATCAAAGGAGCAGGACAACAAAGCATCACCCACCGGCCTCTAGCCAGCTCCCTACTGACAAGCTGCAGATTGATCGACACTGCAAGGGCAGTGAGGAAGGGTGAAACGAGAAGGAAAGTTAGCCAAGCCTAGCGTGATCTTATGTGAACCACTGCTATCACTGTCTATGCCTTGGCTAGTCCTGTTTCCACAGGGGGTTTCTGTGACTTAACCCAGGGTTAGCGTAGTATAAATGAGCAGACCTCAGTCAGCATTACTCAACTAGGGGGAAATTAAGATGCTGGAGGGTCCTTTGAAGATAATTAAAGAGCACAGAGCGGCAGCCTCCAGAGACAGACTGCAGACATGTTCAATACCGAGACTAATGGAGCTAATTTCCAGTACATTATTCATGTAAAACACAAGCCCTTACTTAGCTGTGGGTTTTTTTTCTGTTTGTCTTCTATCTGTAGACTTAAGTTATACCCCCACCCTAGCTTCCCCACCCCTATCCCTGCCCGAAACCGACACACAAATTACTCACATTCACCCACGGATTCAACCTGATTAACCTTGCCCCAGTGCTGCTTGGGCCAAACCGCTAATGAAAACAAACACCCAAGAAAAGGAAAAGCAAATCTTTAAAATCCAACCCTGAAATTAAAGCTGGTCCATCAAACTTGTCTGAAGTGTGTTACAAGAGTACCGCTTTCCAGTGGAAAGTGCTCTGACCTTGGACCTATGTCACCATTTTTACAAAACTAGTTTTCAGAGTAAAAAGAATATTTATCCCATCTTTAAACTCCCAAACTTGTCTTTCAACATTAACAATTAAATCAAAAAAGACCAAAAAAAAAAAAAAGGGCCAATACATGAAAGATGTACAGTTGGGAGCTAAGGGCCAATTAAACACCTCCCTAGCTGGGAAATTAGTCCCTACCTTAATCACAGGCAGTCAGGGTTGCCAATCTTTTGTCAGAGTTGGTGAATTCCTGCCTGGATCAATTGCTATTCTGTCCCATTGAACAGCAGCTTGGGGAATGGCACTTGCACACTGCATCATTAACCTAGGTGCCTAATTAGATACTGTGCTCTGATCAATTGCCAAATTGATTGTAGACTGGGTAATGTAGCCCTTGGGCCCTGGAGGAGATGGAGACACTTGGGGTGCCTTCAGGAATTTGTCAGCAATACTGATGCTAGGTAAACAAAGTAATCAACGGCAACACTTGACGGCAACATGACACCGACTGTACCTTGATGCTGTGTCTCGGCTGCTGTGCTTGCTCGCCTGCCAAGAAGGATTGCTCTCTTTGTGCTCTCCTTGAGAGGAAGAAATCAAAAGGGCCACCTTCTATTTTGAGATTCAAGGAGTGATTAGGCTGACAGCTAGTAGAGAGAAAGCGAAAGAGGCAGAGGGAGAGGCGGGTAGAGGTGGAAGTCAAACCTGATTAGGCCCACCTGCCAGGTCTCCCTTCCTTCCATCACTACACCCTGATTGCTAGGTGGCAGCTTCCCCCTCCTTCTTTGCCACACTCATCCCACCCAGCTCCTTACCTGTCACTGTTGACCTCAGCACACTGCTTACACCCCTTAGCCAATCAGCCTCCTTGCCCTGGCTACGGCAGAGTAATTAAAAGGGAATTGTCTACTTGGCATGTGAGCTGGTGGGCACAAGGGTAGACAAACACTCTCTCTCTGCTGCCCTGCCTCCCTCCCTCTTTCCCAGCCAGGTGGTAGCGTACAGGACCTGTCAGATTAGCTGATGACCCTTTTAATTCTAGCCCAGCCGGGGGCCATAATTGATATTTACCAGGAAAGGTTAATTGTAGCAGTGATCTGCTTAAATTACAGTGGAGATCAGGAGACCAGGGCCAGACACCACATTTGCCACCAGGGGAGCTACTACATGCACACTGCTAGTCAAATGGATTACACCCCGCGGCCATCGCTGCTGTACTCCAAGGTGGGGAAGCAGCATGAGACATTTTGATTGGCTACCCCGGCACCATCACTGAGTCCTTCTTGCTGAGTTCACCAGCCTCCCTTCTGGCTTGAAATTTGGTTGCATGCCAACCTGATGGCCTGCAATAGAATAAAGCATCCATGTTGGCTCAGGAGTTGCCATGTCAGTATACATGTTAAGCATATTTACGTAAGGTGCTAGTCCTGACTGTTTTCTGTATAATAATAAAGAAAATTGCATCTTTAAATGATTGTTTGGTGCAAGCAGCTTTGCTTTGTGCTTTCTTCTTCTAGTTTTTTCTATTTTTTTTTTTCTGGCTTCAGAACATTTGAACTTCCCATCTTAACTAATGAATAGCTCAGAGCTAACTGAGGGATTGTGCTAGATGGGAATTTCACTTTTTCTTTTCCAAGGTTACAGTCAGCATATGTTTGACTTTCTGTGTTTGTATAATATGTGTGCACTGTGCAGCAAACATCAGGTGGGTAACTTTTATCTCAACCAGGTTGGATAATAGTTATTGGTAGAGTTAAAGTAGAAGAATAATCTGTGTGTTAATATTCAGCACACTACAACTAAATTTGCTCTAAATTATGAGATTACATGAACCCAGCCAACACATTTGGTTTTATTTACTCTCTGCTCCTTTTGCTTGCCAGTGCGATTGGCACCGTTGGGTTGAGGTTTGGGGTACCAGGTGTTTTTGCTACAGTCAGTTCTACTTTGCATTTATCCAAAGTACAAACTGACACTGAACAGTGAAACAACCTTGAGTCTGCTTTCAGGTCTCATTTACAGTCAGTTGAACCTATTGTATTGTAGTTAGGCTGTATTGTTATGTTTAGTTGTCTGGTTTGAGGTTATGGTGAATCAAAGGAAATAAGACAAACAGGAATAAAAGACTTTGTCCTACACATGGTTTTGTTTCACACTGTGATTTATTCCAGGGGGAGACTGAAGCTCTTTGAAGCTTTTTTTTTATTTCTTTAACAAACTTTATTTAAAGGTTACACAGAGATCAGTGTGTAATTTTAAAAACAGCATCACTTGATGACAGTTAATGACTTTCTTAATTAACAGACCAATATTTGATTATTCAATAGTCATAACACAGTTTTTCAGTTGCGGATCATTAATATTAGACACAGTGAAGAGAAAAGCAGCTGTATTCTTGTAAAATGTTAAGTTAAAAGCATTTTATATGTGTTTAATTCAGTAAGCTAGCCTAGCTGTAGGCTTATATTTGATCCTTCAGAAATGTAACCATTAATGACATTTTCTTAGGCTACATTCCTCAGTTGTAAACATGGTGGTTTGATTCATCACCTAAGTGCGTTATTTGAGGATGACTGTCTTGTGTGCCCTGCAGATCAAACCTTTGGCACTACGTCCCATCAAAGTCAGCGAGGATGAGACGTTGCTGGAACTCAGTCGACCGAACAGAAGCAACTCCAAGGAGCAGTTCAGTGAGGTGAGACCTCTCCGTTTTTCACAGACCCCCCACAGAGAGCAAGAGTGTCCATTTTCACAGACTCGGGCAAGAAGCCCCTGAGGTGGGATATAGAGGACGGACGACAGCAGCACTGAGGCTGAGATCAGAGGGCAGCCGGTGCAGTGCACCTCCTGCTGCTCCCTGCTCTCACCTCATAAAGCCCCTGTGCATTTGGAGAAAGACTAGTTGGCCGCCAGCACACAGACAGGAAATGATTAGGTCAGTCGCACAGCTTCAACCAGTTGGCCTGGCATTACTTAAAACGTGGCGTGGTTAAATGTAGACGTGACCTAAAGCGGTTCAGCCAGGTGTGGGCTGACCTCGCCAACCCCAGAATGGAATGAGTTAAAGAAATTGTTCCAATTATCGCTTCACCGGCATCCATATGCCACGCCATTTAGTTGGATGAGTAGGTGAAAAAGCAAAAATGGAAGTCAGACGTTCGCTTAGCATAAGTGATAAAATAATACAATTTAGATACAGGGAAAGTAATGAGAATTTATGCAAAATCCCGGACGGCTTATTTTAAATGAATGTAGAAATATTCTTCGTAACTAATGCCTGTCAAGCAGGCCTCCCAAACCGAACTAAATTCAATCAGACTGTTCATTTAGCTGACGAAAGCAAGAGGAGAGAGAGAGGGAAGAGGAGGAAAGTAAATAGGCAGCTTCCTTTTCCAGCAGGGGTGAAATAATGGAATGAAAAAAAGGTTTTTTAATGAACTTATTAAAGCCATTGTTTTAAGCTATTCAGCATTCCAGCTGAAAATCCATCCTGCTGGAAAAAAAATCACTCAGCTTAATTTTTACCATATTTATCCTCTTTTTTTCTGAGCTTCACTGCTCAGCTCCTCTTGCACATCCCCCCCTCCCCTCCTCTCATACCATTTCTCTCGAATTTGTGTAAAAGGCTGTCTTTTAATGAAAAAGTCAGGAGGAAGAGGCGGGCTTGTCAGATAAAAGACCGACGCTTGTTGACAGCTCTGACAGGGATATACGACAAGCACTAAGAAGGAGGGGGCCCGAATGAAGGGGTTGTTGGAAGCGGTGGTGGTTGCAGTGATGGTATTGGGGGGGAGGGGCACTGTTGAAAATTGTGTGCTGTAATCGCCTACGGTGTTAGATGTGGCATGTCTCTCTAATCTGCTGCCAAATAAATGGTGCACAGACGCTGATCGTTGTAGCCACGGCATCTATATCTATCTGTCTGTCTCCCTCTGCCTGTCTTTACCTCTTTTTCTCCCTCTTTGTCTTTCCATATGTGTGTTTATCCTCCGCTCTGCTGGCTGTATTCCACTCGTGCAGGCCTGAACGTGAGACACAGCAGCGTTCTTCCCCAACTCGTTCTGTCACCATCTCTCTTATGTTCCTTATTTTCTCAGCTCCATGAAATCTCCACCACCGCACTGAAAGCACTGCTAATTTTCATAAAATGTGCTCCACCACATCAAAGTGGCTCCCCAGCTTTAAGAGCTCTCAACTAATGACGCCGCTTCGGCAATGAGTAAAATGGATTTCTCTTGTCTTACCACCATAGGAAATAGAGACAAATGCGACATGCGGACGCACCCACCCGCCCGCCTGTAACAACAGTCATGCATCAATTTGGGAGCAGGGGGTAAAAAAAAATTGCAGGGGATGTTGTTTGTTCATTGCCACGGTTGGGTTTTTATCTGTTTATTTTGACTAGGTAATTGTGCCCGCAGTGCAGCAGGGCTCCGGCACTAAGCCACACAAGGATTAGGGAAATGCGAGGTGGTAAAGAGGGTGGGTTCCACTGCATCTGTGTCCTGTGGAGGAGAGGGTGGCAGCTGTGGTGCTGTAAGGGGTGTCAAACAACCTCCTGTATTCACCAATATCCACCCACATGCACCTAAACCTACCCAACCTATGTGATTCTCCTGCCACAGAGGGCATACATGTTCACATCCCTTTCCTCCTCCTGGTCCTATAAGCCCTGATTGGCCCGCCTCTTAGCTTCCCTGCAGTGACAAAAACCAATAGTCTGGGTTTGGAGAAGATTGACTGGACCCTCCCCTCTTATTGCCATGTTTTTCTTTTCTTTCTTTCTCATTTTCTTTTTTTTTTCCTTTTTTTTTGTAAAGAGAGTGGTGGAGGGGGCATGGAAATGGGGAGAGGATTAGGGGGTGGATTTAGCAACATTTCTCTTCTCCAGGGCTGTTTAGTTAACCCTTAAATGCCGCAAGCATCCGCCCCATCCCTCTTGCCACCAACCACTATAACCACCACACACATACACACCCTTGTCCGCCACCCTCCCCCACACTCCCTCTCTGGGGCGGGTTCTTAAATCCTTTTGAAGTCCTAAGCGCTGCAGAAATCCATTGAGAGCCATGTATAATGGCTTTTAAGAGAGAGTGTTTAGCTGTATGCCGACCCTATGGCTTATGAACCGCTGGCGTTTTAATGGATCCCCCTTTCCCTCCCCCTTTTCCCCCTTCACCAGCACTAAATCCAATGGATTGTCCCTCATTATCATTTAAATAAGCCTCTCTTTCTACTCAGAATGCTCCAAGTTGAATGAACTCTACACAGTAAGACTAATTCCAAATGGCCTTGGCCTCCCTCCACCTATGCACATATGCACTCACACACAACCACAAACACACACATATACACTCATTTAAATGCCGTCAGAACTTGTGCGCACACACACAAAGACAACAGACCACGTTTTCCCTAGACCACACTTTTGGCCCTTTTTCTATCTACAGATTTTTGCCCTATGTGCAGTGTTTCATGCCCTCTCCTCTGGACTCCTCTGGTTGTGACAGTGAGGGGAGCAGAGAGGTTGAGGAGAGTGGGAATAGCCTTTTGATTCCCACAGAGCCTGCTTTCCGGTTCACGGCAGGACCCCTCCCTAATCGTCACCGCAGGAGCCGTCCTGCGAATCAGAGGGGCACACAGGCGTTGATGAGGGTTGATGCCTAGAGCAGGTGTGGGAGAATGGATGAGGATCATTGGGAGGGTACAGAACAAGGAAAGTCATGGCAGTGAAGGTGTGGGGGAGGTTATTTTGGATTGAAGGTGGACCTATGGATGAAATTGGTCTAGCAGAAAAGTCCCCTCCAGAGACCAGGGGGGAGAAATTGCCAATCTAGACAGAGGAATAAAAGCAGTGAAAAGTGGAAGTGGAGGGAGGGATTTGGAGATTGGTATTCGTGCTGAGCGCTGACACACAGAGCCAGAGAACAGAACAAAACCCAGCCTTTTCTGTCTCCATCTTGCTCTTGTTCAGCATTTAGAGAACTGCATAACACAGGGGGAGTTGGGTGTGCCAAAACACCACCATAAATGCATGAGTGAGGACAGATTAATGCTGAATACAGTAGCAGTTAAAAAAACAGTGTTTGGTTTGGTTCCAAATGAAATTTCAGAAAGATTAGATGGGAAAAAATGACTAGTTAATCAGTATAAATTAAAAAATGGGTTTACACTCCAGGATAGTATTTTTTTAAATATATAAACAATAAACAAAATAGAAACTATTTTCTGCAGATTAATCGGATTATGTATGCTGGAGTGAGCAGGAGTCCAACACGTTAGGTTTCAAGAGTGTAATTCTCAGCAGGATGTGAGTGATTGTTCTTAGGGTGCCACTGAACTCCCCCTAATGTGCAGGCTGGATTGAATGGGAGTGATGTGTGCAGGCACGGGGTACAAGGCAGGGCGGGTAAAAGGTTAACGTGAATATTGATATTAAAGCGACGCTGCTTCATCATGTCTGTGTGAGCGAGTGAAACGCTCCTTAAAGGTCATCCCTGTTCTCCTCTCTCTCCCTACAGAGTTCCACTCACTCGCTGTCAGGCCGCGGCTACTCGGTAAGTGACATTTTCATGCTTCATAGCTTTACGGCAGAATTACAATCTCCAACGACCCGCTTTATGGCCCCAGCGCTCGACATTTTAATTATGTTAAATAGAGTAATGGAGAAATCATGATATTAGGAACATTAATTCTGGCTGACTGACTGATTAAATTGCGGGAAGGTGTCCTGCGCTACCTTGGCGAAAAGTGCCTCGTTTTATTGGCATTGATCAGCGCTGTTCACCAGAGCTACAATTTGGCTGTCAGGATTTTATATCCACCTGCACTGACAGTCAGTGGAGGATCCTTCTCCTCACATATCAGCTAATATATCTAAAAGCATCTTGCTTTCTGTGTTATAGATATCATTTTTCATGTTTATAATACTGCCTGTGCATCTGCTATACATCTTCAGGAAGACATTAAGTTAAAAGTGGTCAAATTTGTTAGAGCTAGATGTCCATTCATAGGAATACAATATGTTTTCTCATAGTGAATGTATTGGGATTAAAGGTAAATGCACCCAAGAGGAACATTAAGTGATATCATGGAACAGCTCAGCTCAGTCTTTTTGAACATACACTTGCTCACACATTGTCAGTGCAAGATTATTTTTATCTGTTGACAGTCTCTGTTGCCTCGCCCCAGTACTTTCTCAGATTGTAAATTCGTGCTCCTCTGCACTCTTTGTTTCAGTGATGCATCTATTCTCAGTGTAATTCACACAGCAGTTGTCCTTTATGTCCTTTGCTTAAAGGGGAACTCATAAGAGGAACATTCTTTAAAGTGTGCTACTTTTAGCTGATGAGTGGCATATGGCAGTTCTTATTGCAGCTCGGAAGCAATCATCCAAACAAACAAAACAACTATAAATGGTTTGTCATTCTTAATCTGCCTCAAAGGAGTAAAGTTAAAGCACTGAACAAAGCTTAACTTCAAAAAGACATTGATCTCAGCGCTATCTCTTTTCTTATGTTGGTTTAATAGAACATGTCACATTCCTATTCCCCAGCGGCCGCATACTCACAGATGGATGAAAACAAACAAGACCTTCCAAAAAGCTTGTGGAGCCCTTTGGCTCGAGCTGTCAGTTTGAGTCGGCATGGAACGAGGCCCTCTCTTTATCTGTGGAGGAGGAGGGAGGGATTCAGACAGAGGGAGAGGGCAAAGATGGAGGTGGAGTTGGCTTGAAGGTGGTGGTGTGGGAGGAGGGGGCATTGTGCAAGCAAAGGAAAGTCTAGTAACGAGGGCAGGAAGTTTCATGTTGTCTGGCTCCCCTTTCCAGCTATCTGATGGTGCTATCTGCAGTGTTTGTAGCCTGCAGGCACCTCCTGGGTTCTGAGCTCTGACTCTCAATCTGCTCTGCTGCAGGGTCCGCTTGATTTCTGGGGGCTGCTTATCTGTAAGTGCTTCAGGCTTTACAGTATGATGGTTTCTTAGGGAGCTCGGGGTGTGGGGTCAGGTGGGCTGCAGGGAGCTGCTGGGTAGAGGCTGAGTGGGTAAGGGAGGAGGAGTTGGGCAAGGAGAAGTCCAGGGGTTGGATAGAGTGTTAAGGCCGGGGGAAGAGGAAGAGCGAGGCCGCGTATGTGGGTGGAGGGCGGGTGTGAAGTTAGGGAGGGTCAATAAGGGAGGCATTAGGGGTGTGGTGGTCACCACGGATACCACAAATAAGTAATCAAACTGTTGACCTCTGAGACTGGTCATTTTATTTGTCTCTTCAAAAACAATTAAATCAAGCCGGCAGATGGGGGCTAGTTAACTGTTGCAAAGCATAAAAGGATTAAAAAGACAATCTCTCCTGACAATTCTTTTAACTTAAAGGAGCCCTATCATGAAAAATGGACTTTAAAGAGCTTTTCAGCATGTCAGTGTGTTATTTCCTCATCAAGAAATGATTTAAATCGTTATTTTTCTTCATTCATGCATATTTGAGTAATCTACATGAATATTTAAACCAAGTGCTACCTCCTGCAAACGGCTGACTACCCACCGCGTTACGTATGAACGGGCACCAATCACGAAAGTCCAAATGCGCACGCTCAGTATCGTAGCAAGACGCCCTCTGTTGAACAGAAACTCAGAGAATCCTATACACTCTCTGAGGAAGAAACTAACACCTGCAGGAAGATTTCCTCAGAGACAAGCAGCCATCAGCTAACAGACGTTTGCTCCAGAGTTCAGGAGAATTTTCTTCCTTTTTTTTTTTTTTTTTAAGCTCTAGAGGACAGCAAGTTGGGGAAAATGCAGTTACGTTCAGTGTGGTCATGTTCAGCGTGGGAGTTTATTTGTTGTACTGGGTGAATCGACTTGCCAGAAGTGGTTGGATTATAACTTCAGGAGCAGAAAAAAACTCAACTTTGTGTGTGAACTTCACTCTTGACAACTTCATGAATCTCGGGCAGTAAAGTGTTTTTTTCTCTGGGATTACTTCTGAAACCTGCGCAGTTCCTACTATAAAAACGCACATGGACAGACAACAACACTGGTGAGTCAACACATCTCTCAGCTCAATGCTAACTGTTAGCCTATGATTTGTTCGCTAATTTACTTCAGGGGTCAGGGGTCTCTGTGGTACTTCTGTGGTACAGCGTGTACTTCAAACGCCATATCAGACTCTGGGTCGAGCGCATACAGCTCCATAACAGGCTGCTCCGTTTGATCCCGTCGATCGGAGTCCGATTATCCATCAATGTTTACAAGATCCATGTGAGTGCTGCTTAGCTCAGCGCTAACTGTTAGCCTATGATTTGTTCGCTAAATTACTTGCTTGTCAGGGGTCTCTGTGGTACTTCTGTGGTACTGCGTGTAGTTCAAACTCCACATTAGACTCTGGGTCGAGCACATACAGCTCCATAACAGGCTGGTCTGTTTTATCCCGTCGATCGGAGTAATTATCCATCAATGTTTACTACTAACATCCACATGAGAGCTGCCGGTGCTACAAATAATTCTGTGACCCTTCAGAATAAGTGCCTCTTCCGGGGCGACGTCATGAAATGGGCGTAAAACGTGCTGCAATTGGTCGAGAGCTCAGCGGTTCAGTACAGTCAGCCATCTTACTTCCGTGTTGGAAATTAGATGCATCGAAAAACTAATATTTAACACCAAATTAGTTTCTATAGTAACGATGGGAACATATCTAGCTTATAAATGCCTGTATTTGACTTTTGGAACATTTGAAAAGCATGATACAGCTCCTTTAAAGGCATGGTACGGGATCCTGGAAAAACGGTTCAAGCAAGCTACATTTGAAAAAATACACCCACCCGAAACCACGACTCCGGTGCACAGGAACGTGTGCGCCGATGGTTGTCTGCGAAGATATCCGAGAACAGCCAGGTGGCTAGCTTGTTAGCTTCCCAGTAAACAGCAGAGGAACCACGTATCCTAAAAGTGATAATTATCTCACCTCCAACTCCTTTTGCGGTATAAAACATCTTCACTGCAAACACCAACTCCTCCATGACTTGATCCTCATCCGTTTTTTTTTTGTTTTTTTTTTCTTTTCGGTGGATATCAAGAGCAAACAGCTGCATTAATAAGAGCAGTGAACAGCCACGTTCCTGTGCACTATAAGACGCTCATGGTGAGTTGCAAGCGTGCGGGGTGGGAGGGCAACAAACGGCAGTTGAGTTTGATGGACATATAATCATTCAATCAATAAGCACAGGCTGTTACAATTTCATTGGATGAGGTTTTTTCAGTCCTGTCTGTTCCACAGGTGATTAATTTCATTTAATTTTTGTGTCAGAACATTTAATTAATTGGCTGCAATCAGGGTGTGAAGAGGACTTTAACCCTTTAAAGCCCAAAAAAAAAAAAAAGGGGGGAAAAATTTTTTTTTTTTATTTTAAATTTTTATTTGGGCCTTTAAAAAAAAAGGGGGAAAAAAAAAAAAAAAAAAATATTTTAAAAAAAAAAATATATATGTTTGTGTCAAATATAAAATTTGGTGGTGTGTTGTTTTCCCCCCTTGGGTATAGGGGGTAGAAGATGGAAAAGAAGAGATTAAAAAAAAATTATTACAAAAAGAGGAGGGAGGAGATAGGAGGGGGGGATTTTTAAGAAAAAGATGAATAAAAAATGATGAATATGGCTTAATAGGTTAAGCAATATAGTAAAAAATGCTCCTGGAAAACATCATCCACCCTGCCTTTAAGTAGGATATACTGTAACACTTTTATATGCTAATGTTGTCCTCTCATGTTACCTGCTGTTCCTTACTGTAGTTCAGAATAGTTTACACAAGAATGTGAAGGACGTTCCTTCATTTTGTACCAAACACAATGTTTTGCACGAGCAAATACCTCCCCTACTATATTGAATCACCTTATGCTGCATACATAGTCACTTGCTGTTTAAAATCCTCTGCCTGGTTTATGTTGTATTAAGAAAAACCCTAGATGAAGTATCATTTTTATATTTATATCATGGTGGATCAGTTATTATCAAGGTGATGTTTTCATTTATCAGTTAATTATTTCTTCAGGCTATAAGAATACATATCAGAAAGTTGGTAATTATATACCATTTTTACTTAAATCAGTCTATATTTGATTTTTTTTTCCAGCAATTTCCAAGGTTGCTATATGAAGAAGTATTATCTGTTCACTGTTGTTCTTGCTCACTTCTTTACTATAAGTCACTGGAACAGCAACAAGTACATTACATGTGTTTCTTCATACATTCTTATGAATTTATGTCATATGAAGTTCTACCAAACTGCAACAGGGCAGCTGTGGTTCAGGAAGTTAAGGAGAAAGTTGATGGTTCCAGTTTCTCCACTTACTGTAATGCACTGCTTTGCTGTGCAAGATAGAGGAATGCCAACATTCTGTCCACCAGTCGCTGTTTATGTAAGTATATAATTAGATTTCTGGTCAAATATATTCCATCTGATCGTGATTATGCACCACATTCCCATCATCTTGCAAATCAGGAAGAATAAATTGCTTTACACTTCTTAAATCAGTGACTTCAGCTGTAACAGAGGACATTCACTTAATGATGTCACATTTCAGCCGACATCAAACACAGTAAAGGTTAGTCGTAGTGATATAAGACAGATACACTCAGCAACACTGTGGAACAATCAGCAACATGTCAACCTCCAGGAAATTGACAGTAGTGTTATAGTGTAGTAGTAGTAGTGTTTTTAACATATTTAAGAACTGTGATCTTTCCAGAAACGGCACTAAAGCTTGATGCCTAATGTACTGCAGCTGCCAGCATTATCGCTTGGATCAAATGTAATGAGGAAGTGGAGCAGAATGTCAGTGTTATAACTTCACATTATGTATAGAAAATAAAAAGAAATCTAACTAATTCAATAAATTTTCATTCTGATTTGTTTGGAGGAAATGTTTAAAAAAGTTAAACCTATTCAATAAATTTGGAATAGACTTGTTTATCTCGAATAGTTAAATGGTAATGTATACTGTGAAATATTGCAAATCTTTGCTAGCATTCTTCTTTTTTCTTGATAAATTTTCTTCCCTTTATTGTTTAATGTAAACTGCATTAGGATGCTAGCATGGCATGTTTGTCAGTGTCGATGGCATTGCAGACACACATTCACCAACCCTCCATCCCTTCATACAGGGGTGAAGCCTAATCTGTGGAGCATAGAGTCCAGTACTGATACACGACAGCAGGACTCAGCCTTACTATCTGCTCTCTGTGGAAGACTGGATATGGAATTGTTTATCAGGTCAGCTCTCTCCTGTCTGCTTTGTGCAAGCTTCATTATAGCCTCCGCTATGTTTGGAAGACAATATCTGTGCCTTGTTTCCTGTGCCGCTACCTGCTTGTTGTTCCAGTGGAGATGGGCCTGGGCTCAGGCGATTTATCATCCTCTCAGGGGCTCCTTGATAAAGAACCCAACACCCCCCCCCCTGCGCCTGAGAGATACGTGCTGCAAGAGACGAGGAAAATGTCACAAAATCTCTCTGCAACTATCTGCCCATCCTGTCGCTACCCCTGGGCTGGATATATTGTATAGAGGGGGAGATTTTTAGCTAAGCAAAAAAGACAACACACCACCCTTTCCTTTCAGATGAAGTGATTGAGCTTTAGTCTCCCACCCCCCATCTTTTGAAACCACCCAAGGCCAAGCCATGGCTCATGTTTTCACGGACGATAAAAGCATAGAGCTTTGTCTGTGACAGTATAATCTGACTAGTCTGTTTTGAGAGGACTTATCTCTACAATGTCAGAGAGTAAAACCTAAGCTGGAGTGTTTTGGTTGAGCAAGAGTGTTTGGTGCTCTCAGACACACCCGTTCTTCATTTCCCCTGCTCAGGTTGTCATAATCTTGTTTAACGCTAAATGAGTCTACACTCTAAACAGAGCAGTCTCAGAGTCATGTGCGCATCCTTAAACAGCCTTGTTTAAATTGATTTGGCATTCTCGACCTCCATGTTGTGACAAATACACTTCCCTGTGTGAGTGATGAGGCTTTTACACAAGATCTTTATCAAATACAAGGATTATGTCACTTAATTATAATAGAAGCCATTAAAAGCTTCACGCTTTATTTAACAAAGCGACACAGATTCACTGGATTAAACGCTAAACTCAGCGACTGAATATGAATTAAGTGTAAATTATATCTAATGCGTAGAATCATTTTTGCTGCTATTTTTTGGGGGGACATCACAGCTTCTTCACTACAAGTAAATGAAATTTCTTTACCCTTTCTCTGTGTCTCTGTGACTCTCTCTCTCTCTGTATATCTGTATCTCTGCCTGTCCGTCTCTCTCACTCTGCTTACTTTTTAGTGGGGCGGGCAGGTGTCTCCATACCACTGGCTCTGCACATGGTGAAAATTAGTGAAGGAAACCAAGAGCCCAGCAGGAGTGGGCTGGGGCCCTGACATTGTCCTGGCCTTGGGGTGGGGCGCTGCTTGTCAGGGGCCTCTCTATGAGGGCTGTCCGCCTTAAAAAACCTATTTGTTTATCCCTGTGTGCGGTCTGGCTTCAGATCCTGGGCCCTGCTGCTCTCTGCGCACCAGGGACCTGAGCTGTTGCCGCTAGCAACAGATAAAAATTGCTGTTAACCACAGCAGGTCCCACAACACATCAATCAACGGGTCTGCAGATAAAGGCTGCAGGCTTCTGGGGCCCCGGCTGAATGGCGCGGTTGAAAATCCTTTTCCAGTGGCTGAGCACAGAGCTCAGATGATAGAGGCCTGCTATCATTCAGAGCTGAGGAGGGAAACTTCATTTTCAGCAATGCAGCTCAGGTTTTGTTCTAATGGAGATGCATTAGAACGGCACCAAACACAAAAGGGACTCCAGGACTCATTTGAATAAAAAGGTGACACAGTGAATTAGTGTTGACTGGGCCAAGGAAAAAAAAAAACAGCCCTAGCATAGTTCACTTGTTCCAAATGAACTCTTAATTGCTTTTGCCACTCGGCTTTGCTCTTAAGATTGCTTAAAAGCTGGGACGTTCAGCTTCAGGGCATTCACATACCACATTTATTAAGAGTGAATTGAGATCAACGATTGGAAATTACTGAGCACTACATCCTGTTAACCCAAACAGGCATTAGTACAAATGTTTTTGTCTCTAGAGGAGACTTCGGTGGTTCATTCAAACCTTTTTCCGTCTAATTTCACCACCTTTAAAGCAAATGCATGTTGATGACTTTGGTGCCTGGTAATAAAAAAAGAACAATAATGATTTTTTCTTATATTAAATCCAGTTATTGTATTCCCACATGGAGCTCTTTGCTATCACCCGTGTTGGAGTTAGTCCAAATGAAGTACAGGCTCTCGTGGGTAAAAGCATTACTTTTATTCCCCCAAGCCCAGCCTTGATTATCATCGTTCCTAGTTTGTCCTGGATGCACTGTCCCCTAACTCACATTTGCCCCACTTTAAACAAATAGGCCTATAATGTAAAAATCAAACCACGCTCTGAGGATTTGTTTACTGCAGGCTTTCTCACCATTAAGTTTCACGGACACTGTAGACAAATAAATGGGTAATTCCACTTTATCATATGTTACATATACCACAATCAAGCAGCAATTACATGCTCCTTCCATTTGTAAGAGCTCCCATTGCCGACATGGATGTTTTAATGAGGGCTGTAATGAACGCTCAGGGTGTTTGGCAAGTCTCAGAGATGTTGCTGGGGCTTTTATGGCTCCCCATTATAACGTACAATTTGCATCAGCAAATTACAATGCTCCATATCATTATCCTGCACCAAGGCCCGATCATAAATTAGAGCTCCAATTACAAACATCTATGTGGGAATAGGGAATGAATACAATGGCAGCCCCCCAGAAGAAGACAGGAGGGAAAGAAAGCCTCCTGTGGATTGTGGGATGAGACTTCCATGGAGGTGTGATATTGCCATCAACCATCCTTATGGTGAATTTGAGCTTCCAAAAGAAATAGACCTTTTTGGGAGGGAGCGGGGTGTTACGTCTGTTGTATGTGTTTTGGCAGTTCCATATGTCATATTTTACTGCAGCGTGCACATTGAACTTTTTCATATTTTAATTGCCATCCTTCTGCGAAACTCCCACAGATTTCAGTAACTGAGTGTTTCACACTTTTCGCTCAAAGTAAACCCGTCCGTTCAGCTGTGTAGAGGAACGGCCTTGTCTTATTGTGCCTCAGTTCAGAACAAGCTACAGCTCTGTCTCTTTCAATCTTCCTCTGCCTAATTCTCCTTCCTTCTTTCATGCAACTTGATTACACACCAGAGGGCATATAATAAATCACTGAAATTTTTCATGTTGCAGCTTATTAATTTTGCACAAGTGCAACATTTGTCTAATTTAAAGATGCAGATTGCAAAATTTCCAATGACCCTACAGAAATTCAGACAGTCATTTCAATTTGCACAGAATTTAATAGAAAAGCTCTTCATTTCTCATAATTCATAATTATTCTTCTGGGTAATTCACGTCTCTTTCCTTGGCTGATATGCAAAGTGTGTGCCTCCCTTCTGAGTGCTAACAGTTGTTATAGAGGAAACAAACAGCAGTGTGGCTGTGTTGGCTGTAATCTGCGACCTGTGGCCAAATCTTGCATGGAGAGGTAGAACAAAAGGCCTTCACCGACAGATCGCTCCAAGCACCAAGCAGAAACTACCTCTACTGATGAGACAAAAGGCCTGCGGGCCTCCCGCAAACTCACAAGGGCTCCCAAATGCTGCACAAACAAAGCCTGAAATTAAGAAGAGCCAGAGGCAGGCCCATTTCTGCAGCAGAGCTAAAGTGTTCCTTTTTCATGGCCTCGGTGGATTTCCAGTATGGGGTTGTAATAGGGCAGTGAAAGGAAACACTTTACCATTTTCAGTCACAGATTTCGTGAAAGCAGGTTTTTCTTCCCCTTTTTTATTTTTCTCCTCTCTTTTCCGACTCACTTCTTTCACACCTCTTGCCACAATCTGCGAGTTAATTCAAACGTATCTGAATCTCATCTTGTAGCCGTTAAAGGGTGTTAGATTATGTTTAATTCATATTTGTCTTGCATTTTAACCTTTCACGTCTGTATGATCGTATGCATCCACATTTGCTTTTTTGCTTTGAAAGCTGGAGCCGAACTGCAAAGCCTTTCTGAAATTTGAGAGGTCACGAGTCTAGGCTTTCCTCCATATTCACGAACACCCCCTGGCAACCATTAAAGCTAAGACTGCTGTTTTAATGTTGCCATGAATCCAACAGGGTTAACCCCCACCTGCCTGACTTTCTCTTCTTTGCTGTGTACTGTTTCTGAAACCTGTAGAAAAAAGTTATAGTAAGTAGGTCATGTTGTGCCACTTGTCTTCTAATCACTCAACGAACAGAACATGATTCTCCTCCGTCGGAGCCCCTCAGCCTTGCTTCTGGGATTTTACTGAGCAACACACACTCATTTGATTTTCTGGCATGTGTTTCTGCCTTTTCCTTTTCTTTCTTTACACCAACCTTTTTACTTTGCTTAACTTGCATCTGACAGTATGCAAGCAACACCTACCCTACCCTACTCCACCACACGCAAGCCCACAACTCCCCCTTCCCCCACGTCTCTGACTCTCTACCGCTGTCTCCCCATCTCTCTCAGTGGAGAAGGTGTCTGACAGTAACAGCAGGTAAGGTATAAGATTACAGGAGAAGCAGGGGCAATTATACCTCCAGCTGATGCTGGTGTGTTTATGAGGAGTGTAACTGTTAATGACAGTGTTGTGGTTTCTCCAGAGTCCAGAGCACAGCTTTGGGAAACAAGCAGTTTTTGTCAGCTTTGCTTCCTTCTGTGTTGCAGATTAGGTTTTTCCTCTGTCAGCCTGTCTGATTTTTGCTTTTTCTCTTTTACTCACCCATGCCTTGCTGCAACTGAGATCCGACATTATAAGCCTCCGTATTATCCTGCCTATGTTATGCTACCACGTAGACACAGATTGGAAGATACTCAAGTCACATTTGGCTGCTGACTGGATCGCACACAAAAATATGGCTTCTTAAGATCAGCTTGGCTTCATAAAGAATATTTGTTAGCATTTGTACTCACACACACAGCCCTGTGTTAGCAATTGCAGGTCTGTCAACAGGGTTTTGGCTGGTTTGCCACTTCCCCCCTACGTGCTTTCACACACAGCAGGCAGATCGTAGCGATTGGAAAGCAGTTTGTGTTTAGATAAAGGAGCCTAATCATAATTGCATGGGGTTTCCAGTGTCTAACATGGGCACTTTCCCTCTTGCTCTTCTATTTGGCTGATGTAAGGCTCACAGCATCAAGGTTTTTTTTTTGTCTTAGAGATTTAATGGATGTACAACGCAAAATTTTTTAACAGCCAAACATTTATATAGAATTGCAAATTCAATTTATTACAAGGTAACAAGATAAAATGAATAAGTTTGTTCATTAAGTAAAATGTAAGTACAGTGATGAGTTGAGAAACTATGCAAGTCGTTTGCAACAAAGATCTAACATACTTGTGACTGTCTAGTAAATATAAATCTTTATGCACTGCCAGATGGTGCAAGTACACAGTTTCTGTTTCCTGTGAGGCTGCAGCTGTTGGGATTGAGTCTACCTGTTTGACTACAGTATCTGACTTTTGTTTGACAAAGATGCACCTTTACTGCATCAACAAAGACGTGGTTTTAACCTTTTTAATCACCTGTAAATTCTAAAGTATTTGTGGTTAGATGTTAATTTTGGAATTTCCACTCAGCTCAGTGGCTTTTTTTTGTCATCACATGCAGCTGTTTTTAGGTTATTCACCCCTGTGCCCTTTGCCTGCTGAGTTTGTTTACAACACTGTGAACCCACTATGGTTTCAGTTTATGTGGCAGAATTTATAGCTTAACTGTGAGCCTCTTGCTGGCAGTTGATTAATTTATCCTACCTGTTAATGCTTTTGAGTCTTTAGAATGAAGGTTACTTTGCTCATCGTCACTTTGGTTAGAAGAGTCGGCTAAATGCCAGAAAATGTAAATGAATACGGCAGTCACCCTCCCGTCTTCTGCCCACAACCATCCACACTCCACACCCCATGCTCTGTGCCCTCAGCATGTGCTCGGCCTTGGCCCCGATCACACCGGGGCACATGGGAGATTAACTGGGCTGGCTTACTCACTCAGCAGGTTCTCTGACTCCCCTCCACTCATCCTGGCCCAATCTGCCAGCTAACCTCCTGCTCCGCCGAGCCGTGGCAGCAGGGCACCACAAGCCCGGCCCGCCTTCATTACGCCTGCCAGATGGGCTGAGAATTAGATTCGAACTCCCACTATGGAGGGAGGGAGTGGAGAGAGATTGAAAAGGGAGGAAGGGAGAGATGTGGTGGAGGAGAAGGGAGGAGGGAAGAAAGTTGTGGGGGGAAGAAAGTAATGGTTTTTGTTTTCATTTATGTTGCAAGTTATTACATTTTAATGTAACACCCCTGGGACCTGGCAGCATTAAATGCCTGTTCTTGAATAATCGACACTAACTGCAAGCAAATGCTGGGGAGAAATGAAATTAGCGAGCGCAGCAATTTGGCATAGTGATTATCGGCTCCTCGGAGGCACTTCCTGATGATTTAAGAATGCTAACATTTAAGCAAGTCAGATCTCATTACTCTTCAAGGTTAAATCGAGCTGTGTCGGAGGGGAGGCAGATGCCTGATTGGAAATAGCGCTTCCTCGTCTCTCTGTCTCTCTTCATCTCTCTTTGTTCGTGCTGATGTTTCTCGCTTTAGCAGCAGCTCTGTGTAAGCAGAAAGATTTGGGTCTGAAATCTGTCAGACCCCGATGACACCTTTTGCCAGCTCTTAATTAGATCAACAATACTCCCTTTCCAAGGTGTAATTTGTCCTTTACTGAGGATCATCACTCGTGCAGTGCCATGCTAATACCTTAGCCTTGTTCTGACTGTCAGTGCACAACACATCTGCTTTCACACAGACGGATGGCTGGGCTTTGGGATGAACAAAAGAAAATAGGGAGCTTTCTTGATTCTACACCAAAAGGGAGGTGTTTATTACTTTTCAGGCTGTACAACAAATGTGCTTATATACTGTATTTTTATCCACTATTCTCACTCACTCTATGGAGGGAGAAACGATTTTCAGACCAATTTCAGCCTTGGCATCTTCTGGTCCAGTGTTTACCTCAGCCAGCTATACACATCTGTTCTCCACACAAACTTGATCCAATTAGGTGACACCAGACAATGGCTTACTCCTCCACAAGCCTCGCACAGCGCCAGGGCCCCTGAACAATACGGAAGTGTTTTTTCTTCCATTACGGCGCGTCAGATCCTTTTAAAGGTGTTTACCCACCGTTGAAGTGGCAGCCCCTGTTTCTAGAGGTGGGACTCCACTTGGGGGGGGGGGGGGGGGGTGTTGAGGATAATAATGTGAGTGGAAGCTATGTGGCTGATGCAGATGCACTTCACTCCACACACTGCACTCCACAAAGTTGAGGGGGCAGATGGGTTGGACTTTAATTTTCACTGAATTCCAGTGAAATCTAAATATTTTTGACTGCAGTGATGAGATTGATTTACAGCAAGGCAGCTATAACAAAGCTACTTTAGGGAATATGTCTGTTTGATTTTTCAAGCTGTTGTTTTCCCATGCAGGGTTTGAAATCATTGCAAGTCAAATGTAATCATTCCACCGGTGGGTTATGCTTCGTCTCGAATAATAATATTAGTTTGGTTCCTGGCATTGGATACATGAGGCTTGTAATTTTAATTCCTGGGACACATGAAACGGGGCTGATGTTAATCACAATCAGTCACTGATATTATCTTTGCTGTCTCTTTTTTCCCCCCTTGTCCGTAATAGCTTTATCGTTTGGCCCATCTTGAAATTTACAAGCCTGAATTCATCATCGTCAGTGTTTCAGGTTGTCCACAAACATGCTCACTTCACTGTGGAACTGCTTCCTACTACTTGCATCCTGTTTGTACTGTACTGCCTCTGGTGTCTCTATATTAGATTTCATCCTTGTTGTGGCCAAAAGGATTTCCAGATTGTTGTAGGGTTACCCAAGGAATGAGGAAAAAGCCTTTAAAATTGTAACGAGGCATTTCCACATGAAACATTCATGCTTAAGTATGATTAGCAGAGATTAAGGTGGGTTTGTTTTGCCTCTTAGAGGGGCCTCTTGACAATTTGGAAATGGATTGAGAGCAGCTTTTGCAAGCACAGCCTTCTTAATCCCATGCCAAGAGTTCTCACCCACCTTTGCAGAATTATTTACACCAAAGTTCTCACGTCAGCTTTGGAGCCAAAGACCCAGAGGTGCTATGTGTTAAACTGCCTAAACTTGGGAGCATTTGAAGGATGGAGAATAATGTGTTAAATATTTCGAAGATGTTAAATGGAACATGACTTGCAAGGAAAGACCTGTCAGGTCCATTTTAAAGGCTATTCGGTATAAGTAGGCAAGAAATATTGTGTTTCATTAAGTTCATAGAGACTGTATCTACAGCAGTATCTTGTACATTTTTTCCATTTTCAAGTCTGAGTGCTCAGATCAAATAGTGGTCTGTTATCCCAGCCAGTGATGTGAGTCTCTCTCCATTAAAGCCGTTCTGCCACCATGTATCCCGTTTCCATATCATCTCTGTATCATGTATATGAGATGGAGGCCTCCCATGTGCTGGATGATGTGATCCCCAGATAGATTCATTCATACATAATGATAAAAGATGGGTTTGGACAGAGCTACTTATTTGACAATCATTGAAGTGCCACTGTGATGGATGGCAAGGAGAACTTCCATCCCTCTCCCCTCCCTCCCCACATGACTCCCTCCTCTGAACCCACCTTATTTATTCTCCCTGACTGAGCTCAAGGTCCCGTCTCAATTTAAAAGAGAAATATCAAATTGAATTAAAATTGCTCGCTCACCCAAAACAGAGGCCCGTGTGCCTTAAAAATCAAAACGTCTATTCCCAATCAATCCCCCACCTTCCTCTTTTCTTATAAGCACTTGGAAGTGTGAATTATTCATGCCAGTGGCCACAGCATGCTTCATCATGTTAAAGTGCCCATGACATAACTGATAGAGCCACCAACATCTTCACATGCTGGCACATTTGAAAGTAGGAAAGGAATGGTTTTGCTGTGTCTCTGGATCAGGTGGACACAAGAAAAAGCAGAGTATGAAAACCTTTCCTTATGGCAGGCAGGGAATAAGGGATCCAAACATTGTTGCTATAACAGCTTTAATCTGACAGCCTTCACAACTTAAGTTTTTCACCCAAGTTATACCCTTATATCTTAGGAATGAGGATGTTGGTCATTAACTGGAATGTCTAGTACAATCTGGGTTTGACTAAACACTTTTGTCTCATCTCATATTTTCTGTCATGCGGCTGAAGTTTGGTGCAGGAGAGTCATAAAACATTCAAGACAGTTGTCAGGTTAAGACCAATTACAGATCAATTTAACCTTAATCTATTCGAAGAAAATAGCAACTACAGTAGTTTTTAACTTTCAAAAGGAGCACTGCATGAGAAAGTATTCAAAATGCTGTTTATATCAGCCGAGACTGCAAAACAATGGAAGACATGCTCATTGACACTTGCTATATCTTTAGCTCATAATACATGGCATATTTAATGTCAGTGATCTTAAGAGTAAGCAGTGCAGTGTATTGCGTTGTGTTCTGTTGCTAAAAGATACCCTTTGGCAATCTAAATTATTCATTTTTCTTTAGAAATGTTTTCCAAGACCTCAGGATAACATTTCTTTTAAAAAAAGAAATGTTACATGCTTGTATGGTTAAAAACAATGAGGGCAGATCAGCAAGTGGATAAGTTTTGTTCATGCTTTTTAACACCCACATTTTACAAGTTCATGCTGAGATTCAGTTTTTGATCACATCCCACCTCTCAGCTGCAGCACCTTCCTGCTCACTAAGAGTGTGCACCTCAGTAGCAGGCAGGGGGCTACTTTTTACGTTAGTGTGCATCCACGCTGGGTGCTTTTTATCACAACCTTGAAACTTAATCTACCAGCTCAATTCTTAGTGCAATGAATTAACTTTGATTGCGATGTTAAATGAAAAGTATAATTTAAGCTTGTGGAAGAATATACTTGCAGTAAATAGCTCTGTATGACACGTACTGTAATGTAGGCCCACAGGGAGAGGCCATCATTCAGCTCCAGTTTTGTCCTTCAGATGTATTCATGTCTGAGAATGGTCTGATTGATAGGGATTTCTAAGCTGTCATACTATCACACCTCACATCTCCTCTACATATCTGCCCAGAAGATCCATACAAAAGGATGCCATTCCACAAATGAAAATTTTTTTTTCTTGATATTGTAAATTGGTCTTGCAGTGAGCCAGTGCAGTTTGAGTAAGTAAACAAGAAAAGAAAAGAAAAGAAAGGAAGCGGCAAGAAAAGGTTGAACGGGGTATGAAAGTATTTCCACTGACAGTTTGTGTTAAACCAGTCTCAGATACGCTCTTTGTGAAGCTTTTCTCACCTTTTCAGAAACCGCCTGCGCGTCTGTAAAGGTGCTGGGCGAGATGAGCACAACTGATACTGTGGTTCCCACACGCTTTGCCGTCTGAAATTTCACAACCGATAGTGGTTACTGACAGAGGAGGCCCGATAAAATCTCACCTGATTAGAAAAAAAACAGAGTGAGAGAGGCAGTGAAAAAGAGTTAGGGCAAGGTGAGTAAAAGCTAGAGGAGATAGCAGGCTTCACCAGGTCTCTGAGGTTGTGTCTAGGTTTCAGTTGACACATTTCTGGCTGGCCCAGTTTGTACCGCGCTCTCCACATATAAGTGGGTTGACTCAAGACTGACGGATCACAAACCACACCAGTGCTGCTTTATCGTCTGATTGCAAATTTTTTGACAGAGATTGTGAGAGTTTGCTAAAGACTTTTTCCCTTCTAAATTTTTACAAAGAAAACATTTCCACTACATGAAACCATCAGACATTCCACTTAAACAGGGGTCTCCTCTGTCTGGCTACGTAATGATGGATCACTGGCACTGGCCCCCACTATGGATTTCCCATTTGGGATTCCTCCACGGCCCGAAAGATGAGCCCATACCCACGTAGGCAGGACACTTGGCCCCAAAATAGCTAACTTGCATGGCTCTTGGGAGTTGTTACGCTGAAACTGAAATGCTGAGACAGATACTATCACAGCCAAGCAGCAGCCCTTGCTGTTCAGAAGAGGAAGAAGGAAGGGAGGCGGTAGATGGCGTCATCCTGTTTGTTCTTTTTCTAACTTAGTCTATCATGATTTTTCTCTCTTTATCTCTGATCATCTTTGATTTAATGTGCTCCATTCCCAGCTGCCATTTAAACAAAGGCGATATAAAGCAAAGTCTCAGTTATTAAACAGATGAAGTGATTTGACTGGCTCAACAACATATGCTCAACCAAGAGCCAACCTGCATGCTTTGAATAAAAATTCTACTCAGAAACACACCCACGTACGACATGATTTTTGACCAATATTTTCTTTTTTTTAGCCCTTCAAATTTCAATAAAATGACACGTATCTCAAAGGGTGAACCCAAACCCTCCTGCTATTAGAAATGCTTGTTAACAGAGCTTCCATAGACCTTCACTGCTGTGAAAGCTCAGTCACAATCTTTTCGACTGACTGGAAAACTACGCATCTTGTAACTGGCACCAAATATTGGTTTTGCTGATAAATTCAGAAAAAAAGCCACATTAATGATGAGAAATATAAACAGGAGGCTTGCCAGCATGATGTGGGTGGTTGTCCCATGGGAGTGGAATCTCAGGGATATAGAAATAGTAACAGCATCACCCAATAGGGGTTCCACCACCTCCCTCACACAATCTTTCCTATACTCTCCGTGCCTTGCAGCTATTGAGGCACTTGTATGGCTGTAGAATGGCTACAAAGTTTTCATTTACCGTCTACAGGGATCCCATTCCGAAAGCAAGCCTTCAGGGTAATGTTAGGTCTTTTCATAAGTTACAAAGATGTAATTAGACAAATTAGCTCAGCAGACACTCGGGGTTGCGTTTTTAATGGCGGCATGTTGCCTAGGTTGGTAATTAGCAGGCAGCCTCTGCTACAAAATCACACATTGCACCCGAGGCCCTGCATCCGTAACCTGACAACCAGTAGCTGCACAGTAATGAAGGCTTATGCATCCCACAGGCTTGGTTTGTTTCACTCGTCAGCCAGGTTCGGTGCTGGAATTCACACCGAGCCACTGTGCAATTCTCTTGTTTATTCCCTTGTATCATTTTCTTCCAGGTTGAGCATGTCGTCTTTTCACTATGGTGATGTATTCAAATCAAACTGATGTGTTTTTGCCTCAGAGGTGCAGACTTTCATTTGAGCCAATCACCTTTATGGCTCAATTCATCAGGGCTGTGGTCGACGTGTCCAGGTCTCTTGTTGTGAGTAGCACCCGAGGAACCGATCAGCCATTTCCATATACCCAGCTCCTTTCACACTTTTAATGACTTGCCAATGGTGATTTTGACCAAGCGCCTGTTTTTTTTTTTTTTTTTTTTTATTAACTCAGAATAAATTCTTCTCCTCTCTGACACAAGACATTCACTTTAAATTGGATCGAGGAGGCTGAATGCAGAATCTGAAATGACCTAGCAAAATGCAGATTAACTTGGAAGAGAATTGATTTGCCTATTTGCTGTATGTGACCGTATTAAATTTGTGACACTGTTTATCACAAATATGCCTTAGTTGCAAGCTTTTCACAGTTACAGTGAGTCTTCATATGCAAGAGGAAATTGATTTTCTTTTCATTTGTATAAAGCCCGTAAGCCCAAAGATCTGAGGCGTGTCTTTATCTGAAAAGACATAACATTTAGATTGTTCTTGTAGGTGGAAATTCAAAGTATCATAGTTCACTGCATTCCCCTCCTGTTTTTAAGAAACACATTTTTTGTATACATATATTTGTATTTTTTATTTATGCTTTTAGAAATATACATGTTTTTTTGTATACATATATTTGTACATGTATACAGTTAAAACCAGAAGTTTGCTTTACGAAAAAGATACATAAACCTCGCTTTTGTAGCTGTCAGAAATTAAATCAGACTAAACTTTCCCTGTTTTAGATTAGTTATACATTTTATACATATATATATATATGTGTATATATATATATATATATATATATAAATACACTGTGTGTGTGTGTATATAGCTTTGGACCTCTCTTTTTATCATGTTTGTGGCACATGTTGGCACACTGCTCTGCCCTCACTGAAGAGTGAAGAAGATGATTGGAACAACATGGTGGATAGAAGCACACATCCAGAGGAGCTTTGTGGACCAAGGAGATAAGGCTGGAGCTTTCAGCCTGACAGGAAGAGCAGGACTGGGGAATGGAGGACAAGAGACTGCAGCCTTAAGGCCAAAAGACTCAGCAGAGAGTAATGAGGGCCAGCTCCCACCAAGGATACCGCTGTAAGTGCCAGAGTGAGGGAGGAAAAGAAAGGTGGAGTAACATCCTTGGAGGGTAAATTTGCATCCTCTTCATAGCAGTTGACAGGGTATAATGCAAAATAAAAGCAAAAATAACAAAGAACAAATTTTAAGGTGGCTCTTTGTGTAAGAATCAGACCACAGTTGAAGCCAGTGCAGTTTGACCACTTAAGTGCATGAACTTTTCCATGATGTCTTTGATATTGTGCCAGTAAAAAGACATTTAATTGATGTCAATATGCATTTTGCGATTTATTAGTGTAAAAAGGAAATCAATGCTTCTTTGCTTCTTTGCTTACTTGTACTGGGTTACAGTAAATGAGAGTAATTAGTATAGTTAGAAATGATAATATAAAGATAATAGATAATGCCTCCTTTGGCAGGCCTGTGAATGCAGTACAGGAGGTCTGCTGTAGAACCTAGTAAAATTCTTAGATTATCTCTAAGACATTTGACAAACTATGGAGTAACCAAGGCTTTATAGGGTGAAATATAAGATGGTTAAAGGTTAAATATGTAATACGGACCGAACAGCGACATCTCGTGTGTCTAGGTTGTAGTTGCAACGGCAGAAAAACAACTCCAGCCGCATGGTTGCCAGGCTCGCTGCCGATACGCAAGTGACCAACAGTCTGCAGCATGTCCAACAAGTAACGCAGAGGAGTTTATAACTGACAGCTAACGTTAGCCACGTTAGCAAACAAGTTAGCTTACCGATCCAGGACGAAAGTCGCCATTTCCGTGTTTTGACGTCATGGAAAACGTTTTGTGGGTCCATTTAGTGTAGTCTTCACCTAAATTTACTCCAGGTTTTACTCTTCTCAGGTCACTCCTCCTCAGAAACAGATAATATCTCCAGGGTTTTAAGCAGCTGCTTCACTCACCACTGCTTCACTGTTTCCCTGTGCCAGTTGAGTTTAATAATTGTAGTTCTTTCTTGATCTGCTAGGGGCTGGCTCCGAAACAGAGCAAATCCCCATAGGCTCCCATGTTAAAAAGGCCAACTTCACACCAGACATAAACATGTTTACAGCTGGTTCAAAAAATCATTTCAGGTTAATAGGTCAAGTTTACCTTCAACCTGTCAACTGTGAGGGGGTGAATTTTTTTTTATAACTCATCCATTGAGATGTTATTTAATCTTGAAATTACACATAATTAGGGGTGTATCCTTTTGATTGACATGCAGCAGACCAGATGTGGTCTGCCAGCCGTTAGCTGTCAATTAACTCCTTTTTTTGCTCTTGGTAACGTCTCAGTCTGCAGGATTAGCAAAATTGTGGTTTTTAGCAGCTAACAGCAAGTCCAAACATGTCTTACTTTTATCCCACTGCTTAGGGGGCTAATCTTCGTTATCTCCTGTTAGTTTCGAGTTAGCTCGGTTTGCATTTAGCCCAGAGCACGTTGGCTGTCAGTCATTTTCCCCGAGGCCGCACTTTGCCCATTTTAGTATTTTCCTGGAATGACGACACAAGTCGCGACACGGCAAGATGGCGACAGTGGAACAAGCACAACTGACTTCATTCTCCCCTATTCAGACGTGACCGGATACTACGTCCATTTTTTTTACAGTCTTTGATTATGACCCATCCATTCAGTGCCTATAATGGAATTTGTTGTGCTGTTATACCCTCCTTTCTCTTCTGCTTTTCAACCCACCCTCAGTCTTTGTTATCATAACTCATGTTATCCATATACACACACTGGGCTTCTCCATGCTGGCTCTGCCTTTGGCGCAAGACATGGTGGATCATTTGATTCCATCTAATAAGTAGTGTTAGCCTAGAGAAAGGGATAAATGAGTTGTGGCCTCCCTGAGGTCCCCCTGTTGCCTGTCTCAAGTGTGAGACAGCTGGAGGCTTTCAGCCAGTAAGCTCTGTGAATGGAGGCTGATTTTCACAAGAGTCCACATATTTATGCTCAGCTAGAATAGGATGCTGATATAAGGAAACTTAATAGTTGCATTTCACTACAACTGCAACACGTTTCCAAGAAAAACTGTAAGTATAAAGTATTTTCTGCAGTTTTTCTGTAAGTGCTAACATCTTGTCCTCAGGTTGAAGCCTTTTTTTTTATCTTTCACACAGTAACCACCCTGTTGAAAGCTTCAATTTAGAGCTCGTTTAGTCATTCAATATTGAGAATGGCAAATATTTTTACAGTAATGGCCAAACTCATAGCCACACACAAATGCAGACACAGACACAAGTTCAAAACCACATACAATCTACATCTTTGCACACACTGCCACACACACGAGTACTAATATAACGGCAAAACATGTCCTTCCTTTATGCAAACACACCCAAATATACATCCTCAGTAGAAATGAAAACACTTCCTCGCTGACACATTTTAGCGCTTTGCGGTTTGATTAACGAGAGAAAGGAAGTGGTAATGAACTGTGAACATGCTGTTTCCTTTCATTTGGAGACCAAGCATCAGCTCATTCCTCCGCTCTCCCCCTCAAAAGCTGTATTACTGCTCTGTCCTTCCAGCACTCCCAATTAACTTTGGCTCCTCTCACACCCTCCTTTTCTCAATATTCAGTGTCAGAAGGGCTACTTGCTCCATTTATTGCCACGGATGGATGGATGGATGGATGGATGGATGGATGGATGGATGGATGGATGGATGGATGGATGGATGGATGGATGGATGGATGGATGGATGGATGGATGAGGGATGGATGGATATGTGAAATAGTGTGAATTCACATTTCCCTCCATCTCTCCTGTGGAACCTGCAATAACAGCCCTACCCTTGTCTGCTGCATGGAACTGTGCCATTTGTGTGTGGTTGTATGTGTGTATGTGTATGAGTGGGTATCAATATTTTGTCATTTTTAATACTGCAGTCATATTGGGAGATACAACAGCCACTAATGAGCCTATGTGGCAATTACTGTAGTAAATGTGGGTGCCTACTTGAGTGAGAATATGTGCATGGGTTGTTTGTTTGTGGCAGGGTTGGGACCATTTAAAGCTTTCTGATGAGCTGCCCCGCTGTTGCCCTTATCACCCCTTCATCCTCATTTGTGTCTTTCAACTCACCCCAAACAGATTTACTGTACACACAAAGACATCAGGTTATCGCCATTTAGCTACTGAGATGTCATACAAATAAACTAATAGGGCCGGATCTACCAAGATCCAAATTTGCCCATGCAATCTAGAATTTTGCGTGAGGGGTGGGACCACGTTTTGCGGGTGTTTGTTGTGGTGATTTTTATTGAATTCAAGAATGAGAACTAAATACATTGCCCCTACTGCTCATGAAAAATTATTTGGAATCAAATGTGTGCGTGTCCACGATTGTCCCTCTAAGAAGCTGCAGACTTTTGTGCGCAAAGCTGCAACTTGCACCTGCTATTCAGACTTCCTAGCAATACACTCAAAAAAACAGCAAGGCAATGTGTTTCACAGTAGATAAGTCACTTTGCAAGTGCTAAACTGATATATTTTTATTTTCTCCTCCCATCACACGCCCAATTGTGTGTAAGCTTTCCTTCCTTGCATAGTCATAGCAGCAGAAGTACTAAATGGATAAGAAGCACCATTTAGCACGTTTGAAAGACTGAACCCTTATAGCACGCTGTTAGTGGATCAGTTTGTACTACGGATGGGCACAATAAATCAATGGTTGATATTGATCATTTAAGAAATTTTTTGATCACGTAATTTTTTTCGATCATCCGACAGTGTTATAAAACAGAGTTCATTCTTGTAGTGTACATCTTGAAGCTACATAATAAATTTCACTTTGTGGTGGTAATAAAACATCCTACCAGTGGGGGGGCGATTAGCCTAAAGACAGCAGAGAAAGCCGCCTGCGAGCTGCCGTCTTCCCTGTCAAAGCAGCTAAAAGAAGACTTGTATAAACCAACATGAAGTGAGCACGGCGAAGTCTGGTGTGGGACCATTTTGCGCTAGAAAATGACATCTGACAGCACACCGTTATCAGGCTCATTGAAACACAAGAAGCGAAAGCAGGAGCTGCTAAACAAGTTAGCCACAGCAGCTAGCATTGCCATAACAACAGACTGTTAGACCACTTTAACAGCGCAGCGCTACGTCATCATAAGTGCCACCACTGCTGACCTTCTCGCCGAGAAGATTATTGAGGCTGTAGAGCATTGGGGAGATGAAATAAATACATATTTTAAGGGGGAAAAAAAACAGCAGTCTGCCTGTGGTATGTGTAATCATTTTTTTAAACATGCATTTCTTAACGATTAATCGATAATTGATCTTTAATTCTCCCGATGATCGATTAAAAAGATGTTTGCTAATCCCCATCCCTAGTTTGTACATTTTTATGTGTACAATGAGATAGCACCCGTTTTTATGCACGCAAACCTTTGATAGATCCGGCCCCTACTGTAGTGTTTACTGTAGTGCACATCCACATCAGCACTGTTTGATTAGCTTTAAACAAGCCCTAGTCCACTTCCACTTCCATTATTTACTTGCAGTGAACAAGTTATTGTCTGTCCTGGCCAATCAGTGAGACAGATTTTCTTCTTCTGTCTTGTTAGTCAGTGGTCCTTTCAGGTAACATCGGCCCCTAGTGAGCAGTTGTTGTAATTGCATGACATTGCCCAAACAGTTTGTACTGCTTGAGTAAAGTGCAGTATGAAAGCCAGCCACACCAAACAAAGGCGTGCACGTTTTCAGGATCCCTGGCCCAATCACTCCCAATCACCCAGACTGTCCTGGTGTGGATTTGCCGTAATCGTTTGGCTCCAGTGGGAATATTGAGGTCATTTATAGTTGTAACCTGTTACATCATTATAACAGAGCTAGTAAAATCAATTTAGACATTGGCATGTATTATTTGTAGTAAATGTAGGCAAAGCTTTACAATAAATACAATATAGATAAAAGTGTGTAGTTTACATACATTTAATTCTTTTATTATTTCTATCATCCACATACACAAGAAATACACACACGCACTCAGATCCATCATCCGCTCAGATGTTTGAGGGACACATCAACACAGTGAGAAAAGCCTGCAGAGGCCGAAACATGCAGAGAGATGTGGAAGTGTCAAACACTGAAGTGTCAAACAGTGCCCACTCACCATCCCAATCTTTTCCTCATTCTCAGTGTGTGTGGAGCTGTGGAGTGTGCACTGTGTGTCCGTGAATGGCTGTCACCTCTAAACAACAAAGTTTTGAAATGACAGAGCCAGGCGATGACAGTTCAGCTACTACCCCTGGGCAGGTTAGAGAGACCGGAGCCTCCCTGCATCTAACAGCCCCCACCTCTCCATCAGCACCCACCCTCTCACACTATCACTCTCTCCATCTCTCCCACTCAGTTCTGTGTTGTGACTGCATGTTACAGGAGTCACAGGTTTCTTGCTGTTTATTTCATGTGGTTTTCTTGTTCCAACATGTCTGCACTCTGCATTTCCTCTCAGCCTGTGAAGTGAGTTTGACATGATGTTGTTTGTGGATGTGTAGAAGAGCAGATATGCTTTTGTACATCTGACACTTGAATTTATGCAACACCTGGGTGCAGCTGCACAATACTTTGACTAACAGAAGTGACTTCATTTTGTGTCCATTTTAGGTAGTGAGTAGTATGCCATGTGTATTATTTCTAATCTACACAGTAACTAAAATATAATCACCACATTAATCACAGATTGCATCTGGAAGCAAGTAATCATTAATAAACCATAAAGCAGAATATGTTTGACATCCTCACGACAAAAAGAGTCGTTTTAATTATTGCATTTGGCTCAGTAATATAGAAAAGTCAGAAAGAAAAGCCACTACAAGAGTAGCAGTGTTGCAGAATCAATAAGAAAAACTCATATTTCTATATAAACTTTGTTGTGCGTTGGGTTTATTATTAAAGAATTTCTCCACAGTAAGCTCATTCAATCAATATAGCACCACTGCTTACTCTGTTATGGCAATATAAACTCTGTGTATTCCTGTTTCCCAACATTGACCTCTCACATATATGTTTGAGATTGTGTTTCAAAAGTATGCCTTGTGGTTTAATTCAAAGCCGTGACTTACTGAGTTAGTCGTAGGATGTGTCATTTTGCATTGGGGGAGTAATCCCTCTCACGTAGAAAGGGCTCTGTTTAATTTAACAGCTTACTACAGCTCATCGATAGTTTCTCCCTGAGCACAAAGAGATGAAATCAGAAATGACAGCATATAGAAGCCACTGTAGGTTATATCTTTATCAACAGCCCTTAAAGACATGAAAATACATTCAGTCTGTAACCCACATGAGAGAAATCTGTTTCTGTTGTGTACAGTACAGGTGGCATGTTGACTACATTACAGTGATCTCAGTGTTACTTTTGTCCTTGTGTGTCTTCAAAAGGTGAATAAAAAAGCGGCAAAACATCCTGTTTGAAACTTTTTAGCCATGCACATTTGAACTTAGCACAACAGAAAGGAAATTCAACAGTGTAAAAATGTAAAAATGGCCTGCACTCAAGACTAAAGAAAATACTTCATATTGCTGCTGGACATGGTAATAGTTATTGGCGCACTGCTGAGTCCTCCTCTCACCATAGTTATTCCCTATAGCCACAGAACACAATTTGTGGTCTGTGCACGATGTGGGGAAAAAAGGCTGGTGACCTGCAGTCTAAGGATACGATTAAGGGTGTGTCCCAATACACCCACTAGCCCTACCTTTAAGCCCTACCCCTAAATTTTGCGCGTTCCCGCGAAGGTAGTGCTGTCCCAATCCCTCTTTGCATGTAGGGGTAAAGGACATAACGAGGGGTAGGGGGTATTAATCTAGCCCTTCAGAGCGAGGGACATCAGATGCTGACTTGCTGAGGAAGGGCCAGAGAAAAGGGAACATAGCAACCTCCGGAGAGGGACAGGACTCGGAGAAGAAAACACACAAATGTACGTACAGATTACACGTTTGTTCGTGCACTTGTGCAATCAGCTGTTCGACCACATGGAGCCCTTCCGTGCCTTGTTCTAAAAAGCCCAAATAAACCATTCAGTAATAAATAATAAAACCATCCAAACCATCTTCTTTTGTCGGACTTGTCTAAAATAGGAAGGGGAAATGTTTTGAACGGAGTGTTTCACACGCAACATATCAGAAATTATTTGGCAGAAAACACTAAACACAGATGAGACTCCCCCTTCAGAACCTTGATCCACAGCAGCGCAAAAACACTCACGCCTTTGTGCTATGGTCATGAGCTAAGCCCTACAGTTGAACTTTCAAAGATCAGACGTCCAGAAGGAAAGTTATGAGCCCCTTTCTGTTGAAACGTGGTGCTTTGTAGAAACATGCTACCGCAGACTGAAATGACAGGCCCATCTGTCGATCTGTCTTATTATACAGAGAGTGCAGAATTATTAGGCAAATAAGTATTTTGACCACATCATCCTCTTTATGCATGTTGTCTTACTCCAAGCTGTATAGGCCAAAAGCCTACGAATTAAGCATATCAGGTGATGTGCATCTCTGTAATCAGAAGGGCTGTGGTCTAATGACATCAACACCCTATATCAGGTGTATTAGGCAAACATAATTATTAGGCAACTTAACAATATTCAAATATATACCCATTTCAATTATTTATTTTTACCAGGGAAACCAATATGACAGCTCAACATTCACAAATATACATTTCTGACATTTAAAAACAAAACAAAAACAAATCAGTGACCAATATAGCCACCTTTCTTTGCAAGGACACTCAAAAGCCTGCCATCCATGGATCCTGTCAGTGTTTTGATCTGTTCACGATCAACATTGCTTGCAGCAGCAACCACAGCCTCCCAGACACTGTTCAGAGGGGTGTACTGTTTTCCCTCTTTGTAAATCTCACATTTGATGAGGGACCACAGGTTCTCTATGGGGTTCAGATCAGGTGAACAAGGAGGCCATGTCATTAGTTTTTCTTCTTTTAGACCCTTTCTTGCCAGCCACGCTGTGGAGTACTTGGATGCGTGTGATGGAGCATTGTCCTGCATGAAAATCATGTTTTTCTTGAAGGATACAGATCTCCTGTTCCACTGCTTGAGGAAGGTGTCTTCCAGAAACTGACAGTAGGACTGGGAGTTGAGCTTGACTCCATCCTCAACCCGAAAAGGCCCCACAAGCTCATCTTTGATGATACCAGCCCATACCAGTACCCCACCTCCACCTTGCTGGCGTCTGGAGCTCTTTGCCCTTTACCGATCCAGCCACAGGCCCATCCATCTGGCACATCAAGACTCACTCTCATTTCATCAGTCCATAAAACCTTAAAAAAAAAAGTCTTGAGATATTTCTTGGCCCAGTCTAGACGTTTCAGCTTGTGTGTCTTGTTCAGTGGTTGTTTTTCAGCCTTTCTTACCTTGGCCATGTCTCTGAGTATTGCACATCTTGTGCTTTTGGGCACTCCAGTGATGTTGCAGCTCTGAATTATGGCAAAACTGCTGGCAAGTGGCATCTTGGCAGCTGCACGCTTGACTTTTCTCAGTTCATGGGCAGTTATTTTGCATCTTGGTTTTTCCACACGTTTCTTGCGACCCTGTTGACTATTTTGGATGAAACGCTTGATTGTTCGCAATTTTAAGAATGCTGCATCCCTCTGCAAGATATCTCACTATTTTTGACTTTTCAGACCCTCTTCTGACCCATTTTGCCAAAGGAAAGGAAGTTGCCTAATAATTATGTTTGCCTAATACACCTGATATAGGGTGTTGATGTCATTAGACCACACCCCTTCTCATTACAAAGATGCAGATCACCTGATATGCTTAATTGGTAGTAGGCTTTCGGCCTATACAGCTTGGAGTAAGACAACATGCATAAAGAGGATGATGTGGTCAAAATATTCTTTTGCCTAATAATTCTGCACTCCCTGTAATGCCACACGTATGTCCTGATGGGAAGGATGAAATGTCAGAACACCAGCCAGCAGCGCCGGATAGAGCTACTGCACATAAGCTTGGTAGGAGTGTTCACCTGTGAGACATTGGAGACAGCAGCGTGAGAATTTTTTTTTTTCTTTAACCAGCCCTGTTACAGGCACTGTTCAGAAAAATTAAAACATTTACGGTTGGTACATAGCTTATATACAGTGGGTACGGAACGTATTTAGACTTTGCACTCTTAGTTTCATTGCAGCCATTTGCCAAAATAAAAAAAGTTCATTTTATTTCTCATTAATGTACACTCAGCCCCCCATCTTGACAGAAAAAAACAGAAATGTAGACTTTTTTTTTGCAAATGTACTAAAACAAGGAAAACCGAAATATTACATGGTTGTAATTATTCAGACCCTGTGCAGTGACACTCATATTTAACTCATATTCTGTCCATTTCTTCTGATCCTCCTTGAGATGGTTGTATTCCTTCATTGGAGTCCAGTTGTGTTTAATTAAACTGATTGGACTTGATTAGGAAAAGCACACACCTGTCTATGTAAGACCTTACAGCTCACAGTGCATGTCAGAGCAAATGAGAATCATAAGGTCGAAAGAACTGTCCAAGGAGCTCAGAGACAGAATTGTGGCAAGGCACAGATCTGAACAAGGTTACAAAAGAATTTTTGCAGCAGCAAGGGTTCCCAAGAGCACGATGGCCTCCATTGTCCTTAAGTGGAAGAAGTTTGGGACGACCAGAACTCTTCCTAAACCCAACCTTCCAGCCAAACTGAGCAATCATGGGAGAAGAGCCTTGGTGAGGGAGGTAAAGAAGAACCCAAAGATCACTGTGGCTGAGCTCCAGAGATGCAGTAGGGAGATGGAGAAAGTTCCACAAAGTCAACTAACACTGCAGCCCTCCACCAGTCAGGGCTTTATGGCAGAGTCAGTGCAAGACATATGAAAGCCCGCATAGAGTTTGCCAAAAATACACATGAAGGACTCCCAGACTGCGAGAAATAAGATTCTCTGATCTGATGAGACCAAGATTGAACTTTTTTGGAGTTAATTCTAAGCGGTATGTGTGGAGAAAACCAGGCACAGCTCATCGCCTGCCCAATACAATCCCAACAGTGAAACATGGTCGTGGCAGCATGATGCTATGGAGATGTTTTTCAGCTGCAGGGACAGGACGGCTGGTTGCAATTGAAGGAAAGATGAATGCGGCCAAGTACAGAGAGATCCTGGTAGAATTTCCTCCAGAGTGCTCAGGACCTCAGACTGGGCCGAAAGTTTACCTTCCAACAAGACAATGACCATCTGCACACAGCTAAAATAACAAAGGAGTGGCTTCAGAACAACTCTGGGACCATTCTTGACTGGCCCAGCCAGAGCCCCAACTTAAACCCAATTGAGAATCTCTGGAGAGACCTGAAAATGGCTGTCCACCAACATTCACCATCCAACCTGACAGAACTGGAGAGGATCTGCAAGGAAGAATGGCAGACGATCCCCAAATCCAGATGTGAAAAACTTGTTGCATCATTCCCAAGAAGACTCATGGCCGTACTAGCTCAAATGGGTGCTTCTACTCAGTATTGAGCAAAGGGTCTGAACACCTATGACCATGTGATATTTCAGTTTTTCTTTTCTAATAAGTTTGCAAAAACTTCTACATTTCTGTTTTTTTCTTTCAAGATAGGGTGCTGAGTGTAAAATGAGAAATAAAATTAACCTTTTTGATTTTGGCAAATGGCTGCAATGAAACAAAGAGCGAAACACTTGCAGTTTATTGACAAATGTGCGGCAGCCTGTATATGTACAAATCTATCTAAACAATGTATTATAACCAATTGGTATTAAGGAAATAATGATCCAAATACAAACTTCTTTGTGGTTTGTTCTAGGTTTAGATGGAAGGAGGTGTGCTCACACACTACCACCAACATTATCATTTCAAACCATTACATTTGATGTCAATCAAGTGAATAATTAGTTTGGATTGAATAGAAATTGTCGCTAAAGCAGTTTAGAGACTATTGCAGCTGTTAAAACAGCAATATTTGATTCATCTAAGGAAAATATCTGCACTCCCTCTGACTTCCTCTGCTTACTCACACACAGCCAGTTCCCCCCATATGCCCTCATAAGCATTTACACTGAAACACAACAGTCCCACTTCACAGCACCCTGACAGATGGAAAATATTTGATTTTTAACTTGGGAGGAAAGTATTCCATATCACAAAAAGCAAATTACCAGTTGTCCAAATGCTTAGAGGATGAGATGAATTAAGGCCTCTTCTTCTCCCGACTTCCTCCATGAAAAGTCTAATTTGGGATTTAAACAAAACCTGAACAGGAAAATAAACAAGTGGCAGCAGAGACGGAACTATTGTTGACCTTGATACAAACAAAACAGCAGAGATGATTCTGGAAATGTGCGCTTTGATTTTAGAACAGGAATGGTTCTGTGCACAGGATGCCATGTGTCAAACATGGACCGAGGGCCTCAAAGAGGAGGAAGTGTTTCCTTTATGGCACTATGCAGTGCGACTGCTCGTCTAGTGGTTGCCAGATGGCCTTTGATGGATAGGGAAGCAATCTAGTACACATGAGTTCTTGTTCCTCTTGTGTTCTTAATCATGGCTGGATAGTCTCTCAACTATTGAGGCACAATCTGTTGGAACAATACAATGTCAATGGTAGATCAAGCAATGGCTCATGTTCAAAAACTTGCACAATTATCTGCTTTTTGGGCAGATGATACAAGTTTATTGAGACTAAAATAATTTGTAAAGAATCATCAACCTTTCTTTTGTTCAAAACTGGACAAACGGTTTTGATCAGTACATATTTTTTTAAGGATCCTAAACATTAACCCTCAATTTACAGCTAAGGTGCCATTAATTACTTTAACACCTATGAGTCCAGTTAATTCTCATATGTATTTTTCCTGTGTGAAAAAAGGAAGATTTATTTTGGACCAGGTTGCTTTTCCCTCTACCTTGTCTTATACCTTTCGACCTAACCCATCTCTGAATATCCCTGAGGAAAATGGCTCCTTTGACTCTAAAGGAGCACAGGGACAGAAAATGTCCTTGAGCTATTTTTCTTGCTGCTTTTGTTTCCCAACACATGTGCACCAAGAACTGTCTGCTGAAGCTTTCATTCCATTCTTCCCTCCTTCCTTTTACTTTGTGCCTCCTCCTTCTCCTCCTGCTATGCATCAAAACAGCTGGATGTCTGGGTAATTAAGAGCTTTCTGTAAAACGATATCTTTGTCAGGCTTCTCAGTTGTTACCTAACAAGGCAGCCTACAAAGGTGTTAGTGTACCACATTCATCATCGTCGTCTGGGGCTAATTACCAGCCTATAAATCACCACTCTGACCTCGACTAGCCACAACTGAGAGATACCACACTGTTAAGGTGGATCATAGCTTCAGTCCAGCGTTAACTAGTTTGATCATTATCATGTGTTTTCTTAATGTAATTTCCAACCTGTGTTGAAAGATCACAATGTTTTTGCCATGTTGTTGAACTACTTAAGTATTTAAAGCTGAAAGAGGCTGAGAGAGATAACATTCTCTGCAGCAGACATCGATTTAAGTGTCCTCACCCTGACTTTTACAACGATAGGAAGGTTAAGTTACCACTGTGTTAGATTTATGCTGCCTTTCAAGCATCCTTCATTTCCACTTACTTACCAGATCAAGCAATCCCCGGCCAGTCTATAAAATCCCACAGCTTACTTTTCTTTAATTAAATGCCACTCGTAATGCTCCCTGGTGCACCCCGTATATCAGCAGCCATAGCTGATTCTTTAAAAAGCAAAGAGCCACCTTTAATGCAGTGTGCTGTCTGCAGCTGAGCTGCACCAAGGGGACAGAGCTACCAGACATTCATCTTAACAAGGTCACACCGTTTGATTTTTAATATAACGGTCACTGCTCGGGCCCTGCGTCCTCCTTTGAAATATTAGCGCTCATTAATGATGTGGAAGCTGCCCCGCCCCTCCCCTCCTCACAAAAACCCATCAGCAATCATTCGCCACACGAGGGTGAGCACAGTCAGTTCTGTGCTTAGACCTGTTCCCACTTACTGCCAGGGGCTGGCCAAAAGCCCGCTTTATAGGCCAGCTTTATGGCATTCATTATGCACACTTAACAGCCACTGTAATTCTCTCAGATGGGAAGGGGAAGTGAGGCGATTAGCTGTTGGGTCTAAACGTGGGTTGCCTGGGACTTTGACCTTTTGTTTTGGACATGAAAGATGATGTCTCTGGCTCACGCAGGGATATTTTCTCTGTGTGGTCCCTGCTCTGTATTCTTTCTCCTTCAATTTTGCATGTCTGCCTAGAAGAATGACATCTAATCAGAGGGAAGTAGGCTGAGATAAGGTCTTAGAAGAACTTTGGTTATTTCCCCTTAAGGCTTGTGCTAATGTTATTGCACTCTCTATTTTGCTGTTAACAATCTATTCATGGGGTTTGCAGCACAAAAGCTGAGATAAAGTGCCTGGAAGTTGTATTCCCTTTGCTGCATGTGAGATGTAAAACTGAAGCGTAGAGGGTCAGGGTCGAAGACATCTCACACTCCTACACAAACAGCTTATTAGAGGGGAGCTTTGGAGGAGAGGTCTAACTTTTCCCTGCTTGCTTTTTGTTGCTTCCTTCTCACAATTCTGTTCAGTGACAAAGGGTGCAAACATTAACAGCAGTGCTCTCCATTAATCTACCGTAGATTGCATTTGTTATTCTATTTTAGAGCTTTAAATCACCTCCTTATAGAAAGCACTGCATCATGACCTGATCAGTCTACCGGACTGTGTTTTGTGCACTTCAGGACTCGATCTGCACAGCTAACACAAGCACTACACCCATAAAAAATTAACACCTTCTCTCAACATGACGTGATAGAAATGCAAGACTTTCCATAAGTCATCGTGCTATGCGCCCATGGAGCTGGTGGCATGTTTACACAGCCATATTCCTCTTTGCCTCCTCCTTGGCTCTCTTCCCTGACACAGATTTCCAGGTTGTAATCCAACCAAATCAGAGCAACGCATTTCTCTGTGTGACCATGTTTAGATGCACAAAGTATTGGCGGCTGTCAAGACAAATTTAGGTAATAAATCTGCAGATGGTGACCTCATAAAGTGTGCTTGACCTCTGAGATGAGGAGGCTGAATGGCCATGCTCCATTAAGTTCACACATGCCATCCAGAATAGATTCCAGTGCTCAAAATGTATGCTGTCAGAACCAGCAGCACTTTGAGAAAGGCATCAAATCCAGGGTTTGCATCAACAACCAACGGGAAGTGAGGTTAATAATTTGCCAGTGTTTATATTGACACTGTTTCTTTTATTCCAGGAACAAGTATTCAACCTCATGGACTCACCCCTGATACATACACAGCAAATACTTTACAAATGTGTAGGACAAGTGGAGGAGTTAAAAAGAAATGAATAACGGTCCAGCACTGTAACCACATTTCCCCAATAATAGCAATGCAGAGTATTCCAAGAAACTTTATAGACACTCATCACACACTGTTGGTTTTATGTGAGGATTTACTATCCACTGTGAAAGCAGATGGACTGCAGTAAATGTAAAGAAATACGCATCCATCCATAGATGCTTTTTGGGCAGCTGCGCTACATTCACACACTGTTTAAAAAAGAAGAGGAAAAAGTGAACTTTAAAAAAGTAAGACAACCAACTGCAATGTCTTTTGAGAAAACTCAACTTGGGGTTCTGGTGTTGTGGGGACCTAAATTAATAGACCCTTTTTGTAATTTACGCATACGTCACTCGCACATGCTTGCAACTGCCGCTGAAGGTCAGAAGGCTTTGGAGGCCCATTTGAGTAGAATAGAGACTGGTTTTCATAGGGCTCATTACAACGATTCCGGACACTTTTTTTCATTCCTGACTACTGTAATCGACGAGGGGAGAAATCTCTTAGATGCGGAATAAGTTTTCACTGGTTTCCTGTAAAGAAACACCTGTCGGCCTTTGCCTCTTTGCCTGATCGGCCTGCATTTTTTCAGTCACCATCTTAAAACACCTGCTCAACAGCCTCCTGTTGGCGTCTGATGACCACTAAGACGTGGAATGTAATCTTTCTGTGGAAATGTTGTGGGACGATGAGAGAAAATGCCATGAGTAGGAGGCTGAACCGAGTCAATTGGCAGGGCATTAAGGTAAGCACGGCTTTACTGGGTTTGAACACGTAACTGACGCATTTCTTCAACTATAAATATGCTTTTAATAGAAGTTGACACAAGATGTTTTTGTTGAGTTTTTCAAAATGTTTTCCAGCTGTTTGCCTTACTTTTTTTTTTTTAGGTTTTCTCAAACTCTTTCTCAAATTCTTCCATGGAAAATGCAAAACTCTTTCCTTTGCATTTTCTAAAAAAAAACAAAAAAAACATTTATACAACAGCGGGATGAAAACTTTGTCTGTGTAGTGGAAAAAACAAACATGACCAGAAATGATCTCTAGTGGGCAATGAAACTTTTCAACCACACAACCAAATGTGCACCACATCCTCGTAAAGGCAGAAAAAGTAACACAAAAAAAGGATTGCTTGTACAGAGGTGCACTGATTATCTAGTGCATATAACCTGCACTATGCATCCTCCCTGGCAGCATAAATCACGGCTCTACAGTGCGACCAAAAATTTGCTGAGTGCGACTAACTTTTTCTTGGTCCCACCGGTGTGCGTAACACTTCTCAGGTGTAGGTGAAGGACTTTGTACATTTCTCCAAATGTGTTAATGTGTTCTGTGTTTATTTCTGGAGCTCAGAAAAGAATAACACTGTGATAAAAACCGAAAGGAAGGGTGGGTCTTTGAAGACCACCATCTCTGATTGGCTCTGATCCTGAACATGGTGAACGCCGTGTTGTGTGTCAGTTTAAAATAAAGACTGGTGGGTGCACTTAGACATCCAGTGCGGTGAAGAACACAGACGAGAACCTTGGAAACTTGAATCAATTGTAAAACATGGAATATGGGTGGTTTTGCTCATATGTGGTTGACATCTATCTTCACTAATTTAAGAGTTTTTCAGTGTGTCTGTAAATATTCTACAGAAATAACTCCAACTTTAACAGTCCATTTAAAGCGAAAAGATGCAGCAGCACAGACATGACACAGGGGTCCGCCCGTGTTGTTGATCGGCTTTTTGCAGTCACCCTGCATTAACCAAGAAAAAGCCTATCAACTGGCTTTTTCCCTCAGACACACCTGGGTCTGAGTGCACAAGTGCAGGATGACATGACAGACATCAGTGTTGTTGAAGATTCCAGCTCCTGGACAGCTTTACACTGTCCAGATTAGCCTCGCCAAAATATTGTTGTGTCAATCTCCCTTAAAAGTGTAAATCAAAATGAAACCACATTAATAGGACAAATCTAAGACTAAAGTTCAGATAGATAGATAGATAGACAGATAGACAGATAGATAAAATATAAGACACATATCTGTATGTTTCAGTTGACCAGAAGGGTCGGAGCAGGTTTGAGCAGGTCAGCGGTTCCTACTTAGAGCTTTACTTAAGGTCTCTTTTATGGCTGCAGATGTTTAGAGTTACTATTTATCCCAAATTGTAAGCAGGCTGACAAAAAGCAGCAGGCATAATGATGGAGGGGAACTGCAGTGACATTGTTGTGTGGCCTTACAAAAGATAGCTGTGTGCTTAAATTGATTTGGAGTCAAAGTTGGGGTGGGGGACTTCATCACCTCTGAGAGGGAGGTTGCCAAATTCATATGCAAATCTTAGCATTCTGGAATTCATTAGGGTTGACACAGCCCCATGAAACAACAACAAAAATGAGCATGCACTGTGAAGGAAGGTTGTGGGAGTTCTCATTCTTTGCTTATTCTTCCTCTGAGAGGGAATGAAAAGAAATGAGTCTGACCCTCTGACTTTGGTCATTTCATTGTGGCAGCATCCTTCTTTAGTTTATAGAAAGCCATCATCGACAGGTTGGAATATCCCATATGGAGCAGGTGCATTGTTCCCTAACTGCAGTAACGCTGCAACGTATTAGAACATCTGCCAACATAGTCAAGTTACACACTAACCCCTGGAGGTGTGTGAAACAGACGTTGGAATCATGATGACAAAATGATTTGTTGTAATTATCTTATTTAAGTGTTGCCAGCTGCAAACTTTCCCCGTGTTTCGTTCCAAACTACATCTCCAAGTTGCATTTGACACAAGTCTGAACTTCAGCTTTTGAAGAATTAAAATGTTAAGGAATTTGGTGTTTTTTTATAGATAAATGCTGTAATGAAAAAGCTCTATGCTTTCACATTCTTTGACAGGTTTTATCACTGACTTTTTCAGATACTCTCACAAACAAGCCTGCATGCAAACATTCAACACACGCGCACCCACACATATCTTTTCTTGACGTATATCAAGTCCTGATCTGTATCTCCCACACACACTTCCCTAGAGAATTGATTAAAATCAGAGAGAGACAGGCCTTGAACATAGCTGCTTTTGTGTGAACAAACAAAAGCTGCTGGTAATTGGATTCACATTGAGAGAGGTATTTAAAACAGCCTGATAACCTACACAGGCTGCTGGCTTTTGTGGGCATTTAGTGACCCAGTCACCTTTACCAGTCTAGTTCTATTCCAGCACACTTATATGAGGCCGCTCTTTTCAACCCTTAGTTTCACTGTTGCAACAAATGCATCATTCAGAACAGCCTTAGAGGTCTTTTACCTCTGTTTCCACTATTTTCCTTCCTTTTGGGACTCTTAAATATGTTAATAATTCTCTTCAATTTGAAACTTGCAAACTGCAGAATTTCAGTCCATTTAGGATAAAAGTTCACCTTCTGGGGTTGTTTCAAGTGATTAAATGCAACTTGAAGATAAAGAGGTCCTGCAGGAGGCTGACGTGACCTATGGGAGTGTAATCCAAGCAGGGCAAATACCACAAGTTACAGATAATTAAACCAGTGAAGGGCTGATTAGAGACAGCGAGACAAGAAATCAATGAAACATGGCCAGACAAAGTGTGTCTGATTGTTTACATACCTGGAACAGGGAGGGAGAGGAGGAAGGAGAGATAGAGAGAAATGACTGCCATTTTATGTCTGGGTTTGAGGTGAACAAGATAGAGATCAGCTCCAGATGGCTGCAGTCAGAGGGCTTGGGGCTCAGGGGACACCACTGCCTCACAATTCATCGCTCACACAGACTCAGACACTCCATTACGCTGGATCTAAACCTGGATTAAATCCCACCCCAACCCTGATTGTCCTTCCACCTCTACTCCATCGTGTTGACATTGGCCTTCCCAGGTTGAGTGGGCAGCGCCACCTGATAGCTTTAACTGTGCAACCCAGCCACCGGGGTCCTAGAAGATTAGCCCAAGAGAGCCAAAAGTGATCAAAGAGGTAGATGATTATACCAAAGCTTGAGAGCTGTCTGGCTGTTTTAAGTGTATTTGCACAAAAGGTTGTCCCGACATAGTGATAAGCATAGTGAAGGCTCATAATTGGCTCCATGGATGTTGAGTAACTTTTTGCTTATATGAGTGTCTTATCTGAGTTTTGCTACACATTATACCATAGTGTGTTTATATAAGAATGTTGGAGTTAGTGTTCTATAAATATTTACCCTGTATGTTGGTTGTCAGAGGGCAAAGAGAGTTCAGTTTGGTCCCAGTTTCACCTGAGAAACGGCCATCACCGCCTTATTTAAAAGGTATCAAGCTTGATGTTTTACTTTCACTGAGAGGATGGGTTTGAATGGAGGGAAACTCTGGACCAGCTTACACTGAGCAGGTCTGTACTTTGATGGGACAGAAATGATAAGAAACAATATCCTTTCCATAATTTTAGATCTGTCAGGAAGTGGCTTGCCTTTTTATGAACAAGACAACATGTTACCCATTTATGGGTAGGATGATTGATCAAAGGATGATTTACATTAGGGGTGACCCCAAATAGTCAACGGTTGATTCAAGGACTGTGATTTGACTGACTGTCCCCAGGCCAAATAATTGCAAAATGTGGTTGCCAAACAAATATCATACCATTCTGGCAATAGGGGGGACTGAATGTTTTATTTTACATCGTATTTCATTGTTCTTTAAATAAGTCGTGTCATATGCCTAACAGTCTAATAATTCTGTTAAAACATGAAAAGGACGCGTTCCCTTAATCAGTATCTTTACTACATGTGTCAGGGTACAAAGAGGGTCCTGGAGGCGTAGTGACAGGACCCTGAACTGTCACATTATCATCATTGTTGTAGCTCATTCCACTGATTGACCATATCAATTTGCCAAGGTGGGAAACAATCTGACTGCTGCAGACATAAACATCACAAATATTCCTGTGCTGAAAATATTCATATTAATTTGACACTTTAAAATATAGTTTTAGCGACTGACAGCATCAGTACACAGAGAGGATGAGTTTAGTTAGTCAAGATGAACGCCGGACCCATTAACAGTCATGAAAAATGTACGTCCAAGCCTCTATTTAGGCAAGGCAAGGCAAGTTTATTTGTATAGCACATTTCATGTACAGAACAATTCAAAGTGCTTTACATAAGACATTATAAACATCTATTTAAGGAGAAAAGCTGCAATTTTCCATCATATTTTTTTTTCCAAGTTCCAACTGTCCAACTCTGTAAAGGTGTTTTATTTTATTAATGTTCGAGCTCAGATTCTTTCAGGAATAAGTTTAGTGAGAACATATTCAGTCACAATGATTGTACACAAAAGACTGAGTCTAAGCCAGGAACAGCAATAAAGGTATATGTTATTAAATGAAGAGGACAGAGCAAAACACAGCTACAACTAAAGTCTCATTGACATTAGTTATTTGCAAAATATTATAAAATTATGTTTTTAAAATGGGGAGATACATCCAATACACTGTACTTATATCAATCCTTTAATTTGAGCTGATACAGTATTTAGCGCTACTACTACCAGGTTAATTGTGCTCACACTAAAAGCACAAAATAATAAATATTTATGACTGTATTTATTCTGTGTGCATTATTAATTGTACCAAAAAAGCCCTCCAAGAAGATCTCATTAGGGTGGGAAATTAGTCAAAGCTAATAACGCTCATAGTTTAAAAAGCCTTTTGAGCATCTTTCCACATTTCCTCTCTCATTTCACCACTGCTGAAGTTCATAAACTGAACTGTGCATGCGTTCATTACAATTAGTATTTCCTCAGACTGAGTTGACTGGAGAAATTTGTCTGTGATTAAATATTAGCTTGAATATAATTAGCATTTATTAGCTAACTCTGCTATGGCAGATAATGAAAATCTTAATGAAATGCTTTGTTGAATTTTGTATCTGGAGGGGTTGACTTTTTTTTTTCTCAGATTTGCAGTCAAAACGCCTGAGCTCAAAGTACAATACATTGTTTTGGGTTGGGGTTTTTTATGTGCACAAGTATGTGTGTGTTATTAAGTTAAAATGTAGACAGCAGCTATAATTGTAACATCTAACTATTGGACCTTTCACTGTGTTTTGAGTCCGTCTGTTCCGTTTTGCAGCCTACAGTCAGTTTAATAGGCTCCTCTGTCTGGTAGAGCTATTACCAAATCCAGCACAGACCATTAGGCCGCATGGGCTTAATTGCACATTAATTGGCTAATTAGTCCTGCACTTTGTTTTTCTCCCATTTTCTCAACTCTTCTCCCTCATTTTGGCAAGCAGTTGGTCATCCAATAGATTTTACTTTTGTCATTAAGCTTTTCAGCACAGTGAGAAAATATAGTAGTTGACTGGAAATTTGCTGCAGGGAATAGTTTCTCCATGTGGGGGGGAGGCTGTGGCTGAGAGGACTGATGAAGCCCCGGGTTTTCCTCCTCCTGTGTTGTCATGTTGACCAACAATACATGCTGTGTTTGTATGTCTGCCAGCACAGAAACCAGGAAGAGGCTTGCATAGTTAAAAAGGCAACAACCCCAGTCCGCAAGGTGCATTATTTATGAACTTTTTAAAGTGATTTTATTCATCCCGACCGCGTATTTCTCCTCGCCATTATCATCTGTGCTTTAGGCATGTGCCTCAACAATCTCAGATTGCTGCCATTAAACCCAGGGAGCCATCTGATGGAGTTATCAAAGTAAATGTTTGGCGCATTTGATAGCGTTTGAAATATCCTCCCATAATAAAGCTCTCCGGGGAGAAAGAGGGACAGGCTTTTCATGCAAATAAAGCGGGTGTCTGATATCACACAGTGTCGAAATATCCACATTTATCTCAGTGCTGTCAGCAAATACAAGCAGCACCTCCTGATATGGAAGTCGATGTTTGGCTGGATGGGAGATGTAGGAATAGTGTTCACCATACGACACTGGGCCAGGAAATACATTATGAAGTGATTGTCTTAAATTTGAAAGCAGCAACGTGAGTTTAGGGTGATTTCATTGTGTGCATGCTGAAAATATGAAAGGTTTACAATTAGAGAGCAGAGAAGATGTGAAAGATGTGATGAATAAAAACAAAAGAAAATATCAGTTTCAGACTGTTACGTCTACGAGTGTTTTCTGATGTGTGGTGTGTCATACTGTACAGGAGACATTAGGGAACAGAGAGAAAATCAGAAAATGCAAATGTAGCAGTGGATTGTGGGCTGCCTTAATGAGCATTGCATTGGTGTCTTCTGCCAGGCCCTGATAGGTCCCCTACTGATTAGACGAGTTAAAGCTCATTCCTGTTTTATTCCCATAAGAAACAGCATTTGCTTTTGTTTCTGTGCTAATAATAGCAATAAAGTGTGATCACTCCAAGTGCTAAAATGCTCCCAATAAACATTGGTCTGTTTTCGTTTTGTTTATTATTCATCTCATCCAATTACCATTCTAAAGGGGGAGTGTTTCTTGCCAGGCGCAGAGGGAATAGGAGATTAAAAGGCAATGAGGAAACATCTGTGTCTCTGCTTTGCCACAAATCTGCATCTCATTCCTACCACTGGCATTTAAATAGACAGCGCCTACAACACAGAGAAGAAAGTAAAAAGCCAAGGCTCATAGGGCTAGCGAATAGAGGAAAGGGTTACCATAGAAACACATACCTCACAAGGGTTTATGGGCAGCATCCTATCACATGCTATCAGGAATTACCATAAATCTTGTAGCAGGGAGGGCGGTGGTTAAGGTGCACCTCGGCATTGAATGACAATGTGTTGATCCCCACATATCTGCAGCGATGTATTCAGACTCTTTAAATCAAGAGGAAAATAGCATCAAATTTAGCTTGTGACAATAGAAAGATGGAGAGTCCCTCTAATGCAATTCTTTCCATAAGCCTGTGTGCAGATATTGAAAATCAGAGTGGATACAGACTGTTTTTTCATGTCATTGTGACGATGAATGACTGTAAAATCAAGACTTAGAGGAAAGCATGATGCACTATAAAAGCATACATTTATGCCTGATATTCTTTGACTGGGTGTCATCATGCTCATTGTACAGCCGTCTGCACAGAGCCAAAGCCAGAAGTGAGAATTGTGTCACAGCACAGCAGTACATCAGTGCAATTTCCACAAATGGCATCTTTCCCCAAGCTCCCATCCTCTCGACCTCTGGTGCTGAGCGACGACGCTGAGAGCATTATCAGATGTGTTTGAGCAGCTCCCGTCAGCACGACCCTGGTGGGCGGTACAGATATCGAGTGACCTTTTCTGCATGGCTCCCTGATATTAATGCAATCTCCCCGCCTTATTACCATGGGAACATTTCACAGAGTATTAGACTTAATAAATGACTTTTTTCCCGGGCTTCCATCTCTCCTTTCCCTTCGTCATTTTTTTCCTGGTTCTCTCCTGCTCTGCTCCCCTCGTCCTCAGTGCTCCTGAGCCGATAACCCGACCTCCCCAGGGGCCCGGCCTCCATAATCGCGTCAGTTCATGGCCCTCTTATTCCTGCAGAATTGCTTAATTGGTATGTGTTCTACATAACTGTTGGAGTATTAGACTCACAAATGAAGGTTAGAACCTCAGTGCTTGTAATCGACTGAAAGAAATTGATTTGTGCTCAGCTGCCCTTCTGGGACAAGACTTTATGGTTCTCTGAAGAAATGAAGCTTTTATAATTGTGTGTTCTTTCCTCTTCTCCTCTGCAGTTCTCTTTCTTTTTTTCTCATTTCCCCCAGCTTAATTCATTGTTGGCATTCATCAAATGGCAAGATGACAGCAACTTCAGTGTGATATGTCCATGCTACACTGCATTGGGCGTACACACCAAAGGTTAACTCATGTCCTAATTCTAATCAGAGTTTAGGGATTCTGTCAATAAAAATCTGATTCTATCATGCGTGATGATGCATCCAGCTTGAAGTCCCCAATTTAAACCAAACTTGACCATCAAGCTTAAATAATGCCAAGCTTTAAGGTTTTGCATCAATAACCCAGTGACCATGATTAACAAGAGCCCTAAATCATGCAACTCAATAACTAAGTGGTGCTGATGATTTGTACTGAGCTGTATTTTAACCATCCTGTGAGTTTCTTCCACGGCAGTTTAATAAAGGTTAGCAGGAGGAAATGCACAATAGCAGGTGTATTTTTAAGAAAAAAACAGGACATATACAGTACATGTTTGTTTATTGAATGAGTCTTCATTTTTTTTATTGTTTTACAATCATGCAATTAGTAGTATTTGAAAAGATGTTATTCTCTTTCTCCTATTACATCATAACTATATACAGTATTATATATGATATACATGATAGGTAAGTAAAAGAACACAGCATGGCATTGAAAAGTTTGAAAATAACACAGACCTGATGTAACAAAATCATTCTTCCTCAGTCAGTGAAGGTAAAATCAGCTAAACTAAACTGTAGGACTATGTTACCACACCTGTCTGGCAAGCATCTTATGCATGACAACTCCCCCTGACTTAGGTGACCGTAGATTATTTATGCCTGCTTTCCAGGTGGGCAGACTCAGATGTACTCTGTGCAGAGGTTTGCTCAGTGCAAAACACATCACATTTCACGCTTGCACTAATGTCATTCTGCAAGTGAAGAGTAGTGAGAACTGGCAGGTGGTGTTTACAAATGAGAGTACCCCGAACCACAAGCCACCCTGACACCAGATGCTGATTTGATTATGCGGTGGCATGTAAGAGTGTATGAATGTATGTAGCAGGCGAGGTGGTGCATTCAGAGTCGATTAAGTGAAACAGAGATGACTGTCGCTTTAATTTATCTTATTTTAGCCAAACTGAGCTGTCATGTTTGAGATTGATGGAAGACTTTCATGACATGGGAATGTTTTCATGAGGAGATGAAGTGTGTTTCTTAGTTTGAAATTATACATACATATATATACATATATATATATATATATATATATATATATATATATATATATATATATATATTAGATTAGACCTTTTTTTTGTTCCAGCTTCTTTGGAAGCTTGATGAAAATGTTTCTTTCCATATGTTCAAAATATGATTGCTTTCTTGTTGGCCTTGTGTTAAATTTAACAGCAAGTTTGCACGCATGTTCACCACTTTGGTTCTTGTACCCTCAGTGAAGTGAATGAGTTCAGATTAGTCAAATATTGCTTCTTCTTTTTTTTTCTTTTCACTTGTCCTGTCCAGCATCGTAGCAAGCAGAATGATGATCTGGTTGCTTTTTTGTGTTGAACAGATTTGCTTTGCCAAGGGGAGCTTTATGAACACAAGGCTCCCTTTGATATCCTGTTTATTAATTTTATTTCTTTAATTAAACATTTGTTTATAACAGCATTTCACATCATATTCCTGGGCTTGACAAGAGAAAAATGAAAGTTAACAGAAGCAATGATAGAAAGTGGAACAGTGAGAAAGGAGTGAGGAAAAGAGAGAGAGAGAGAGAGAGAGAGGAAAGAAAAAAAGGATACACTGACACAGTTCACTGATGCTTTGATACAGAAACCACTAAACAACATTCCAAGGTTTTTGCTGGAAAACGATACTAGTGATCCCCTACAGGAGGACCTGCAGGTGGCTTAAGCATCATAAGATCATCATACAAACACACGCAGAACTACGCGGAGAAGAGGTACAACCTAGTCAGAGTAATGGGAAGCAGCATCACAGTGTCATCATGCAGAATAAAGGGTCTCTATGATGATGCAGTCATGCAGATGCAACCTCGTCTCTGCAAGAAGGAGGAAGCCCGCACAGCCCGAGACCCGGGCCCCCAGCAGCCACCCAGAGGCCTGGACTCCAGCCCCCAACCCCCCCAAAGGGACGGACATGCATCCCCCCACAGGGCGTCCCCAGCCGAACCCCTACACCCCCCCCCCGCGGTTTCAGGGCCCAGGCCCCAGAGGACCAAAACCAGCAACTGTCGACCCTGCCGGGTCCCGGCCCCCCCGGGGCAGGCACAGCCCAGAGCCCAAGCGCCCAGGGGCAATGAATCAGATATTGTTGATGAGAGCTGAAGTGTGGTGATTTATTATTTTTGAAGAGCTTTCAAAAAAATTGTCTAATTTAGTTAAAAACAGATTCAATTTACTTTGTATTAAAGTAAGTGATTCACTTGCATTTCACCACAACACATGACAATTTCTACACCTACTGACAAGGGTGAATAATCATGTACGATTCTGTCTGAGACCGTGAGACTTCAACTAGAACATTATTATTGAGCTTGGGTTGGGACAGAGCAGATTGCCATCAGTTCATGTTCAGCAGTTCAAGTTAAAAACTTTCTGACTTCTGTAATGCTGTAAAGTGTGTCCAGGGCCCCCTAAATGGTGACAATCTAAATGTAACCTGCTCTGCTTTAAAGGGACTTGAGGCAAGATTAAGAAACTGCTGCCAGAAATAGTTGCACAAGCTTTCTCCTATGTCTTTAAAACAACACAAGGCCTCCACATAAACAAAATCTCTTTAATCAGAACACAAACATATAGAATTAGCACAGAAACAAACTCCATCACAACTTGGAGGACAGAGAAGCATCAAGACACTTAAAGGGATACAACACCCACGGAATGATGTGCCTTCATTTTCTACCCACCCTCATGCTGAGCAAGACTCTGGAACACTTTTTTAACATCTCAAATGCAGCCGGAGATCCGAGGGGGTTTCACTATCTGTAATGGGGGTGACCAGGGCTCAAAACAAAAAGGTCCATAAAAGTCCACAAAAACTTGGCAATGTTCCTCCATACTGTTCGTCCAATGTAATCCAAGTGTCCTGAGTGGGTAGCATCCATAATTTACTCGAAACAACATCACTTAGTATATTTTTATAGCCTAAACAGCAGTACATCCACACTACTACTACCAAGTTTTTGTGGACTTTTATGGACCTTTTTGTTTCGAGCGCTGGTCACCTCCATTATATGGAAGTCGGCTGCATTTGAGATGTTAAAAAAGTGCTCCAGAGTGTTGCTCACCATGAGGGTGAGTAGAAAATGAAGGCACATCATTCTGTGGGTGTTAAGGCCACAGTATACTTCCCCGACTACATAATGCCTTATCCAACTGCGTAACTACGGGAGACCCCTCCAGCCTTCATAGTTCTCCATCATGCTGCCGGATACACAGTGCAATTTCCCGCCTGATAAGTAGGGATAGGGGAACAGAGGAGCTCTCTCTGTATTGGAACCTCTGGGGGGAAAAAAAAAAATTGCTGGGATTTTTAGCCTAGGAGGTAGCTACACAAGACTGACCTACTCAGAGAAAGACTATTGTTGTTGCTGCAGCTGAATAACAGAGATACTTTTGATGCAAAATAAAGACAATGGAGCGATTTTGGTATTTCCTCACTTCTTCAGCCAAACGCTCTTCGGTTGGACTCATCTTCGTCTTCGTTGTCTAGCTGGTTTCAGATTGGCGCTGCTAGTGTTTACATAGTGGTAGACCAATCACAGCCCTTGCCGTCTCCGTTGTTCCTTGATGGAGTGACGGACACTTAAAAAATATTTCGTGCAGCGGAGACTAGAGAGGCTCTCCGACAGGCTCTCCGTCAACGTAGAGGGCTCTCCGTAACCTACGTAGAGCACTTTAAGGATGACTATAAATTAGGCTTTATATCCCTTTAAGTCTCTAAAAACACAAGTTGCAGGTTTGAAATGGAAATACATCATTTTTATTATTTGATTGCACTCACTGCTTACTTGTCTTACTTGAATATTTCTCTCAGTAGCTGGTACCCAGTGAAATTACAGATTCTGCTCTATTCTACTGTGGCCTCAGTCATGCAGATCAAGATAAATTAAAAAAAAACTGCAAGGCCATATTCAACTATTTTCATTTTTAATGGCAAGCACAACTGAATGACAGATGGTGGAAAGTTGAGGCAGAGCTGCATTTTATAGTTGATGGTCATAAGCAGTAAGTGCCTGCACGACGAATGCATTAGAAATGCACTTTAAATGGAACGTTACTTATTCTGTGATTCATTTCTTACTCACATAATCACCCAATTCCAATCTGATGCTAAAGCAGAAAATGTGTACATTACATATTTAGTCCATGTATTTGAATTCACAGACAGACAGATAGATGGATCGATAAATACATAGATTACATTCTCTTTATGGGGACATTTCGTGTTTTTCAATCCTCCTTAATTACTAGCAGATGCACATGGAGCTTTGACAGCCCGTAGCAGTTGCACCACTCAAATCCAAGCTCCTAATCAACTTTGTGTGATTTAACGGTGCATCCTGAGTATTAGTATTCTGGAGCTGGAGCCCTCTTGGATTCAGGCTAGGATTATCCAAGCTTTTAACATCTTAGCTAAGCTGGTTAACACCTGTTTTTATTGACATCTGAGCACCATCCGAGGCACCTCGTCCTCTGTGATTGTACAAGATCTTTTCTTACTTTTTGCTGTGTACTGGTCCCTCTCCTTCATTTAAGCCATAGCCTAAACTTATGAGTGTTTTCCCCTCATGTACAGGTAGAAATTCCACTGCTTCCATAAGGATTATAAGTGATATCAGTAAACGTGTAATATGCTACATCACAGGCAGGTCACAGAGTACACAGTGATAAAGTTTTGTTGAGGTTTTTGTGTATGTGTGTGTGTTTATGTTTCAGACCCAAGTCTAGACATGAGCTGCAGTTTCATTTTTGTTAAAATTCCTTCAAGTAATGTGCCAGAAATAAAAGAAAGCAGGCTCTCTTTATGTGTTTATTGAACTTAATATTTCCTCTGGGACACATTTTTACCCCAGTGGAGCGGTTTCTATAAAAAAACATTTAGCCGGTTGATACTACTTCAGGTATTATATTATACTGTTTGGCTGCAGAGCCAAGGAAATCATCAGACCTCTGTCTCTGTCATTTCAAAGTACTTTTCCAAGGTCAGTGGGGGAAACTTTGAAGAATGGCTCTGGATTTGTGTAAATCATGAGGTATGGATCCTCTTAAGCGTTACAGGCATTAGAGCTGAGCCCTATCAATGATTCCATTAACCCAAATTCCAAACCAGGCTCCACAACATGACCATATTAACCTCACGGATTTTACCAAGCTCTTGATCCCCGTTGTTCAGATTGACACAAGTGAATGGTCGCTCACATTTATCTGGTTACCAGTTGTTTCCCGCCCTGGTCTGGGAATTATGTGTAATATGACCCCACGCTTATCTCGAGCCTTTATGTGCCCACATGTTTTGTGGTTATTTTTTCCAACCCTATAAATGTTGCAGAAGCTGATTTGGTGATGATAAGGTATTTAGAGTGAACAAGAGCTGAATCCTAATCTGTCGATTTTTACCTTTTGAAGATGAACAATAGCCATTTCAGGCTAACGGTGGGGAAACAAGCTGAGAAGAGAAAGAAACGAGTGTCTGCCTTCATTAGGACAAAGGGAGGGTGAGCAGGAGAGCGTCTGACAAGCCAGTAACGCCTCATTGTCCCTGATCTCAAGTTTCATAAATTTCCACGGCTCTCGTTAACGGACGTGTCGCTGCTGTCACCAGGCGCTAACTCGTTATCTCCTCAATGCCGTAAAACGCTGTAATTAACATTCAACAACTGTAACCGATCCAGCATTGCTCCTCTCTAGCTGATAATTGCCACACTATTGTGTTTACACATAAGTGGGCCTTTTGTGTGTGTGCTTAGGGGAACACATTTTGCTAGTTTATTTTGATAGTAAATAGATGTGAAAATGCTGTATATCTAAGTTTAAAGGTAAATGGTTTCCTATGTGTTTTTATTTTAGAAGCTATTGAGTTTATACCATCATCAAAAACTCTTCTTAGCTGTTCTTTCAGGACATTTGTGCAGATATTTGGAAATGTAGGTGTCTTTTGTCCAAGAGTAAAATTAAGCCTTCTTATTGTTAGGCACATCACATTGTGTTATTTTTACTTTTACCATTCTTCTATGCCATACTTGGGCATCTTAACTCTTAAAGGCATTATACGGTAGACGATGTTTCTTTCAACAATTTTTGCAATATTTGGGAAAATTGGGTTCACTACCCCATACGTTATTATACATCAGCTGTGAAAGTAATGGGGCTGAAAAAACATCCGCCAGTTATCTCTGCATTCCTTAACTTTTTCATTTTTCTACTGGCTCGTCAATCACTTTTACTACCATAGTACGAGTGATTGCCGTTCAATTCAATGGGTAATAGGCGAGACTGATCAATGAGAGTGATTGAATGGTGAGAACAATACTGTGACCCGGAAGCTGCGCGCACTCGTCTGACGTTTACAGCAGGTAGCTAACATCATTCTGCTTGCAGTTAGCGACGTTCAGACGACATTCAATTTACTGGTATTTGTGACATGATGGAGAATCTTTACCCGCTGTCTGCTAAACACCAGAGTGGCTCGTTCTGTGAACGTGGGAGGAAGCTCTGAATATAGCAGGTTGGTCTTGCGCATGCGCATTATTCAAAAACTCGCTAACAGTCTCTGTTTTCTGAAATGTCAAAACATCTTCTATAACGCCTTTAAATCATCTTTCAGTTCATCAAATTTAACCTAGCAATAACACATTGGCAGGACATTCTGCTCTTATCACTTTCATTGTTCAGATTTTGTGTCACCATTTCTTGTAGATATTCAAAGTTGTCAGCTCTGTTTTAAAAGATAATACCTTTGTTTTCCCTCAGCTGCTCCTGCCTGACCTTAACAGAGCAGCAGCCTTCACAATAAGGCCTTATGAATAATTGGTCTGGGTCAACTGATACTCTCTGGCTCCACTCTATGCTGTCATCTACTCTGCCTTGGCCAGCCAAAAGCCAATGAACTGTGTGCAATTCTGCTCAATTGAATCAGTTAAAGTTGATGCAGCCCTTGCTATTTGAAGGTAACCGGCTAGATGTAAGTTGATACAGGCTACCCTTGAGGCCAAGTGCAGAATAGGAGAAGGGATGTCAAATTAGCAGTGTCACAGGGGCCTCGTTTAGAGGCTACCACGGTGGTCTGTCACAGATATACAATCACCTGGTGCTTTATCTGTATGCTGCTGGCTCCGTATTTCAGTCTCAGGGGATTAGAGCCGTGCCAGGGTAAGGTTTCTGAGAGCCAAGACAGCCCCAGGAGGACAAACAAAACCAAATGGTTGCATAGTGTTTCTTGTCCTGGTTTCATGTTCAGGTCAGAGGAGATGTAGTGCAGGTGTTTGGGGATTCAGGTGCATATCTACAGGATAGGCTAAAAGCTTTATCCTCAAACACACTCTGCGCTTGTCTATTGTCTCTCAGATGGTTCCATTTTGGGCTTGTAAAGGACATTTTACTCAACAGGAAGTGTCATGTTAAGGTGTTATGCCATCACAAACCTCCAGAGCAATATGACTGGGTCTAGTCTCTGAAGACTTATTAAAGGACCTTTATACCATTATTCTAAAATATTTCTTATTGTTGCCAATGGTTTAGGGGACTCCAAAATCATGCTTATCTGTCATCAATATGCTTTTTTGTATATATATTTATTAGGTATTAGTGTGTTTTTGTCTCACTGATCAAGATTTTCATGTGCTATAAGATGCTAGAAAAATAAACTTGTATTTTTATTTCTCAAGAATACTATCAGTTTGTGTCAGGCTGTGGCTTAACCCTATATAAAGATACCCTGCCCTTTAGCAACTTACAGCACCCTTTGTGGTTTTACACATTTGCACAATAGGCATGCAGGTTGTGGTTTTTCTCACATTTTCACAACGGATCACCACTAACGACACTGCTGTCGCTGCAGAATGTGAACTCTCACTGCTCCTTCTCCTTCCTTCCTGTTAGCTTTTGGAAATTGACACAGCATCGTTTTGAAAAAACAGTTATTCGTCAGTAAGACTTTTGACGTACATGCCACGCACATTAATTTTCTTGGTGCTGTTTTTGCTGTCACGACATTGGAAGGCTGCTTATTTTTGACCAAATAACAAACATGTTAGCCGCGTTTAGAGTGGTAAAAGATTCCATGCTTCTGCTCATTAGAAACCAGCCTCAAACTCGGGCCATAGAGGGACCCAGCCTTGTTTTAAGGTTGTTTTTAGCATAATATCCTTAGGCTCAATAAAGTATCAATGTCAGCTGATGTGTGGTGAAGAAACAAAGACACGCTTTCAACTAGAGTGCTAAATTATATGCTTAATTCATTTTCATGCTCGTATTGGTTCTAATTAGACCTACAACTTCAACAAGACCATCTGAAGCCAGAATGCTGTCTTAATTGGACATAAATGTGGAAAGTTTTGTTTGTGATTGTGATGAATTTTGTAAATTGTACAGATGCTGACACACAATCAGTGCAAAAAGGTTCTTTTACAGGCAGCATGAACAAAAGGGAATGTATTCTCCTTCAGGGGTTGCAGAGATGATGGAAAGCATAAATAAGGAAAGTGTCATCATATGGCATTTTTTTATTAGATTGTTAAAGATAGATCTAATTTTGATTTGGGCTAATGCGAGGAACACTATCACCCATTGACTAAGGGTGTCTTATGACTTACTTGACGTACTTCGCTCAACAGTCTTGTGCTTTTACTCTGCCGTCTCATTTCATAGACTGGGCCAAGTGCAGAGACGGGGGTAATTTTAAAATCCTTTGCACTCCCTGTTCAATTCTTGAACTTCGGCACCCCGCCTCCATCCTTTCATTCAACTCCTAGAAGTTGAACTATATTAGGATCTTCCAGAGAGCATTAAATGAGTCTGCTGCTTTTGTTTACAACCTATTCAATCACTCTAAGTACTAGTGGCAGATTAATTTTCTTGGAAACACATTTGCCACAGTGCCTCCTGGTTCTTTACATGCACTGTATTTATCATATAAAAATTTTGAACTATCTGACTTGCATGTTTTACTAGCTTAGTCCTAGAACTGCAACTGGTAAAACACAGTAAAATATGTGCTGCAGTCAAAATAGGACATAAAAATATCCGAGAATAGTGTGAGATTTACACCCTGTCAGTGGGAAGTGGTTCCTTTTATAACACCATTCCACTGAAGATAACATCTCGCAGCTTACATGAAGTCATCGGATAAAAATGGGACATTTGTTTTTATTTGTTTTTTTGCTATGTTTTTTTTTTTTTTTTCACACACACACACTCAAAGCCACCGTGTACTTCAAGCAACACCCCAGATGAACAAAGAAGCTGTAGTGTCAGTTATTTTTCAGCATACATTGTAATGCTGCAAGAAGTACTGCAGTGTGCCACCTCATACCAAGCCTTTTATAACTGCACAATGTGTGTGTGTATGTGTGTGTGCGTGTAGGGGTGTGTGTGTGGAGGGGTGTGCATGCGTGGGTGTGTGTCAATGTGCGAACGCTCTGGTGACCTCAAACCTGGCGACAGCCCCTATTGTGGGCTGGTTTGCTGCCAGTTTTTGCAAGGCTATGAGAAAATTAGCTGAGCTGGGAGGTAGCCTGTAGCACCCTAATATAGCATTAAGCAGCCTGACTGAGCTCTGGCAGGATTGATTACTGTTGTCCATCTTACAGCAATTTACATCTTTACATTTACATTTACATTGAGTCATTTAGCAGACACCTTTATCCAAGTGAGTTATCTTTAGCATGAGATGCTTTGCTCTCAAGTTGCAGGTTGCCGGTCATATTTATAAACTAGCATGCATGCAGACATTTTCAGGCCATTTTTAGTTTATTACCTTTAAGTATGTTGTCAGGCATTTCTAATGTTAGTGGGATGCAGGGCATCGCACAGATATAAACAGCTAATTAGGACTTTTATTTTATATTTACACTGTCTGTCATCATCATGCGATTATATTTTAAATGTCAGTATAAGTCATCGCAGAGGTCTTATCTCAATTTGTGAGAGCCCACAAGCATCATTTTTAATAGCATGCTGTTGATTGAGTGTAAGCATGTTTTTAATCATTTCTGTGCCATCCACACATCTTTCTGGCTTTGCTCTTTTTGCTTTCTCTGCCTCCCTCTGACCTGACTATTTACCCAGCATCCCCCTCTTTAATGAGGAGCGTTCCTTCATCAGCCATGTTTATACTGCAGACAGGATTAACTCAGCTAAAGACTTAATGCACACGCACAGTCACCCCATGGTCTGTTTGCTGTTTCCAGGCCGCAGATTGACATGCAGCTCTGTGAGGCTGTCCTCTGCTGCTTCTGACTGTCTCTCTGGGCTCCCTTTGCCTCCACCTCCTCCTCCTCCTCCGTCCTCATTTTGCCTGAATTAATTGAGTTCTCATTTTTGTGAGAAAGCTCACAGGAGGACCGTGTTAGGATGGAGAAGAGTGATAGAGAATGAGTGAGACAGAGGAGGATCGGTGGCAGAAGCCTAGGGGGCAAAGCTCTCCCAGAGGTAGACAGTCACCCGTTTCCTTGGGGATGCAGAGGCCCCTCCACTGTGACTTATATCTTTATCCTCTCAACAGTCATCTCTCAGCACTTTAGGGAAAATACCCATGGGCTAGTGATCGGGGTCAGGCAGATGTGTCACTTCATTCCCCCTGTCTCAGGGGAATTTTCCACCTAATTTGAGCTCTTTGTATCTAGAAAGCTAAGAAGTGCACAAAATGGAAGTGTTGAAATAACACAGCTTCTGGTAAATGACTTTAAAAAAATACACACACTGTAACCAAAGTTCCTCATATGTTAATCCTGTATGTTTCATGCACCAACAGATTACAGTTGATGGTATTTTAAAAAGAAGAAAAGTTAATACTTTTAAAGGTGCCATGACATCAAATTTCACTTTTCTGGGGTTTTGGGTGTATAATATGATCTGTTGTGCACTGATGAGGCCATGTGGATGTCCAGAGTGAGAATCAAAGTTCCTGTTTATGGTCTGTCAGCTTTGTCTCTCTGCTCAGAAACAGTTGAATCAGACAGCAGGCTATCATTCTACGTAGTTCTATCATTCTACGTAATTTAATTGCTCCAATAAGAGCACACTATCAAGTAAACAGCGCCCCCCCCCCTCTCTCTCTCTCCTAACGGCCTATGCACCGTCCGCCCCCCCTCCCCTCCCTGTCTGATTCAGCTTCGTGTAAGGAGCTAGTAGTAACTTCTCTGCAGTCAGGTCTGGATTTTCAAACAAATGGATTTAAAAGCAAACTTCTGCAGCAACACTGAGGGAGGGGGCCACAACCTTGTCATTACCTGTAAGTTTATTTATTTTCTAAATGCTGTCTTGTCTGATAAACGTAGCTCACTGTCTGGATTGTTGCTAGCAGTTAGCCTTTAGCAAACTCCGATCGCAGCTTGACCTAGATTCTCCAAATAAGGTCATAGCGAAATAAGGTGTAGCCAATCAAAATGAAGTCAACGTGGTCTCCGGGTAAAGCTCCATATCATCACCGGACCCAACTGTATTACTGAGGAAGTGAGGTCTGGCGTTTCAAAACAATACTCCGCTGTAAAAAATGCCGTTTTTTTCTTTGGAGTATTTACATATGCAGTAATGCCAACAACATAAACTAGTTTTTAACTGCTATGTCATCACTCCTTTAAATGAAAGTGGATTTTTGAAACACACCAATCTGAGCCAGTAGACAAATTTGGTACATGCAATGTTTCCACGAAATTAATCACAACCAAAGCACTGAATATGTGACCCAAGAACTAAGTGTACTGTTGCTATGGAAATGACCCAAAGGCAGGATTTGACAGTGCATTTTGCCTCAGCTGCAATCATGACAAACACCGGAGACTGAAACAGCAGACATGATGTGCACACGTGGACTCCACCTTGGCCTGAACCCTTTCAATTATAGACCATTACAACTTCTTCCTTTGCAATATTTATGCAGAGGGAGATAACTCCATCAGATGTCTTAGGTTGCTGTAAGTTGAGATAAACACTTGCCGAGTTGTTACAGCCAATCACCCGCCGCCATTCCTCAATGTCACTGCCTTAGCACTCAATAATTCAAAGCTTGGCGGTAATGAGCTCCCCGTAGGCCCTGTCCCCAAGGAGCCTCCCCACTGTGCCTCTACTGTAATGTAGTTATATCTCATGTCAGCTTTCAAATCAATTACATTTTTATCTGATGGCTAAGTAATTGCGCTTGATTGAGTTTTTGGCACGCCAGCCAAGTGTGTGGTTCCCAAACTCAAGCCAGACAAAACAGGAAGCTTCATCAAATGAAACTGTATTTCATCCTGATTGAGGCTGCTTGCATGATAAGCACAACTGTAATTATGATGATAATGAAAATAGCGAACAGTGTTTTCTCAGCTTTGTTTCTTTTTTTCCTCTTTTGTTTTTTCTTCCTCTTTGCACACCAAATGAAATTTTACCCCAAGGACAATGAACAATGTTTATTTTCGTCAAGATGCAAAGGCAGATTTGATTGTTTGTAGGTTGTAGAATTTAGCAAATAAAATGCAAACCATGCAGTGAGTCTTGAGTTTGAGTTTCTGCAGAACGACTTGAAGTACTGCTCTGTAAACTGCAGTATTTGCATGTTCTTAGATTCTGATGTTTTACACATGCCATGTCAACAAATAACAAGACACTCTAACCTTTGGCAAATAGCATCTAACTGACATCTCAGGTTTGAGTTGTATCACTTATAGAGATTATTTAGGGCTGAGTTTTACTTCCACAGACTGGATGTATGATTGATAGATGGGCAAAGGATGGATCACACACACGCATATGGCAGATGATGAACGGGTGTATGGATAAATTGATGAATGTGCACATGAATGGGTGGCCAAACAGACATAGGGAAGGAGGGATGAATGGCTACAAAGATGTTCACATGAATGGATGGACGATTGGACTCTTGGATGGAAAGATGGATCAACACAGTGCATGCCTGGATGGACAATGGAATTATTTAATAAAGTATTGGGATGGATGAGGGGGAGGGTGCTGTGGTTAGGTGCATCAGCGACTAAATAGTGATGAATTGTGGCTGCTGTCAGCAGCACTAAGTATAACAGACATAGTAAAGCAGCCTGGCTCATCCATAATCAGCAGACACAAATGATTGTCTTCATGCCAGAAGAGCATTTTTCTGGAAATAAAGCACTCAGAGTATCTGCCAACCTGTCTCGCTATCCTCACTTCATCATTCGTTTTCTTTTTATATCCCGTTGCTGTTGGTGTTCTTGCCCTTTAACTCTCTTCACTTGTTTTATTCTCTATTCATTTCTCTTCTTAAGGCCCTGCGTCTTTCTGACGGTTTCTCTCACTCTCTCCAACACTGTCTTTTGTGTTAACAACCTTCCCTTTTTTGCACTGGGGGAGCCACTGGGTGCACATCTACAATCTTGCCTTTCATTTCATGGCTTCTGGAAATGGATGTTTTACTGCCTTCATTAAGGCATGCAGCAGTGCTGTGTTTTCCCTCTGAAGTTTAGCTCCATGAACCTCGCCATTAGAGGACATTATGGCCCAAGATTTCAGGGCACAGTAGAACACTGTATAATTTGATTAGTGTTATTAATCAAGTGGAATACTGCTCTTTTTGCCCCGTCTCTCCCCTCCTCCTCCTCCTCCTCCTTCTTGCTATTCCACTTCTACTTTCAAATGCTTTAAATATTCCCTCCAATCTTCCTCCCCACCCCCTTCCCTGATGCCTGCACTACAACACACATGCCAAGAAATTGGCAGAAGGTCCTACACCTTCCGTTTTAAAAACAATGATTTACCACTTGTTTTGTTTTTTTTTCCCTCCCTCTGCAGCCCTTTCTCGGCACCTTCTGAGTCATGCCCCCCCTCCCTCTCTTTACCCAGGACATAAATCAATTGAGATGAAAGTTCCATAATTGTGCTTGCTGGGAGGGATTTGAGCAAAATTGCACTATGAATTTTTTAAAGGGAATTTTTACTAGCTGTTCAGCGAGACTTGGGCGGCGAAGGAAGGTGAGGCCACAAGGATTTATGGGCCTGGATTCTTCATTACTGAAGTAATTTTCCTGCAAATGATAGTGCAGCACCCTGGAGGGGGAGTGCTGCCCGCCTGGGAGAGTACAAACCTGCTTAATCTCTTGTGGAGAGAGAGCAGCTCAGAGCACTAATATCATCTGTAAGGGACTGAGGCTCCATTTGTTCACATCTAAACCACAGCCAGTGTATTTGTGATGCATAGTAATTGATTGCTAAGATTCGTTCCAAGAGAAGCGATACAAGTTGATTTCATTACCAGTGATAGTTGGTTTAAATTGCTATAGGAAACATAATCTTTCTTTCGTTTTTATGTTTATGATGCACTATTCTCACACAATCTGTATATATTACAGTTTTAAATAGATGTTCTAATTGCAAAGGTTGATGCAGGCAGTGTGCTGGCTGGGTTGAAGAACTGCAGTCGTCTTTTCACTAACACTTTCTCCTTTTCTTTCAGTTCTTTTCTGTCTGTGGTTTCCATCCTGTTATATGTTTTTGAAGAATGTTTGTCCCCCTCATGCTGATTTCAACTCGCTGCCATATTGTTTCTTCATGAACAATCTCTACCTGTCTCTCTACCTTTGGTCTCTCCTCCCTCCTCATTTAACCTTTCTCAGTCCAATATGGCTGACGTTCTGTCTCCATCTCTTTAGGTGCAGCCAGCAGCAGTGGCCCTCCTCAAGGTTAGTGCGTCCATGATGCCAGGTCTCATTCTGTATACTGCCTGCTGTCCAGTCAATTTTACAGCTCAGTAGCTTGAGAAGCAGAGGGGCTAAATCTGCTGCAAGAAGGAGAAAGAAAGAGAGGGTAGGAGGAAGGGAGAAACAAAATTATTGTGCACCCTGTCACTGACTGAAGTGGATCTCATTCCAGGCACACTAACAGCTCAAGACAATTAGTCACTTCTCACTAGGCTAGACCTGAAACTTGCTTGAGTGCCAAAAAGAGTCAGGTAGTAAAGAAGCCAGTTGCGTACATAATGCAGTTCCAAGAGCAGGTCAGTGGAGAGAACAGCGATGAAATTATTTTGCTGGAGGTCTGCTGGAACAATTCATGTCTCTGTTTCTTTTGTATACAGAGTTAAGATTGAATTATTAATACCCTCATTCACTGTAAAACTTGCACAAGTGCTGCAACTTAAAGATGTTTTTCTGTATGAATTCTGATTATTTTTATGGGCACATAGTTCATTTATGACTATAGAGATTTCTACATTAGTAATTTACATCTTGATATAAATTGTGACATGAGTTTTATGATGTTTTCTAAGATAAACATGCAGTGCCTTTTTTATTCCATCTAATTAGTGTGCAGCTAAAGATGAGCCCCATAGCTTCAGTCACCACATGTTCCTGAACAAAAGTGAAGCATGACTAAGGTGGGTGGTGCGTGGAAGATCAGGGAGTGGAAAGAGAGAAAAGTTTGTACTGGGCCCTCTGCAGAGACGCAGTGTGACCAATTGAGGTGAAGGGGATGAATAAGGCCATTCACTGGGCCTAATGAAAGAGCTCCTGCTGGGCCTTGAATGAGGGTGGGCCCATCTGCAGCACATAGGCGTGCACAAACCAGTGACCTCGAAAATTACCCAGGAAGCACTTCAGGACAGTCACCCCAGCAACAGGCTGGGGTTTGCATGGTAACCAGCCGCTTCAATCAGTGCCTGGCAGCATCTCACACTGAGCAAATTTCTCTTTTTGTATTGAAAGAAGTCCGTGTGAAATCAACTTCACGGGACATCCTTCAGTTTTTTCTTAAAGGGGGAGCTGCCAGTGATTGTCCCTTGTGAAAATGTTGAGCAGCTCTCATCTCACTGTTTTTCAGAAGTATGGGATGCTGCCCTCTGGATCTTTCCTCTTGAATCTATGCAGTGATAAGTAGATTAATCAGGGTTACTAGATGTTCAGGAAAAGATTTACAGTAAGAGGATTTGAAATAGATCTGATTGCAGACATTTCAGATGAGATGAGAGATTCCTTAAATACCCCAGGATACAGGATGTTAAGTTTACAAGCATCTATTAGGATGTGGTTCATTGGGCTTTATTTGTGATAGTTGGTTTAATATATTCAGTGTTGATGAGCCAGAGCCATGCAGGTCATTGAAGTTCCATTCCTGTCTTCGTTCCCTCATGGAACTTTTGACAGCATGAAATGACAATCCGCCCCTGCACGCATCTCCCACGTCAAAAAGTAATGAGATTGTGCTGCTGGAAATATCACTACAAAGCATCAGGCCTTCGCTTGGGTCTGACTACACCTTCAAACAGTGCTGCCTGCCAGCTCGCCTGCCTCGTCTGCCTGCTGCAAAGGAAACGAACAAAAACAATCAGAATCAGAGACAGAGAAACGGTAAGGGAAGCTCCCCATGCTGAGACAAACGAACACACCAGGGCCTTTCATCCTGAGAGTGATTAGCCATCCGAAACGTTTTAAAACCCCACTTTGAGTGTGTTCCTCAAACGAAAGAGTTCCATTGAGGAGTGGTGGAGAGATGTTTCTCGCTGGGAAGCGCCAGTGATCTAGTCTCTAATTGTGGCACCAGTGACAAGGCTGGTGTGTCTCGGAGCTTTTTAAGCGGGGCTTTTTGCTACGCTCTTGTTCCCTTCCTGTCAGATCCACCACCAAAGGCACCCGCGAACAAAAGGGCCCCACAGATTTTGCTCTCACATCCATCTGCCTATTGCTTTGTGCATAAATGCAGGCCTAATTTAATGCACTAATAGTCCCTGATGCTAGCCTAATGTGACCAGAACTAATTCATTTCTATGTCCTCATATTCTTTCATATATCATAGATCAAATTCTCAGCTTCACAAAAGACGTGAAAATTCTGGCACATTGGCAAGAATGTTACCATCTTCTGCAGCATAGCAGGAGCACAGTAATATTTAAGGCAGTTAACCAGCATTCAGTACAACTGGTTGGAGCTTTCACATTTTGAGACTGAAAACTTTTCTCTCACTGTTTAGAAAGCCAATTGTTTGGGAGAGCGATTCAGGCAGTATGAAGAATTGATATATAATGATGGAAGCAAAGAGGAGGAATAGAGGTGAAAAAAGGAAAGGAGTTAGGCCCTAGCTTATAAAAATCAGTATTATAACAACATTAATTGATGCTGCTGAGTGCCATATGTGACACCATATGGAATAGCTGCCCCAGAGGCCTGCTATAATAGACAGCCCGCAGTGGTGCTCACAACTTGGCACATTTACAAACAAGGGATGTCCCATTAATATCAGCCACACAGACTGAGCAGGAGACTGTAAGAGAGGGAGTGCGAGAGCGGTAGACTGAGGGAGGGGGGGTGATAAAAATGAGAAGACAGAGCAAAGTTAATTCTTGCTTTCGTTCAGTACCATCTTTAGACCTTTTTTTACCACTTGCTAAATGTTATAATTTACTATATCTACATACCAATATGCATTTATAATCTCAGCACCTCTGCTCCCACAGCTCCTTAATTACAGTAATAAATGGCCCCTCCCTTCTGGGTTGATCAGACCACCCTCTATCCGCCCAACTGCCACTCCTTGCACAGATGTCCAGCAGTCCTTTCATCATACACACAGGCGCACAGGTGAAGTGATTCATGGCAGCTTGATAAAGGTGGCGTGAACGAGCTCTGTTTAACCTCCCCGTGCCTAATCGTAGGGCAGCTGTTATTTACGGTTGCTGTCACCAGTTTCCAGCGTTGGCTGCTCACAGCACTTCTTCCATCTCACACTACATATTTACTGCTACATGTTTCCCTTCAGGGATTAATAAAGTTTTTTCATGCCATTATATTATGTATGTTCTATAAATTCTGTTTCACTGGGCAAAGTTATATCTTTTTAAATAGAATTAATTAATTAATAATGTCGATCTTGTGAAATGAAAGCTGTTTTGCAATTGGCAAGTGTGTCAGTTACAATATCTTGTGAGCACAAATGTAGCCGTTAGCGTGGAATCTGAAAAAAAAAAAAAAAAAAAAAAACTTTTACTTATAAAGCTGCAACAGACATATATCTTTTCCTGACCCAAGCTTGTCTGAGACTGTCTAGATGCCCAGGGCAAGGATGGAAAGAAATACTTATGAAACAGAGCTGTCAGCCATTCTGTTGAGTTTCATAGAATGTGAGACTGAACAAGAATAGTGTACAGCTGTTTCCTCTCTGAGACAGAGGGAGGCAGATGAAGAGCAAAAGAGGGAAGAGAGAAGAAGGGAGGGAGGAGAGCAAAAGAGAGCTCTCCGCTGATGTGCTCTGATGTAGCTGCAGCTCTAGGTCAAACGCTGCCAGTGTTTTGTGTTCATCTTCGTCTTGTCTCCCCAGTGCTCCTTTAAATTATTCACAGCCTGAAGTGTGCAATGTGGCTGCCTCCTTCTTTCCTCTCTCCTCCTTCTCTCCACATCACTCTGTTTCCTCCTTTTCTCTCTCATGTGACAGCTTGTTTCCATTCCACATCCACACATCTACCATCACCCACCCAGCTTTCATTACAGACTCCATCTCTTATACTCCTCCTTTCATCCTTGCTCATCTCTCGCTTGATCCTCCTGACTGTCAGACTAGAGGCAGCCATGTCGTTTTTAGGGGAGAGGCTGCCAGCTGTTAGCATCAGCAACTTGGTCGCTCCTGCTCTTGCCATGCGTCCTTATCCCTCCCTTACGCTCTCTAATAACATCCAAGATTTACTGATTTACATGCAGATAGTTTCTGCACTCTTGTCTTTTTTTTCTTTCTCTTATTTCAGTTCTTAATTACCAAAGACTTTATGTTAATTTTAGCGTAGGTGAGCTGTGAGATAAGCCTTAAATGCACACCCAGTTCTTGGACTAATAAGTGCTGCTGTTTAAAGGGGTCTTAGCTGGCAGTCCTGTAAGAATGGAGAGAAAGGCTAGAAATCCAAGATGATGGGATTGGGTATTTAATATAGTTTATATTTTAAGTGTAGTGCAGAACAGGGTAAGCATGCCAGCGAATCCACATGCAGTACCTCTGCGTCTTGAAGTGTGTGCTCCTTAATCCCCCACTTTTGTAAAATATTGTTATTGTCGTGTTAACCAGCGAGACATAAATGCTAATGTTTCGTCATTTTTAACAGCAAGAGTATGAGGACAAGGTATAGCTGTCATGGCCGCCTACAGAGAGAGCGGAGCAAGGAAAGTAGTTGATTCCAGTTCCAGCCACAGGACACTCATTTGTAATTCTGTACCCTGCCCACAATAACGTTTGATCATTGCAGAGGGGGAACGCGAGGAACAGGGAGGGGCAAGGGAGCTGAAGCTTTCACTCTCTCGCTTTACTCCCCCCTCCTCAAACTCCTTACCCACCCTCTCGCAATTGCTGTCACCCTGTATGAATGCCCCCTCTGGCCCAATGACAAGTCTAGCGTGAAACGCTTGGCTGCCCCCTGAAATTAGCAGTAGAGCCCCCCGGCGGCACATGCTTCTCATGACCAGCACACAGTGGGCTGCCGCCAGATTCTTTTTATTATGGCTGCAGCCTGCCAGCCCCCTGATTCCACTCCTTCTGCCTCTTCCTCCTTCCCACCTCCTTCTACTCCCTCTTCCCCCTGTGCCTCGGCCAGAGCTCAGTAAACAGCATCTGTAGTGCTCATCACATTTCTGTCATAGGAGGAGAAGGAAGGAGGAAGCCAGGCTCTCTGTGGGTGTTGCTGTTATCTCTGTGTATCTAAATGCCTTAATGTGTGCATACAGTTTGTCATTTTGTGTGAACACATATAGTATGTATATGCATATGAACTGTGTGTACATGTGTCTGTGTGCTGGCTTGACTAGATTAGTGAGGAGAGTTAGCAGTAGCAGTCGAGAGTGAGAAAGAGCGAGAGAGAAGGAGAGTAGCAGTACAGAGCAACGCCTGGAGGCTCAATCTGTTCCTCACTGAGCTACATCAGTGTTAGAGACGGCGGCCCGAGCCGCGGGGAAGCCTCCACTCGCTCCATCAAACTGTCAGGCAGCCAGCGGAGCTGCACAGGGAGACTCTCAGCTGCCCCCGGGGCCAGTTCAAGTCAACATCCCATTTCCTTGCTTCCTCGCCTAATTTCTCCTACGCCCCGACTTAAATTTCCAATGCCCAGTGTCTGCCACTGCAGCTCAGCAGCACCGGGCCCAGGGCCATGTCAAAACACAGGGAGGTGCTCAGGATTGTGCGTGTGTGTATGCTCTTATGTCTGAAGGCAAGATAGCAAACCAGCTGAAGTCACACAATCAGCAGAGACAGGAGGCAGCAAAGGGGTTTATGAAAGGCAGGCTGCAAGAAAAAAGTGAAATCCATGGATTTTTATTCTTTCATTCTCTCTCATCTCTTTGTCCATTTTTCTCTCTCAACCAAATTCATTGCACAGTTGTGTATTCCCCGTCCCTTCAGGATTCTTGTAGTTTTGGTCTTTCTCTCTAAGCTGAATAAATGCTCCCCATCCCCTCGTAGATCTGCCATTAGTGTCTGTTTTTCCGTAGCCATGCTCCTCCAAGGATCACACCAGCAGCCCAGCCAGTTCTGTCACTCTCCCAGGGTTTTGCTGGAAGCAAAGGTTGAGGGATTTCAAGAGGACAAGCTGGTCATTTAATTTAGTGAAGAAGGGGGACTACTCTTCAAGTATATCCGCACTGCTATCACCATCAATCTGTCCATGTACCGCACCCACCCCCCCTTCCCATCTTCCCCCTTGACCTCACCACATACTTTACATGGAAGTGAAGTCGAGCACTGCCAGGTCTCAGTGCTGTTTACATGGATTCTGGGTAATGTTAAAGTCTGCTTAGTTTGGCCCAGGTCAGAACTATATCTTTCCTCGCCCTGTCTTGATTTACATGGCCCCCGCTGGCTCTTTCCCTAAGTGTGTCAGCTCTAAACCAGATGCCTGTGTGTGTCTGGCTAATGCAACAAGCTCCCTGAGCTTGTCTTCTTCAATCCTCCTTCACTCTCATTCTCTCTCTGTCCTCTCTCAATAGGCCTCTATGAAAGGAGCTTTTGCTGAAGCCTTTTCTGTTTGCACAGCCAACTCCAAGGTCCCAAGCTCAAATATGGTTTTGCGTGAGAGCCTGTCTTGGCCTGCTGGTCGATATCATTTCTGCCTTTCAGAGCTTTTTCTCTCCATCTCATTCCCTGTGGACCCTACATCTTCACTGGAATCAATACTTTCCTAATCCAGAGCTCCAAGGCTGACCCTGGGTAATCAGCTGACTTCCCATGCTGCCTACAGGGGAGGTCAAGGGTCAAATGGCTGTATATATTTGATCCTGTGATCAGATCACTGTGCTTGGTGGTGTTTTCAGATACAGCTTGTGGGGTCAAGAGCAGTCACTTGATGTTTTTTTTGGGGGGGGGTTCCCCTGTAGTTTTGAGTTAAATGCAGTGATCCATTTGTTGCTAAATGAGCCAGTTGAAATATATTATATAAATAGCAAGCCCCTACTGCCTCAATTTATTTTATTTTATTTTATTTTATTTTTTCTTATTTCCATCCCTTTTCAGCTGCCATAATATCCAGAACTGAAGGATGAGTTTAAGTAATACTTCACTTTTTGCCACAAGGCTTTTGAGACTTTCAGATATCTCACTGATGGTTGAGGCCTAGAATGAGGTCCCTCCATGGATTTAAGGTTCCACATCTACACCCCATCAGATTGGCCACAGATCCGACATCCGCACACCTCATCCCAGTATCTGCAGGAGGGAAATTGCAGAAGAAAATTGGTATTGTTCCACCAGTATCCACCACTGCTTTGGTCCTCAACTATCTAAATGGGCCATTACCCCCTCTGTGTGCTCTGACTGCAGGAGGTCTGGGCTTGTCAGAACTCTTCTTTCATTGTCAGGGGGCTGTCAGACTATTATTTTAAGTTGAAATAACTTCTTGAATCAACATGAAGATTTATGTATTTTCCATCGTTGACCTCTCTTTTTAATTCATTTGAATAGGGATCAAGTAAATAGTAGCTGTCTTAATGTTGTTGAAATGTAATAGCCCCATGCCTGTAACACGGATGTCAACATTATTTTGGTCATGAGTCAATTCATTCTTACAAACTTGAGTCAATCAAGATTTCACCTAAAGTTGTATCATAATGTACTAACATTTGTGTTCATATATTTTTCTTTTCTGCTATTATTCATTTTGTTTATGCCTTTATTTACTTTGAGAAGGAAGTGACAGTGATGTTGAAATGCCAGCAGCCCTGGCAGTTCTCGTGTTGCTTATTTTTCTCTACATTTCCTGCAGCAAGTAAAGGGTTGCGATCAGTATTCAGGAAGACAGCGGCTGATGCCCTGCCAGCATGTGCATAGCCAGGCTAGTTCCTCTTCTGTTCCTCTTTCTATCTCTGAGGCAGAATTCATGGCAGACTGTCCTCTGAGTGTGACAAGTGGAACTGTGTGATTAATTTGGCCAGTCGTTTTAATGTGCTCCGGGAGGTGCAACGCTTATTGTCTTCCCTTTACGCGTCTATCGGAATGTGCCAGAGAAAATGTCCAGGAGAATCCAGACATCCATTCCTCCCTCTCTTTTCCCCTCCCTCCTTTCTCTCCTCTTAGCCTGCCTCATTTCAGGGCTGAGCTACAGGGTCGTCATGGAGGCCAGCCCAGGTCGGGGCCTGTCTCCAACCACGGCCGCTGGCGGAATAAATCTCCAGTCTCTGAAGTGTTGAAAGCTGTGTAAATGTCAAACGCATTCGTCTGATGTGCAAGCTGAGGGGAGAAGGGCTTGGAGAGGAGGTGGGAAACTGGGAGGGAGGGTTGAGGATGAGCCATCCGCTGAAGATGGTCCCCTGTTACACTCCGTAGATGGCTGCTGCCAGGTGCAGATGTTGCTGCTTGCTCCCTGCCTCTGAAGAGCTAGACATTTTTATTTTTTTCTGTATTCTTCCATTTTCTTGGCAGGGGCTTGGTTTTTCAACGGCTATGAGACACAAACCACCAGGGGCCTGGCTCCTGTCAGGCAGCTTAGTGAGCAGCACATCTCTCAGATTTTAACAACGTCCCCTCTGACCACCAAACGTGCTGTTTAGGGAAGCTTCGCTCTGGGTTTGTGGTTTTGCATTTTCACCATTTGGCTTTCTTGTACAGTCTTACTGGAAATTGTTTTCCTGAAGCAGATAGTTAAAGAAGCATAGAATGCAAAATGACAAGGTCCTTTTGAAACCAATATAACCAACATAGACCAATCTTGTACTTTTATTATATTCCTTTCTTTGACTGGACTAAATGTAATAGCCCAACAGGGCAATCACATACAGTACTGACAAAATTGCTCTAACATTACTTCTATCCGCCCATCCCTTCATCTCTATAGCATCCCCCCCAGCCTGTTGTTACTGTTTGGCTTCCCATTTCCACCTGCCTTTCTTCCCCCTGCTGTGCTGTGTCTCTGTCTCTGTCTGAGCCGTTGCTAGTATTCCTCTTTACGCTCTGCTGCAGTGCGTGCTTCTTGTAAAGGGATAAGCACCATGCTGTGCTCTTTTGATATTATTTTTCCTCCTCGCCAGCTCCAGCCTTATGAGGCCTCATCTCTAGTGTCATGGCTACTGCTGCAGCAACAAGGCCAAGCATGCACCCAGGGAATAGACAGAGGCTGTTGTTCATCTCCATCACCTAGGGTTTAAACTCATCCCTAGTAATAGAGTGGAGCTCACAACCGCTGTGAGTTGGAAGTCATCCTTTTAGCTGCATACCTACAATATACAGTATTAACACCAATTTCCTGAGGATAGGGTGGCATTAGAGATTCTGTCAGCTCTTAATGTAATTCTTAGGTAGATCAAGAAAGAGAAAAGCAATGTTTGGAATGTTTTTCCTGTGATCAGATAAAATGCCTCAGCATTCAAGGAAGAAATGCAAAATAAAAGCATTACTATTTGCCCCTAACTAGCAGTAGCAAAATGTCTGGAAATGAATTTGTTTGCAGTCTGAATAGGGAAGTGGTTGACAAAAAAAACAAAGAAAAACACCACTTTCATTATTAGAAGTTTTGACATGGTGTTATCATCATTATAATTCCTAAAGAGCTTCCTAAGCTCAGATTAAGAGAAAAAAAAAAGCTTGCAGTGCCTCTCAGTTTGTCAAATAGTTTAATTGGCTCCAAATTATGCTAAAATAAGGTGTTTCCCCCGTGATGAAAGTTACCTGTTAGTGACATAGATTTTAGTGATATCATAATTCCCCAAGAACTCCAGAATATGCAAGCTCTGAAGTGATTCTTTTGGCTGTTGTCAAAGCTTTGGGTCCGAGAAAGAGGTTTGTCTAAATTTAACCTGCATGGGATGCAATGAAAAAGCAAGTAGAGACGAGGTGGTTTTAATGAGCCAGTGGCATAGACACGTGAGGTATCATTTCAAAGAAAGCTATTACATCTACTTAGAAATACTCTGGAGATGTTTTCCATGAGCAAACATGTTGAGAAAACCACAAATTGTCACTCAGAGCCCTTTTCACATTCCAGCATATCCTCCATCTGATGGGTATGTTCTTTGACTTGTGTAAGAACAATACAAGCAAAGGCATTTCTTGGTGTTATTATGCTGCATCTGGTAATGTAAACCCTCCCAAGGGGTTAAGTCACATTGTTTTCCACTAAATGCTTCTGGAAGCAAGGACTCCTGCTGTTCCTCTTGTCTTGGAACAGTAGGATGTATCACGGTGCGTGGACCCCCATGCACGCTTGCCCCCATTCTCATCTCTTGAGAGATCTTGGCCACTGAGCTCTTGTTCTGATCACTCTCGTTACTTAATTATACATTTGGACCTACCACCCACTCAACAAAGGGCCGCTGTGCTTCCATTGACCCTGTTCCCTCTTCATTGTCCCCTGCACTGACAGGGAGTCAAACAAAATAAAGAGGCTCCACTTAAATATGTTGCCACAGGGACTTAATTGACAGATTGAAGGCAGATTTTCACAGGGGGGACCGTCTTTCTCCCTCTTTGTGGCTCTTTACTTGAATTGCTTTATTCCTCATGCATCCTGCTGTGAGGTCCAGCTGGACTGTCCTGCTGATCGACGCTCCTGTTTCCACAACTTCACCGCCTATTGTCTCTGGGTTGGGACTTACCCGCCAAACGCATTTAACGATAAATGAAATGAAAAAGGCTTTTGTGAGCTGGATTTGAGTTGGGGAATGTGGCAAGTAAAGTCAGGGTAAATTGATTTTACCTGAACAACTTCTTTCAAACCTAAGGTGAAAGTAATTTCTTGCATTTGTGTTAGTTTAATCAAGTTTTTCTATATTTTCAAAAATAATTTTTGAGGGTGAACATAGCAGGCATGAAAGGCTGGGACCTTACATTGCTCTCATCATCTGTTTTTCAGCAACAAGGTCTGACTTCTTCCTTTCTTCCTTCCTTTTTTATCTCTGCTCAAGATATTTGAGCCTGATCAACACAAATTTCAAAGGTGAAATCACTTATTAAATTTTAAGAGTAAAAGACAAACCACTTCACTTCTTGACTGAATAGAGAGTGGTTTGGCCTTTGGCTGTGAGAGAGAAGGCATATATAAGAAAACAGCCTTTCTTGTCTCTCACTTCCTTTATCCCTGTAGAAATCTTACATACAAATTAAAGACTAGCTTGTCACATGGCAGATTTGAAATACCACACTTAATAGGTACTGTGCTGGAGAATTCAAAGAACCTTAGCTGTCTGCGTCCTTGAGATGCTATCGGCCAATTTTAAAGTACACTTAAGGGGCTAAATGACAAGCTGCAGCTGAATGCAAAATCGTTTAACAGGCTCTTTATAATAGAACTCTGTGTATAGTCGTATTTGTTTTGGGGTTTTTTTTCCTATCTTTTGCAAATTTACAGCATTGAATTTGTGACAAAAACACCAGAATTGAGTTCTGTAAGGCTGTGCTCCTTTTGAAACTTGAAAAACTCTCTTGGACTACCACACTCCCCTTTCCCTCTTCATCCTCTGCTGTTTGCACTGAGAGCTGACAGTGAATGAGAGGTTGCGCACAAAAATAACATCTGCACTGATTGTACTACTTGGGGGAGCCAAATGAATAATTCCTAACATTCCCTGTGTCTGTTTTCTATTACAGTGTGACAGCGAGAGTGACATTGATGACAAGGTAAGACAGTTTTTTTCCTCTGTTTATCCACAAACCACATAAAGTGGACTGGAGCTCTCAATTCCAAAATTTGAGCCCTCAACTAAAGAGAGAAGACAGTCAGTGTTTTGTTAGCTAAAAAGAGAGGGGGAAGACACCGTGGAGCTCCCCAGCAATGTTGATCCTTCACATCCCACACAGAGAGAGAAAATGACAAGTCAAACGTGGCTCAGGACAAAGCTCATTTTCATTGTCAGATTTCCTTTGTGTGCGATAATACATGACACCAGTTGTTTGTGGAGCATTTTAGCCTCACATCTGTTTTACATCATCTCAGGTTCCAAGAAGATACATTTTCATTCGTACACATTGACAGATTGTTTTAGGGTGTTAAATTTTACAGTGTTTACATGCCTCTGTTTTCTATTTCAAACTTCAGCTTTATCAACCATTAAAAAGGACTCGTTAGGAGGTAGACTGGAGTGGTGATTGGCTCTGACAGGTTATAAGCCTGTATTTGGCCTAAACAAGAAACTTTTTTTTTGTTTGAACTTCTGCAACTTTTTTTCCTCCTATTTTATTTCATTTTATTTAATTCTATTTTTTGCATTGTCTTGCTGGTTTCCAGCTGCTGTGGAGCTTAATGAGAACTGAAGATGGGATTAATTGTGTCTTTTTATTTCCCCCTTTTGCCAACGTCACATTTTAACCTGGATTTTAACAGCTTGACAGGATCACAGTCATCTGGCAGCGCAAGCCTCTGAAGCCATTGGCATTGTGCCAAACTGCGCACGTTGTGCGTAATAGAGACCATGTTGGAGCTGCAGACACTGTCATTTGCTTAGCAACTCCTGCTCCATGTCCTCATAAACTTGTCATTTCTGAGACTTTGCTTGGATACCTGTTGTATTATTTACATTTTTGTATTTATCATACTTATTTTTAATTATATTTTCATCTCCTTCCTCCGCTAATATCTCCCTTTGTGGGTCATATTATCTTTTGTGCCGTCATCTCGCAATTTGCCAAAACCCTCATTTATATAGAGGCATTATCAACACGTTTTCACACGCTGTCATTTGCACATCATTCTTTGTAAATCATCCGCAAACCATGGTTCAGCCCCTTGCGCAAAATTCCAGATTGTTTGGGCAAAGTACTACACGCAAATTTGGGTCTTAATAAATCCGGCCCACAATGCAAAGGGAACTCAAGGGATTGGGACTGAACAGCTGTGTAGCCTTAACAAAACCACTGATCACTGAGGCTAACCAAAAAAAAGGCTTCAGTTTGCTAGGGAGCATAAAGATTGGACTCTGGAACAGAGTCTGGAAATTTCAGCAAATTTCTTCTTCTACTCTTGCATTATTGGCAGAGTAGGCGCTGAACGCTGCGGCTTCCGTAGTGTCGTGAACTCTCATGGACGCGCTTCGCGGCAGCTACACGGAGTACTGTTTAAGCTATTTACATATACTAACTGATGTCGCTGGAGTAAATTATGGACGCTACCCACTCAGGACACTTGGATTACATTGGACGAGCAGTATGGAGAAATACTGCCAAGTTTTTGTGGACTTTTATGGACCTTTCTGGATCGGGCGCTGGTGAACTCCATTATATTAAAGTTGGGGGAAAATGAAAACTTCCCGATCTCCGGCTGCATTTGAGATATTAAAAAAGTGCTCCAGAGTCTTGCTCAGCATGAGGGTGAGGAGAAAATGAATGCACATCATTCTGTGGGTGTACTATTCCTTTAAGCAACTGACACATAAAATAAACATTATTATCTCTGTGTTAAATCATGTTGCATGGCAGCTATCACCTTTATCTGTTTTCCTCAGATGGGGATATCTTAGCTAAAATTTTTGCCTTTTGAGTTGTCATTTCAGTTTAACGTGACTGAGAAAAAAAGAGCATGCTGTTTTACAAATTGATTAAAGTCTCTGTTTTTATTGCCTCACAAGAGCTTCAGAAAAAGACAATGGAAATTGTCTCTATTGCAAAGCAATAAATCTCCTAATGCATCTCTATTTGAGTTGTTTGAAGGTTTCTTTAAAGGCATGTTTATTTTACTAATAATATCTCTGGCTTCAGTGTGATGCAGTTTGTTCTCAAAATTCTAAACTACTTCATCTCAGTTTGCTTAAAGAAGTGTATACTGTTTTAACAGTGTTGTGTGTCATCAAGTTAACCTGTTGGAAATTAGCCAGATAAAGTCTATCAGTTTCACCTCTGTGTATTTGTTTGTTGCAGACTTAAAGGTGGTTTGCTGATGGCAGCCACCTGTTTACAAGATGAAATGCCGTTGGGGAACCTCACACATCCTAATTCCTCCACAGTTTAGCAATTACCCCCTGGTAAACAAATGAGATAGCATGCCTAATCTTCTGTAAGCTTAGCTTCCAGTTCTGCAGAAATGTCTGCAACCTTCCTTATAAATAATACATTGATAGCAGGCCCAATTTGCATTAACTGTAGCCTGGCAAGTCAATAGGCTTTTATCTCTTCATTGAAGCGAGAAGAAACTGAGGGCACTTGCTAGATGACACGACGCAGAGACGTAGCAGGCCTGTCAGTTTCCATACGGCTCCTTGGCACCACTGTGGGGGGTAGAGTGGGAGGTAAAATCGGAGCTCTAAAAATGTTACCATTGCAGGGTTTTGTCTTCCCTTCGTCTCCATTACTTCAGACTGAAACAGCTCTTTACATTATCATTTTGACTTTTAGTACTATAACATTTTGAAAATACCATGTTTAATGACTGCTGAAGGGAAAAAAAGTGAGAAAAACAAGCTGTGATCTGGAAGTTTTGCAGGAACTCAGCTGCATTTGAGTTGTTGAAGTGTCAGACAAGAGCTTGATAGTTGGCATTGTGCTCTACTTATTTTATGACATGTAGGTGAACTTGCATGCAGTTTTGTATATATGATATTCTTACTTGAGCAAGATGTGAATTCTACTTATCTTCATACTCTTGACATTAGTATATATATGTATTTTAACTTGTGAAACATCTGTAAGATGCAGTCAGTGCCTTAAAGTTTGTATTCACATGATGAGAGACATACCATATTCAGTAGAATCTACTGGAAAGAAAAAAAATTGCCCTCGTGTTAGCATACCTGAACCGTTAATAAGATCCCCAAACTGTAAGCCACAAACAGTACTGCAAGTGAAAAACGATATTGAAAGTTACAAGTAACCATATTATCTTGGCTTTGGTGTGCAACAGATTTTCACTCGTAGATCATTCAAGGTTTTTCATGTCTCCTCCAGCTTGCTTTCTGTACTTATTTCCAGAGATTAACTTTCAAACATGAGTTTGCCAACCTTTCAGTTGTCAGTGGTAAAGTTTCAATGTTGGCAATTTTTTAAAAAATGCACTGTTGAAGTGTATCCTAGGGGTGTCCAAAGTTGGTCCTCGAGGGCTTGCGGGTTTTCATCACTTCTCCTGCTCGGATGTGCGGGATTCAATTTAAATGCCTATGAAGTTCTGCACAATGATTTATTTAAGTCAGGTGTGCTGGAGCAGGGAACCTTTTTGAGAACCTTTAGGATTGTGGCCCTCAAGGGCTGGAGCTGGACACCGCTATATTAACCAAAGATGCTAAATGTATAGAACATCTGGAAAAATTCCTGTCATGAGAATAACCTTTTCATTCTCTCAGCACCACATATTTCCATAATTAAAGTGATGGGAGTTACAAATCATTCATATCGCATTACTGAAGAAAGCAGAATGGGAAAAAATAATTTGACAGGCCATCAACAAAACAGAAGGGGAAAAAAACTAGGTTTCATGAGGAGGAAGACAAACACTGTCATTTTCAGTTGCCTGCATTCTGGATAGCTCGACAGTGATCATTTTCCACAACCTTTTACTGAAACAGGTGCCAGCTCTTCTGTATCTATCCAGTGAAAATGAAGACTCCTTTCATATCAGATTACCAGCCACCTGAACACCCGCATTGTCAGGATTTCACACATTAAGTTAATTAGAATATTGCTTCCAGGTGTGCCTCCGGGGTGCAATCAGTTACAGTGTATTTGAATAGCAGTGATGAGTTGCACAGCAGTTGGGTTATGTTGCTGCATGTTGAGAAACTCGCTTAGATCAGAGCAATGCTTGAGACGGCAGTGATGTATTTCCAACAGTCAGACTTTCATTTTCTGGAGTTTGCTAGGTTCCCTCCTGTTTGGCCCATGGCTGGAACAGCCTTTAGGAAATAAACAGCCATGTTTGGTTGATCTGAAGTTGGAAGAAGGATTTGCACTGGGTCCATGTGCGGCGCGTTCCGGCTGTGGTGCGGCTTCGTTCCGACCTCCACTGTGCAGCAACTGATACTGGGACCGTGTCAGACACGGCTGCAGTCTGTGTAGGTGGATCCGCGAGATAACAAGATCACAGGAGGATTGCAGGATCATGCAATTACAACCATGATAAGGAGGGCTGAATAATCATCCAGTGATCCATGGTTAAAAACACGAGACCCCCATTTACTTCTATCCTGGTGTCACTGGTAATAATGTCCTGTTAACATACTGTAGTTCAGGCGATCGCAAATCCTTTATTTTTGAACGTACCGGATGCTACACTATCTCAGTAGCTACACTACGATGGTCCTAACTTAACTGCACAGCTTGACACATTCTGGGAGCATGCGTTGTCAAAAATAGACATGAGACTTGTATTTAGCAGAGAGCCGGGGTAAGACGCATCTGGGACGCATCTGACACGTGTCCGGTTTGAGCTAAACCATTGACATTAACTCTGTAGGCCACACCGCACGCAGACCCGGGGTGAATCCAGCTTGAGACTACGAGACACAAGAAAGTATTTACCATATATTTAAAGGCAGGGTGGATGATGTTTTCCAGGAGCATTTTTTACTATATTTTTTAAAGTGCCTCTGGCGTGAAATTTGCGTTTTTTGAGGTTTTTGATCATATATTTTAGTTTCCCCAGCCTGCCTACTGTATGTCCCCTAAGGGGTTAAATTATAGATTTGCGTTTCCTTTTTCCCTGGGTGTGTTTGCCTACATGGCAAAGTTAGCATTCACAAATGGGCTGATTGGCAGTTCGGTGTATTTTACTCCTAGTGCAGCTTGTGACGCCATGACTTCCAGCCAATTACCTCCCTCCCCCAAACTACACTATCCAAGTCCCTCCCTCCGAGACATACGACAACAAACAGACATCATGGCATCCAGTTCGCATCAGAACTGCTCTGTACCTGGCATACGAAGGACAACAGCAATCTTTTTGTCCTCCCCACTGAAAAGCTTGTGGATGATTTCATTTCTGCAGGAATGTGCCGACCGAACTACCAGAAAATCTCCCTGCAGCTCCGTCTCCTCCTCAGGAGGTTAGAACGGCTTCCAGCCACCACGAAGAAACACGAAATTTCTAATAAACGTTTCTCATCATGTTCGTGTCTTTTATCTCTGAGGGAAACTGATGTTTGTGATGATTCCAGTTTATAATTCTTCCCGTTGTACGTGTGTGTTCGGCTGCAGACTCGGGTTTGCAATCAGGCCTTCATCATCATCATCATCATCATTATCATCATCATCATCACTGTTTCTGTCTTGCTCCGGTCAGACAAAGACAGATCTAACGAGCAGAACTAGTGTAATACATCTTTAGTATTAACTAATAACTGAATTCGGGTCATGGGTGAAGTAAATAATTCAGGGAAACTTGTTGCTGGAGTATGATGCTGTTTTCTTCTTATACTCTATTCATACTCACGCATCAGCGTCTGTGTCAGGTTGGTGAAGCCGTCTGCCGCACTTTCTGTATAGATCCACAGAGACTCACTACGAACTTCTTCAAGCACTGACGTGCTGCCATGTTCAACAGAACAGTAACTCTTTTTTTTTTTACTCCAACATGAGTGTGGAGAAGCGCGTGTCTGCAGGTTACTGCTGAGTGTATGGGCGAATATCTCCAGGTATCTCTGTATCACTCCGTCTCCTCTCCACGAGAGCACCATGACAACAGAAGCACATGGTAGCAAGCGTGCCTTCTGGTCCCGCCCACCAAACCTCAGTCATTGTACGGCAGTGCTAACAGTACTGCTACCGAGTAGCGCCTGCTATTCTATGACCAGGCTGAGTTACGGCAAATGGTCCTTTCATTCAGTATTGAGGTACTTAGAGTCTGACTAAAAAGGGACCAAAAGTCGCCAGGAATTTCATGCCACTGGCACTTTAAAGTCTTCTTCACACCCCGATTGCAGCGAATTAATTAAATGTTCTGACACAAAAATTAAAAAAGTTAATCACCTGTTGAACATACAAGACTGGAAAAACCCCATCCAATGAAATGAATTTTATTGGATGGGGCTTTTGAAAGGCCCATGCTGATTGATTGACTGATTCTTATGTCCATCAAACTTGACTGCTGTTTGTGGCGCACCCACTGTGCTCACGCGCTCGTGACTCGCCGTGAGCATCTCACAGTGCAGACGAACTGAGAGAACATGGCTGCTTACTCTTATCTATGGCGCTGTTTGCTCTTAAAAAGAAAAAACGGATGTGGATGAAGTCATGGAGGTGTTGGTGTTTGCAGTGAGGATGTTTATAGCTGCAGAAGAAGTTGGAGGTGAGATAATTATATCTTTTAGGAAACATGGTTCCTCTGCTTTTTACTGGGAAGCTAACAAGCTAGCCACCCGGCTGTTCTTGGTTATGTTCGCTGACAACCATTGGTGCACATGTTCCTGTGCTCTGGCGTCATGGTTTCAGGTGGCTGTATTTTTTAAAATGTAGCTTGCTCGAACAGTTTTTCGAGGATCATGTACCCTGCCTTTAAAGGATACATTTTCCTTTTTTTCAACCTGGACCTTTTTTTCTAGTAATTTATACCTGCACTTACTCACCAGTAAAATTTCTGTATCACACCGACTTCTTTGGACAATATTAACATTAGTCGTAGTTCCTTGTATATCCATACATTGGGAAAGAATGGAGCAAAATAAACGGGCCTCTCTATGAGACATTATCTGCAGCAAAACTCCTTAAACACAGTGTTGTTGCCAAGCTCAGTGGAAGCTTGTTGCATGTGTGGCTTGGAACATAAGATGGTTAAAATTTCAATGTGTGGCCACTTTTAGTCATTGAATGAAAAGATAGATACAACCTCATGAGAAGCAGGATAGTCAGGCTGCACAAAGCTGCACGTAGCTTATTCAACTGATCATTATGTATGTTGGTTGTTGGATCGTTTCTGTATCATCATTTCATAAATATACATATTGATGAAAGCGACTTCAGTGTGTCAGACTGATGTAGAAGAAACAACAGCAATGGCTTCTTCTGCACTGTTTTCTACGCATAGACCTTTAATTTCTGCACATGCCTCTTCATCAAAATGCAATTACGTGGCCCAGACTGTACTCCATGAAAAATGTCTTTAATAAATGGTTCGGTTGTGTAATGGTGATATCTGCATGGTGTCACAAAGTGATTCAGTAATACAATATGTGTTATATATCATGCCTGATAGGTATATGTTGAATATACTGTTTAAATTTCTCTCATTAGTGTTCAACAGGATCAGTTAAATGGTATTACTTGGCAAGATATTAACATGTCTTCACTTCATTTTTCCTCTTGATATTCTGTTATTTGACATTTACATCAAGCAATTAACTTGTATGAACCTCTTGAGCCTTAGCTACAGGTTCCACAGAGTTTCATTACAGCATATATTCAAAAAGTCTTTTCAATGCAATATTGAAAATTTCTCTCATCCTCTTTGTTCCACCTGTAATCTATGAACCAGCTAAACTTGCCAACCTCTTACTGCTCCAAATCAATTCATTTTCTTTCATTGGTGACGCAGAGAAAGAAATAGAATAGGATTTATCCCCTCTCAATTTGTTCATGCACTCTTGTGGAGTGTCATCCTATCTCCATTAGGTCCTACTTCTCCATCCTTTCTGACTTCTCCGATTTCCTCTGCATTCTTTCTCTAGTGCAAATGTTACACTGGCTATCTGTGCATATAGGAAACAACAGCGACTCAGTGTCTGGCAAATCACCACAGCATCACCATAGCTGCAGAGGCCACTCAGGTCAAATAAGTCTATTTGAATGATAGAAAGTTTAAAGTATATCTGCCTCTGCGGGAGTGTCCAAGGACCATCACCGTGTCCCGTCTACAATCTCTTTTATAGCTCCGCTCTAGTCATTTGTCAAGGCAGCATGCAGACTCTGATTGACATATTAATTCCTCCTCTACCTCCTTATCTTCCTTCAGTTTGCCCAGTGAATGCCATATCACCACAACCGAGCGACTTTACTGACTTATCAGTAATGGCTTGTCAGCTGGTGGTATCTTTCCAATTGAAATATATTATAGTATGCCATGTAAAGCTAGCAGGGCACCAGCAATCAGCAATGAGTGGGTGGGTCATTTTGTTGACATTTAAATATATATCTCTTAGCACCACCCCTACCATAACCTCTTTACATTTTTATTTTTATATCTTATTCCCATTTTTATTTGGTCATTTTTTATTCACCGTCACCTCCACAGCTGGTATTGCAGTGTTCCTTACCGCTTCTCCTCCACCACCCACTTCATAAAGGGAAATGCGAACACTAATATATATTCATGTACTGGAGGTTTGGTCCCCCTTCTACACACCCCTCCCCAACCCCCGCTGCTTTGTGGGATTCAGACTGGTCTCTTAGAGTCATATTCTATAACAAACAGGCCACCCACCAGGCCGCTGACAACCTTAACATTTTTTTATGGACAGAAAAAAATGGATCGGCTTAATGTTTCGACACAAGTGATCATCCGTCCTCATCTCTTTAATGAAATTAGATTAAGTGCACCTGGGAAAGAGCTGAGAAAGCAGAATGCCTCACCACCTCCTTTAATCTAAAACCAATTTGCCAGTAATATTCCTTTCCCCCCAGCTTGGGATTCGTCTGCCCTGATTCAAAATGGAGGAGGAACGAGATGAGACCAGAGCTGACTGGTTGCATTCAGCTCCCCACAGGCACTGTGAAATTAGAACTGACACCAGCAACACAGGCCTTAATATGGAGATGTCATTTTTCTCTTCTTGCCTTTGTCTTTTTCCCACCCTCTTTCCTTCTTTCTTTCAGTTTTTCCTTTTATTCCTCTTATAGAAAAAGGGTGGAATATCAAATGTCTTACAGATGGAAATATCAGTCACCCCCCACTCTCTATGACTTCTAGCTATGTAAATCGGCTAGGAATAAGCATGATATCTATCAGGTGGTTGTACGATTTTATTCTTATCTAGATCATTAAGATAAACCTGGAAGCACTTATCTCTTTGATTTATATTAGGCTGTTTGCAACATGGTCTCATTCATGGTCAGCTCCAACTCTTGTGTGCTCAACTGGCTAATTTCTTTTCTTTTTTTTTTTCCTTCGTGTGGTTTTCAAGAAGTGCATCTGTTGTACATTTAGCGCACAAGCATGTGGTGATCAGGGAGCACATTTGGATTTGCCTCTGAAGGGAGGGGGCCTTATGTGTGCGTGTGTGTGTGTGTGTGCACATGCTCTGAGGCAAGTGGGTCTAAGGCTGCGCTTAGCAGTGAAAACCAGCCCCAGTGCATGTTGGGAAGAAGAGGCATGATGACAGAGAAAGACTCGGAGCTTCTGCAGGGCCAGCCAGCAGACACAGCCAACTGACATCAGCAAAGACAGCTTGTCAGTAGCAATGCATGTCATACAGCAATGCAGCGACAGTCAACATGGCCGTAGCGTCATTGATGTGGCATGCAGTACCTCGGTCCAGATTCTCTCTTAAAGGTTAGCACCGATGTTGGCATTGCGGATGAAAATAGAAGGATTGTGGCAAGCTAAGCCATGCCAGCCACTCAGAACAAGGGAGGTGTGAAAACACAACATGGCATCAACACTGTATTCTTCTTTCACTCGCTGCCTTTGCTCAGGGAGGCTGTTTGTTTTGGCACAGTCTTAATAGAACACCCCTTTGTTCTGTTAAAATCATAACTCAGATACTACCCCTCTGTCTTTACTCCACTCACTCTTTGAGAAAATCCTCTCACCACTCAGCGATGTTCAACAGCTTGTGATCATTGTTATTGAGGGAGTTATTGCTGCCTCAATGAGCACCAGGTTTTGGTGTGGGTTTTTCCCCAATGTGAAGTAGCTCCATTGTTCAAGGTGGTTTTCTTCAAAAGCTGTTTTCCCCACCTGAGAGCCTCTGCTTCTGTAATAGAAGAGTTGTCAGCAATGGCCAGGTGAAACGCTTGATTGGGCAATTTTCCGCGAGAGATCTCCTTAGTTCAATGATACGGCGATAGAGAAATTGCGTCACGCTATATCAAAGGAGACAAGCTGTGAGGTTTTACACCAGCTGTGGTGCCTCATTGCATCTAACTGCTAATGCATCTGCAGAGCATCATTTCTATCGTGGAAAAGAATTACCCATGTGCAGCTGCATTATTTTTAGTCACAAAGTCATTTCTTATGTTCCTGCTTTTAACAAAATCAAAGTAAAAATACTCATACACCGTTATTCATAAATGCATTTATCTAAGTTTACTATGTTAAAATAAATAAAATGACTATAATCTAAAGAGGATTGTAGCTTTTATTGGTAGCATAATTTCATCTTTTGAAATAATCAAATTACTGAACATAATATCAAACCTAAAACCTACATAATGCAGTTAATTCTAGCTAAAATCTTTTTTTGGATAATAGGCCTTGAATGAAGCTCTGTTGCAGTTAATACACACCCACTTAATTGTAAGTGAAGCATAACAGGTCATGACGGCAGAAATCTCAATGCATTTGTGTGGCACAACATTAAACATGCAGGCAAATGTACTTCCCCCATGTCAAATGTGCGTCCACCGCTCTCGAAACAAGGACAGCTCAACATTCATTGTTCTTGAAATGGCCTGTTTGAATAACAATCCAAGAACTATATACATTCGTCCACATGAGTAATAAAATTAAAATTGACTCAATATTGAGTACAGATGTTCTGTGGAAGGAGGAAAAAGACACAAATGTTTTCTTGTGGGGGGATGTAAGATTTGAGCATTTCTGATCGTGCATAAACACAATGCTTAAGTGGGGTTTTATTCAATAAACATGGCTGGGCTGTAATTACTTACACATTTCTTCTGGCTGGAAATCCAAGACAGACTTTGTGTGCATTAGAGTTGGCGCACCAAGACTCATGTCTGTCCCTGCCTTGGCTTGTCTACAGAAGACTTCTTAATGCAATAGGACTGGCTTTTCTACCAAAACAAATGGCATATGCAATCAGGGACAAATATAGAATTCCCTTGCTGTAATTAGGAATCTGTGCCATCATGGATAATATTTCCCTGAAGAAGTGTTGCTTCCTCTTTGGCCAGGAATACATTAGTAAATGGAGTGTAGGTCCACTGTGGCTAAGAAAAGAATGTTTAGAGAGCCTCAATTCCCTTTTCAGACAAAGAGACCAGTCAGCGCCATAGTGTGCTGGCCATATTTTTTTGCAGAAATCTTATAAGAAATATCAACACGCATTAATCATAAAGTCACAGGTCATAGTTATTTCTTGATATTCTTTATTTTGTATCCAGTTACGGATTATTCACTACTGAGGCCAAGTTTCACAACCTTGCGTCTTTATGGAGAAGATCATCTGCTGCCCTCATAATAGTGATGATGGACAATAAAGGAAGTGAGCAATGAGCCTCTCTCCCACCCACAAAGAGAAACATAGTCCATCTTTCTTTTGCTAACCACTTCAGCATCTCCGAGTAAATCTAAACACTCAGATGCCTGTGGATGTGCTGGTGACTGCCAGACCTCAAGCCCTGCAGGTCTTCACGTCACTTGGGCTCTGGAGGGAACTTTCTGTGGGCAAATGTGTATGTGATGTGGAAAGCTGAGAACCCTGGAGAGTACGCTGAGATCAGGCCCAAACACACAGAGGGGCCAGCTGCCTTCAATTAAACTATAAACCTCAGCCATTGCAGTCCCTGATGCACACAACCAGCATGCTTTGATCTGCGCCAGCCAGGGGAAAAGGTACAGGAGCTTTAAGGATTACAGGAAAAAAGTAATTATTGTATCCTCCATAAAAGTTAACAGGGATTTTTAGGCTCATGGGCAGAAAGAGGTAGATGTTAATGATGGCTGTCAGTCATGTTCATTTGCCAGTTATTTTCCCTTCTCCCCATCATTTTGGTTAGCTTTAATTAGTGAGCACACCTGGCCTCTTTCCCAAATTAACTGTGGAATACTCCTGTTGTAGTTCTATGCTCCAAAGACCATTTTTGAATCACGCTGGGCACATGGGCCCAACTGCAGCTGATATGCTTGTCAGTTTCAGCCTGACACAGAACAGGTATGAAGGCTCCTGGATATGTCTGAGGTTTGGTGACCGAGACAAAAAAAACAGCATTAAAACGTTCCCCATGCTGAGCACCTCAGACACAGGCGGCATGGGCATCCATTAAATTAATTTGACTTCATTAGTGCAAACCTGCTAGGCCTGGTGTGCCCACAGAGCTGCCAGAGGGTGGGAGGTAAGGGGGTGGTGGTTGAGTGGCATCAGCCGCTGCGCTCTGAGGAGAATGAACACATGGCATTGACAGGCGGAATATGGCCCCAGTTCTTACACCGGGACGGCTGCCAAACAACGGCAACATGCGTCACTGGCTTTAGGGGAGCTCAATCAACACCCGGCCGGAGCATTAATGCCATGCGTGCCGTGCCACATCAGTGAGGAGCCCGCGGGTCGCTGGACAGCCTGCAAGTCAAGCATGTGTACACAGCGAATGATATGATACAGACACTGCCATGGTTCGAGCCACTACCGTCACCTCTGTGTCTGAGGCCAAACGCTTTCAGTATTTTTCTACAAAGTTCATCTTTAGTTTCTGTTCAGGGGTCACTATGTGGTCTTGAATGTTTGTTTTCACAACTTTTGGCATGAAGTTGATTGATGCATTTTGGTTGTTTATTGTATTTGCAAACAGTCCCACAATGATCATGCATTTGAGTACCACTGTTTTTTTCATTGACAAGGTTGAAATCCTGCATACAAGTTTAGACTACAACAAGATTTTTCCATTTCTAACAGGAATGATCGAAAGAGAAAAATGTATTTGCGCTGATGGACAAGGTACTGAAAAGAAATTGCTGCCTGATTTTAGTCTGTGTGTTGTTGGATTTCGATCTTAAAAACCTTTCAGTCTTTTTGCATTTGGCAGCAAAAAATACAGAAGCAACAGTAGTCATAAGAGTGAATGCAAGGTTATGTGCTTTACTAAGCAGTACCTGAATAGCATTTCTGGCCCACAACCTCAAGCCTTCTCTGGTAACCTCCACGAAAGCACTGCAGCTTCTTTATCTGACCTGAGCTCTGCTGGCAGTAGTGCACTGATAAATACATAAGTGTGGAAATAAATAAATAATGGGAGGCATTAAGTCCAGATAGAACTAGAAGGTAGCCTGAGGGTGGTAAGTGTTCTGCCTGACAGCAGCAAACACTTTGATCAGAGCGCCCCGTCTGAAGATCGCTTCCACATCTGCACAGGGGGAACGAGCTGTAAACTGCCAAGAAGCATTTTAATGACAGTTGGATTATAAAATGAAAGAGGGCTCCAGATGGCAGGCAGTGCAGCGGCTGCGGTTCAGGGGGAGGCTGTTTAAACTGCTTTTTTATTGATAAAATATGGGGTGAAAAATTGCGCAAGGCTTATTAGGCATCCCACTGTGATGTTGCTCAGCTGGCCAAGCTGTTCACCATGGCCCCTGTCCAAAAGTGCCTCCATAAATTTTTTGCAGTACCTTTAAATCTGTAAGATCCCTGCTTGTTAAGTTTACCCTGATTCCCCCCAAGCCCCCCCACATTGTATTTGTCTTTTGAAAGACTTGCTTGTGTCCTTTGTTTTTAGACTAGCAGGATGAAAGCCATGTTAGTTGCTCAACATAGACTGATGAGGTTGAAAGGGAGTTCCCAAATAGCCTCCTCATTATCGTCTGCCAAGAACCAGAATTTTGCCCTTAAACAAACTTAATTCCTCCATGATTTCATTAGCTTTGCTCTCCCAGTGATAAAATGAGCCCCGACTTTATTAATTCAACACACTGTGGTTGTGCTTTCATCAGCACACAGGGGACTTGCAATTGACATTTAGTAACTGGCTGCAATCGTGGTCAGACGGGAGAAATGTTGGACTCTTAGCTACCAAGTTAAAGCTCAAACTAAATGAATAATAATTTGTGCCAGAATATTGTGACTGTTGTGAACAAGACCAATGCTTGGTCAGCAATGAACTCTCAGGAAAAAGACCATGAGGCTTTATAAATGCACACATTGGACAGATATCTCCATAATTCACTGGGATGTACACTCCTGAACAAAATCTTAAAAGTGAAGTTTAGGATTTTTTACATTGGGCCTCATTTTCGAGTGAGCCACGGTCCTACTTATCACTGGAGACAGTTTCATCTTATTTCATCTCATATTCTTGATACCGGTTGTCTCCGATGCTAATGCTAGCATAAGTCAATCTGCTAATCTGTCATTAATAACAATCGTATCCACTCCACAGAACACCCGAGGCAAATCAGTTATAACACAAGACTATCTGTGAAAATGCTGTGTTAATAAAATAATATTACAAATAAAACTTATGTATTGGGTTACATTTTGATAGTAAAGTGTCTCGGGCGGCAACGCATTTTTACTTCCGGTATTTGGCAGCAGAGTGATATCATCTGCCGTTAAGTGTTTGAAGGAAGTATCGGGGACAACCAGTAACAAGAATATGAGATGAAATAAGATTAAACTGTCTCCAGTGATAAGTAGGACCCTGGCTCACTCAAAAATGAGGCCTTATGTCAAAAATCCTGAACTTCCCCTTTAAAGCCAGGGTTGGCAATGTTCGAAAAACAGTTTGAGCAAGCGACGTTTTAAAAAAACACACAATCGAAACCATGCCTTCAGAGCGTAGGCACGTGTGCACCAATGTTTTACGAGCAGGTTAACGATAACAGCCGAGTGGATTGTTAGTTAGCTTGATAGTAAACAGCTGACAAACCACGTTTCTAAAACCTTTAATCCACTCACCTCCAATTCCTTTTGCGGTGTAAAAAGTGCACACTGAAAACGTCAACCAAGGCCTCCAAGTCCTTATCTTTTGTTTTGGGTTGGTTTGGGGTTTTTTTGGCTCAGCAGCAGTTATATTTATCAGTTTATATTTATATTTTTATTTTTATCTTTTTTGTGTTTTTATCTTGTAGTTTATTGTATTTTTTTTTTTTTAATGCACCATGGGTCGAGAGATGTAATTTCATCTGAGCCGTATGTCTACATGTGGCCCACTCGACAATAAATTGAAGTTGAAATTGAAGTTTAGCAGTCCATTAGCTATATGTTTGTTATATTACATTGAGCGACATACAGAGTAGGTCACGTTGGGACCAGGTGAGGACGGTAAGAGGGGAGGGACGGAGACGAGACATAAGTGCATCGATTTGTTCTTTCTATATGGTGCAAATGACCAATTCCTGCCTTTCGGTGCAAATGGCAGGGGTTGGTCAGAGTTTTTACGGAACTACAGCTCTCACAGAGGTCTGACTTTTTCCTACTTTTTTATGAATATGTAATGTATTGACTACTGTCAGGATGGAAGGACCATTACACCCAGTTTAATAAAAAGTGTTTCTGAGCAAGATTACCAACTCTGGCTTTAAGATCGCGAAAAAAAGTACATGGATTCACACTTTGTGAAAACTGCATTTAAATTTAAAACAGGCTGTTCATCAGGTGATGCCAAAAAAACCTTAAAATTGAACTCAGTGTTTTTAAAAAAGGACTCAGTAGGGAGTGGTGTTGTGTACATGACAAATAGCTCCACCATTTTTGTTGATCACTCCAAAAATGTATTCAGGGATGCTTGATATTGGGGTTTCCAGGAGGGTGGTGGGAATGTTGCTTTATGTGATGAAGATGGCATCACAAAGGGCATCCACTGTCTGGAACTCATGTCCATTCTTGTAAACTTCCCTTGCCATTCATCCCCAAACATTTTCAGTGGGATTTAAATCAGGGGAACTTGCAGGCAACATGCGAGATTGACATTACTCTCCTAGAAAGCGTCCTTACCCCGGCTTTAAACTGGGTCCATAAGCACAGCTTTTCACCATGTGCACCTAATCACAGGCGTTTTAGTCAATTGTTTGATTTCTATCCGGCACACCACAGTGCGTTTGGTCCATCATCACTCCGTCATGTTGCGCTAAATGTATGCACCAGCACTATTTTTGATGAAACAGAGACGCAGACTGCGAAAATTTCAGCCGTTCTGATCGGAGATCCAGTAACTTCCTAAATAAGAGCTGCCGTACAGATTTGCAATTGCTAAGCTATCTGAACATAACATGATCTCTGTGGACAAAAGGTTTCGGAGATGTGAGAAACAATGAAACACAAAAATGTGAACAAAATTAACCAATTATGAGAATCACGTGCAAAGTTGCAAACACTCTTTTGATTCCATGATCTTGCAGATCTAGCAAGACAGAGTGTCAAATTGTGCTCACAGGCGGTCAGTGTATGGTGTAAATGCATGGAGGTTGGCACAAAGCCGGGACGCAGCCGGTACCTGCACTGTAATGCTAACTTGTATATATGTATATATATATATATATATATATATATATATAATACATACACATATACAGGTACTACCCTAAAAATTAGAATATCCTATAAAAGTTCATGTATTTCGGTAATTCAACTTAAAAGGTGCAATTAACATATTGTTTAGACAAATAATATGTGAATTTATATATTTCAAGCCTTTATTTGTTTGGATGTTGCTGATTAGGACTTGCAGTTTTAGAAAACCTTAAATTCAAAAACTCAAAAAATTAGAATACTGTGAAAAGTTCCAGTATTGTAGACTCAGTGTCACATTCTAATCAGGTAAAAAATCCAAAACACCTCCATAAGTGCACAACCATGCTTGATTGGCCCGCAAACTCACCTGACCTGAACCCCATCAAAAACATGTGGGGCATTGTCAAGAGAAATCTGAACGGGAAGAGACCAAACAATAAAGAAGAGCTCAAGGCTGTGATGGAAGCATGTTTTTTCTTCCACAACACCTGAGATATGCCAGAAGCTGGTTGCATCCATGCCACGCCAGGTTAATGCAGTCATTCATGCAAAAGGGGCCCCAACCAAGTACTAAGTACAGATGCAAGATTTTACTTTAGGAGGCCCAAATCTTTTGTATTGAAATTCCTTTTTAAATTGATTTCATGCAATATTCAAATTTTTTGAGTTTTAGAATTTGAGGTTTTCTTAAGCTGCAAGTCCTAATCAGCAACATTCAAACAAATAGAAGCTTGAAATATATTGATTTGCATATTATTTGTCTATACAATATGTAAATTGCACCTTTTAAGTTGAATTATGGAAATACAAGAACTTTTTCAGGATATTCAAATTTTTGGGGTAGCACCTATGCAGTACATAAAGTTAGCATCACATTGCACTACACCATTGGTGCCCATGTCCAGTCCTCAAGAGCTACCATCTTGCACACTTTGGTAGCATTCCTTCTCCAACACACCTGAATCAAATGAATGTCTCGTTACCAGGCCTCCGCAGAGCTGAATGTACATGTGCATGAGGGAATTAGCCATTTGATTCAGGTGTGTTGGAGAGGGTATGTTAAAAAAAACTGCAGGATAGCTGCTCTCAAGGACTGGACTTGGGCACCTCTACACCACACTGCTCTCATACATATTTTTGATCCTTTTGTTTAAATTTAATTTCTTTGAAACATGAATAGCCCGAATTCAAAAGCACTTTAAAATGTATAGTATTAATAAAAGGGAATGGTAGCCATCTTTACCCCAGTGACATCTAGACTTCTCAGACTTATGACTCTCTTTCCATAGGGTTGGCTCTTTCTCGCTGAGATAAATTGTTAGCCATCTTGTCACTGCTAATTCGAAATCCATTTAAACTGATAGTGTGGTTCACTAAAATGCTGTCATCCACTTTCAAGAATAGACATACATATTCTTTTTTCTTCTTTCCGAAAACAATGAGCCCCAATTTATTTTCCATAAGTACCACTTCAAGGCCAATCCAGTGCTCCTCCATCCCACCCTCACGCCTACCCCTGGCATCAAGGACAATTACTGTCAACATCACTTCAAATTACAACTGTTGGTTTGCTTGTTTGTTTTGTTATGTGACTTGAAAACTGCCATTCTCCACCAATTGAAGGTCCCCTTCCATCTGCTCTGCTCCCTGTGCCCACCCTCATGGGCCTACACACAGCCACAAACATAAATTCCCTCCCAATACAGAGAAGAGGAAGGAGAGGCAGTCGACAACCTATTGGACTAATTTGTAATTGCGAGTGCGAAAAAGCTCTGTTGTTTCATAATGTTTTATAATTTGACAGAGAATGACAGCTCTGAGCTAAACCATGACGCTTAAACAACAAATATTTCCCTCCCTCGTCCTTTCTCTCCTCCTTCCTTTTCTTTCTTCTCCTCTGTGGAGATTAGTCAGAAAAGGAGGTGATGGCAGAGATGCTCTCGTCACATTCTGCTGCTCAAAGCTCCTGGCTCTTTCATATTCCTTTTCTTTCCTTTCCACCCAGCCCCCCATCACGTCCCTACCTCCCCTCCCTCTCTACCTTAACATGAATCCCCTAGGATAGAATAAGAAAAGTATCTCAGAGCATTCAGATGCGTTTGAAGTGCAGGACAGATGGGGAGGCTCGAGGGACTGTAAAAAATGAATCGAAGCAAGTAATAGGAGAGCTGTTTTGAATCTTCGCCCCCATAAGTTATTTATCAGGGGCCCTTAGTGGTGGAGGAAGACTTCAGAGTGCTCCCTTAATGTAGCATCTGATGACTAGTAAGGGGGCTGTTCCAGGAAGTACCGTTGTAAAACAGGAGGAGAACATTAGCAGAGAAGTCTCTCAGGAGCTCTGAAAAAAAGAGGAACAGCTCAGAGGGCGGCTCTTTCCCAGCATGCAACACAGGTCAGAGAAGAGAGGTGTACAAGATGATGTCCCGGAGCCCCCCACCAGCCAGTGATATCACACAAGGTACAGAGCAAGACGTTCTGTACTATGATTCCCATCAGGTTAAGCTTGTTCAAGTAGAGAAGATACATCCTACTTCAAATAGCTGTGAAAATAACACAAAGCCGAACTAAAAGAACAGGAGGCAGTGACTGCAGCTTATTGCACTTGTTTCACTCAACGTTTTTTTAGGTTTTACATATCAGTACAGAATTTACTCTGATCTTTGTATTGTTCTGACTTAAAAGGTTAAGCTGTGAACAAGTTGATACCACAGATGATTTAAAAAGAAGTACAGATATAGGAGAGTAACTTATTTCTATTAATTCAGCCACATCAACTTTGCACTGCTGGAAAAAAAAACATGATTTTTACAACCACTGCAAAGAATGATGCCAATATGTTAAAACTGATGACAGAAAACACCACATGCTAAATATAAGGGTTTTTTTGTTTTTTGTTTTTTTAGTAGGGATGTCCTGATACCACTGCCAGTATCGGTACTAGCTACGTTAAAGGCCTATTTTGCTGTACTCGTGCTCATCAAATACTCGCTCATGACAGCACCCGATACCTAATGTCACGTGACTCGTTGTGTTTATGCCGCCATGCTGGCAGTAGGGTTGTCACGAATAGGGATGTATACCGAGTACCGGTATCGTTTGGTACCGGTTCCCAATCTTAACGATACCAGGGTACCGTTAAGATTCTGGACAAACGATACTCTTATTGATACTTTTTGTACATCTACTTAACCATCGAGTTATCATTACACAGTCAAATAATCACGTGATTGAATAAGAGACACAATTCCCTTATTCTCCCAGCTGTCCTTCACCTACCTTTATGTCCAGGATTCTTCAACACCATCTGAACAAATGTTCTCCACCACTGGATCTTTTAACATCTTGTAATGTCTTTATTTACTCTAAATTACATAATGGTATCAATAAGAAAATCGATAAATACCGGTATCGATTAGGAGTATCGATATTGGTATCGGTATCGATAAAATTATAACGATATACATCCCTAGTCACGATACTAAAATTTCATTCTTGATACCGATACTAAAGATTGTGGTCAATACTCAATACTATTTTCAATACTGAAGGGGAGAAAAAAATAACAATACAAATAATACAACAAAAATATATTAATAAATATGAGAAAAGACCTTAAAAATGGAAAATTAATACATTATTTTTTTAAAGGCATCAATATGTGACTGTAAGCCAGGTTGAATTCATCCAGGAGCCGTTCCAGGCGTTTATGGAGCAGAGAACATCTCCTGCTCTGATGAAGTTGAAGCTGCTGCTTCTACATGGGGGCAGGGCCTGCGGTAACTGCTGCGGCTCATTGAGAAGAGTAAACGATACACGCTTTCCCGTCAGTCTACACGAGTCTCCAATAACACCAGAAAAAGTCACTGGATTTGTTGCTTGTCACTTTTTGGAACAAAAAAGTTAACAGAGAGGTCTAAGTCGCTAAGTTAGCAACACTGTAAACAATGGGTCCTTCAGGGCGATGCTGTAGCGGAGGGGCTACCCACAGCAGTGCCTGTTTAAAAGGGCAGAGACGGCTGATACTTTCCCAGACTCAGCAGACACCCAAAGTGACATTTAAGTATTAATACCCGTGCTAATTAATATCTAACTAGATAGTAATTTTTAGAATCAATTAGTATCTGAGAATCGATTTTTTTGACAACACTAGCTGGCAAGAAAATACTCTACAATACGAGCGGAGGCGGTTTTGAGTTTACGTCTCATTTAAAACCAGAAGACACTTTGTATTACACGAGGACAGATTGAATATATCTGACCCGTATTGTGTCCCTGTGACAATTTTTAAAACGTTGGCAGCTCTCTTCAGAACGTCCCTTTCTCTCCCTCCCTCCCACCACACCTGAGGTACCTCCACATACATGCATACACTATATTGCCAAAAGTATTCTCTCGCCTGCCTTGACTCACATATGAGCTTAAGTGACATAATCCATAGGGTTCAATATGACGTTGGTTCACCCTTTGCAGCTAGAACAGCTTCAACTCCTCTGGGACAGCTGTCCACAAGGTTCAGGAGTGTGTTTATGGGAATTTTTGACCATTCTTCCAGAAGTCCATTTGTGAGGTCACACACTGATGTTGGACGAGAAGGCCTGGCTCTCAGTCTCCGCTCTAATTCATCCCAAAGGTGTTCCATCGGGTTGAGGTCAGGACTCAACAAGTTCCTCCACACCAGGCTCTGCCATCAATAGGCACATTCGGACAGACGTTCTAAGAACGCAGTTTCTATAACTACATCTCCCGAGTTTAGTTATAAGAACTACCCTTCGCCTTCAGTGTGCGTTCGCACATGAGGGAAGACCTCGTTAGGGACCATGTATGACGCAATCGTTGCGACAGTGACAAATTTATACCCCAGCATTCTGATACAAAACTGAGGTTTCTCATCTCTTTTATTCAAAGCTATTATAAAAGCTAACTTACCAGCTTTCCCTCATCACGGTCATTTGTATCATGTAACGGAACAGCCCCCCGTTGGAAAGCTGCCCTAACATCTTGTTTACGTTTCGTTGAAGTACGCCCGGACACTTTAGTGGACGGACCAGGGTTTGTTCACTAATGTGGCGCAGATTGTACCGACACAATTTCCTACTGTATTTGGGTTTTCCATCTCTTTTATTCAAAGCTATTATAAAAGCTAACTTACCAGCATTTCCCTTTTGTTTACCTTTTGCTGAAGTGCACCCGGAACATTAGTGGGGGGTCCGCAGATTCTACTGCTATACTTTGCAGCTGTATTTGGTCATTAAATTGATATGAAAATAATTGTTTTTGGATGTTTCAAAATAGTTATCAATTCGGGGCGTGCACCATTGTGATCGATTTAATAAGAATTCGTACACTCCTATTGTAATAGTTCTTGTTGTTATTACGACCTCAGTAAACAGTTAAACAGCTGTGAGACTTTTTAAATATGGTGGGGCTGGAAGAAGCAGAGCTCACGCAAGGGGTACGGCTTACCAGTTCTACTACAGTCATGTTGGAAGAGGAAGGGGCCAGAATTGTCCAAAATTTCTTGGTATACTGAAGCATTCAGAGTTCCTCTCACTGTAACTAAGGAGCCGAGCCCAGCTCCTGATAAACAACCCCACACCATAATCCCCCTCCGCCAAACTGTACACTTGTCACAGATCAGCTTCAGATCTTGAGCTAATCTGATGGCCACATGAAGTTTGGAGGTCTGTAGTTATTGACTCTGCAAAAAGTTGGCCACCTCTTCGCACGATGGACTTCAGCATCTGCTTACCCCGCTCATACGTGGGCTACTACTTCGTGACTGAGTTGCTGTCCTTCCCAAATACTTCCATTTTCTTATAATACAGCTGACAGTTGACTTTGAATATTTAGGAGCGAGGAAATCTCACGACTGCACACGTGGCATCCTATCACAGTTCCACACAGGAATTCACTGAGAGCAACCCAGTCTTTCAAAAATGTTTATAAAAACAGTCTGCATGCACAGGTGCTTCATGTTAAACACCTGTGGCCATGAAAGTGTTTGGAACACCTGATTCCCATAATTTGGATGGGTGAGCAAATACTTTTGGCAGTATAGTGTACATATAGTTTCGGACATTTTATTCAGGATTCACTTTGTCGGTGGTAATGTTACTTCTGTTTCCTATATTTTTGTTAAGCTGGTATATGTTTGAATATGTAAAATTACGACAATGCATTGCTAAAATACAGCAAACCGCAGCTGAATCAGATATTTATTCGCTACTAACTACTTTCTGCTCCTGTTAAGTCTGACTCTTGTTTGACAAGGTAGTTAAATGTCGTGGTAAGCTAGTAGGGCAGCAACATGCCCGCATCACACCTGAGCACGCAGAAATGCTTCTCTTTTTTTAAAAAAAACAAACCAAAACACAAAAAACCTCTCACTTTTCCCTATTAATCAATGAGATCCGTACTCAGTATCGGCAAGTACTGAAATGCCAGTACTTGTACTTGGTCGGCAAAAAAGTGGTATCAGGACATACCACCTTTTAGGTTTGTGTACTTGCCTCAGTAGTTTGCTAAAGATGTAATTTTTTTAATGTATTCACTTCTCAACTTTTTCATATAGAAATATAACCAAATCTAGAATTTGATCCCAGCAGTATGGTAGAAAAAAAGAATAATAAAAGTGAACTGAGAATCAATGAGCCTAATTTTCTTCTTCTTTCTTCATAGTCAGTGGTTGTTTCAGAGAATACTTCCCCCTAGCGAGCAGCTGTTGTAACAGCATGAGGTGATCAAGCCGGTTCAGTCTGCTTGAGTAAAATGCAGTGTAAAGGCAAAGCCAACCCAGGTGTGAAAATTTTTTATAATCCCCTGCCCAGTCAGAGTCTCCCAGACTATCCTGGCATGAATGCACCCTTAGAGACATATCTTGAAACAAAGTCTACAGTACATATATCAAGCTAACGTCTTTCCCCAGAGGGTCCATCTTTATTTCAACAGGACAATGCCAGATGTCATTCTACATGACGTGCAACAACATGTCTACATAGATGCAGTGTGTCTGTGCCTGACAGACAGCACTGCGGTCCACATTTGTCTCCTATTGAAAATGCATGGCACTTCATGCAGAGGGGAATCAGACAGCAACAACTGCAGTGTGTGTGTTGAGCAGCTGAAATCTTATATTCAACTATGGACAAAGATTCTGCACAGACTACAACCAGCACCACCAGTTCCCACTCTATAAAAAACGGTAATAAAAGGAAGGCCTGTGTGAATCAATGGTAAACCTGCTTTTCTCCTTCCTTCCTTCCTTCCTTCTTCTCAAGTTGCTGGCTTGAAATTCTGAATTTTTATGCGTTCTAAACACAAGTTGGTCAATAAAGAGAACTTTTTTTTTCCCTTTTCTTCTTGTGTCTGTTAAACAATTGTTCCAGCAATTAACCCCTTTTTGCCTGAATCTATTTACAGTTGTATAAAAACAAAATAAATACAAAAAAATCTGGAAAGAAAATAATACAAAAAGAAAAAGACTGGAATGAAAAAAAAAATACAATGAAACAATGAATAAAACTTCCCAACGTTTGTGGCCACCTAGTTTGCATATGACAAATACGAAAGAAAATTAACTCCTATAAAATCTTACTTTATCAGTCCTCTTGACTGTTATTGGAAAATATATAGCTGACTTGTCAGCATCAAACTGCATTGCATCTTTGAATTAAAAAAAAATCAAACTAAAACCCTTCACATGACAAACAGCAAATTTTGCAGTAATATTTTAAGCCAACCAGAGTAGTTTCTGATCACAGGAGACAAACGGCCTCTGAACTGATCACTGAGGCTAATAAAGACCAGCTAAAGGCATAGCTTCTTTGCTTGTGTTAATTGCTCTCCATGGTCCTTGCTGTGGCCCATGTCTCTGAGCATCTGTCATGAGGCATATTACCCGACATGTCTCAGACCCTTGCCTTGGACTCAAAGCCAGGCTCATTGCCAGAAGTGATTGTCCTCTGGTGTCCTTTTACCCTACTATGGCAAGGTGTGAAAAAACAATGTGTTGATGCATTATTAGTTTGTCAGACTGACATCTTGATGAAATTGGATGTTTCATGCGTGGATGTCAAGCTGATTTTACAAAGGGAGTTTTTCTATGAAGCTTCATCCAGAATAGTTCTGTTGTTGTTGTTGTTGTTTATTTTTTATTCACCAGAATGCTGTTGTGAAAAAAATACTTAGATTCGTATTTATTTGGTAATAAAAGTCCTGAAGCTTATGAGTACAACCAAACCATAGTAGGGAAGAATATCAATGTCCCCGGTTACATGATTTTTTTTAAAATTCGGAATTAATTATTCTAAATTAAATTACTCTCCTTTGTGTTTACATGAAAATAATTCTGAATTAAGGTTTACATGGAATCATGTTTATCTAATGTACCCTTTTCGTAATTTATGCATATGTCAAGTTCCCCATTAGTACAGTCTGGTGTACATTTAAAGGTTTTTTTTTTTAATCTTTTCTTTTCATAAAAGAAAAAATTTTAAGAAACTCTTAAAGTAGCAGCCCAGACAGTACTGCCCTTGCCACAGTTAAAAATGGGCTACATATGCTGATCTGAGGCTGCACAGCGAGTGTCGTGGAAGGCTTTATTTAATTCTCTATTCAATTTCAATGGACTTCCAAAGGTTTCCGACTGCCGAGGGCAGCTGCGAGCATGCACGAATGACATATGCATATATTATGAAAATCGGCCATTCCACTTTAGATGCAGGGGTTGGGAAGGGTTCTGATTGGACAGGGGTCGGACGTGACATATTTACGTCTGTTTAGGTCAACGTTTACGTCTTGACATCTAGGTACACAGACCCTGGTTCCTTCTCCTTTTCATTCCCCTATGATGTGAAATTCACCTAATAACCTTCCCTATATTTTGGCTGTAGTTTTCCAGCAGCAGCTCAGTGCTAACACGCTTCTTCATTTCTTCCCGCTGGCACGTGTCCAACGCTTGTTTCACATGCGCATCATCGAGCACCATTACAACAGGACAAGGTAATGCTCGGAACGACAGGAATGAACTTAGGGTGGAATAAAAGGTTTACATAATAGAGGAATTAAAAGAGTAATAAACCAACCACTTAGTTCAGAATTACATGTTATGCGACATTATCGTTTTCACTCAGAATTAGGGCTTTGCATGTCAACTTTTATTCAGAATTAAAGAGGAATCGAAACTCTCGTGTAAACGCAATGTTTAAAGTTTTGAGAATGATTCCGTACAGACATCAGCTGTCTAGGCAATCTTTGCGCATCTATCTGTAAAGTGTGCCTCATACTTACTGGCAAAGGTATTTCAAGACTTCACAGGCAGGCTGGTAGTTTGTCAGATATACAGTGTGATGATTTCATGCTGCAAAAATAATGTGATGGAAGAATAGTTTTAAATTACTAGGTAAATAAGTACATAATAAACTTACAACATTTGTAATTTTTGATAGTGTTTGTAGTTTGCATTTTCACAGTGGATTCTATAACATGCAAGTCAACAGATTAAACATATATGTACAGCTATGCAGACAATTTTAGGACCAAAGACATTGTAGACCATGTACATTTTGTCTGCGTGATGAACTTGTGATGTGGCAGTAGCCATTTTAAAGCACTGATGCATGGTGCAGCATTACAATGGGCCTCAATTTGCATATCATTTCATGTAAGGGATATTAGATTAATGGCTTGTGACTAGTGTGATGAATACTAATTTAGCCTTAAATCATGTCAGTGTTAGACATCAACAGTCTGCCCAACAGGCAGCAGAGCACCCCAGCAGTTAGACATGTTATAAGGTCAGCTAACTTCTGCAGCCCAATTCTTCCTGTTCCTTTTTCGCTCTAGCCCTTTATAGCACTTGTAAACGTGTCCTATTGCAGGGACGGTTGCCTTTGCTGTTAAGGCTGTATGGGCCCACCACAGGGGTTAATGCCATTTCCATTTACCCTGGCGGACAATAAAACCTGCTGATAGAGTCAGACCAGCAGTGATGACAAAGCTGTGTCTGATGAAAATCATAAACGTTGTAGTACTCTAATTCTTTCCCCCACCGGCCCCAATTTAACTCCCAGCATGCTGGTCCCTGGCAGCCTTACTGGCCACAAGGCATAATGATGTTAATGTTATTTGAAAATGCCATAGAGATAGGTAGAAGATGCCTCACTAAGAGTTTTAATGCCACCACGGACTGTTTTGACACATTCCAACAGGTTACACAGTAAAACATATATGATGTGGACTTGAGACCCAACCCACAGTACTGGCTGTCTCTCAGTGTCTGCATTACCGATGGTCACTTTGTTCTGGTGTTATATGACTGAAGTGAACATAAAATGGTAGTTAACTGTCTATATTTCAGCTTGAATTTGTGAGATCTAGCCACATTTAATAGAGGAATATAATCTCCATCGTATACAGAATTGTCTGGGTTCATGCCTTTTCCTTTCAGGAATACTTTACACAAAAAATAACTCAATAGAAATAAAAAGTCATATTTTTCTGGTTGTCCCTAATGAGCAGACGGATTAATATCCATGTGAGCCATTATGAGCTACCATAAGATGCTGTAACTGAATTACTCATCGTATGAGTCTCATTAGTGCAGTAAAACCTAACTGCGGATTCAAATATATAGCAATACTTTCATTTCTTTATTAAACTGCGTTAGCCAGCGTATCCATTTTGCATGAATTTCTAAACCATTCTTTTTATGAACATTTTTTCACTCACTGGCATGTGTTTATGCGCGTGTGTGTGTGTCACTTCATTCGTTCTCCTGAGAGTAGATGGCTAGCCAGGAGTATGTTGGGAAGAGGTGGGAGGATGTCCAGAGGGAGCTGTTTGATTGATGTGTTTCGCAGTAGAGGAGGAGTGGGGGGGAGTTGAGGATGAGGAGGGGATGGGAGCTTGATGGGACTCTGCTCCGAGAGAGAGGCATGGCTCTTAAGTGGGGGAGGAGGGAGCTTGAACAAGCTCTAGATTGTTAGTGACAGGCAGATACTTCAACACTTAAAGTAGAAGGTTTGATTTAATCACAGAGCTGTCATTTGTTATTTGTCTGGCTTGCTCCACCGGGGCCACGGCTGATCAACTGCCTGGTCCCAAGAGAGCCCCTTTTCCCCCTGTAATGTCTAAATCCCCTGCACAAATTACAGCCTACACCTCCCAGCCCCCACTCCCCTTCTTGCTTCACTCCTGCAATGTTAAGAGATGAGGGCCAGAATGGGGAATTCACAAAGAGAGGTAGCAGGTCGGCATGTGAGCAGAGAAAGGAGACAGGTATGGGAACAAGATCGAGGGAGATGGAATGGCCTGAGGGCCACTAAAGATCATTAATAGGACTGTCAGGGAGGTTGCCAGTTGGTTATCTTCTCATGAATAAGAGATAAGCTCCTCCCTTCTCGCCCATTCTAGTTCATTAATAATGCCTGCTGTGGCTATTTTGTAGCATCGCACTTTGAAGGCAGGAGAAACAGAGAGACGAAGACATTATGAGGGGAAAAAGAATAGACTGGCCTCCCATTCCTGTTCTATCTGGTAAACTGACAAGACAGCATCCCAAATTAACAATGAGGCCCCAATACCGAAACTCAGTTAATCCCACAACTAGGTGGATTATCAAATGCAGTGAAGGATTGGTGACAAAAGAAGGGAGAGGAGACAGATTTATCTAAAAGCTCCATCTACTCTGCTTCTGTGTGACTGTTAAAGGGGAAGTTTGGGTTTTTTTCAGCCGAGACCTATTTTCTAGCATGAAATACGTTCATTTACTCACCCAGACAGTTTTGATGTAACTTGAATTCCTTCAGGAGATATTTAGATTCACTTGAGATCAGCGTATGTCCAATGGGATGTAAGTGATGCGGGCAACCACACACAGCCTCTTGATAAGGCATTATCTGCCACAAACTCCTTCATTTCACCAATGTTTTGCGATGAAACATTGGTTGGACAACCCTGTGAGCTTGAAGTGGCTTTTTTTTTTTGTGGTGATCCGTCCTTATTTACAGACATTTTTTACCGCGGCAGCTTTGATGGTGTCACTATTATGCGACACCATAGCAAGTAAATGTCTGTAAATAAGGACGAATCACCACAAATAAGCAACTCAAAGCCACTTCGAGGTCACAGAGGGAGGTCCAACTAATGTTTCGTAACAAAACATTGGTGAAATGAAGGAGTTTGTGGCAGATAATGCCATATACGCTGATCTCAAGTGGATCTAAATATCTCCTGAAGGAATTCAAGTTACACCAAAACAGTCTGGGTGAGTAAATGAACGTATTTCATACTAGAAAATAGGTCTAGGTTGAAAAAAAACTAACTTCCCCTTTGAGTATGTTTTTACCACTATTGTTTTAAATAATTGTCAGTGGAGAAGTGTGAATGGCACTTGTTTTAATCCACCATACTGTTTGGATCTGGACAAAGAGGAGAAAAAAAATCACCAGATAGATGGATCTGATTGTTAAAGAGAGTCAGCAAGCCAGTTCAGACGGGTCACCCTGCAGGTAAAAGCTTTGCCTTTTAATTAGGGTGAAAGGATATGATTCTTTTATAAAGGCCAGGGGCCTGGGTGCTGTTAAAGCTGATAGAAGTCAATGCCATTCATTAAACCGTCTTCCTGCTCCCCATGCTCGACATGACTCCATTTGACAAGGCTCAGATAAAAAGCTCAGTAAAGCCCCAAATGAAAGAAGAACTTAAACTTAATGTCATATCAACCACATTATTTTTAATCGATTCTTCTTCCATTTTTTTTCCTGTGTTTACAGCCCTTTCTTCTTTTTATTTTTAAACCCACATTTTGACCCCTATGCCTGTCATGATTTAGGCACCATTTCTCTAAGGCAAATTACATAGTGGAAGTGAGTATATGTAACATTTGATATTGTCCTGCTGTAGTTGGTGAGTATGAGATTGGCTCTGATATGTTTTTATGGAGTGCATGCAGTTGATAATGACAAATAAAAATCACTGAATCCTGAGTAGTACAGTGGTTCTCCCAAATATTACAATGCAGTAGATTGGAACAACACAATAAATTTGTTGCTTAGTGCTCCTGACAGGATTTTTCTCATGTTACTGAGACAGTGGTACTTTGGTGCTTTGTTTTTGACCCCAATATCTTCTCCCTCTGGTTATATCTAAATATCAAACACAGTCATGAGGGAGGCAGGGGAAAGAGAATAGCAGGAGACTAGTGGCAAGAGAGCCGTGATGTATGCTTTTATTCATTCTTCCTTCCTGGTCCTGATTAGGGGCCTTTAAAGTGTGATCAACTGACCTCAGACCAGCCCCAAATCAAAGGCAGAGTGAGAGGGAAACACATGGAGGCATTAAAGGCCTTTTCGCTCTGAGGCGCACAGCCAGAGGTTGATTCCACTTTGTGCAAGCCAGCAAGAGAACAGAATGATGAGAATCAAAGACTGCGGCACACACTGGCTGCTTACTGCTGACTGCTAGAAATGCACGTCTGTATTCGCTGTCAACACGTAAAGCTGCAGACACATAATAGCTTGGCCTGCCTCAACTCTCATCCAGTTTATGTGCTCTCAATGTGGTCATGCCACACAAAAAGAGGGAAGTTAGAACAGGCACATTCTGCTGACCCCTCTCTACCCAGCCACAAAATCCAGATGCTTAAGCCCACCATCGCTCAGCCCACCACAGCCACATCTTACTTGAGCTCATCTAGTCCCTCTGCCTTTTCTCCAACACCTCCCCTAATCACAGTCTTAATCTGCTTGAGATGAGTCCTCTAGAGGTGAACACACTGCAAACAATTTATGATTCCTTTCTAAGGAAGTCAGATCTGGCCCCCATACCTTTGGGGATTTTTTTTTTCTCATCCTCTCTTTTTTTTTGCAGTGCTGCCAAGAGAACATTCTGATGTGTAATCTTTGGCCCGAAGAATGGCAGACAGACAGACACATGTGCACAATGCACATTTGTTTTCCTGCTCTTGACCTACGATCGACTGTAGCACTGCAGAGAGAGAGTGAAAGACAGACTGCCTTACAACACATGGTTCTCCTTAAGGAGCTGAGATGAAACTTTTTGTGTTACAAGTGCTCTTTGGTCTTTTTTTAAACTCCGATCGGTTCAGGCTCCCCTGGTAGGCTTCATTCCAAACTGCTGAGGCTAAATGAGTGCAAAGGTATGCATACACACACTGGAGTATCTGATGTATGGTCTCTCCTGCATTTGCACTTTGAGTTATAGTACAAACCGAGTTCCAGTCAAAGCTAATAAAGTGTCAGATAAACCAATTTGGAATAAGACTAAAACTATGTTTTGGATGAGTGCATACAGACCATGAAGTTTTCTTAATAATGCATTCAAAGACAAAATACATTAAGCTGTACAGCTGCATGTACTAGGAAATGTATTGTTCTGTTTGTGTACAAACCTGCACCTAGAATCATAAAGGATATCATATCCATCCAGATTATCAAAGTTAATGCAGGTTACTGCTGTTGCACTTTGAAAGCAGATATATTCAAAGATGTGCCACTGCGTAACCCACTGTTGTTATTTTGGAAGCTCTAATGAATGATCACTGCACATGTTTTCACCCAGCAGTGTGTTATGACTGATATCTGGAGCCGGCAACAGATTGATGTTGAATCTGAATAGGAAATGGAGTGCATCTAGCAGCCGAGGCACGTCTCAGAAGGAGGTGGGGAGTGAGTGTGTGTTGGGGGGAGGGTTGCATCCTAGCCAGCATGATGGCATCACTTCTCAAAGCGCACACGCTCGTGACAAGTAAACTGAAATCATCATTGATGTTATTTATTTTCAAATGCTCCCCGCTTGACAGGCGACATCTTGTTCGGCACGCATCCCAAGGGAGAGCTCGGTGCTCAGCGTTTCTCGGCTCCATCACGCGCAGACAGCCGCTCGGTGCTGACACCAAAGCAGTGGGACTCACGAGAGACTTGCTCTGGAATTTGTCACAATCCTGCACCATGCGAAGAAAACACAAATGCACTCAGCTCCTTGTTTACACACATATCCAGATCTGTCGTAATACTTGTCTCCCACCTCAGCATCTGCCACCACACTAGAAAACAAGAAAATGTTTCCCAAAAAATCTGCTTTAAGATTTGACTTTCTCTTCTTCTTTTTTGCTAGATAAATGTCAACAAAAGTTTAATCTGTGGAGAAAAGTGTGCTGGAAATGCCACAACACTGGCTTCCTGTCTGTCTGATTAAGACATGACATGTAATTCAGGAGTAAATTAACATCTGTCAAAACAAAATCCAAAATGTTTTCCAAAATCTCAACTCAATCCCTTTATGTTGTCTTTTTTCCATCATGCTAAATCAAACGTTTTTCCAAATGTTAACCAACGATAATCACGGCATTACGTCAAGCTCCATTTGTTACCCTATTTTTCCAAAGATAGCGCAAGCTTTTCTTTCTCAGTTTTCCACCATAATCCATCACAGGCATCATAGAGGGGGGCTCCAAGTGCACAGTTCCAAATCAGCCTGCAAGCAATTCCAACGGTATAGTCGGTGTCTGTGTGTATGTATGTATGCGTGTACACGTATCTGTGGCAGCATGGCCCATCCATTCATGTGTACATGGCCTCATTATCAGTTTCTGTCGGAGCTCAGGGGAGGTGGTGCAAATGAAGAAGCGAGCATGGCGGTGGGCAGGTAAACCAGCCATGAGCCAACAACAGAGCCCAGATACCCTCGGCACAGCTCTGCTAAAGAAGTCCATTTGTCAAATGTGCCTCCACCAAGGCCCGCCAGGGAGTACATTAGTGGCTGAGGCCCCGGCAGGGATCAGTCCTCACACTCCCAGCCACTCTCACTCACCCGGCTGGCCGCCCAAGGTGCTTCCTGTAGTCAGCAGTGACCAGCCCTCAGACTGCGCTCATTCGATTGGCTCATTAATAAAACAGCCCCAACCCAAGAGCAAGGGACATGCTCCAATGCTCTGGACATCGCTCTCTCCAGCTAATGGGACCAGCCGGGAGAGGCTTTTGTCTGCACCTGACTCCCTCACATCCTTCAATATGTCAGACAAGACAATGCAAGGAAGGATGGAGGGCTTTGACTGTGTAAAGCCCAGATCATGTTGTATGTGAGCCCAGACTGAGGCTCAGCATTCACCCCAATGTGTCTTCAGTCTGGGCAAATGCATGAGCTTTCCCTCATCAATTCCACTTAGCCTCACTTGGCCAAACCTCTTCAATTGTGGTTCCTCTCAAAATGATTACGGACTGCCTTGCATGTGTCAGCACCATAACACTCCACATTCCCTGGTGATTTCCAGCAACCATCCACCAACTCTTGTACCTTTTCCCTCCTTCTTTAGCCCAGACAGTGTGATTTTAGCTACTTTTTACTCTCTGTCTCCTGCTTCAGGTTTTGCATGTTGAGTCCTGATAGAAGCTGCTGTGATTCACAGCTGGGCTCCTGGGGGAGAAACAATAGTTTTGTTTGTGTTGTTGTAGGATGTAAATCTAACAAGAGAGGTGGAGATGGAGCACTAAGGCTTATGGATCCCTCAGGGGTCTTACTGAGCGCCTCACTAAATAAATCTGAATCGAAAATACATATGGAGCTGTAAACTGTTCGCATAAAGGAGCGCTTGTTCTCCTCGAGGAGAGTATAAAATTTACTAGCTCCATGGTGTCTACTGGATCCCACCCTTATAACAGTGCCACAGAAAAGACATGCAAAAGAGACGGATAGCCAGTATACGCACAGTCCATTACCCACAATTTTATTTCTCTCCCCAACAGCTTTGAAATTAAATTTAAGACTGGTATTTTGCCAGTGATTACAATAGATATCCACTTCCTGTTTGGTGCAAGAGAAGTACAGCATGGGGAAAGTACAAAACCTGTGTCATAATATTCCCAGGCACAGCTCACAGGGAGAGGTGGCTCTCCCAATTATTAGTTTAAGGAAGCAGACTAAAGATTTATGAATATCCCCAGTTGACTCAGAACAGCTCTAGTCACTTCCATATGTGACCCTGAGGCCGAGTGGTTGACAGGGCCCTTCCAGGCCGATTAGACCTTGCTGAGAGGCCTGCCTTGTTGGCAGCTTGGGGCCAAGGGAGCGTAGCCTCTTGAGCTCAATTGGTAAAGATCACAGATGTCGAGGCCCAATGAGGGCAGCCAGTTACTGGGTCGCCACAGCCAGTGAGGCCCTTTTCCTTGACACAGACTTTACTGTTACCCTCAGTCCCTTGAAGAGGAAATAACAGAGGTGCCAATTAAAGCTTTAAGACTTTAAATAAAAACCCTCTGTTGTTGCCTTTAAAACATCCCAGTTAATGCTTGTTTGTCTTTACGATGGAACCCCAGTCAGCTGCCATCACTCTGTTTTCGATTAAAGTAGGATTGAGTAGTTGAGCCCCCCCCCCCCCCCCCCCCCCCCCCCCCCCTCACCCAAACCCCCATCCCTTTTCCCCATTATATCTACAATCTTGCCATTGCTTTCCAGCTTGAGGCTTGATTGCAATATAAACAGCCATTTTTTATTGCTGAAATGCAAACTGTTAAAGCGCTGGACTCTGATATTTTGTAGACTTTTGAGGTATAGTGACCAGCTTAACCCCGGGAACATCTGCAGGCTATAATAAGTACACCCTTAATGTGATTTTAAAGCGATTTTGCCAATCAGAATACATTTGCAAGGCAAAAGGCCTCCCTGATAAAGGTCTCATGATGAGCCATGAGACATCCTGATGTTTGAAGGTTTTGTTTAATGAATCCAGTCATTTCAGGAATCTCAGGAATTTAAAGGCTTTCCTCAATTTAAACAGGCTTTACAGCAGAAAAGAGTAAAGAAATTTAACTGGAGAGAAAAAATTGTTTCCTAGCTTGCTCACTGAAAAAAACTCACAAAATCTTAATCTCTCATTTGTTTTAAAAAACACACATCTGTAGTTGCACCTTAAGACATCTGCTGTTATACTTTTTTTTTCTTTTTCTGTTTATGTTTCTTCATTCCAACACAGCATATACAAAGCAAGTTTGGGGATTTCTGTTAAAGTAAGGCATGTACTGTGGAAAGTCTTACTGGACTGAGCTTCATAGTCATGTTCCGCTTATAAAATAATCCACTCAAATAAATTACATTTATCCTGTTTGAACACAAAACACAGCGTAATTCTTTGGATTTGAAAATGGTGGGCTTCCAGTAACTTTTCAGTGTGTTGAAAGAAGCTCTTGCAAGCAGGAAGTTATGATTGAGCCTCCTGCCGTGAGCCTACAAAAGTACAATGGAACAAAGGAACAAAAGACCAATATGAAATGATGTCAGAGGCTTTTAGTTTCTGTCTCTGAAGCTTCGCTGGTGTAATTAGCAAGGAAGGCCCTTACCCTTGCACCGGTCTTTCGTCAACTCTACCCCCATCCCCACTGGGCAGTCTACTGGGGAATGGAAGGAGTGGTCATGCAGGGTATGTCCCAAGAGACAACAAGGTTAGAAGTCATGGCAGGCCTGCAGCCAGATAAACGAGGAAGCTGTGATGCAAAGAGGCTTTTCTGGCATCATGACTGAGCTCCCTGGGAGCTAAGTGCTTGATCCATATTGCACAAAGGCCCCACAGATTAGCAGACATCCTCACAAAAATGAATTAAAAGTTATCAATTTCGGCAGGGCACAAGGACACTTAAGAGTTTTGAAAGAAAATGGGTTTTTATCAAGAACTGCTGAGAAGACATTTCCTTCAAAGGTTTCTTATAGGTTAAGTTATTCAGGTTTAAAATCTTAACCCCTGATGTGGAAGCCATTAGTTTGGAGGGCAAGGGTCTTCTGGCTAAGAAAATGGGATTTGGGGTATTGACACACACAATTCTGGACTAAAATGGAAACCATCTGACTCGTATTAATGTCTTAACTCATTTACAGTGACTCTTTTCCACACAGGCAGAAATGTGAAAACTAGGCAAGAAGTAAAATGTGTTTCTTGTCTCACTGTTGCCTCCCAAAGTCCTCACTTACGAACTCAATATTGAGTAATAACATAGCCCTGGGCATGGCCTCAGTTGGACTGTACTTTATACAATAATGAGATGTGATTGAATAAAGGCAATTTTCGGTTAATGTGCTATAAGTGGTTGAAATCTAATTTCAGTAATTTTCTTGGTCTCTTCATCATTAATTTGTCATTAGCTGCATTATATTCTACAGGACTTCTCGTGCTTACAGTATAAAATGGGTATTCTTCAGCGAAATACCAAGCAAGAGAGCACTGCTGATTTTGTATGAAGCGTACAATTAAAGAGAAGAAAGATTTGTGATCATGATTGTCGACGTAAGTGTTAATGTGTGAACATGTTCCAGGCCAACCAAGCTGCACCTTCAGTTTATGATTCATCAGAGTTTGGATGTGTTTTTCACCTGGCAGCAATTATTTAACTCGAGGTTTGTTTACCTTGAGTTTTTCTAGTAGACTCTTTAAAGCAGCAGTCAAGTTTGTCACCAGTTCAGTGGAGAGTGTAAACAGCTGGCCTCTTAGCCCCTAAATTAAATTTGAAATACTGTTGGAAATTTTATTTTGGATGATAATGTGATACTCCTAACTTAATTTAAACAAATTACTTGCTGTTGATTTGTATTTTGCAAGGGGACTTTTTTTGACCATTTTCCAATTTGGCTGAGGCTTTTTTCTGACATGAGTAAATATTGGATTACTTTGCTCCTCTTTGTGTTGTCTATGCCACCGTCAGAAGCTCAGCAATTGCAGATTCCATCATGAGGAAGTCATTTAAACGCTGTTATTAGGGCTGCAGTCTGCACGCGCTGTAATAGGTTGAAAACATTTGTAATCACTTTATAACTCGCTAACTTATCTTTGAGCTTCTTCATTAGAAGCACTCCTGCAGAAGTCTAAAAATGGGCCAAGGTCAAAGCAACCAAGAGAGACCTACAGCAGATCCTTCTTTTTTCCTGTTTTTTTGTGGAAGGAAATACAGAACAAAAAGCACAATGTTCCCTCTCCACATCTCCCAAGACATAAAAATGTGAATCAATAAAGCTGCACGGGACGTAGTTAATCTACCCACCATCTTAGCCTCTATGTTGAGCAAGAAGGAAGCTGGCAGCCATTTTGTTTCGCTGTTTTCCTGAGCAGCTCTTGTGAAAAGGAGCCGCCTGTGCATGGAGTTAATTAAGCCATAGTTTTAGAGCCATAATTGATTGAATCATAAAGTCATAATAGAAATTGCGGGGCCTCAGCAGCTGTGTCTTACTGAATTAAAACCAGTGGCATCCTCTGCTGGTGAAAGGATATGTTAATAAGGACTCAAATGCAATCAGATTTTGTTGTTTTTGTCCTTTTTGAAGCTTGGGTGTTTCTCTTTTCCCTAACTCTTTTCCTCAAGGGAACTTATTATACACTTCTGTAACACTAGAGAGTTTGTGTGCATCACAGTGGGAAGCCAAAAGACCCTCCCCCAGCTCCCTTAAATCTGTCAAAGCATCTGCTTCATCCACCCTGACAAATCCTTTGACGTGTGGGGCTAAAGAGCAGGCCTTGTATCATTCATGAATGCTGGTGGATTTCCATATCTGACTCTGTGCTGACTTACTACTGGAAGCACTTGTGTCCACATTCAATCTTCCACCAAAATGCAGCAGCATATGGTGTCCATGGAGAAGTTGTGCATGCACAACTGTGCAGAAGCATATGCGGTCATCCACATCCATGACATTGCACAGTCATATTGAGACTCAATTTTTTTTTTACCACAAGACCTTTTGCACATATAAAATCAAAAACTGGAAACTGGAATTTGAAGGAAATATATACAGAAATTTCTACAGTACAGTGTGTTCAATATGGTTTTCATCATCTCTCTTGTGCTCCTTCTTGCACCCATTCTCTCAGCTATTTTCCCTGTCTGACCCTATCCCTGCAGTACTACAGTACAAGGAGGTAATGATGAGAAATGGAGTTACACTGCTAGTTGTTAAACCTCAGGCCGCACAACAAATGTGCTTCAGAGACCTTGCATTTGTCTCTGAATGGATTAGGTCTATGCTCTGGTAACCCCATATTTAATCTCATTCCAGTCTCTGCTGGCAACTGTGTGTTTCTCATGGTTACAAATATTCTGTCATTTTCTTCTTCTTATGTCTTTAGCCATTGTTGCACCTGAGCTGCTGCAGTCTTTGTTTGCTCTGTGCTGCCTCCTGTTTTCTAGCACAAGATTGGAGAGAATACTTGTGTTTTCTGTTATTTGTGTAACTTGGCCTTGAATGTCAGGCTTGCATTGAAAACAGCTTATCTAGCTGTGCAAATTGTTCTTAGCCAGCACCTGATTGCCATTACTCACCTTATTCAGCCTCATGGCCCTTTAAGACTTCTCCTGGCTCAGACATGAATTTTTCCCTACAGCTCAGTATCTACTTATTAGTTTCTGCACATTCCCATGTGGTGCTTAAGCTTTTGAGCCCCATTAGGTAGACCACAGGGAACAATCACAATGAGTCCATTTTTGTGCACCTATAATTCATATATTCCCTGTGGTTTTGTTGTGATATCAGATTTACTTCCAGTCCACTTGACTTTATTGTCTTTGGCTGCAAAAACTTTTGACCACCTGATAAGGAAGTAATGATGGTTCCCTCCGAAGCGCCACACATTATATAGAGATTATTCTCAAAGAGGATGAGAAGTCATAGAATGTTAATATACTGGTGCCAGTGTGTATTAAATTATCAATGTGCATGAAAAATTCATTCCCAAATGTCTTTCACACTCTCTGAGTCTGAGCACAATTCACTTTTATCTTGTTAGAGAAATGGAAATTTTATTACAAGGGAAAATAACGCCACTTGTTTTTCATTTTTCTGTTTCACATCCCAAGCAGTGGTTTTGACGGGAAACAGCTCTGATTCCTGTGAATCTTTCAATATTCACACAGAATTTGGCAGGTTTTTGTGTCCAGCATGCGCTGGGCTTAACGAAGCTGAAACAAATACCTTTGCTGCACGTTCAGGTGTAGTGGTGCAGCGATGCATAGCAGAGGCCACATTGTTAAATACTATAAACTGCTCCCTAATCTCCCATTTCCATTGTTTTTCCTCTTGTGTAAATTGTGCCATGTTGGGGACAAGTCTGCCGAAAGACTGTACAAGGCTGTTTTTTAATGTGTACCACAGAAGAGAAGGTTCTGTCAGTCCTCTAAACAGTTCAGGAGGAGGGGAAAAGAAAGCTGTGGGTTCATAAACAATTGTGTATCGAATGCTGGATCTAACTTGTACCTTTTCTCCTGCCCGCACTGCGAAGAAGATAAAAAATGTCAAGGTGACATGTGCATGCTTTTGGAGGGGGAATAAAGACGGTAATGTCCTTGCTGATTCTATCTGTGGGAGCCATTCTTTACCTTGTTCACTGAAAGAAGAGGGAGTGGGGGAGGAAGGCTTTAAGAGGGTGGGGCTTTGGGAGAATAAAAGCCAGAGAGAGCATAACATCCCTCCCAGAAATGCTAGTCTAACGAACACCGTTATCAGCTCCCAACTGCTTTTCCTCCTGATCGATCTGTGGTGCTGGGCAATGCAAATGGCTGCTGCTAGCCCTGGGTGTTCCACCATCAATGGAGAGTAATTATCTTCGGCAACAACCAATATTGGATTGTTAAGCCTCAGGATAAGGTAGCCGGCAGAGCCTTCAAACAGTCACTCACCTCCATTGGCTTGAAGGCTGATGGATGGATCAGCTGGGACTAGCTGCTACAGGCGCTCCCGAGGCAAACTAGCAGAGTTACCAGCTCTCATCTCCCTCTGCCCTAACAGCTCAGCCCTTTGAATCCCAGAGAAAATTCATTTTTAATGTGCCTGGCAGAGGGCACTTTTTGTTCTACATCGCCTCGATCAATCAGGAGGACTTTTCATGCTGAGCAGAAACCTCCAGAAACATTTGCCAACAGGCCTTTGATGAGGATTTTCCAGACAGTTAAAAATGAGCTGCTTGACAAGTACTATACAAGCAGTACGTAGAAATATGACAGCAAAGAGCTGCAGACTGCATCAGTGAAACTCCATTATCAAGTCCAAAATTAATCGAATAATCCTAATCCAAGTAGTGCCCGTTTCACTTAGTTGTTTGTGCATCTCTAGGGCTCCTCTATTACCGTAAAGTCCTTTACTTTTGGTTGGTTCTCTTAAGAGTCCTACAAAAAGCCTGACACACTGCGGCCTCTGTTCTCAGGAGCAGTACTTGTGTTTTGGAGTATGTTGGTGCTCCAAATGGATGACCGAGAAAGTCTGTCCATATTGAAAGATGGGAGTCATTGAACAAGGTGCTCATTCTCACATCGTTGGTCTATGCTACTCGAGCCCCCGTAATGAATAAATCATGGATTCAGCAAGGCACTCTCCAGACAGAAATTACAATGTACAGCTGCAGAAATAAAATGGAATAAAACATGACTAGCTTCCGTTTTGATGGTGACAGCCTATGTTGTGCCTCTCCACCATCATTACTAGTAATGGCGAGTATTCAGAGCGGAGATAGCTGGGATTCAGACTTGCAGAGCGCTTCTCTGCTACTCTCGTCAGAGTGACTACAAATTATTTTACAGCTCAGATTATCTGAAGCCGTAAATGCGTTGTCATATGTGGCATTTGTCAGTTCAATGAATATTTCATGCTTTTGTCACTATCTCTCTGAAAAAGTCAACATCCATCATTTTATTCTGGCTGTTAACCTGTAGAGGTTTGAAGGGAAATGGAGACTGCGATAGAGCTAATTTGTATTTTGTCTTTCAGGGTCTTCAGGATTTTTAATATGATTTACTTTGAATAATCACAGTTTTTTTTTCTCTCTTTTTTTAATCATCAGTTTTGAAACTGGATTATGAAGCTTAAAACATCATTCTCCAAGTGGCAGTTTGATATTAAATGTGCTACTTGTGACCAATAGTACCACTTCCTGTCTACATCCGATCTGCAATCAACCTGCTATTGCGCCCACTTCTGCCTTCTCTCTTTACATAACTGCTTTTATAGTACATGCACCTATTTTAGGAAGCTGGGAGTTACTGTATGCCAGATGCCATTTCCACAAGGTAGCTATTTTGACCAGGTCTGTAGATCCATTCAGTCAGTGCTGGCTTACCTGAGATTAACTGTTCTTCTGGCTGAGGTTGGCAGCCTTAGTGGCCCACGGCTGAATAGACCCAAAGCTGAAAGCCGGTTGTCAAAATGCTGAAGGTCAGAAAATACGCCCAAGCTTTCTCCCAGAGGAAATGTAGTGGTTAAACCCCTACCTCTGGAAGTGCATGTCGCTTTGCTGTTGTTAGGTTGAGTCCTACAGCTTTTCTTATTTGTCCATTATTTGTCAATCAGAAACGGTGGGGCAAACTAATGCTGTTGTCATTGCATTTACATATCTTTACTATTACCTCAAGAATTTTCTGTCTTTCTTTGAGGGAAAACACTCATTTTTGTTCATGCAAAACATCAGCAGTTCACCAAATCTTATTTACTACGGCAGAAATTGGAGAAGCAGAAAAAATGGGACCCCCAGGAGCGGTGATGCATTGTGGATTAAACACTGTTTTCCCTCTTGGTATCTACTACATGAGGTATTCTGCTGGTCAGTATTTTCTAGGTTTCCTACTACATATACCCCCTATGCTGCTGCTGGTAAACTTTTACTTAAAAAAAAACACTGCAACATCTACATAGATTTTCTTTGTCCAATCCTTAAAGGTTGAATATGGAACACGGACAGAACAGCGACATCACGTGTGTCTAGGTTGTAGTTGCAACAGCAGAAAAACAAATCCAGCCGCATGGTTGCCAGGCTCGCTGCCAATACGGCAAGTGACCAACAGTCTGCAGCATGTCCAACAAGTAATGCAGAGGAGTTTATAACTGACAGCTAACGTTAGCCATGATTGCAAACAAGTTAGCTTACTGATCCAGGACGAAAGTCGCCATTTCTGTGTTTTGATGCCGTGGAAAACGTTTATGTGGGTCCATCTAGTGTTGTCTTCATCTAAATTTACTCCAGGTTTTGCTCTTATCATCACTTCTGAGACGGATAACAATATCTTCGGGGCTCTGAAGCAGCTGCTGACTTGCCAACTCCACTGTTTCCCCCTGTACCAGCCTAACTGTGCCCAACATACTGGTTACCACACAGAGATAGCATTTGGCAACCTGCAATGGCGACATGTATTGGCTTGTAGATGTAAACATAATGCTATTGTCAAACCCGTTATAATATATTTTATATTTATTTATTTTCAGGCTAAATATATTTTTTTGAGGAAATGTTGTACTTACAACCCTCCAAACAACTTGTGGCGTTGCCTTGAACAGGCTGTGTGCTGCAAAATGCGCTGCAATTCAGTGTCCGAATTTCCCCTGCTGCCCTGCAGACGTGACGTCAAATGACGCTACATCTGCAGTTTTAATACAGGAAGAAGACGGCCGCGGTAAATTCAAACACTGTAAGCGATAGTTATGGATTCTTCTGCCATCAGCAAGCGATCCAGATCAACTGAAAGACACAAAAAAAATGTAACTACGAAGAAAAAGGTTAGTAAACAACATTATAGCTTCAGTTTGTGCACGCTCCCGTGACGGCTTGGCTCATGGCTGCAGTTCCCTGAAGCGGCAGTCGCGGCAGTCGCAGCAGTCGCGAGTTTCGTTTCTTAATCTTGCCTCAAGTCCCTTTAATGTTTGCACCTCTTTTACTCCTACCTGTTTGTGCCAAATGGTGTGTAATGCTCCAGGTTTTTAAAAGATGTTTGTGGGCTCGCGGACGATCCTTAATCACAGTCAGCTGGGAAATAATTACAAGTCTTGCATTCCTCACTCAAACCTGCAGAGTAGGCCATAATTTGGACTGTTGTTGCATATAAGCAAAATGTGTAAATGCCCAGTTTGGAGCTTATATCAGTGTATAACTTATAAATCCATAATACAGTATTTAAGAGGATTTGTTTCACATAACAAAGCTGCCATTTTCTCAGGGGTATCTGTGGAGTGTAACACAGCATGGCACAAAGTAAACACCAATCTTAAACTTGTCTTCAGAAAACTCCACAGGGAAGTAGAGTTGTAAAGGAGCCCCCTACTCTGCCTTGCCATTTTGCAAGCATAAGCTTCTTTCAACCTGACTTCAATCATAGCTAAGTTAAGCAGGTCATAAGAGTGAACAGGATAACCACAGGGCTAACTTTGTAGGAGACGTCAAAACTCCATCCTCTTCCTTAGCCTCTGAGAGTTCTCCTCCAAAGTACATTTTAAGACTAACATCTTCACTGAGAAAAAGAAGATAGATAAGCATGTTCTGTCAGGAATGATGCCAATCCATACTCCCCATGGCTGCTGAGAGTTTCAGGGAATTGCTACAGACTGGAGGGGTCAACAAGAGAAGGAGGGATGGATTTTCTTTATTCTCCCCACAGTTCAGCCCTGTAAGCGTGTAAATCCATGTTGTTGATCATTCTCATGTAAGATTTTAAAAAATGAACACAAGTAAATGTTCCACATAACATCTTTTTCCTTGACAGAGCCTGTCCAAATTTAATATAAGTCTATTAATGTATTATGAGCATGACTCGTGAAAAAGACTGGTAGAAAGCAACTGCTCCTCCAATATTATATCCATATTGATTATTCTGTACCAAAATCTAAACCACACTGCCTCCATCCACATGGAAGTTCCCACATCATGTATTGCATTGTGTATTATAAACCTTAGATTCTTTAAAAAAATAATAATAATAATAATAATAATGATAAATCTGGTTTTTAAAAAGCCTATAAGTTTAAACAGCTGCCGAGTGAAAATGTGCAGAAAGGAGATGAAAAGGGGGGGAAAAACGGTCCATTATTGGCAATAGTGTTAACAAATCAGATCAAGCCCTCGTACATTGATTGCTCTGGTCTCGTTCTGTCCTCATTTTCAACAGCTGCTGCCACACACGCACACAGACACACACATAGAGAGAGAGGCACACACACCCCGGCTGACGCTCAGCGCAGCACAGTCTCTCGCTCTGTTGCGCGCGGAGAGCAGGTCGAAGCGGAGCAGAGCGCACTGCGTTTTTCTAACCCAGTCTTTTTTACCAAACGCGCCGGGATCTTGTGGATAAACCGTCACCTGATTCGACAAAACGTGCGACAAAGCGTCCACGCGTCTCTTGGATTTGTATTTCGTCGTGTTTTCTGTTTAGGGTCGACAGATACTTTGGGGAATCTACTGTGGACGATCTGTCATCGGCGCTTTCACTGCCCGACTTGGATCCCTGTGAACGGTGCGGAGCTCGGGCTTGACAAAGATTCTCTGTGTTCCCTCAAGGAGCTCGAATAATTGCTTACAGAACTTTAGCGAAGAAAGAGAAAAGAAAGAGAGAGAGAAAAAACTGCATTTTTCATTTTCCTGCAGGTCTCGACGATTTTTCTTCGAGACGGAGGCAAAGAAAATATCCTCCGTGAAGATATATTGTTCCGGCAGGTTATCCTGCATTCAGAGATTTCTCATCCTCTCACTTTTAAACAATCCACGTTTTTTTTCTGTAATTTGGAATTAATTTTCTGTAAGGTTTGCTCCTATATATTTATGAATGCGTGTTATTTTCTCCAGCCGGGTTGATTTGGATATTCTCCACGACCGATCTCAGCGCATTTGGAATCGGTAAGATTTAATGCAATTCACCGGATGTTTTGTTGCTTTTCTTGCTTTTCAGGAGAAGAATTCATTCCAGATTATCAGAAATATGTAACATGCACAGTTTGTGGTCAAAATGGATCGCAGTAATTACAGAAAAAAGCTGAATATTATTGAGAATTCCTCTTGTAGTCTGTCCCCGCGGTGGCAGGCGCATTTTCATGTTCAGCAAGGCGCCTCGCTCACAAAGGAAGAAAAGGTGTAAGATGAATTATATCCAAACTTACTTTTAGCTTTTTTAAATGAAATAACTGAGTCTGAAAATACTTCATGAACCAATTATCTAAAAACCGATAAAAGTTCGGCTGGTGATTGTTTTTCCTAATAGATTATAAATAGATATTTACTCTCCATATTATTGTTGGTCTGGACAATGTGTTTCTGTTCGTATTACGACGTAAACAAAAGACTTTTGCCTGTGTTGCTACCACTAACTGGCTGCGAAGTCGAAGCTTTTAAACAGTCTTAGCCTACAGGTCAGCATCTTGTTATTGCAGTACAGTAGTCACGCACTCTTAAATCCACCACGCGGGACATGAGCACAATACGCGTCTGTCCCGTGTCTGTCTTACACAGCCACGAGAGGAGCTGTTTAATTAGGTTTTCTTCCCCCCATCGCTCCCAAGAATCTCAACCATCAAGGTCAGCCAGGCTCACATGTCGCCTGTTAATATTAGTCCAACACTTCGGACTCTTGTGACACAAGTCCGTCAGAAATCGTTGAAATGATTTTTGTTGAGCTCAAAAAACGATTTGCTATTCACGCCTTTCTCTCTTTTTTTCCTTTTTTTTTCATTATAATCCTACAGAGGCTCTGATGCGCGTCCCATTTGTGAGCTTATAGTGATTTGCCCCATTTTATTCTGTCCCAGAGTATGACTGTTTATCCACAGGGACTGGTGTTGTGTTCAACACTGATGCAAGCCGCTATTAATCTGTGCTGTTTATTCATGTTTGGTGGTATCACTTTACCCTTCTTAAAGTGATAAATAACCTGGGAAAAATACAAATAGGTTATTGGACTTTGTTGGGGTTTTCTCTTGCTGTTCTGTTATCATCTCACAGGTACATATTTCCATCGCTTGTGCTTCTTTATTTGATGTGAATTTAGTAAAATCTTAGAAAATTCCATTTTTACAACACAGGTGCAGACTTGTAAGTACTGGAGTGTTGGGAAATCCAGCCTCAGTGTAGCAAAAAGATGACTAAATGTGTTTCCGTCATGTTTATAGTTTGATCATTTCTATTTCCACAGGGGGAAAAAAAACATTCTTTTTTTATAACATGAAGCAACAGCAGTGACTCAAATCACTATTTATACAGGCAGAAAATTATGATAATATCATAAAGAAGTTATATAGTTAGTTATTTAGTTATTATGTTTAGTTGGAATATCAGTAACTGGACAAAAATAGCCAGGCATTAAAATATATATATATATATATTGCTGTTTTGCTGAATAGATGAAGTAAAAGAATATGATGTATTTTGTATGTTCAGTTACTGCAATTTTAATCTGTTCAGCAAAACCGAAATGGAAACCAGTGTGATCGGCGATGAAGTTTCCATATAATATTCTCTTGTCTTCAATTGTTGCCTGTCAGTTCTGTGTGTCTTTTGCTTGGAAAGTATATGACATTGTAACACCAATTGCTCCTGAACCAGATACTTTTGCCACCTTCATTAGAAAATATGAATCTTTCCCTGTGCCCTGGCACCTATCTGCAATCTACTGCAGATGGGTCTCTGGAATTAGCTTGCAAAAACCTCTCTTATTCCTATCTTCAAAAGCCCATTTATCTCTAGCGGAAAGCTGATAAGAGACAGGCCTGCTTGGCAAATGTGATAAGAGGGTGAAAAATCCTCCAGCTATTTGTAATGTAAGAGTTCAGGCAGATCACAGCTGGGGAAGACATGACAAACCCAGCATCATGAGACTAATGCCTTGTGCCCCCTGAAGCCTGGATACGAGATAGAGGAAGAAATGGAGATTTATTCTGGATCTGTGCATGAACTTAGAGGTGAAAAATGAGCCAAAGAGACATTCAAGAAAATAGTGCAAGCATTTGAATGCAGCACCATGTTCTCAGTGGTGACGGCAGTGCCTGAAAACTCAGAATGTTATCAGGCTGTGTTAGAAAGTAACGCTTAAGCCTGCTGTGTGTCTAGCTTTGAATATACAAATGTTCTGAGTAATAACATGGAAAAAGAAAAAAAAAATCATGTCAGTTAAGTATGTTGTTGATGCATTTAAGGTTAAAGCTGTGCTTAGGGAGGAACGTGTTCTAAATGTATTGTAAATCCCGACTGGAACCTGTCTAAAATGTGGAGCTAATCCAAATTGGCTTATACTCAGAGACTTAAGCTGCCCTCTGTGAGAAACTCTGAGAAATATAGAAGCATGGTTGTGCTGTAGATTTGCAAAACATTCCCCTCCTCTCCTTCTGCAGGCCAGCGAAGGCCAGTAATGCTTAAGGTGTATTCGGACAGCGTTTTCCCATCTTTGTGCTATTCCTTTTTGATTTACTTGGCAGAGAGCAGGTTCATCCCCCAGTCTCTTACCATAACCGCTTCACTATATTAAAATTGATAAATGGTTCCCGGGTGTTAAATAGGAAGTCTGTAAATCCACTGACTTGGCTTCAAACATAAATATTTTTTAGCACAAATAGAGTGAACATATTAAAAGTGGAATGATGCATGAGCTGCATTTGTTGAACTGCGTATAATGTACAGAATTTCACAAACTCACTCAGAGAAGTGAGCACTTCTCTCATTTACAGACTTATTGGCCACAGGAGATGTGGATTTTACTGAGGACATGTCATTACTGTATAACATATGACGGATAACATGTGATGTTATTCATGCGTCAAGGACATTCCCTGGACTCCACCACTCGTGGGTCCACAGTGGGCGATGGAGAATTTATGCTTGTCCCTGTGGCACTTGGATCTACATCTTAATCCTGACAAGGGATTTGCCATAAAACACTCTCTGCACCCAAAGCAGAGGTAGACTTTATAGGAGATGATGGGGGGGGGGGGCAAATGTCAGCTTTTCTTTTAATGCACACTGCAGAGACGTCTCTGTTTTTAACATTTGTGCTATAAATAATACTTGGAGCAACACAAGGCCAGTGGCAGTAAAGAGACAGAGAGGTGTTGGCAAAACAAAAAATCTGTTATTTTTTCTCCCCTCTTTATTGCAGTGCAGTTTTTTCACAGCTCGCTGTGCGACTGCACCAGGCAGCAGGGGATTTATGCACAGGTCCAAATGGAAGTGACCAGTGACCTTTCCTGTGGCGTAAGCTAGCTCACAAACTGTCATACAACTGACTGCTTCAACAATGAGCCGCTGCTCTTTGTCCTCATCTCTCCCTATCTGATGCTGTTTCCTAAATGTGGGCATCATTCGCTCTATTTTTGAAAAAAAAAAAAAAAAAAAAAGAAAGAAAGAAAATGTTTTTCTCTTTCCCTGCTCAAAATGTCAGCTATGTGTGGCACAAAGAAGCCTTCCAAGGTCTTTTGAATACCTCCAGGCACTATTGAAGTCATAGGTCAGCCAGTCACTCAGTCAGGGGGTAATGTGTGTTTCATGCTCTTGGCTGAATGTGGGGAGCTCTTTGCATGGGCTGATGGGCAGCGCAGTGCCTGAGAGGCAAGGTGGAAGTGGAGCGGCAGGCTATGGCTCCGTTTTATGAACTCTCCTGTGATGTTATTATTGTTTTCTCTCTACCCCTGACAAAATAGTCCCTCTTCACTTCAAACAGCTTCTAAATCCAATACATATTTCAAAAGAGCTCTCCCTTTAATCTCTGCAGTCCTACTGCAATTAGCTGTTAATAGCAGCACCCAGCGCAGGTCGTGATCTACAGAAAAAGGGGAGAGACGAACTAGAGGTCCTTTGATTCTGAGCTACTGAGCATCTCTCGCTCTTGGTTTGCTCGTTGCAACCCATCTCAAGGAGAGGTGGAGACACTTGAGTGAATTCCCCTTTTTTGAAGCTGCCGACCTGGGTCAACCTGTAATTCTGGCTGCTGGCCAGTTCCTCTCTCTCTCTGTCTTCCTTCCCATTTTCCAAACGGTTCTTCCCCGAGAGCAGGCTGTGTCTTTTGTTACCTTTATGAGGCGTAATTAAATGTGCACGGCGTGGCATAGTGTTTGAGCAGGAACCCCAGGCGTGCCATTAGCCAGATGTGGCTGCTCAATCCTTAATGATAGAGGAACAGAGGCGGAGGAGACAAGCCCAGGAGTCCTTCATCACGCCATCCCGAGGTGTCGTGTGGGCCTAATTGCCCCATCGTTTTGTGCACCATACAAGCCCCCGTGACACCAAGCTTCATGCATTCATTATGTCGTCTCCCTGTGCTACTTCAGGCTGTAATGTTCAAGTATAACTGGAGGTGGGTGGTACACTCTAGCTAGGCTTTTAGCCAGAAACTATGAATCATAAGGGGAGATCTTAATGCCTTTGTCCTGAGCCTTGCGTGTAAGAAGTGATGTACTGTATAATGTAGTGCATTAACAGTTTATAGTGTTTGCTGGACAGGACACTGTTGCTAAGTACTGTCATCATGGACACTGAGGACAGAGAGCATTCATTGTGATTTGTTTTCAGGTTTTTGGGTTTGCATGTTGAAGAGAAGGGACAAACATGAGCTTTAGGAAGCTACTTCACGAGAAAACACCCATCTTCCCTGTCTCTGCCTCAGGGCTTTGGAATTGCTCAGGGATCAGACTGACAAACGCTGACTGATCGGCTCACATTCACACAGCGTTTCCTTCCAGCTTTGCCTGGGATCTTACCATGGAGAGTTCTCATATTTCCTCCTAAGCCCTTTCACTTGCAGTGTATTAAAGCCCCCTATCCCACTTCACTGCTCTCTCCGTCTTTTAATCCAGCCCACGTGGTTTTCCCCCTTAGTAAGCAGATTTGAGCGGGGGAGCTTTAATTAGATGCGTCTTCTCCGGGATGCGGATGTGTCGGGTGGTCCGTGCACAGCCTGGGGAGCGATGGGTGGAAATGGGCCTACATACCAAACATACGGCACCCTCGCTGAAAAGCAGGCCTCTTCGTTAGTGAGGAACTGACGAGCTGCCGCTCACATTTAGGTAATTAACACTGCCACAGATTGTGGAACAGCTGTGCAATTTAGCACTGTGGCAACACCAGCAAGTCAAGAGAGACTCTGCAAACAGAAGACGGCAGTGAAATAGATTCATAGTGCACCTCACTCAGGCCTCATCCAAGCTCTCTCCAGAGGCCAAACGTAACGCATATCTTCAGCTACTTGGCAGGAGAGCGTGACAGATTATTAAAATCATATTGTTTGAGGGAATTTCAGATGATGAATACATGGCAAAAGCATTGGCATGTTCAGACAAAGTGTGCCACAGAAACTGATTTGTGTTTTAAGAAGAGGCTGTTTTGGTTGGTTATCATTTCTCTTCTAGTCACATCCATGCTGAACAACTTAGATCCAGCATGGCTTCATTCTGGGTCCATGGACAATTGCTAGTGAGGTTTTGAGGCAAGTCATCAGCCTTGTCTACAGTTGTGGAGGATGGATAGACTGTGTGTACAAAGCCTCTGCACTTTCCTTTCCATGTAATTTGAGTTCCTTTTTATCTTTCTTTTTTGGTAAAGCCTTTCTTGTCCCCACAAACCAAATTATATGTGAAAAGTAATTAAAGCATCCCGGTCTGCTTTTTGTTTCTTTTTGATTATAGTTAATGTATACCATTCCATCCTTCACTTTTATTTGCCTTGTATTTCATCCCCACTGATCTGCAACATCTGTTTTTTGGTTTAACCATCGGGGAGTGGTGAGAGAGGGGGGGGGGGGGGGGGGGTGCTTGTGCACATGCTGTCTAACCCTGACTGTGTCTGTGTTGGCTTCTACCTGATCATTACAGAAAAAACACAAACATCCTGAGATGTTTGGCTTTCTGTCAAGATTCAAGCATTTTACAGTGACAGCCCAAAGATTAAATGAACACACAGCTGTATTTGTGAGTGCTATAAATTTCCACACAGTGGTTTTTTTTATATATCTATAGCTGTGTAGTTAAGTGTGAGTGTTTTAGGGTTGAGCCCTCTCACGTCTCTTCTCTTCTTTCCTCCCTTGCCTATCATGTGTCAGTGACAGTGACATGCCCAGGGCTGTCAGAAGGCCATGTCCTGGCACCGCGCTCCGTCAGACAGTGAATGGAGAGAGCCCAGGGAACTTGTTAAATTTCTGCAGAGCTAGGCTATGCTGACTTTGACAAGAGACATTTCCTCCCAATCTCCTCAGGTCCTCTGCCAACATCATCAGCCACAACTCAGAGAGTGAACAGGGCAACAGAGACGATGCAACGATAATAATGTGAAAAATGTCTATCTGCAGTAATGCCAGGTGAAGGCGAATGGACAGGCAGCCAGCCAGCCTGTGCAATGTATTCTGGGAGGCTGGGCCAAGCCCCACTGGGGCTGTCATTTATTTATCTATGTGAAGTGTCTTGAGAGGTGAGGAGAGGAGAGATGGCAGAAGCTTCGCTCTACCAGAGGGGGCTGACTGGCTCTTGAGGAATAGGAAATATAATTGGCCTGCTCTCACTCTTGGCTATGGCACCAATCAGGCAATTCTCCCTCCATCTCTCACCCACCCACCTTGCTTCCAGACATAGCTGAGGAGATGAGGCAGCACTGGCCTTTCAGGCCCCAAGCAGGGACGACCCCAAACAAGACTTGTCACTTGTGCTTACACTGGCATTTATTTGATTGGAGGAGGTTTTTTTTCCCTTCCTTTCCCTCCCCCCGGCTTTTTCCCTCTGCATTCTGCCACCGCCTCTCTTGGGCTTGAGCAGTAACAGTGGAAACGTGAATGCAGCTTGGCTAGGACTACCCATGGTTACTGCTGTGCAAGGCAAATGACTTTGCTGTGAGGGACAGGCCACCTGTTAGTGACAGGGTGAGGCCTGAGCTGATAGAACAAGTGTAACTGTCAGAGAAGCAGGTTAAAGTCTGCCCCTGCAGGAAGGAGAGGGGAGATGGGAGAATAGTTTCCAGTGACCCATCAATCATCACACATGGTAGGCCCACACATGCTCCTGTATTTTCCTTCTCATTAGTCTGGAAGAATGACTGGAAGTTTACCGCTTGCTTGTTTTTGTGTGTGTGTGTGTGTGTGTGTGTGTATGTTTGCAGGCATGCATGCCTGTTTTTGTTGAGATTTTTAGTTGGGAAGTCAGTATTTTCACAGTGGTTGATATTGTTGCTAGAGCACTGAGCTTTGCAAGCACAACTGTTTTGGATATTCTGTTTGTGTATTTTGGCAGTTGCATGGTTGGGTAACAAAGATTTACAGTCGTCCTCAAAATTATTCCTACCATCCAATTAAAGAAAAGGCTGAACTCACAGTTATAATTCAAATGGCAAGAAATTAATAATACATTTTAAAAAATTACAAAATTATAATTAAGTGAAATAAAAATATTGTTTTTGAATTGTGGTTGGAAATAATAATTTAAAAAAAAATTGTCCCAGACACATTAGAGCACCTTTCCCATGAACAGTGAATCACCTGTCAACAGGTGTAGAAGTCTTTCTGAAAATTAGAGAGAACACCTGATTGCAGTGATTGCCTCAAAGTGTTGCTCATGAAAATTTTAGATTCGGAGCTCCATTATGCTTGTTTACTTGTTTTATTTTTTGTGTGTTTGTTTTTAATATTTCTTTCAAATCACAATTCAAAATCATTGTCATGCTTTTCATAGAATTTTTATTTACTATTACTTTTGTCAATTTAAACTTATTTCACTGACAGCTGATTTTTTTTTCCTTCTTTAATTGGAGGGTATGAATGATTTTGAGGATGACTGTATAATAATAAATTTAAAAAAATGAAAATAGAAAAGACTTCATAGACTTGCATCCTGATAGCCCCACTTCCACCAGGGGTGCACATGCTGGTTAGGGCGAGCATCACAGTCCACATGTTGATGAGACACAGGTGAAAACAGGTGCTTGAATACCATGGCTGACAGGAGGCGCCCATAACAGCGTTATACAAGGTGGGATTCCGTGCTGGTTCATAAAGCCAGCTGGAGGCTGCTGCATATTCAGGAGAATCTGTAGATGTGTCTAATAAACGCCTCTCGTTTGTTCCTATAACATCCCATGTTTGTCCAGCAGTGGCTGTGGGTCCTACAAGTATGTTCTGGGAGTCATAAGAACAGCATGAGTAGAGTCTGATTTGACATAACCCTGCAAACCGCTCACCACCCTACTGTGTCCAGCCTGACAGCTTTTAACACTTGATTAAACCCTTCCCCTGTGCTAACAAGAAAAGCACGAAGGAAGACCCTCTGTTGGTATTTCCTGTGGACTTTGCTTGGTGGGTCATCTGAGTTCTGCTGACTTTTATGCTCTGCTTTTGCAGTCATGACTCTGTTTAGATTGGCTTCGTCAGTTCAGTCATATGCATCTTTACTCCAGACAGACATGAAATGCAAACACACATTTTTCCTTCTCTGCTGAATGAATGCAGTATAGAAGCCCTGGAGCCTGGACTAGCTAATCCAGGGATTCTCTCAGATGTGAGAAAAAGCTTCTTGAGCACACAAGCTGCTGCTTTGACTTCATCTGTTTGCATATCTCTTATTCAAATACAGGCAGGAGCCACCTGAGTTAGGCTGGTTGTTTCTGGGTATGTGGATGATAAAATGACAGAAAGAAATCAGCATTGCTACAGAATTACTTCAGAAAGACGAGCACGGCTTTTTAAATGACTCTGTTTATTAAATCAGTTATGAGCATAGCCTCAAGAATCAGTGACAGGAGCAAATTTCTTTTGTAAAATGCAGATATTTGAAAAATAGAGGTAGTTTCCTAACATTTTTCTCAGGTTTGCTTCATTGACACATTGAAACATGTTTGTAAGAAAGTCCTACACTGTGGTAATGAACTGGCACCTTCTCCGGGACAAAAAAAGAAAAGAAAATCAGTCTATTGCAATATGTACACACACTCCTATTACGTCACCTGGGCTGATGTCCTTGAGATTAAAATGACTGGTCTCTGCATGTGTGTATATGACTTGGCATCCCTTTTGCTAATTTATTCTGCTCAAACAAAGAGACTCACAAGGAAAAACAAAGCTTTTAACAAGCACTAAGATATTCATTGTTACCATCACGAACAAGCCCAGAAATGGTATTAGTGCTCCAGGGAACATTCTTTGCTTGTTGGTTTTTTTTTTCTTTATACTTTAATAATTTAGCAGTTGCATGTAAGACAAAGTTACATTCACTGGCTTCATTATATTTTAATCCAGAGCAAATGATGCTCTGCATATGCTTGGCACGGGCACCGATGTTTAATAGTCATCTCTGCAGTGATTCCTCATAAATCTCCTCCACTAATCCAAACACATTAAATGTATCCTCACTCTGCCTTCCTCTCCTGTCCAGGGGTTTTATGTTTAAACAGATGCCAGATCAAATTCCTCTACAGGTGCTATATTATTATCAGAGACAACAACCACTGCGTTTTCTCATAGTTCAACAAGGCTGATTCAAAAAACAAAGCTCTTAAAGGAGACTATTTCAACTGATTACTAGGTTATTGTGTACTTGCCAAATATATACTGTAGGTTGCTGTTAGTTTTCAATAATTAAAATGAAGTAATTTGAATAAACAAACCTCCAATCAAGTATTGATGTCATTGCTTAGTAAGTGCAAATACTAGGATACAGTTTCAGTCGGCAGTAATGGCTGGAACTGTAAACCAACGCTATCATGCTCATTGACAAGGTCAGCTCATAGAGTTGTGTGCGAGAATCATGTTACACATTAAAACCATAAACTCTTGCAAGGTCTCTGAAGATGTTGCAGTGAAGTTAAACTACTCTGTGGTCAGTTCACAAAGTTAGCTCCACACTTTTATCTTCTTCTCCTTTTACAGAGAAAAGCTGATGCAGTCGCTCACGCGCTGCGTTAAGTTGCACATGTGAGCTGTTGAAGTCCAAAAAGCTCAACATAAGGAGAGTAGAGTGTTTGTTTCTAAGTTCTGTTCACACTCTCTCATGATGGAGGGGGAGCTTGGTAAATGGGCTTGGTTTTCTTGTAAAAAAAAAAAAAGAAAAAAAGAAGAAACAATGGTGTGGTAAAGTAGTGGGCATGTTGGGAGCTGTTGGAAGCCATGGTTTTCCTTTTCTTTTTGTAAACGCAACACAACTACAGTAATGTTTGCTTCTGACTGTCGAACCTGATTAAAAAAAAGTTTTCTGTCAACTTTACATCTCTGTGTTTAGTGATTTTATGTGTTTGTCTTTTGAAATGGTGACACCACCACCCCCCCAACAGCAACCTCTTGTCACTTTCCACCTTTTATAACGGCAGCTGAGCAGCGAAGGCATTTCTAAAGGTGACTGTGTGGGCATTTGGTGTCCTGTCCAACCCTGCAGTGGGGCCCCAGGGAGAAGCTTAGGTTACAGCTGCCGGAAACCTGAGGCCTGATGTCTGCATCAAAAGTAAATTCCACTTAACGTGCCACATCCTTTTCCAGCATGGCCTGGGGGCTTTAGAAGCCCGAGACTCCTTTATATAGTGCATACCATGTTTGTTTGTGCTACCAGAAAGGATCGTGTGCCTTGAAGTGAGATGGTGGTGTGACAGCAATGGGATGTTTGGCAATGAGTCCCAGTCTCCCCTGCCCCACTTCTAGTTTTCCATTCCACCTTTGCCAATCTCCCTCCACTCCCCTGCAGGACAAGTATCTGTTTTAATTTATAGTCCTACTTTTATAGGAAGATATTGAAATGAATACCTAAATTACTCTTGCTTCATTTGTTGTAGTTTTGTTAAGTCAAGAGTGATGTCTTCACTTATTTCCCATCCCCAAGCTCAGCAGCCAGCCAACCTGAAAGGTCAGGGGTCACAGACATCTTGTCGGCGCATGGTGTTGAGATTAGGAGGATGTGGGATGCAGAGAGACTGGTGTGGAGTATGGAGGCTGGAGTTTTCAGCTTGGATCCCCCATAGTTTTTCTAGCCCAGAGTCAGCATTAAACTCCCACTGGTATTAGAACAATATTTATTTGTGTTAGAGGGGAGGTGATTCATTTTACTCAAAATCACTGGCATTGTACGGGTGAGATCTGCCTCTTGCTGCACATTTTTTCCTCTCATTAAAGGTGTCCGTGCCCAGAGGAGCAAACCAATGCCTACCACATATTTTCATGTAGTGCCAGCTCTGCCTTTTCTTCTCTTTGTGTGCTGTCTTTTGCTGCAGAAGAAATTCACCATGTGTGGGTTGAGGCGAAGGAAAGGGTCACAGCTTTTTTATCTCTGCATTATTTAAGATCCTGCCGAGTTTGTTATTTAGTTGTTGGTTTTTTTTGTTGTTGGTTTTTTTTTTCCTCTAAGCAAATTCATCCAAGTCAAAAGCACAGTGGAATTTTAAGAGAGTAGAAGAAAGGAAGAATGTAACTTGTGTAGCCTGAGGTAGGTTATGACTCACGTAGATATTGTTCAGATGGACTGGGGGAAAAAAAAGAAAAAACACAAGTTCAATAGGAGTTTTTATTGAGCAATGCTTAAAGCCACCTTTCTCTTAACAAGCTGCAGTGAGAGGTGGTTTGCCTACCAAGCTTGCCTGCAGCTCTCTGCAGGGTGATTATGTCACAGCGGGCCAGTCAGAGTGATGTGTATCTCTGTCAGAACGCAGCTCGAATGCAGCAAAGGCTCTGACTAGGAATATTATTATTATCTCCTCCAGGATCCTCTCCTAAGCAACAACGGTGCTGCATTGTGAGAGCTCCAGAGAAAGCTGTTCTTTGAAATAATCCGCTTGTCTGTTATCCTGCCTCTCAGACAATAACATCCAGAAAAGGCTTTTTTACTTCCCACCACCCACGCTGACAATGGTGTAAAGGCTTTACAACAAAAGCGTGATGCGGATAGGGGGAGAGTGAGTTTCCATGTCCTGTCCTATCATACCTTCTCACACCGGCCCAGAGGGACCCGGGATTTGGTTGTGGCTGTTGACTGACCAATGAGGGAGCAGTGAGCCGTGTCTTAAAGGGCTATCTGCCATCTCTGCTGGCGAGAAGCCTGGAGAGCTGAGCGAGGCCATCGGTGCTCAGATCTATATCAGGACCAGGGAGCAATGATGAACAGCCTGAGAGATTACCTGAGGTCCTTATCACTGCTGGCATACATTGTGATATTAATAAAGGAAAGAGGCCACACCTCTTTTATAGCCAGCTGTGCCTTAAACCCTTGTATTTCTCCATCTTTTATATGCGTCGTTTGAAGCAGGACTTAAACCAACCAATGAGGAGTGTTGCACAAGCTTTTAAACCACTGAGCTCAGATCTAGTGTTTCATTAATTGAGTTAAATGGATTGAAATGGTAGAGATGATTTGTCTGTCAGCTTTTATTGCTGCAATATAGAGAGCGCCTCATCGCATTATGCCACTTAATGAGAGCCCTTAGCAGATGTTTTGTCTCTGCTGGTATTAACATGCACAGGTTCACTTAGGAGGAGAAAGTGGGGATGTGCCTGCACTAATTTCCAGCAGAATGTATGTTAATCAACTGCAGGTTCTTTCAGAAAAATAACTCCTCTACTTTTTATTTCATACCCGTTTTCCATTTTTTCTTTCTTGTTTTGTCAGACTCTGGTTGATTTTTTTGTTTGTGACCTCATCTGTCCTTATTCCCCACCTCCATTCTTCAATCTGGCCTCTTGCAGGGAGTTTGAGCCGGTCTGGATCCTCTCTAGTGAAATATATCTCGTCCTTTTTCCTTCATTTCTCCTTATCTGGTTAGTGCTGGCTGTGGGCCTGCTGCGGCGTTGATTTGTGACCCTCTCTGTCTGCAGCAGCGAGAGGCTTTAATGCAATGCGTGCCTCTGCCCTTCTCCCTACTGATGAAACAGGCCCCTGCATTCCCCTGATAGACTGCTAATTTGTATACTAAACTGACAGGCAGCCATGATAAGGGCTAGCAACTGCTGCGCAGCCTTGGAGGGAAGGGAGGGAGGAGTGATAGTTCGGGGCGCAGTAAGCGAGACGAAGGGTAATATTTTACACAAAGCTCAAGCCCCCTCCCCTGCTCTTCTATCGGCATTCATTTCCTTGCGTCTGTTGCTAGGGGGAGAGGGAACAGGAGTTTCCAGGCCTGGTGCTCCATCATACACACACATTTATACGTACCTTTGGAAATGGCACTTGGGGCAAAGTATAAAGAGGTTTGTGTGTTTTGCAAGCATGCAAAGGGAGACCACTCCATTTTACGCAGTCACCATGGAATTCATTATCATCTTAATGATGCTCCAGTTGAGGCAAGTATCTGCTGGTTGACAGTTGCGTGGGATGCATCCTCTCTCTTCGCCATATATCTCATCATGCTTGCTGGGGGTTTGCAGTCTTGCTGGCCCACACCTGTTCTGACAAGCAGGCTGTGGAGGCTGCAGAGAGAGTGGAAGGTGGGAATTGAAAGTAAGGTAGATGATCCCCGTTCCCTGAATGCATAACACTGCTGTGACTTATAATAAACGACCGCTCGGGAGGTCATTAAGTTTCTGGAACGTGTGAGGACAAATGCTGGGGAGATAATTAATTTGGTGTCTCCCATTGCAGCCTGGGAGCTGTAGGCCCACTGTGCATGTCTAATACAGCATTTATTGCAAAAATAAGTATTAGCAGATGTCTGGGGAGAAAAGGTGACAGTTGTTGAGGACACTAGCTGGGTGTTGATTGAGGTCTTTACTCATACACCGTGATCTTGATGCTGAGCAAGTAAAACTAACAAATACTGTATGTGTAACGTAACATGTTATCATACCAAGGAGTGTTTAAACAAAGAGTCAGCCAGTAGACGAGGTAAACCAGGAAAAGCTTTCCAATTAAAATCTAGTCAAGGGAGTTATTAAAAAGAGGTCACTGACTCTGCTGACCTGATTTTCTCTGAAAGCTCCCTCAGCAACTTCAGGGATCTGACTAGAAATGCACTGTCACCTTAAGTTTTCAGCTGCATCTCAGTACTGCCTGGAAAGATACAAAGATACAGAATTTTAGATGATAGTGAATCACAAATTGGTAGCGAGGGCAATAAAGGAGGAAGTTGACAGTGATGAAACACCGAGGAGGGAAGCAAATTATCACTGTGTGGGTGTGTGCACATGCACGGGTGCAAGTGTTTGTGCTGGAAGGTAGGAGGCATGGAAAGACAGGTTCAACCTGGGTAATTGAGAGCCTGATTGTACATGCCAAAATATTGCCCCATGACCACTTCCTTTATTCTCTTCTCTCTCATTTTCTTTCTTTTAAGCTTCGAAGTAGGTCTTTTTGTGCCGTGCATATCACATGAATACAGATACAAAATGTTGCTGCTTTCTCACAGATTGGGTCATTAAGCCAAAACATTTGACCATCTCATCTGCTGCGGACTGGCAGGGAGTCATGGACAAAATTGGGTTGTGCTTGTTTCCTGCGCCTTTCTCTATCGTTTCTTAGATGTGAGCTTCTTTTTTTCTGCCCATCAACTTGGTTTAGTTTTAGAGCTGCCAGTCATTTTACAGTAGTTGCCTTTTTTCGTGTGAGGAAAAATGTCATTTTAAAAACTCGTTTCACATGTAGTTAACGTTATATACCAGTCAAGACTGGCCACCTTACTGCTTGTCCTACAACAGTGTGTCAAGAATATAGCATGTGGCAGATGACTCAAAACCAAACTGTAATTATAGTCTTTACAGGCATGAGCCCACAACATAGCCTACTAACAGGTTTCTTTGTTTTCACACCGCAGCTGTTGTGATAGCACTGCCAGCTTGTTTAAAAAATTATACCGAGGAAGGGAAGGGCTGTCCCTCCTTTTACAGGGATGGGAGGAGGATGTGTAAAGAATTTGCTTGTATTTAGTCTGGGTTTGCTCAGCCTCTGCCTGCAAGATTTCTTTCTAGGAGTCAATTTGCTCAGCTACATCGTATGCAGGCCATGCAATAGGCGTTCTCAGATCAAAGGTAGATTGAAAGCCTGGGGATCATTTGATATAAAACATGGAGGGACTGCTGTGTGGTGGGTTGTAGGGAGAGAAACTGGTCTCTCAGCAGTCTTTACTAAATGAGGTTAATTGAATCTGGGTAATTGCTGACCTTCCTGTCTCAGTGAAATCACAGCCTTAACTGATCAATGCTTTTCATAAATTTATGCCTCAAGGTCATTCAGTTGATTATACTGCTCTCCCTCGCCGGATTGCAGTGCCTTGCTCCGGTGGTCCAGTCTGCAAAAAATGAAGCGTGGAGGCACTTTAACACTAGAAGAATGCAATTAAGTTTGTCTCAGATTCTCAGAATTAATTAGCTTGCTGTGTTGTCAAGTAAAAGCAATGTGGACATGGAGGATTTTCAAAGATTTTCTGCTTGCTCCTTTGCTGTGAAAGCAAATACATTTGGCCTGGCAGTAAATGTCTCACTTACTGCAAGCAATGCTTTCTGCCTCTCCACTCTCCCTCTGCGGCTCAGCTATCATCTGGAGATTTATGCAGCCAATAAGTCATTGGTGTTCAGGGAAATTGTGGACTTTTTAAAACAAACAGCAGTGTAATTTGTAATTTGGCATTCCCTAAATCTGGGAATTATGGCTCTGCATGTGGCGCTTTAGGGAGTTAGCAGTCTGATGGTGGGTTTACTGGCCCAGCTCCCTCCTTGGACTCCCTCTTTCTCTTTCTCCCCCCCTGTTTCTTTTTACGCCTGCCGAGGAAACAGGAGGATTTCACAGCTGCTGAGAGCTGAGCTCCGGCTGGGCCCTGTGACCTCCTTCTTTCTTTTTTCCCCCTCCCTCAGTCTCACTCCCTTTTTTCTCCCTCTATCCAGCAGTCTCTTTCCTAAGGGAGCTCTTGTGTGGCTCAGAGGAAGCTGAATCATAAAGCATGGCTAATGAATAGAATAGGGAAGGAAAGCTGAGGCCTGCTGACGGCCCTCCAGAGAGGAGGCCAGGCCCCTGAAGCCCCAGGCTCAAATAGCAGACGGCCCTCACAAAGGTCAGGCTTCCTGCGGCCCGCTCCAAGGGCTTTTGGCTCCCAGGCAATGTGGTTTAAATTTCCCCCATTATTTTTTTAAATGGTTAAATTTCCCTGTTTCCTTTGGAAAACCTGGCCTTTGCTCCTTTTTTTCATTGTCTCTCTGTTTCTCTCTATATATATTTCCCTTCTGTCTCATCTTTCTCTGTCTGTTTTTAATGGCAGCCAGGGTTGCCTCAACAAAGAGAGTGTGAAGAATTTGTTATACATGACCTCTGCACACCACAACCGCAGGCGGCAAAGACTGCCAGCAGCACAGCCCAGTGAAAAAATGTCAACTTGACCAACAAAACCCAGAAAGTTCTACAAAAACACCAGCTAGCCAGATCAGGGCTCTGCTTTGACATGCCTTTTTAAGAAGTGCTTTTGCAAGCCAGCCTTGTAATTGTGGATTATGTGACTGACTCACACAGACTTGGCAGGTGCAAAACACAGTATTAAAGCCTAAATATTGGTTGTTGATGTTACTTGGAATACGTTTAGAATATAAAACAGCTCATTGCACACTGAAGATGGCCAAAATAGGAATAAGGAGATCTAGGTCATCTTGGCACATGGTAAACACAGGTTTTCTGTTCTCTTTCTCAGGAACATGTTATGTCTGTCTTGCTCTCTGGATAACCGCTCTGGTCATAACAACTGTTTTAACTGTTACAGTGAGTTATAGCATTACCTACCCTGTCTTTTTTGGTTTTGTGACCCCGTGCCACTCTAAGCAGGACCCTGAGCCAGCTCCCGTGTCCATTTGACAAGCTTCATTTCATTCTGAGCTCATATTTTTCTTCCAGGGCCCGCGGGGCCATGATTCAAGGCTGAGGTTGTGCCGTTGCAGTGCTGAATCTTGGTACTGGAGCGTTTAATGTTGTGCAAAGCTAACAAAGAGCCTGTGTTGTAGCCTGGCGCCCTGGTTCTGGGAGACTGAAAGAGGGCAATGCACAACACTCTGTCTTTCCTCTATAGTCTTTTACTTTGTCTACTGTAAGAGGAAACAGGAAATTTTTCTGTTCAGCTGAGTGTGTGCTCTCCTTTGAAAAAAAAAGTCCTCTTATTGAGTCTAAAGAGTTGTTATTGACCTCATCTTACCCTACAACTTTTGCTATTGGTTTTTGAACTAACTTGAACACACCACCCTTGAAAGTCTTTCAGTATATAACGTTGATCCCTGTCATAACTGTGATGGTTGTAACTGCTCGAGCAACAGATAACTTTCACTGTTGAGACAAAAATACTTTGTTGTTTACCTTATTAAATGTTAAGTCTGTTAAAGTTGGCACGTCACCAGAAGCAGAGATCAGCTAGTTCATTTATGTTTTGTTTCACCATCATTGGAGTTTCCTCATTGTGTAGATGCTGTTGACCTTGGCAGGAGTTAGTATTTATAGATTGCTAATAACAGATAATTTAGTGAATGTTTTCTCTACAAAACAACAGTTTACATCCACTTTTAGGCCTTTTATTAAGGTGTGTTATACATGACCTGTGCATTGGTAGAAGAAATTGGTTAGATAATCTGTGCTTTCCTTGAACTTTAATGGTTCACACTAAGACGAGACATCAAGCACAGATGTACAGAACAGCAACACAGTGGCAGTGAAGGAGAAATCAGGAGGTCTTGGAGAGAAGAGGATGTCCTCAAAACACTTGTGAAGAAACTAACAGGGATGCCAAGGACAGCCATCTGTGTTTACAGAATCATTTGCTTTCTCTTTCTGTCTCTCTTGTACTCACTCAGATTCACTGTTCATTCTTTACATATGCTCCCTTTGTGCAGCATGAAATACAAGCATGGCAGTTAAGGACACTTGGGCCCGTTGGGTGGAACATATGTTCAGCTCTTGCAGATTTTTACAAGTCTGCGGCTCTCAGATGAGAGAAGCAAAAGCGAAGGGAAATTGGGGCTTCAAACAAGGCCCCTATATTACAGGCTGAGGAAAATTTTCATTCTTGATCTAATTCTTATGAGCACACGTGGATTTCTGGATTTTTGGTTATGGTTTCTCCCACATGTTCAGAGAGCACGCATTTTTTTTAAGTTTTCTTTTTTTTTCTTCAATCCAGTAGATGGTTGCCAACATGTTCTATCACTTGTCTTTTCCCTTCATATTTAGACTCAACCACCATTTGATAATAGTCCACCAGCTTTATGCTGCTCACCATTAATCACATCAGCCACCTCAGCCAGATACAGACCAACTGATGTTGATTTTTTTTTAAATGGAGACTTGATTTTCAGTCATATACTGTCCAAGATGTATACAGTTTCTTTGGGAATAGTTGCCCTGTACGCTGATTTCTTCCAGACAGTGTGTTTTCATAAGCCTTTGTGCTCTAATGCTGCATAGCCATCTTGCAAGCTTCCTCTGTCCTTGACAGCATTTCTTCTGAGGGTTTTCAGGTGGCCCAACAGTGCCACCTAATGTTACTTCATCAGGAAAAGCTAGACAGGGACTGTCTGGCACAGACAGGAGCTCCCTCTCTTTGGCTGATTGCAGACTGTTGATTGATTGTGTAATGCTGCGTGTGAAAGCTGAACTTTACCTCCAAGGGCTTGTGACCACATTTGTGTCTGAATAAGCCTTTTACGAGGCGGACAAAATATCTGCCAATGCTTGCGTTAGTTTTGACGAATTGCCTTGAATTTAATGTGATACAATCTAAATAGGATTGACTGTAGTTTATCATTGATTCAGCTAAGCTGACAAATCCACTTAAGGTGTGCCTTCTTGTTTTTTCAGGTATCTGATGTAGGATCAGAGAAGCTCTTCTCCCCTACCACACCCAAAGGTAAGAGTATGACCTGTTTTCTTTGTGTTTTCGGCTTCAGTCTTTGCTTTAGTCATACACATAACAACGAATGGGTTTTGTAAATGAGCTCAATTTTCCCTTCCTCTAATCCTACAGCTCCCTATTCAGATTTAAATGTCGACAGACATAAACAAGGTCTGGTGACTACATATGCATGCGTTTTTGCCTGGGTGCATAGTGGCGTTTCTTGGACGACCCCGCCAAAGGCTTAGCCCTCCTACATATTGGTTCATTAGAGGGGATTTAAAGCCTCCCTGCCACATGCTCCCACAAATGGGAACTTCCCCTCAGGCAATACAAGCTATCTGACAGCAGGCCTGGACCATAATGGATGCCAAAGGAAAGACAGAGAAAGAGCTTTGTCAGCCCCCCAGACAACACAAACTCAAACTGTGCAGTCACATGTGCACATATGTGGATTATAAACCTCTTTGTTTTTTTTACTGTACGATAATACATGGTTCCACATGATCTTGTGTGCATTTGTGTGCATCTAGTGACAAACATTTGTGGGTATATTTGTCATGTCATGGATGCAGCACAGGCACAGACTGTTGGCTGCACCTGAATAATTACTGCATGTAATGATGCTTGGCAGGTCAGAGTAGGGGTAAAGGTGTCAAGCTGTGGATGCAAGAAGGAGGGAAGAGGTACAATCAGCCTATTTGTGACACATAGCATCATGCAGACCATGTCCCCTCTGGGCAGAAACCAGGAAGGAGGCCCATTAACACAAGCTGAGGGAGAAGGAGGTTGATCTGCTCACTGTAAACTTCAGCCAAAGGGGGAAGGTTTTGCAGGCAGGTGGTATGGCAGAGTCTACAGACTCAACAAATAAATCAACATGCCTCAACTGGAAACAGTTTTGATGGAGCAATCTGGGACCTTAAATAGATGTTGCTTTGGTTACCTTAGTCATAATATGCAGAGAAAATGTCAAAATAGTCTTAAAAACATGAAGCTATCAGTATAGCTGTGTTTTTTACTTTTTGAATAAAATGGTATACTTTAGCTCTGATAACCACTGTAGGTATCTATGTAGCTCATTTTATTAACCACTGTGAAATCTATATTTCCTTTTAACATCAAACAAATGTGCTTTAGCTTTGACTGTTGAGTAGAAAAGGTTTGCTGACAAGTAGGAGATAAACCAAGCATGCTAACTTTGTGATGTAGATGACCTGTGACCTCCAAAAGCATTGTAAAAACAGCATTCACGGTCACAAAGACTTCCAGACTCTCATGGTTTAGTCAACAACTGCCGCCCGACCCCATCTATTCATCACCAGGCTGGAGAGCTGCTTCTGTTTTCAGCTGTCAGGGTCTTGACTTATTTTCCCAGCGTGGTTGTTCAGAACATGGCTGCATGTAAGCAGAGACCCATGCCATGAAAAGCTAGTACTAGCACACACAAGCAGTGTCTTCAACACTAATGCAAAATCCCCTCCATTATAGCAGGTGAAGGAATGTTTCTGTGGATCTTACTAATGCGCAAGCAGGGCAGAGGATTAGGTCCCTGGAATTACATCCAGACAATCCAATCAAAGTCTCTCCTGATTATCACACAGATCAAGCAGATCTTGTTTGGGTGATGTAGTAGAAGGGCACCAGATTAGAATTAGGGGTTAGAGAGGGTGAGGCTGCAAAGACATCTGCAGTTTGATGAAGTGATTCGGTGGCGACAAGGAAGATGTCATCTGCAGAGTGCCAAGCCAGCACTCATCTCACATTCCAGTGTTGTTGTTTGGGGCTGTAATATATTCTAGAACAGTGTTTGTTTATGGCCTAAACTGGTTTTTCTGTGTGGATAGCGTGTGTGTGTGTGTGTGTGTAATGCAGAGAAGCCCACAGGCTGTTTTCCTCTGGTTTAGAATGCAGCAACACAGCATATGTGTCCCATTACCGGCCTCACTCACAGTCCTGAGGGACTGATGAAAAACCCTCTTTCCTCTGATCACCAGGGCTGTCGAGCTGTTAGCTGGTAGATTTTCAGACGGATGCAAACACTCACACACACACCCACACACGCACACACAAAACACAAACATTATGACACACATAAATATGTAATGCCGTGATGATGTTTGGCTTGTATAATTTACTAGATAATGAGCGCTTCTTTTACTTGTACCTCTTCCTTTTGTTTAAAACATTCTGCTGCTTTTGCTGCATGGTTTTTGGTGAGCAGCTATGGTTGCAAGTTAAGTTAAGGTTGCGTCCAAATTGTACACAGGCCCACAGACTGTCACGTTAATGAAACGGTTCAGGGTTCATGGAGAAGAGAAACGACCAACATTGTAATCAGTGACGGCAGAACACTGTAATTATGCACACAGAACAGGGTTTTGGGCAAAACCCAGACACCCTTGCCTTCTTTCTCTCATATTTACTTTTCATCATCTCAACATTGCTAGTGTGTTGACAACCTGTTATTCATGCAAACCAGTAGTACTGATAATAGTACACGCTAATGGTATCTGTAATAGCACTGCATACACTGTAATTCGCTTTTGGGTGTTTATCGAAGTGCTAGTACAGGTTCTGCTGAATGTCTGTCTGTGTTGGTGGTTATGATGTAGGATGGTACGGCAGAGGGCAAGTATTATCTAACAGTTATTGGTTTTTGCTTATTTCCTGTCTTAAACCTCCTGCAAATTATTGATTTCCTGGAGGATGGCATGTTTAAGTAAAAGCGCTGCACAGATTTGTGCTCCACTTAGGGCTACTCTTATTGAATCGCAGGTCAGAGTTTATTGTTGTCACTTGCTGGAAGGCGAATGAGAAACTAAATGTAGCTGCTGAGCGTACAGGGCACCTCCACAGAGCACAGATAAACATTTTACTGGCAGGTCCTCTTATGACATTTCACAATGCTTGGCCTATGGAAGTGGTACAGAGTTATCACCTAGCTGTCAGCAGCTAGAAATATCTTACAAGAGCATTTAGGAATCTGCACTGACTGTGTTGAATGTTGCATCTGTGGATTGTAGAGCAATAGGTATAGTGTAGGCACCATCTTTTACAACCCTTTGTACTCTCTAAGGTCCTGTTGTCTTAGCACGTTGAAACAACCTACTATAGCATGATGGTAAACCCATGAAGTGTGCCTTCCACCAGAAAAACCTGAGGCATCTTGGGATAGCAGGGGGAAAGATTGGTAGAAAAGCCATTTCTGAAGTGGATTTGTGCCCTTGTAATCCTGATTAATTTTGACCCGTTGTGCTCATTTTAAACAGAGCATTACAGTAAGCGTGAACACAGCAAGCTCCGGGGCGAAACTAGGAGCTTAGCGGCTTTGGGAGGCTTAGCTGCAGATGGCATTTTAAGCCGGACTTAATAAATTGTTTCCATTAAACTTACCGGCCCACACATACTGGATTAGACCAGTGGAACAAAGGAAGAGAAGAGCGTGCAGACAGAGTGGAGGAAAGAAAGCACACGCATCTGCCATCATGCACATCTGCCACAGTTAACATCTCTCTGAGGCCACGCGAAAGGTAAAGGTGGGGTTCCTGTGGCGTTTAGGGAGAGAAGCTTTTCAACATAAATGCAAAATTTCCTCTCTCAGGTTTTCTTGCTCATTGGGGACGTTAGAGCAATTTGCTTAATTGACATCAAAGTAAACAAATAAAACAGAAAAAATACATAAACCATTTAGCTTGGCAGTGGATTTAGGGCTTATCCCCTAACTGTTGTTTATATATAAACACATTATCAGTGCTGTAGCTTAAGGATTTAGGATCTACCCATACACTTGCTTTTTTCTTTTCCTTTTTTTTCCCCATTGGAGCCTTTTTACTCATATACCCATCTGCTTTTGTGGGAAATCAATTCCTTATGGTAGAACCCCGCCTCTACCCTCTCCTGTCCTCAGACCGCCTCCACTGTACCTCCATCCCCCATCGGCTCATGGCTCACTCCCTAAGCTCTCATTATGTGCTACACAGTCCAGGGTCCCTGTGTCGAATCACTAATCAACCACCCTGTCTGCAGGCCTGCTCTCTCAATAGGTGCTGAGTGGCCTTTGTTCCACTGCTGCTGTTAGCTGCATGTCAATAAAAGGGCTGTGGTCTCCTTTCCCACCTCCTCCTCCATTACTTAGGCTGGCCAGGGCTCCGGGGCCACTCCTGCAACACAGAAATGAAACAGTCTCACCTGCTGGATTCTTGAAGCCAGAGAAGTGAGGGAAGATGGTGATTGTAGAGAGAGCAGTAAGGTCAGGTGACGGGGGATTGAGGGCAGCTCAGGCATAGTGAAGTAGATGAGAAAGCATGTTTGTATCCAGCTGAGCAGCTCACCTCTGGCCAGGTCAGCGTAATGTATCACTAACCTCAGTGGCCAGTCTGACTGTTTGCAGCCTCTCGCCCATTAAATAATGAATGGAGGTTCACCCTCTGACCAACTAATCAGCTTTTCGCTGCTTTTGAATCAGGGTATAGTGGAAGGTAGCTCAACAGTGTTGATGGCTGGCTTGTAGGCAGACTTCTAAACTGAAGGTTAGACATGATGTTGAAAAACATAAGCGACATACAAGCCCTTACACATCTCAATTAGCATGTACTGAAACTGAAAGCAGCAGTCGGTAATAGGGTGTAACAATACATCGATCTGCGTATATCGATACATCGATATAGATTGATGTGTCGATTGTAAATCGTTCCAAAAAGCCAATATCAACCAAAATTCAATGTCAAACCCACTTTTATTATGAAAATGTCTTTACTTTGAAGGTCCTCTGACAACATTTTCACTGCAAAATAAACGCTTATAGTTGTGCAGTGGATAGATGTGAAACAGAGAGATTGTACTGCAAAGCTTACAGTTATGTCAAGAAACATTAACCTTGTTTATTACTAATGGGGGTTTTTTTTGTTTATTTTTTTGTTTGTTTGTCTTTTTTTTTTTTCTTTTAATGTAATGTTGTTTTATATCGTTTTATATCAATTGGTGGATCCTAAATCAAATAGAATCAAAATTGTATCGTGACTGAATTTGAGATATCAGCAGACATCGAATCGCTTATCCACTGTATCAGTATAATATCGTATCATGATCAAACCGGTGATTTATCACCCTTAGTTGGTAATGGGAAATCTCAGCTTTCAGTGACTGTTTAGATTTGTGTGGTACGTTTCAGACAGGACATGCTATATTCATCAGAAAGACCAGTGTTCCTGTACTGTCACAGCTCTCAGCTCAAGACCTGCTGTTTGGAGCTTGACCAGTCGTATGTGACGGCCAAATTTTCAAAAGGATGCTGCAAGTTGGTTGTTCTTGATGCATAAAACAAAACATCACCCTTGCTACTGACTACACAACACTTGTTAATGAGCCCGAACAGCAGCTCATGTTTTTCCTGATTTGTTTTAAATATTGAACAGGTACAAACTCCTCGCAGAATACAGAAGGCAGATGGGCCAGCTAACAAAATATTTAGAAGGATTTGAGAAAACCAAAACATAACCTGTTTCTTCATTAATCTGATGGTTATTACTGTTCACAGCCATAAGACAACTTATGAGCTGAGTGATTTGTTTTTAGAGAAAAGGGCTGATATTAAGCTCCCTTTATTGATGGTGCTAATGCTGTTTGTGCAGTCATCCTTGTCGGAAAGATGAAAATAAATAGGGGGAGCTCAGTGGAGATAAGACACGTGTTTAATTATTAATTGAGCCATTACTGACAGAGATTGCCTTTTTTGATTTAAAGCAGGAAGGCCTGCTTCAGGGACAGAAAAAGCAATTACAGAATTCCCAGCTTGCACTGCTTCTGCCCATCCTTCAACATGCGCTGCAAGAGAGGAGCAAAAGGAGACAAACTGCTCCCATACACACATGAACTCACACACCTTGTCACACTGCAGTGATCCATAAATTATTTTAATTCTTCTTCAATATTTATAGCTTTTTAAATTACGATTACCTCGTCATGTACTATTTATGTAGAGTGGCAGGCAGTCAAAGGGACCAAGTCACATTACCCACAGCGCCTCTGTGGTCTGGCACCTTAAAGCTGAAAAAATGTCTGGTTTAGGCTGCTACAACTGTCTGTTTTCAAAGGCTGTCCAGATTTTCTATGCACAGCAATTAGCTGACTTGCAAAGTCATTGCTGATATTTCACACTAACCCTCAGTGACCCCTTTAAAGCACTATTATGTCCATTAGAAACAAACTTGCTCTGTGTTAAGAGCCTAGCATGCATTAAATATTAACTTAGTCCCCTTTAGATTATTTGGTCACTCCCGATTGAGTTTCATTGTTGAAACGGAAACCCTGTTCGATCGTAAATGCGCTTCTCTCTTCTCTCTTGTGTGTGTTGATCATAACGTGTCAGGAAGCTTGACACCTGTCAGTCAGCTCTATCAATCCATGTCATCTCTGTCAGTGAGCCTGTGGGTGGTGATCAGCTATAGTGACAGAAAATGGGAAACACATTGAAGGCTGTATGTTAAGGGTCTATTGTGTGGCTCTGTGGTCATTGACTGAATATGGATTCAGCTTTAGCTGTGGTGGGGGAACAATTACAAAATCACTAAAGGCTACGAGGGATGGATTGTCAGGCACAAGACCAGCCTTTTGGCTGGCACAGTTGTGCATATGTGGAAGGTTTCATGGCATATCATGTTTTAGTAGTTTTCTGGGTCTTTTTATGCAAAAATATCATCTCTTACTTTTCATTTGTTCAGGTTAAGTGGTAAATGCCATACAGGGCATTTTTTTTATGCCCAAGATTCATCTGTCCTCCTGCACTTTCCATGCTGCAAGATTGAGCACACCATCCTAAAAACATGCTTGTGAATTTTTGTCATTGCTGTGACACAAAGGTGACGACTCAGCTTAGTTCATGTATTTATTTTTACTTTATTTGTTTAAATCTAATTAACGTAAGTACAAGTTTGGAAGGTGCACAGGATTGAGAACTTATTTTATATGATGTATTATAATGATGGACAAGATAATTGGTCAAAATATTTCTAAGTAAAAACATAACTGTAAAAAGTTGCCCTCTTTCAATCTGAGCTCAGTCCTTCCAAGTAGTGTAGCTTGCTTCACCATAAACCAGGTCTTTGGTGTATACAGTCTCTCACTGATGAGCTTTAGCTGCTGCAGTTCACTGACCAACTTTCACTGACTATCATCTCAACACACAAGTAAGATTGGATAAAGTAAATGTAGTTCCTGCGCTTGGTTTGTGTGTATGTTTATGCAGAAAGAGAAGAATAGAAAGGATAACTCTAGAGAGCCCCAGCTCTCATCACATCTACTGACTAATCTTAATCCGCTTCCTCCTCCAATAAAAACATGGCCAACTGCATTGTGGAAGGCATTTTCATTGTTTACTTATGAGAATACACAGCCAGCGTCTTATCACTGCTGTCAGGCCTGAAATGTAAAGCGTGACGCCTGTGATCACTTGCAGGTTTTCTTGCTTTTAATCCTTTATTCCCAGCTTCAGTCATTCTGCCAGCAAGACTGTTGTCTTTACCCCCGCCCCGCATTTGTTTGAAGATCCCAGTTCCTCGCTATATGCATTTTAAGCTCATTTATGTCGAGAGGTTCAGAGCCAGCGTTGTTTGCAGATGAGGCTGTAACGCTCATTGACAAAGCCAGATGGTATGTGATTGTGGCCAAACACGATGCTTGGATAATGTACAATCGCTGGCAAGGGGACAGTCGTCAGCCTAGATGGATATTACAAACACGCTTGTAATGGATTGGACATTTTGGGAAGCGGTTTACAGAAGCTTATAAAGATGGAAAAGCTGTCGCCAGGAACAGAATGGATGTAAAACGCTTCAGAGTCCGTGACAGAGAAGGACATCCAAGTATCTGAAGAATGTGCCAGAGAATTCAGGGGGAAGGAGGAATACCCAGGAAACAAGACCCTAAATGAAACAGAGGTATCAACCTGCCATATTAAGTGTACTCCAAGTATTTGCAGATGGGTGGTCTTCCTCTGCTGTTTGTTCAGTATTTCTGACACCACAACTCTATCCAACATCTCAGGCTTGGACTAGTACAGTGAGCTTGACAGAGGGTTGGCTTTGGAGAGTCTTGCGATAGAGGCTTGCTTGTAGTCTTGAACTCAACACATGGTGAAAGACGTAACCCGACACACTGCTGAGGCGTATTTTAGCAAGCATAAGCACCATTAATCGTCCCAGTGTTTAACACACAGGCGGTAATTCGCTCAGACAGAGGGGCATGCATTTTGGCCATTTCAGGAGTGGTTTTAAAAAAGAAAGGAACATTCACAGTGTGGTCTTCTCCAGTATGCAAGCGGTCATCTGTTTGGCTGTTGTTTTTGGCTACTGGTAAATTCCCTGCACTGGGCCCTGGCGGTGGGGCCCCTAATGGCCTCTGACTGACTGTAATACCCCATTCAGCAGAGCATGGGCTCCAACCTCCCTGCCTGTTAGGTTATTGCTGCTGTGTTGAGCGGTGAGCAGCAGGCCTGGGATTTCACTGCTGTTTGCTTTGGGAAGAGATTGTGCCAGTGTCACACAACCCGTGGAGAAAAGTGCACAGAGGACTAACGGCAATACTGAACAGTTTGACTGATAGATGACCTAGCCCACATTTGTCTTTCTTTAGGAGATGTTTTATTAATGATGTGTAATTCATGTAGCATCATATTGATAACTTGAAGCTGTTTTTTCATTAGGAAATTAAATTATATTATATTATATTATATTATATTATATTATATTATATTATATTATATTATATTATATTATATTATATTATATCATATTATATTATATTATATTATATTATATTATATTATATTATATTATATTATATTATAAGAGAAATTCAGATAAAAGATTATTTTTGTATCTATACCTAATTGAAACCTATATTTGATATATGATTGTATTTGGATAGTATAACTACATATTGTTGGGCTCAACTAAGTTTTGACTCCATCTGTTCAAGTGAAACTGTAACAAATTGGCTCTGTGTAAAAAGAAAAAAGATCAATGTATAGCTATTGCTCTCACTAGTGATTCAGGTATTGATTCATCAACTGTTATGTCTGAGGCAAGTGCTGAAGTGCCTGGGGCAACATATCAGCTGTGGCGCTCTGCATTAGTGTGCTGGGTAAGCGTAGCAGCACTGACCTAATCCGGGTAGCAGGTGCCTCTGGAGTCGAGCTAGAGTGGACATGTCTTTCAGGGAGGATGAACCATCTGGGTGTTGATGCTTTATGGTGCTTAAAACCCACTCTCAAGTGTGAAGATCCCAGCTTTTACCTTTTAGTTGCTCACAGTAATCTCAGCACTGACTGCTAAAGGGAACGAGGTGGCTTTCAGGAGAATTTACAAGGTTTGATGTGGTGTGGAGCTTCTGCCTCAGCATGGAATCATGAAACAGTCAGACACGTGTGACAGTTTGATTTTGATTCCTCTAACTACTTCAGTACTGTTTTTGTCATTTGCAGTTGGAAATATGTTGAACTGAGAGATTTTTTTTTTTTCTGCTCAGTTTCTGTTTGTTGCTTTCATGTCAGAAAATCTTGCTTGACAATTTTCTGGAGCTTTGTGTTGTTTGGTTGTTTTGTTTTGTTTTGTTTTGTTTCATCCTGGTGTAGTCTGTTTCATTCTGCAAGCGATTTGGCTTGTTTCAGAGTCCAATTCCGCTCACTGTGCTCTCCCTTCTCCTCACGCACACACTCACATTCACACATTTCCCCAAACTGACACTCTGCTTTCACACTCCAAACAAATCAATTCTTCCTTTGCTGCACTTGGAACACCAGAGTGAAATACGACGGCCCATAGCAATCCTAAAGACATGCAAGCTGCCGTTAATGCTCCTTTGTGACTTTTAAAAAGCCAAATTCAGATAATACTACCTCTGTGTGTCTGTTTGCTTGTGTGGCTTGGACTTACCAGAGATTGGAGCAGATGGCGGTGAGTTTAGGTTAGCAACAGCCCCACAGGTCAGGATCCAGGCCTTGTCTTCATTAGTTTACTTGACACAAATCTGCAGCCAGCCCTGCGCTCCTTCCCCTGCCTTATTAAGTAACCCCTCTACACTTCTTTCTCCCCCAGTCTGGGTCACTCTATCCCTCTTTCTTAGTCATGCTCTTTCCCTCTAATCAAGAATGATGAATGAGGTGCAAGAAAGGACAGAGAATGTTTGCTAATCTGATACGCCATCAATTGTCGCTGTTTCTGTGGTGTTGAGGAGCACATTCAGGAGAGGAAAGGGTGTGCATTTCAGACACTGTTTGTCCAACTAAGTTCTGTATAGAAACTGCTTCAAACTGCTCTACTTCAGTCTTCTGAGAGTGCTGTCAGTCATTTTTCAGCACCCCCTCCCACAAAACAAGAAAATCAGAAGAGAGCAATTATTTTTCAAAGATTCTCACATATTCCAAACTCTGACTGCTGCTGAAAAAGGTCTTGTAGTTCTTAAGAACACAGCGTTTTTGGCATGTAACTGTTTGTTGAGAAAATAGCAGCTTTAGTCTTCAACAGCTGCTGAGTCTCCATCTGTAAGCCTAATTACCCTGCAGCACCACAGGAGCAGCTCAGCAGCAGGATCCTCCTATAGAGGAGGCATTGATTACATTATCGAGTCTATACCGGATGGTGTTTCCCTTGTGGCAGATATGTGAAGCTTAAGTCCAAGTGCTTCAATGCACAGTGGGATCTTTAGACAAACAGTCCTATGAGACATTAGTCTGTTGCATTAGAACTCCCTGACAGGAATATTGGACTTGTATGATGTTGAAGATCATTAACAAAAACTGTACAGTTAGCTTGGCAACTCTGTAGTGAATGATATTAGAAACAGCATTAAATTGCTAATTATTATTTCAGAAATGTGGAAATTTGCTGCTTTATATAATTCTTAATGAAAACCTTGGGGTTAGGGTGAGTGAAAAAATGTCTTTAGAAAGATATCATTTAGATTTCATATTTAACTAGGAAATATATAATTATTTAAATTAATAATTGAAAGAGTTTTGTTTTCCACAGTGTATTTGTCTCTTTTGTGTATTGACTAAATCATCATCATGCACCTGCTCTATATTTTCTATTTGGTTTAGTATTTCTCCTGCAGCTTGCTAATGATGTGGTTGCAGTCCGCTTGATAACATACCCAGTTTTATATTGTGATTCCTGTGGCATGCTGTAATGTACAATTAAGAGTTGCCCCACTGACAGCCCCTTGCATGATTAGGCAAGTGGACCTGGACTTTTGTCAGCAGAGACCAAAAGACTTGGCCTGTTATAACAGGATGCTTCAACATTGAATCATAACAAGGCAAAAACCGTAGAGGCTGATTGATGATCTGACTCTTTGGTAGTTGATGATGAGATTGTTGCCACCTCTGGAAAACTGCCCTGTGACAAGCAAGCTGCCTCAGCACTCTTGGCTGTCTGAGCCTATTGTTGAACTGTAAGAAAATGGCTGCTGGATCTGCATGAAGCAGGTGAGAAGCTCAGGGACGGCTTTAGTCTCACCCACAGCATACCAGCAAACCTCTATATCTGTGAAAACACCCAAAGACATGCGATACGTTGGCCAATATCTGTGTCCTGCCCGTTTCATTGCACTCATCTGGAACGGCTGCAAATGTCAAAACAGTCAATGAGGTATGGTGAATGGTTAGGAGCTGTCAGCTTCCAATTGTTGCTTCACTTTGAGCATTGAGGGTGAAAATTGAGATGGAGAAGGAGGAAAAGAAAAACATGCAGGCTCTTTCAGCTTACTGTCATGCCACTTAAGATTTGTTGAAGGATTTTCACCCAACCATTTCCATCCCATTGTGAAGTAATCAGCACAACACTGAAAGATAATATTATATCCACTTAGAGGCATGTGGGCTTTATGCATGTTCATACATGAAATGAGGCTGGAAAGCAATGCCTCTGTTTACATTGCTGAGCGCTTACTCCTTCCATTTCTGCTTGGACTTGAAGCTTCCTGGCAAAAGCTTCCCTGTCTTTGTGTTTTATACATTCTTTCTCCCTCTCTCTTTCTCATTCCTATCTTTTTTCCTTCTGTGGATTGCAAGCCAGCTGGTGGGCTAATAGAGGATGCTTTCCTGTGGGGCACCAAAGTGATACTGTTCAGGCGTTATGCGAGCTTAAGTAAAGCTGACACGCCGCTCAACAGCTACAGCCCACACCGAGCTCCACAGCAGCCCATGGAGGGATGCTGAAAAGGTCTTAAAGGTATGGGAGACGCAGGGAGGCTGCCACTGTCCTCCCACTGCTGTGCTGTGATGTGGGAAGCAGGAGTTAAGTCCTTTATTAGAAGTGGCAGGCGTTGTCTCCAGTCACCTCCATAATTGCAGCAGCACGTCCACTGCTATAATCAATTGAGACAGCTGCTGCTGCGGCGTTCAAGTCCATCAGGCAGGCGTGTCACGCTAATTAATGAAATGATAAGGCTAGCGCTCGCAGCAATGCACAAATAACCGCTGAAGGCTCTTCTTTTCAACACAAAATTCATCCATAAAAGCCCCGATTCCCCCCGCCCTCCCTTATCCTGCATGTTGGCTGTCTGTCCGCAGGGGCCTCAGAGTAAGAAGGGTCACAGGGGCTGGCGGAGGGTCAGTGACAGTGAAAGAGGTCAAATTCCAGGCTGGCAGGGTGGGCTGTGTCAGAGGAGCCATTAGACTTGGGTTTTTTTCTTGAAAGTTCCAAGATGTCCACCCTTTTATTTAGTGGAGCCCAGTGGCACTGACCTCAGACGACCCAACTGTGGTCATTAGAAGCCGAGACTGATGGCTGTCTGAGAGCTCAGCAGGGGGATGGGCCTTGACGGTCACTCAGGGAGCAACAAGATGTGTGAGGATGGAAACTTCTTGTTTGTCTGCAACATTTTGTAGCCACAGGTTAACAGCAGTTTGACACTGCTGTTGGAGCACCGTGGGATTACATAAATGGGCTGTTCTCTCTCTGTATTTCCAGTTTAAAAATTCGCTCCATGCTATTTGCTTCTCTTCTAAAACAATGGCATATGTGCCATAAGAGGTGGCTGGCATATGTGTCTCACACCATATGGCTACAGTTTGAATTGGGATCTGGTATGCACAGGAAAAACTGATTCATCCCTCGGCTTGAGAAGCCAGCTCTCTGAAATGAACATTGAGTTCTCAATTTATGTCTGGGCTTTGACTGTAAACGTGTTACAGCTTACCACCCATCCCCGCTCTTGTGCCATCAACTCTTTTGTGAGCTGCAGGAAAGAGACGGAGAGAAATAATTGAAACGTGCCAGCTGTCCCCTCTCTTTAGCTAGCTTGGCTAGCTTTCCTCTCGTCCACTCCCCCATTAACAACTCTAAATGATTCCCAAAAATGTCGCCTTGGCTCCCCTTTTTACCAGCTTGGAGATGCTCGAGGCAGATTAAATAGTGGGAAAGCAAGCCGTTGCAAATTTCTGCTATGATTTTATTATTAGTGCAATGATTCAACACTGCTCTGCCCTTCTGTTCCTCTCATGCAAAATCATTTTGTTGAAATCACCCTGACTTTTTTATGACTGAGTACCTCACGGCAATGAAGTGTTGATTGGCAAGACTGTGGTTTCCTGCCTTCTGCCAGTATCTGTTACAGCCATCTTCCACAGTCGCTCACTCGTGAGCTAAGGCTTGGCTCCATGCAGATTGCTTGTCTAGAGAGGTACAAAAACCAAATGATTGTGAGCTCAACCGTCAAGAGCAGGAGAATATTCTGTCAACTTGAGCCAGCAGGAGACACATCAAAGCGGCTGCGTTCTCACATACAGTACCAAATGCATTCTCAGACGTCTTCCTGCAGATACGCTGCTTCATTTAAATATCTCTCTGTTCATGTCTTTTCATCAGTGCCCTGCCTGTTTATGCTTTGGCAAAGCCATGAAGGGAGTGAACCACAGTGTTTGCCTAGTAAATGAGAGCACCCAGTGGCCTTAAGCTTCTCTTATCCCAGGACGTCCCCTTGTTATGAGGAGAATTTGCATATTCCCGTATCTAATCTGAAAAAGCTTTTTGCATACAGGTTCTGTTTTCCTAGTTATTGTATCCACTGGCGCTGGTGTCAGCAGTGAGCATGTAATTTATATAACACACCAATTTGCATGCCTGGCATTAGTTTACTGAAGGTTTTAGTTTGAGGCCAAATATTCTCTAGAGCCATTGTCTCATTCATGAGGCCATTGGGTCTATTTGCTGGTAGTCAGGTGTGTTTATAATTAAGTGTTTTTTAAAAAATGCTTCAAATTGGATTATTTCCGAAGGCTTGTTTTGCAACTGAGAGCTTTTTAAGGCAGATGTATACATTTCTATTTGCTTTACGGTTCTGTATATGTCTGTATTGCTGATGTACAGGGGCACCTTAGTCACAAGGAGGAGCCACACTTTTCTTGGATCATGACCAGTCCCTGTCCAGCTCAGGGGCAAGCAATTCCAGACTGGTCCAAGCCGATCCAAACTGGACCATCTGGCATAAAGGCCACATAGGACCAGATCAGTGCCAGCTCTCCAGATGTTCCACAGGGACAAACAGGGTCACATGTGAAGGATATTGAAGGCAGGAACAGCTGTGTAGCGACACCGTGTTCACCCTAGATTCCCCGCTGGACACATCAGTCATAACAAGCAAATCCCAGCAGCTTGTCCGTCTGCTTCCTCAGTCCCTGCATCCCTCCTCTCTCTACCCCTCCCAACTCACGAGCTCATATCACTGCAAACTCAGGCACGTGCGCCCAGGGCGATGCTCAATTCCCCTGAGTAAGCAGGGCCACAGGAACAACTATAAAAAGATCAATACTGGGATGAGATGTCATCTGGTGAGCAGACCTGCCAACACCTCCCTCGGGAATGTCCCTGTCCCCCCAGTGCACTAACCCAGCTAACAGGAGAGGGGAGCCACCCCCCACCACTGGGCTGCCCTCCAGTCTGCTTGACTCACTCCCACCATCTGCTCAGGTTTGCAGGCAGGGCTTCAGGACTACTTTTTTTTTTGTTTTGTTTTGTTTGTTTTGTTTTGTTTTTTTTATACACACTCGTATGGCATTTGTTTCACAGGACTGCCTGTGGCTTTCCTACTGTTTTCCTCAGCAGGTGATTGCAGACAGAGTGTATTCCATGTCCCTACAAAATCAAGCACAAAACCACGAAGACCTTGTCAGCTTGCTGATATTTTGAAGCTCAAGTTGAAGTTTTGTGGTACTGAGGCAAACAGACAGTACTTGTTGAAAACCAGCAATGATTTTTCTCCATTCAGGTCTTTGGTTGTATGTGTCAGAGAAGCATTCCTATCATCTCGTTGTCACTGCATATTACTTTACACTCCTGTGAAAGATGCTTTCAGTAGAAATAGTTCAATGTTTTAGAGAAGTTGCTTGTTTTTAAAGTTGCTGCTGGAACACCTGAGTTTTTAAGCTGTCATTTTAGATGCAGACATCCTATTTGTTCATATATAACACAAACATTGTGTAAAAAGAAACCATCAGCTCGGAAACAGAGAAACTAACTCATAATGTGTTATGTTGCTTTTCTTACTTGCCGTTGCTCTTTACTAAAATGAGGATGTTGAGGACTCAGTTGTTTGTGTTTGGATATTTCAAAACTGTGTCTGTCTATCGTATTTATATGTTTATGCGCTAGTGTCTAAGCTTTCAGAGAGATTTTAATGAGGGCTCTGAGCTGATACCTCCCTGCCTCCATTAGAGCCCATTAGAATCATCATTAAGATAACCTGGCGCTTGCTGTGGCCCTGGCATAGCAGCATGAAAATGAGAGGCCTTCTTCCATCTCCTAGAGGTTGTAGTGAGATTTTCCTCTGTATCATTCACTTTGCATTGTGTCTGAGAGAGCCGGTTGCCACGGCAACATCGCCCGATGGCGACATTTCGACTGTGGATATTTGCTTCTTCGCCTCTGTTTGTGTGCCTGTGCTTGCCTCACCGTCTTTGCCTTGAGTCTTTCGTTTCCTCTTGCTGCAGCCAGAGGCTGGCACTTTAATCTGAGTCCTAGACCTCTATAAATCGGGGGGGTCTATATACGCCTGGACACCGGAATTCATTTGAAAATCGTGACACCTTCGGCCACCCCCGTTCTCTCATAAATGCAAGGAGTTGGGGAGGGGGAAACTCAACAAATAAAATAATAAAAGCTCTGCCCCGTCTTTTTATTGGCCGTTTTATGGGTGTTAGGATCCTTGAAAGATTAAGCAGGCTGTTAATGGGGACTGGATATTCCATTAATGGGCTGCATGTTGAGTTTCACTGGCTTGACAGCAGCTCCCAGCTCTTCTCCTTTTTTGTTACCACCGAGAATGCCTGTGGAGCCTTTTTTAATTGAAATGCTAGTAAGCCTTTTGACTGAAGTACCACTGCATCTTAGCTGTAGATTAAAGAGACTGTCATCACCAGTGGGCTGTCTTCTCTCTTTCTCTGCCTGTCTGATTATATATGTGAATACAGTCTTTCTCTGATGTATCTTTTTCCTGCTTCTGAGGTTTTTATGCTCAGCATGAATTCCATCAATAGCAGCTTTGATTAGTTCAAGAGCTGTAGTAGTAATTTGCCTAATTTAGAATCAACATTTCTGAAACCATAACCTTGTGGTCTACTTTGCTTTTTGCCTTCACTGTAAAAGGAGCAGACAGTAACCAAATGTTTCAATTATGCCTTTGAATGTCTTTTTTTTTTTATTAAGATTCATAATTACTTTAAGATTCTTTGTGGGTAAAAGGTGTCAAGATCATGCATTTTCTGCCATTTTTCTTCTCCTGCTACACCAGCACATAATTACAATGACTGAATTGCAACAGCGAAAGTATGAAGTCGTTTAGTGAAATCCTGATGATAAGAGCTTCTGCTGTGTTGAAAAGACCCCTGATGAATGGTGAAAACAAAGTAGCTAAGTTCACAGTGTTTTGCTGTGGTTTCCTACATCCCCTGAAAGAACAGGAAGGGAGGATAGAACGACACAGTTGCAAAGAAGACAGGATAAGGGGCCACGATCTCTCTTTACAACACAATTGAAACATAATTATTTCATGCCAGATTGTGTGCTCAGCAAAGCCCTGAATGGGTGCCGACATTTAACTTTAATTAGCTGTGATTTATTCATACTGACTGGATCGCGGGAAGAAATTGGATCATCTGATTATAGTCAAGCATGAAAACGACCTGATTAAACACTTACTGGAACCTAGGGAGAGGAAACAAGAGGAACCTTGCACAGAGGACACTGGGACAATGTTACAAAAGAGAGATGGGAGCCATTTCTTTCTTCATCCATGATTATCTTTAATCAAGTATACGTTTCCGTTTATTAGCAGTTTATTATAGATGCTGTGGAGTCTATTTAGGAAGTAACTTCCCAGCGAAGATGACTTGATTTATTCTGGCTGGTTAAATATTTTGGATCTGGTGTAAATTTTCATGCGACATCTTGGGTTTTTCTTCTTCTCAGGTGTGCCAACGAATGAGAGTCCCGAGTCTAAGACTTGTACTTCAGCCAAGGTCTCAGGACTTCAGCGCAGTCAGGAGCAGAGCAACACTGAGGTGCCCTTCGCACCTCCTGTGCCCAGCCCCACCCCGGCTTCGGCACCTACGGGCTCCCCTGCACCTGCAGCAGCGGCAGCCCCCCCAGATCCTCCTAGGTTCCGCCTCCCCACCCCTCCTCCTCTAAGTGTCAAGAAGGAGCTGCAACCTCCACCCCCTATCCCCACCCCACCCCTGCTGAAGCCACCACCCCACCCCCAGCCCCACCCTCCTCATCCACTCTCACACCAGGAGCCCCGTGTTTTTCCACCCCCACCTCACCACACAAGGCCGGTCATCAGCCACCAAGTGCATCACCCACTGCAGTACAACAGCCTCCACGACATCAGGTAACGTGTCACAGACGAGCCTGATACAGAAAGCAGGCCTCTCACCAAGAATTAGAGGTGCAGAAATGCCAAACACTCACATTGGATCTGTGTTAGTGGGGATTCAGCAGCACCTTCACCTTTAGATGGCTGGCTGAGATGTGTGTAAGACCACATAACAGCAGAAAGGTGAAGAAAATAAGAAACCATTAAGATGTGTTCACTTTCACAGTTTTATCTTTTGTATGCAATGATGCAGACACTTGTAATATAATCCTGTAAGTCTAATGGGTGCAGTGATAACATTTATTCTGTTTTTATTTATCTATACTGCAGAACATAAAGGATGATTGAGTGTTTTCTATGACAAATCAACATCTTAATTTTTGCTTTAAAACTTTTTTTGGTCATCTGAAATAAGAAATGTAAGAGATATACTTAGAAGACCCATCCTCACAACGTAGAAACCGAATTAACATTATTAAATGTAGACTGTTTTTGCACAATTTTCCTTATCTTCTATTTTGTAAACAAATTGATTGCCAAAACAAAGGAGAAAAACTCAAAGTGAAAGTTGAATTAGTCTGATAGCGATGTATTTTCTGTTTATGTCATACCATTGTTATTTGAATGTTTTTGGCCACATTAATGGAGAACTTTTGTTTCTTGATCTCCCATTGCATCTGCAGCCACAGCAGCAGTCCAGTGGGTCTCCCCAAACAGCACTTGCCCCCATCCCCTCACCACCACCTCAGTGGGCTCCCATCCTCGGCTCCTGCCTTGCCTCTGTCCATAGCCAATCTCTCTACCTCGCACTATTCCTCCCTACGGAGCCCCGCGCATCGCCATTCGGCCATGTTTGCAACCCCAGCCACACTGCCGCCACCACCGACCTTACCAACTAACAGTTTAGTGGTGCCTGGACACCCCGCCGGCACCCCCTACCCAGGTAAAGCCGGGCACCTAACATGTTAGATGGTCGCTTCACTACAGACATAAACATCTGAAACACGGTGGTTTTAAAGAAACCAGCACTGGCTTTCAGTACTGCTTGTTTTTCCTTTGATTTGTTTATTTAGTAACACATTTTTACTTTACACAACCATTTCTCTTCTTTTTAAAGACTAGATGTATTTTATTGTCATTTTTACATTTCTTTATTGATATAATACTTAATAGAAAAAGTCATATTTTTAAGATTTGATTTTTTTATACTGTTGAAATATATTCATGATTAGTTGCACTAGATGTGGTCTCATAACTCTTTAGTGTTCATATAACAATTTTCTTACATGTGCAAGACTTGTGTCTAGCAAAACAAAAAAAAAGAAGAAAGAAAAGAATCCATAGTAATTGGATAAATTTGTGAATAGGACTGACACTAATGCTGAAATATGACTTGTTTTTATGGTAAGTGCTTATTTATTACATTTTAAATTTGTATATCCTTTTACACCTTTCAATTCTCTATATCTGAACTTATCGTTATGTGTCTATAGTTGTGCATGTGGTCATTTTTAAGTTGCTAAATATACTCATTGTCTGGGAAAAGGCAATTTCTTTAAAAATAAGATCACATGATCACAATTTGGTTTCAACGTGAACTTGTGATCAAAAGATTTCTTCCAATATTTTCTCCAGTTTTCATAATTTTAAATCAGTTTTCCTCAAAGCCCCTCCAACGGGAAAATAAACTCATGACTTGTTTGATAGTTTTTTAAAAGACCTCACCAGATACTCCCCCTGTACCACAGGAAATGGATAGCAATATTTAATGGAAATATATTGCTAACTTATGCAAACTATGTTCTGCGAATAAAGGACACAACAGTTTGATAGGCTGTATCTATAGAAATCTCAGGAATCTGCCAAGTCCTGAGGCAACTCAAATGGCTTAGATGAGTCACTGGAAGATATGAGCTAACAAGTGGACAACCATCCCAGCTGGAAACATTTCCACAATACTGAGAGCAGCACTTCAGTGCTTTAAATATGCTGTGCTGCCAACAATCAGAATTATGTTTCATCCTACTGTGCCTGATTTGTATCAATCAATCCTTAAAAAGGAAAAACAAAAAAGGTGGTCTAAAAGACAGTTTTCTGTGTAATTAGAAAAAAAAAAGGTGTTTCCAGTGATGATGGGTGTCTCCAAAATATGTAATAAATAAGCCAGTTGTGCATTAATAGAGGGCAAGAGTGTGTGTGTTTTCTGCTGGGATGACTCTTGGTTCTCTCTTGTCTTTAGATACCAGCCTGTTGATATCATTCAACCAACCAATCATGTATTGCCAGCCTCATTCGGGGATTCTGATTGGCACATTGTCACAGGCAACTCTCTTACCACCACCAATGAGTCCCCACGTAGAAAACCCTCACAGCATGAGCTGGAGAAACAGAGAATGCCAGGTGACTATTTTCTTTCTTCTATCCTTGTTGTGAAGACTGACTGGGCGCCCGTGCCTTTTTTTTTTCCCTTGTGTCCCCCTTCCCTCTTCCCTCCCCCACCCTTTTTTTCTTTCTTTCCTTTTGTTTTTGTTTTTTTTTTTTTTTTGTTATTTTTCTTTCTTTTCCCTCTTTTTTTTTTTTTTGTTTTTTTTTGTTTTGGGTTTCCCTCGCTCTCCTTTCTTGCAGAGCATGACCTCCTGAGGCAGGAGCTGAACAACCGCTTCCTGGTTCAGAGTTCAGAGCGGGGCCGGGGGCCGTCTGCCTCGCCGCTGGCCCCTGTGTCTCTCCTGAGGGCCGAGTTTCACCAACACCAGCACATGCACCAGCACCAACACACCCACCAGCACACCTTCACGCCCTTCCCCGCCAGTCTGCCCCCGGCCGCCATCCTCACCCCGCCCACCGCACCCCCCATGGTGCGTACCCAAGCCAGAAATGTGAGGATAAGTAAAAAGAAAAGCTCCCGTAATTTCCCACCAACCTCGCCTGTCACCCTGCCAATCTCCTCTTTAATCAACTACTCCTTTTTTTTTTCTTTACCCCCAAATTTACCAAACGTGTCCCATAGCTGTTTGAACCCCTCCCTTTAGAGACAATTATTCATTCAGTCTGAATTTTTCTTTGTTTTCTTCATACTGTCCTGCTGGAGCGTTATATTTGTTCCTCCTCTGTAAGAGAGAATGGCCCACTTCCTGTCACCTCTCCTTACACAAACACACACCTTAATATGTCTGCTAGTTTGTCCAGAAACATGCTAGTTCCTGCTCAGGTTGGTCAAACTCAACCAAATACATCCTGTGTATATACTTGCATGTACTCTAACTTTTCCATCTATAGTGAGACTATTTTAATGCTACATCCATGTTATGCATCATGTTTTATAGAAGCCATTTCTGCCTTTAAATTTCATTTAAAGTTATTCACGTTCTTCTTAACTTTCACATGGATTTGACTTTTTTGTGGTTTTTGATGATCAAAAAGTGGAATTGCTCAAAGGCAGGATTTAGATTGTTTGCATATGGGTGTGTTTTAAATGTTTTTATTTTCCTGCTCACAAGTAGCAACAAACACACCAGCAAACAGATCTGTGTGTGTATGACAGCATTCCTGCAGGTTATATGTTTGCGAGCAAGTTTCTGCCACATACATGTGTGTGTGTTTGTGTGTGTGCGTGCACCAGTCCGAGAGTAACATCCTTTCCAATGACAAATTCAAAGCGTTGCAGCCGATCCGATGACTTCATTGCAGATAAAGGGGGGATGAATCACCCTAAAACCATATGATAATATTTCTAATTGCTTCCATGCTTTGACTGCCATCACTTCTGAGAAGTGGAGGGGGGTGGTGGGGGGTCCGACACACACAACACTAAGATTATGATGTAGGAAAAAAAGGTTATGACTATTCATCCATCATTTCAAATGCACAGCAATTTCTGACCGTTGTTTCAGACAGGTCCCCATTTGTAGCCTTTTGGCATTAGTCTAATAGATCTAATCCATCATGCCATGACCTCTGATTAAGAGCCTGTGTTCCCATTAAGGCCCCTCTTCAAGATTATCCTTATCCTGTACATTAGAAATCAAAGCTCTGGTATTTATGGCTCGGTCTTAGATAAGTACAGAGATCGTTAAGGTTCTTGATCCAACACGCATGATGTTTTCTGGACTGCTATTCATTCCTGACATGGTAGGAATTATGTACAGAACAGAGTCCTTTCTTTGAAGATGAAAGGGACGATTTTCCCCATTTCACTAATTCTGGCATTATTTTAGGGATTTTAATCCATGATGTACCCCACCCCCCTGCCTTTTGTTGCATTGTTTCAGTGGGATTTGATACTGACATTAATGTCCTTTCCTGTTATTGGTTGTTGTTGCTCTCACTTAACGTGTACCTCTTCCACTCCTTTCCACCCCTCAGTAACAATGCTGCTTTTCTTTTCCTTGACTCTTGCTTAGGGAAACAGGAGCAATGATGATGCTGTGTGTTTTTACTGTTTTGTCATTAAAAAAAAAGGCAACCCTAGTATTTCCCAGCTGTTCTTCCACTCTCTCTCTCTCTTTCTCTCTTATTTTTATCCTGCTCTCTAGACGCCCCATGTCATTTCAACTATGTAACAGCCCTTGGCTAATGGCTTTAATTAATGAAATTATGAAGCCTCTATATTTGTTTATTGCTCTACGCCCTCAAGCAGCTGGCTTGCCAAATGGCCGCAGTGAATGACCGCTCCCTTGCCTCTGCCATGTCTTTGGTCGAGAAATATCCTTGATTGTTATAAGATGAAATATTAAGCGCTAATTAGCCAAAGCTGTTTACTATAAAACTGTGACAGCTACTATAAATTATGAAGCCAAGACTTTGTGTTTTTCCCTCCTTTTTTTTTTTTCTTTTCTTTTATATGGCTGTAAAGCGGTCAGATTCCTTTTTCAACGCCGGACATTAAACAGGCCGCGCCTTCAGAAATGCAGAAGAGCTGTTTAATGAGCTCGGAAGCTGGCTTGGCGTTTCCTCTCAATAGGCCGTCTGTCTTTGAAATGGGCCCATTATCGCCCACAGACAGGGCCGCCAACACCGTCGCTACCATTTTGTGCGCAGATGTAAAGGCCCTGCTATACCAGAGGGCCCCTGACCCAAACCTTGCTGCTCCATCGACAGCTTAGCCAAGCCCGAGCCCGCTCCCCCTCTCAACCACCCTGGTTGCAGCCCTCGCACACACAGAGGTCTTGATTCATACCCATTCATTTTCCCATTTTATGTTAACCCAAAACATCTGTGCCTGCCAAGAGAGCTTTGTGAAAACACTCGCAAAAAGTACCTGCAAATGGTTTGTGTATTTGTGGAATAGGAATAAGTTACTGTCACTTGTAATTAGCAGTTTTCCAAATAGAGAACCAGTATTGGCCTGCAAACAGTCATACAAAGTCCCCATTCATGCACCTGGTAACTTTCTGTGTTCTGCCTCTCCTTCCCCGTTTACTGACTAGATTCACATGTGTTAAGGGCATGATTGGAAAAAATTTTTAATATAACCACACAGTTTTTATATGGCAAGATCCAGTTAAATTATTCTGATGGGCAGAAGCTCTGGCATGGGAAAGTTTTTCATATCAACTCACTGTGTGAAGGTGGTGTCAGTCTCATGCTGATCCATCCCAAATTAGTCCTTAACCATCGTAAATGCTTTAATTTAGTTAGAGTCAACTGAGTCAGGCCGCTTGCACTCCTCACATATAATGTCCATGATTTCATTCACAGGTCTGCTTTTTGAACGTAAAAAAACAAGTTGCATGCCCTAAGTATTCTTTTCCTGTCTATACCATTGAGGCATGTGAAAAAAAAAAAGAAGAAAAAAAGTCATCGCTATCAAAAGCAATTAGAATCACATTTCTGCAAATTTTCCAGTGAACAGAAAGAACTGGTGTAGTTTTAAAATGATCTGATTTCTAAGCTGGGCCTCAACGCCCCATGTCTGTATGCTCAATTGGAAAATCATGCAGGCTGAATTCACCCCGGCAGTCTGCTGAAGCGGTCGTATTGTTAGTGATTTAACTGCCTATCTGACCATGCCGTTTAATGAAACCCATGACCAATGCAAGCAAGCTGCTTTACTCCAGGGCTTGTTATTCTGGATCTCAACCTGCTTATGACCAGTTACAGATGTTCATCGAGTGTTTTATTTTTGTCATATAATAGTAATGACACGTTTTTATTAAAGAGATTTTGCATGAAGGACTTTTATTTCCTAATTCTTCTCTCTCTTTCCCCTTCCAGTTCGACAAGTACACCCCCAAACTGGACAATCCATTCATCAGACATTCAAATGTGAGTTTCTTCTGTTATTCTGATGTAAATATGTTATTTGCATTTGGCAAATCAAATATTTGACTTATTTGAATGTTGCTGTGAGAGCATTTATTGTGTCTGTGGCTTTGTGTGTGCACACGCTTGAGTCCCGTACATATCTCTGTATGATTTTGTTTTGTGTCTTTCTGTGTCTCCCCTCCTCCTCTTTTCTCCCCAGTTCTTCCCCTCCTATCCCCCAGCCATGCCAGGCATGCCCCCGCTGCTCCCCCACTCAGGACCCTTCAGCTCGCTGCAAGGAGCCTTCCAGCCCAAGGTCAGACCCGCATCCCTATCCTCAACCCAAAAGCTACAAACAGTCAAAGAGTAAAAGGAAGCATGTGCTCAAAAGAAGGCACACATCTGAAATTGGAAATCAGTACGGTACTCAAAGCATGTTCTCAGCTAGAGTCACAGTGTCTCAGAGTGAAGAATAGAAATGAAATTCTCTATGAGACCTTTCATACAAAGACCAGCATTTTAGACCACTACTGTAAGTTCACAAAAAAAAAAAAACTCTTTGTGCTATTTTTCTGCCCCTCACTAAAGATATCATAATAGTCTGTCAGATCTGGCTAGACCTGAACCAGGGTCAGAGCCACATGCAGAGCCAAGGCATGACAGGCCATGCTGAAGAGACAAAAAAAAGACGTGTCTGTTTAAGAGAGCATAAGAGAGAAGATGCAGGGGATGTGATGGGGTGGGAAGAGTGAGAGTCTGTCTGGCAGATGCTCAAAGGCTGTGACCTGGAGTAAGCCACCAATCAAAGCTGGCCTAAATCTGCTGGCACTATTCCCACTGGGCTCGGTCACGGAGGGGCCCTTTTGTCGAAGGTCCCTCCAGATGGTTCAAGGAACACTCTTATGCATCCAAAGCCCCGGCTAAGTATTCTTGGAGACGAGCTTGGGGGTTTTCAGTTTTATCTGCATCAGCTATATAGTAGCAGTAGTTAAGGATTAGTGAGCTATAGAGCTACCAAGAAGGGATAAGGCTTGGAAATTGAAGCATCACGAGCTCGAGGATATTGTAGAGGTTTTAAGAAAAGATGTTTTAATGCTTCCCAGCCACAGCCATGCATGGAGAACACTTACAAGTCCTAAGATATTGTCCTACTATATAACAATGTATGTGTGGATGTTTTTCAGGCCATAATGGTGGTTAAAATGAAAAGCACATTATAAGAGTCATTCTTATTCACTCAGTAAGATCTAGTGTGAAATGGTACATGAGGCTTCTACAAAGAACACCTTTTAATGTTTTGTTTCTTTTAATAAAGGATGTTAATTTTTTTTTGTACTATACAAAAGTATTATATACATGTTTTTACATAGTCTAAATCTTTTTCTTCTTCTGTCTCTATCAGGCTTCTAATCCTATTGACGTTGCTGCACGTCCTGGAGCAGTTCCTCACACACTGTTACAGAAGGATCCGCGGGTAAGCATCTCAGCCAGTCTGTTCTCGCTCTGCTCCTGATCAAATCCACTCACAGCTGTTTTACATATGTGTGTCAACGAGAAGTCAGCTGACATTTCTCTTCATGTATATTTTTGAAAACATGTATCCAAAGTACCTTAAAGATAAGAATATGCATTTTAACTTTTTGGCCTTTTGTCTGCGTTGTTGATGATAATGATTATCCGTTTGTCCATACAGATAAGTGATCCTTTCAGGACATCTGTAAGGGTAAGTAGATGTCTGATCTGTTTTTTGATAAAAAAAAAATGATTTTGTCTCTCTGGCCAGCCCACAAAGTCTAAAACTTCAGATTCCTCAACTATTCACAAATGCAGGGTTTTGCTGAAGTCAGGGTTAGATACTTTTAATATGTTTTTGACGTGATCCCACTTTGTAGTCTGGCCAGAAAATCTCAATGCCAGAATCCATTTTTAGCTTTCCATTTCGAAGCCAGCAGGCTAACCCCAGCTTCTCTTTAAATTTTTAGAAACCGGGCAAGTGGTGTGCGGTACATGTCCAGATCGCATGGCAGATCTACCACCACCAGCAGAAAATGAAGGTGTGTGAGTTGCATTATCATTTTTTGCAGGAATCTTGCCATCATGTAAAACCAGACACATTCTATTGGTTATGGAAATAATAGCTTTAATATTAGTTGTTGGGCTGATCGTATCATAGTTGGATTTTAAATTGTTGAATTTTTTACAGTCATGCTACTATTGGTTTCATAATAGCCATGTTGTTGGAAAAGGGCAGATTGTAAAAACCAGAAGGATGTGAAAGAACTTTTCCTCTTCCTCTAATAGTGTGTTTTTATAAGTGCCTCAGTCTCAAAAATAGAGTAAGAAGATTTGCTTTTTAAGTGTAGGTATAGTTGGGGCTGCATGCATGTCTGTTTCCATCATGTAAGAAGCAGATTATAAACCAAATATTCAGGACCAACTGATAGTTGCACTGATCAAAATGCAACTTGTGCCTGTGTGGAAATACTCACCCAGCCAGAGGATGGCTTGTCCTCACTACAGCGTTCCTCCACTTATGTTTCTGGCCCAGTGGTGTCAGTCCTTGGGCCCTGAACCCCCTTTGCCAAGGATTTAGCATTCCTAATCAGCTTACATACATTTGTTATGAAACAGCTGGCCAGAATTGGAGACATGGAGCCATTGTTGATGTCTCTCACTCAGTGTAGCCAAGTACAAACCTTCACTCTGATGCTAGAAATGTTTGGTGCAGACCTAATATTTTTTTCCTTTCTGTCTCTCTTTTTTTCATCTTCAGCAAATGCAGCTTGACCCCCACAAATTAGACATGAACGGAAAGCTGGACCTGTTCAGTCGACCCCCAGCCCCCGGAGTCTTCCCAGGCTTCCCGTACCCGCATGACCTGGCACGGCCCCTTTTCCCTTCAACAGGTCAGCCAGGCCCTTCAGGATGCAGGCGCATCTGAACTTTCTAGAAAAACAGAAGTTATTTAAAATATTCAATTTATCTCAATATCAAAGCCCCCTGGTGCTATGTTTACCTTTTATGCAAATTATCATTTCTAAACACATGTCAAAAAAAGCACTAATGAAATGGCATTAACTTTTTTTTTCTCTCTCATGTGATGTTCATTTAATTATAATTATAGTGTTTTAGAAGCAAATGTTTTGCCAGTAAAAGAAGTCAGATTTGTCTATGAATATGCATGACTCTGAGTTCGGTAATTGACTGATTTGCCCTGCGTTGGAGGGCAACAGAAAGGAGAGCGGCCTTTGACTGGTAATTATGCGGTGGTTTGTCAGAGGCACTCCTGTAATTGGCTCTTTCATTAACAATTCATGGGATATGGGTGATGGGAACAGTGTTTTGTAAAAGAGTAAGTTGCACATTCGACACTGACCTCGCAGAGCTGCTATAGATTCAAGCATAAATATGCAAAAGCTGCATTATGGGGTGGTATGAACGGCATATCAGTGACATTACTCAGCAATCTCTTGACTTATTTAACTTCCATGCTTAAACAGCAGTTTTCTGATGCTGTGGTCAGCATGTATTTGTTGTACTTATTCACATTCGCATTTTATAGCTTTGGTAATTTGCAGTGTTTAGATTTGTGATTGTTTTTCATGTGAAATCATTTTGGTTTGTAATTGCATGTTTCCTTAGTGAGTTTAATGCGATTTGGTTAGGAGAAAGTAACGGCCTTCTTTTTTCTGCTAGGCTCCGGACACCCAGCTCCCTCTCCTTATGGCCCTGCCCCCCATCCCAGCGGCTTCCTGCCTCCTAGCCACTTGGCAGGTAAGTGTAAGTAACCCCATGTTTACAATTTTATTCATACATTTTTCCCTCTCTCTCTGTATATTCCTCACTCACTCTCTCTATTTTGCACTCACGTTTCAAAAGCAGTTCAAGCCACCAGGGTGAAATCTGAATCATAGAAATTTATAGTTGTGATCTCAGGTTCATTTCAAGGTTAATGTAGAATCCAGTTGGCTATAGCCGGCTGCAGTACTTCTTGAGCAAACTCGTGGCTTACGGTAATGGAGTGTAGCCATTCTACAATCAGTCAGAATGAGTCACAGTTCAACCTAAAATAACTCTTGTCTGGGCTTATTATAAAAGACGTAGCTTCCAGACCTACATGTCATCCTTGGTTTGTCTGGGCTAGCTGTGCGCAGTACAGGATCATATGTGACACTGTTTTTATAAGCCTGCGAAACTGATTTGGTCTTCCATTTTAGCAGATTAGTTTGTGTTGGTTTTTTTATCGTCTGGTTTTTAATCTGTCCTTTATCTTTTAGTATTTTGTCTGAGACCATGTTTGGGTCCAGAGTGGCAAATTGATTTCATGGAGTAAACTAAAACTTTATTTCTGTGCTTATGAATACTTGCTGAATGGAGGAGGAAGATTTAGACAAATTTGCCCATCTAGGAAATTTTTGTGTGATGCAGAGGAGATTTCTTAATTGCTTTTTTTTCCCCCCGCTCTCTCTCTCTCTAAAACATATTAACAAACCCCAGTCCAAAACACTCTAACCCAGTCTTTTAATATGTTCTGCGTTTCCTGATGGAATATTCATTTAAAATGGAACAGCAAATTAGTTAAATGTTGTTTATGGACTCTTTCTGTTATTCCTGTAAATTAGGAGGCTAAGTCCATCATTTACTGAATTTTCAGTTCAGTAAGCCTAATTTGAGCATCTCCTAACTCCCTTGTCATGCAGTAGTCCATTTTCAGCTCTGCCCCAGAAGCTCAGACTAATTTCCCCATCGGACAGTATTGTTCCATTTGCCCCAGCAGAGTCAGAGGCACTCAACTGCAGTCAGTGGCAGTGAAATCCAGCATCCAGGTGACCTGGCTACTGCAGGAATACCAGGCAGAGAGCTAGGCTGGCAGCGCTTTAAAAAAAAACAAAACACCACAGCTCGCTTGTAAGAGAAAAGCAGAGTGGAACGGGTTGGTACTGGGGTGAGCACCGCTAACTAGCCCCCCCTTTTGCTAATCCCTGTTTGGCATTTTGCAGATCCTTTCAGTCGCTCCAGTTCCTTTGGCGGCCTCGGCAACCTTTCAAGCAGTGCCTTCGGAGGATTAGGCAACCCTTCGCTTGGTAAGCGCTGGCCCCCCTCTCCTCCTCCACTCCCCCCCACCTTCAATCTGGCCCCTATGGCCGGTAACAGAACAGAGCAGGATAGCGTTAGACCACAGAGATAGCCAGGAGGGGAGGAAAAAAAGATGCTCAGCCTTAGTTTTTGTGTCCAAACAACCTTAGTCCAGGGATGCCCAGCAAGGCAGTGCAACAGACACCAGAGCAAACCTCCTCCCTGCCTCCACTTGGGCCACCAGTGATGTCTCCAACAGCCTGGTTTTACTCTGGCTGTGCTGCTGCCAACAGGCGCTCCTAGGTCTGCTGTTTGGTGGCAGTTCATCTATTAATTATTTGACAAGCCCCTTCTGCATCACCGTGGAGGGTGTTCTCTTTTCCCTCTGCATCTTTCTCTCCCTGCCTTCCTCTTTTTTTCTTTATCCCTCCTGTTTTTGTGTGCCAAATCAGTCACCCTGTTGTGAAAATGGATGTGATAGGAATAGACATGCTGTGGAATGCTAAGGTCTCCCTTGGCTTTTCACAGCTCTCAACTCCAAAGGGCAAGTGAGTCTCCCCTGTTCATCCGGTTCAGAAAAAGGAGGGAGGGTGGGGTAAAGCCCTTTAGTCTAAAAGCAAATGAGTAGTCTTTTCCTGTGGTGTGGGGGGAGCCATTAACCTCTAACTCTTTCAAACAGCTTCAGTGAGAGAACCTCCAGAGACAAAAACAAAAGCAGCTTTTGTTGTCGAGTCTTTCTCATCTGATGTGTCCTCAAGTGGGTTTTGTGCCCAATTAACTTACGGTGGGTCCCATGCCTGTCTACTTCTTTCCTTCAGGGTCCAACAGTATGTTTGGCTCCAAGGAAGGGCCAGGAGGCCTGCCCACATTCGGCAGCCCCCACCAAGATACCTGGAACAGACTTCGACGTACACCACCGTCTTTCCCCACCCCGCCACAGTGGCCCAAAACCACAGACATTGAGAGAAGCAGCTCCGCCAATAGCCACGAGAGAGAGCGAGACAGAGAAAGAGAGAGAGAGCGCGAGAGGGAGCGGGAAAGAGAGAAAAGAGACTCGTCTGTTGGAAAAGAGGAGAAAGATAAGGACAGGTGAGTTGAGGCATTTAAACCTTTGGTTTGTCCTTACTTTTAGAATATTACATGAAGGGTATCAGCTTTTAGTGCAACCTTCTCAAACATGGTAGGAAAAAAAAGTGGTCATGCTCTTACAGTATATAAATAGTATCTTATTTGAACATTTTACTATTTTAATATTTAAAAATTTAACTGTGGTAACCCAGTCAATGTAAATTATGTAAATAGTCAACTCAATTAACTGGACTGTTACGTTATGTCATTACAGGGATTCTGTGGATCGCAACCGCCACTCTAACCGCTCATCCCCTGCCTCAGCACCAGTCAGCTACCAGATCAGCAGCCTTATTCGCTCAAACAGCCAGAACTCCAATGATTCGGGTCGGCATCACAGTGGCAGCGTAGACCGCGTCCGTGAAGCAGAGAAGGAGCTACTGGAGCGCCACAGAGAGTCTTCCACACTAGCTGACGTGAAGGTGAAGGAAAGCCGCTCACCAGGCAAGGAAATGCTAGAGAGGAGAACGTCAGAGGACTGCCTAAAACCTGCTCAGCGTTCTCCCTCTCCCTACTCCAAAGCAGTGATCAATGAGCAGGGACTGAAGATGTCAGGTGGGCCTCCGTCCACACTCAAGGACAATGAGAGGAAAGAGCCCCCATCTGCAGAGCTCCTCCACAAAGTCAAAAATGACATGAAGATTAAGGAGGAGAGGAAGGAGGAGCAAGAGGTCATGGTGGTGAGTTCAGAGCCACCCCCTCCACCACCAACCCAGTCTCTTTCTGTACCCATCAGCCAACCAGGAAATCCTCATCATCACCACCCACCTCTGTCCCAGCAGCCTCCTCTCCCCTCTCCCCGCGGTAGTGATATCCCAGCACCTGGTCTTCAAGGTGTCCCCATGGCACACTCCCTGCCACTTTCTATGGGTGCTATGCCCCAGATGGGCAGCCTCAATGTGCTAGACAGGGCTCGTATGGCCCCCTTCATGGGAGTGAGCCCACTGGCGGGAAGGGAGCGCCTGCCACACACAGCCTTCCCATGGGACCCACTTAGAGAGGCCTACCGCAGCCTGGACCTGCAGCGGCGCATGGACTTCCAGCTCCGAGCCGAACAAGGACATCGCTTCCCTAACGTATACGAACAGGAGCGAGTCTACCGTGAAAGGGAGGCGCATGACTACTCTCACCACGAGCACCTCTTGGAGGTGCGCAGGGAGCACGAGAGGATGCGACAGCAGGCAGAGGAGCGAGAGCGCCTCCACCTGAGGGAGGAGCTGGACAGGGCACGCCTCCATCAGCTCCATCAGTCCCCAATGGAGGGTCACTTACCCCACATGCCCCCCTTTATGCCCCACCTTGGTGGCATGCCCTACCCGAGGCTTAGCCCCTCCACAGGACACAATGGTCATCTGAACAGAACACCCCCTACTGCTGCACTAAGTGCACCCCCACCCCTTGTACCAGCCAGCAGTGCCAGGCCAGCCTCACCCAGGAGGACTACCCCCCTCACCACCACCCAGGACCCACGGGATTACTCCCCATCTCGCAACCCCAAAGAAGTAGAAGCTCGGTAGCTTCTTGGAACAGGGCACAAAGTGTTAGTGGGCGAACTCAGAAGCCCCACTCCTCTTATCTGGAATCTTGTTTGGAACAAAATGCACTGCTCCTCTCTGGAGAAGAGCAAAACTCCCTAAGGGAAAGGGTATGATTGTACAAAGTAAAGGTGTGTAAGGCTGATTAAGCACATGCCATGACTTTATTTTTAGTGGACTGGAGGTTTAATGATGTCGGTAAAGAGAACACAAGTAAGTGTATGTTTATTTCCGACTTAAATATTTGATAATTATTAATATATTAATCAATACCTTTTTTCTGCTTTGTGCCGAAAAGAGAAATCCTGAAATGAGTTTGTACATTTCCTATCCTTGTTCCATGTATAGATATAATTTCTATGAAGTTTATGTATTTTGTGCATTAGTCCCTCCTTTTACAATATTTATCCCAGCTGATTGTGAGACATATCCCTTATGATGATGTAAAAACTTGATTTTGATTTAAACCGTCTGTAATTTAACCTCATGGTACCAGGATATCCTCAATGATGACAATGTACATTGATACATTAATGACTTGTTTTGTTCATTTGTTTTGCCTTTGAGATATGCAGATAAATATATATTATGAGGTATTTGTTCAGTCTCTGTAAAGAAAACTGATGTAAATAACCTGTTGATATTCTTCGCTGCAAGATAACATTGTAAATTTATTAGTCTTTTTAACCATTTCTAGAAAAAACAAAATGAAATGAAACATGTGGAAACACTTGCCTGTTGAATATCGAGGCAACAGACAAGTCTGGCCAACGGTTGGGAAGTATGAATGGAGGGTGTTGTAAGGAGGCCTGGATGGATCATCTGCAATCTATGCAAAGCAGCACACAGCACCCTAATGAAGAAATCACACGGTGAGCCAAACGATACCGGTGATGCTGAGAGAAACTTGGATTAACACATGTTTATATGTACCAATAAAATAATGACAGGAGTATTAAAAGACTTCCAAGTCACAAACTGGACCAGCCCCAGAGAAAAAAGAAGGACACTTTTCAGTGGATGGGAAAAAAAAGACTTTCTCTGTCAACCTTGTGGTGTTGTGCAGTTGTTTTTCTTAGACTCTTGTATACAAAACAAGTAGAGTTTTAGGCGTGAAAAAAAAAGGAAAATGAACATTCATGGTTTAAAATGTACGGAATAAAGTTTGGACCTAATGTCAAATATTTCCTGCCTATCTTTCATCCTGCTGACAACAAACAGTAAATATGTCTGTGAGCCAAACCTACTGAGTGGTATGTTTATGTGGTTGATAGATTTGCCAATATTGTCCCTCAGTTTTCAGCGTTTAGAGTATTTGCTCATCTGATATCAAGCTATTATGTTTAAATCACAGAGGCAAGTGACTTGGCTGGCAGAGTAGCCCTAAGCCATCAGATCATTTGACCATAATCTGTCAAACATGGGCTGCAGAGCTCTTCAGGGGGAATCAATGAGATTGGGCCAAGGCAATACGGGGAGGGACTAATAGAACATTGATTTTGTATAAAAGCAGGTTTTGAGTGTTTGTGTTGCAGGTAACCAGTATTGACCGGCAGCCCAGCGGCATATTGACCCGTGGTCTGGACTCATTAAGGGGAGCAATGCCTGTGAGGCAGGCTATCAGATGGTAGAGGAGAGGCTCCTCTCTCTTCCTGCATGCCTCTTCTTCTCATGCACACCACTCATCTGCTTTTCTAATGAAGCCGGAAGGCACTTTGGAGTGGGCCGCAGAGGGAGTCCTGAGGTGCCCCGTCCTGTTATTGACAAGACCACGGCTGTGCTTGCCGCCTGTCCAGAGACAGCCAATTCATCCTGATAATGCTCTGACTACTCATCTCGCTGCTGTGTGCTATGAGCCTCACCAGTCCTGTCCCATGGTAGCAGCCATAATGACAGCGTGGATCAAACCATGGCCAGGTCATTAGGGGATGTTATTGAAAATCAATGGCGCTCCTGTGTCTCACACACTCCAGCAGGGTTTTTAAAATGGTTCCTTGAAAAGACTGTTTGCCAGAATGTGGCTGGCGTATTGGGAAGACTTAAATCACTATCACTTTCAATTTAGGCTCCTGGTAATTGAACCACATATTCCTCCTGTGGGTAGCATCTGTCAGTGGCCAGCCTCGCTTTAGCCCTGTGTGCTTGTAGTCCTAATAATCTAGTCAACAACAGGCACTTAACCCCCATACTTGTTATAGAGATTGCTGATATTTTTATCCTGTGTCTATTATTTACCAGGCAAGCTTTGGTATAAGAAAAACACACCTTAAATTTCCCCCTGACTCAATCACTCTGTCCTGTGCTCTATCCATTTTGCTGCCGAGTGTTGAACGCCCCTCCGGAGATGAAAAGCTCCATCAATTTCACTCATCGTCTGGCAAGGTCAATTTATTTCAGCACACAGTCCATCATCAGATGGGAATCAATTGACACATTGCCTAGCATATCCAACCCAAGGTGGATTATAAGAGCGCCTGCAATTGTCGTCTCCCTTTTACAGTCATTCTTCATATTTCGAGGCTGTTTTTTTATGGGATTGTGCATGATTTTCTATATTTACTCTTCCATAATTTACTATTCAATGTAACATTGTTACCATGAGAGGATTTCATGTAACTGTGTGTCAGAAAAAAGCATCAAAATATTTCTTCCTACACATTTCTCCACTATAATCCCAATTAATAGGATACGGTGGTATCTGAGGTAAGACATTGTTTTTTTGTTCCACTAATCCTCTTCATTTATCTGTGAGAAACCTCAATGCTGAGGGTTTGGGATTGAATTTTCATGGTCTCAAATACCTCCAAAAAGCGTTTGGCACAGAGCTCACCCCAGATTCGGCGAGCAGTGGAACAGGCCTAAGGGGCTTTTGTGGAGCACAATGGCAGCTAATAACACAGTGCCAAGCTAATAAGATGGGCAACAAATGAACGGTTCAGTCCAATCTCCTTTTCTCTTCTGCTCCCTCTTCCCCCACTGATAAAACATGTATGAAAGCATTTCTGAGCCACTATGTAGAGGCTCCCTTGACTTTTCCCCCAGTGAGAGCTAATGCATTAGTTCTCATTTGAAGGCTGTTTTGAAATGGAAATTGGTAATGAGACGGGAGGACCCTACCATGATCACATTTGAATTGCTCGAGTCTTTGCTGGGCCTGGTGATTTGGGAGGCCGCGGCTCAGCTCAGAGTTCAAGCCCATCTCTCCACGGGGGTTAGCAAACCCTGACAAGAGCCATTCTGAACCACTAAACTATATCAGAACAGAGTGAATTTAGTGAGAGAGCACCAAGTCAAGAGCTTTGGCAGTAGATCCCTGTCACGCCACTCGTTGTAGAGTGCATGTTGTTTTAACCACCTAAAAAGGCTAGCAGCATACATCCTTCATGTTGCCATCTTTTTTTAGCCTTCAATGTCAGCACAGCGGCAGCTGACAGAAACCAGGCCAGTCACTGGTTGAGGAGCTGACTTGGAAACAGCTAAACGGTGTGAATTCCAGACCCTGGTGACAAAGTGCTGTCTAATGTCTTTGCACCTCTGGACCTCTGACAAATATTCCGGCTGTCTCACACTACCATCACTATTGCTGTGCAAGGAGACGAGCCAAAGCAGCCAAGGAGAAAGAATATACTGTATATCACTCACAGAGGAACCTCTGAGAGCATGTGAGACAGGAGGGAGTAGAGCAGAATTGAGGCAGATGGAAAAGGAGGAGGTCCAGAACAGCCACCAGCCAAAATAAGTTTTCCACTTTGATTCAATTTTGAGGATTTTTCCAGCCTTCAGTGGAACCTCACAATCTCCCACACTGGCCATATTATGTACACAAGCCATAAAAAATGAATAACATTTATGCAGCTGGGTGCATCTGGCAGTGATAGTCCTCTCATTCAGGGACCCACAGGATGGCACCATGCCGCCACACCACCCTCTCTGATCTATGTATGGACACCAGACAAGAGAAGACTTAAGGAAAGGGTGGGTGGTGTTAAAGAAGCCTCTCCAGTACGTTGAATACGTCTTTTTTTCTTGGGGGGGGGGGGTTCAAGGCAAATGCAAGGCATACGCAGCTTGTCCAATTTGGCACAACCAACGCACATGATTAGCCATAGAGACGTTAATCAAAAGTGGCTCAGCATTTGAAGGGGCGGTGAGAGCCGCTGCCAGCTGGTGACAACATGGCTTGTGTGCACGAGCCAAGAGTGAAGTTTATTTGAATATGGATCTCGCCGTGACCGTTTTTCTCCAGAGCTCAGTTAGCGGAGCGTTCCTGGCTCATCACTGGGATCGCCTCAGAGCCATTGGCACTCGGGAAGGCGGAAGTTTTTTCCAAGCCACAGAATAAGAATTACGATCTAGCCCATCCCCTTTGGTGGTGTGGGCATATCCTCACAAGCTTTTACTCAGTTTGACACTGGCAAAAAATGCATACCTAGTTCCTGGCATCCTGGTGTGAAGAATTCCTTTCCAATGTGAAATTATGAAATTTACAACCTATGAGTTAGCAGCACATTTAAAAATTAAACATCCCATCTTTCCATATGAAACCATATGAGCCTTCAACTGAAAATATGGAGCTTATAATAGCCTGCAAACGGATTTCTACAAAGACTTGTAAAATATGCATGGAGCCAAATGGTTTGCAAATTAGTTAGACTATATTTGCTTTTAAATCAACCAAGCATTACATATCTAGAATTAAAACTGCTCCACTTTTTTATTTTTATTTTTTACTGCAGTTAATGTGTAGAGTTTGATGCCAGCAGCACGTGAAAAAATGTTGAGGTTGGGGCATGTTTACCAGCATGTTGCATCACTTCTTTTTACATTCTGTAAGCATTTGGGAAATGAGGAGACCACCTGAGGAGCTCTGTTGATCATTTTATCTTAGTATTCTACTCGGGTTTAGAAGCTTTAATGTTAAAAACACACACACACACATAGTATTTATAGTAATTCCTACCGTCTCAACTTTCAGTTTAGTTCTTGTTCAGATATAAATCTAAACGTTCCTGAAGGCCCAGACTACTCTGACTGTTCAGCTGATCGGTTAAAAATGCTAGCATGTGAATCAGCCATCTATCTTTGTTTAATCACAAAGTCAGGCATTGTGTTACACTGTGATGTAGATAAGTAACAGCAGGAAAGTGCAACGTTTCAGGGAAGTGTACTCTGTAGGAGAGAATAACTCTTTTGTTTGGCTTTGAACAAAACAGAAATAACACATTGAGGAAAAAAAGGGAAAACCCAAAATATATGTTTGTTTGTTTTTTTAACCACGTCTATTTGATCTAATTCTGTATTTTTAGGTTAACACGCTATTCTAGCATGACTTTTTTTTTTCTTTTTTTCAACTTCTTTCAGCACAGGAAGGTCCAAGCTGCTGCACACAGAGAAGCTGGTGGTAAAACTGCATTTACAGTATGTCATCAAGAAGTTATAAAAAGGCAGCTTTAATAAGGTGGAAAACGGGCAGAGAGAGATCATATTCCTCCTGAGATTGGCTTCAACAGGGCTTCTCAGCGTTCCAGGCCTGGGTTTGTGCCCGCCTCCCATGCTTCTTTGGAAATTTGTCTGGCAACAGACATGCTTTGAAAGGCTCTTATCTCCTATCTAGGCAGGAGTTCCATACACCAAGATAACAAGCCATATCTTATCTTGCTGTGTTCGTTAATGTCACAGCTTGTTCAAGGGGCTTGTTCTCCCACTTGCAATGGGGCTTGCAGGGCGGATTGTTTGCAGATTAGTCAATGCAGGCCTTTGGAGGTCTTGGATCTTGCACAAAATGCCTGTCTTGTCCTGCAGATGTTGTAATATGTGCACTTTAACGTTTTGGCCGCATCCCACTCTCCTGCGTCAAATGGCAGTGGTACTACACAAATGTTTTGTTTGGCGTTGTTACACTATGTACTGATGTAGATTATCACTGATTCTTTACATCATATCAGATATTCTCTATATCAGGCAAGCTAGTGATGGAAAAAAAAAAAAAAAAAAAAGCCACTCGAGGACAGGCCAGCATTGCAGAATGCTTTGGGGATGACTTATTCTGTTGATGATTAGCACAAAGTCTTTGTCTATGATACACTTTGAAACAACACTGGCATTGTACTTGAGTTTATCAGTCTTAGAAAAGCCTGCAGTTGCCATACTTCATGCATTTTCTCCAGCCTGTTTGTCCACGATCATTGTTTGTGGCACAAAAGGCAAAGCTCCATTGGCTTCAGCCATCTGGCTATCTCACACAACCCTTGGCTACACAGTGGCTCACTCAGCGATTGATTGGGGTGTTGAAGGCCAGCTATTTAACACATCAGAACAACAAGTACTGCTATCACGCTGGCTCTTTCTCATGTCTCGTTTCTGTGCTGCTCAAGAATGTCTCTTATCTCTTCCCTTCTGCTTGTTGGTTTAAGCCAGACAGCATATGTCCACATTCCCCCTTGTAATAAACTGTTGTGCGTTTGGTGCAACCCTGACAGGCAGATAGGCTGCAGCTAAGCTACGACAGGGGATATAACTCCGGTGCTCCTTGGTTAGAAATACCCCTGTCGAAACCAGTAAATTTTCTTTCCATATTACAATCTCCAGGAGGAGATTTCTGTCTTTCTAACATGCTCCCCTGCAGCACCATTGAAAGACTGACAGATGAAAATAAAGCCCTATGTTCCATATCATTAAATCCCACTCTCACCTGATTACATTCATATTAGTGTGCCCATTCTTCTCTCATTATTGTTACTTCTAGTGAAACAGGTCTGATAATATGCACTCACTCGCTGGATGCGCAACCTGCTCATTCCCATCTCTGATTCTTTGTTGTCGTCGAATGGTTTTTAAATGAAAAACGCGAGAGTGCTGTAATTATCATTCTGGGGGTATTATAAAATCAAATATCACAATGAATGTAATTTTATTTGCTTGTAATCTTGCTCACCCAGGCTAATAGGCGTTTTCAAAGGGCACGCTCGGGAGGTTTAAACAGCGGACCATCTCTAAATGGAATGGCTGCTCTGCTCTCTTACACTCCAGCTCTGTTCTTTTGTCTTTGATATGCAGGCAAAGAGCTTGACAGTCTGGGAGACGAGGGAGATTCATCAGCCTGTGATCTCCATGCTTCTCTGACAAATGAGCGCCTTTGGCAGGGCTGCTGGAGGTATGGCTTCTCTGCCCTGCTGGAATCCTGATGAGACCACTCCGGAGCTGCTGCTAATGAAGTCAGGGCACGAGACCAACCTGCTGCCACAAATGACCTTTAATCTGCAAAAAAATGTTGGTGTTTTGCCATGTGACCACACAAAACTGTGCACACGTCCGTTCTGGTTATATCATCAAGCATATTTTCAGTGAACTGCTAATCAAAAAATCAACATACCTGATTTAAATCCATGGGAAAATGCAATGATCATACTTTAAAATCAACTGTACATTTTATATTTCCCAAACATCTATTGCGGGTGATGTTTTTTTGGGGCTATTTTCAGATTTGGTATGCAAGGTTATTTATTATGCAATCACCTCCGAGTCAATCTTCATTACATCGGACCCAACTGCTCCACCAAGCACACAATTGCTTGACATTGATTTTACAGATTCTCCCAGTCCATGTAATTCCTCACACAGCGTATGGTAAAGATCCTTCCTTTGGTACATCTGTGCAAAGTGAGATGTTAACAAATTGCATCCTCAAAATTCAAATTCCCTGAGGATAAATGCACTCATTTTGGCTCCAGACTGGGCAGGAAATAGCTGATATTGATTGTGGGCATTCCCATTCCACACTGAGCAATCTCTAATCCTCAGCGCTCACTCGGTCCAATCCAACATGGTTGTCTTTGATTTCAACTTGCAGCTTCAAGGGGGCTGACTTATGTTTCACAGAAAGAGCAAGTACTACCCCTTGTGGCCCAACTGGCCCAGTGCACCATGGATGAATGGCACCTCCAGCTGCTTCTGGGCCCCTTCTGATAAGTTAACCTTGTGATAACATGCTAATGCCTGATTAATGTTGCAGTAATTAGACACAGCTTTTCACACTCAGTTAAGAGGACATCCTCCAGCAATTAGCCCCAGCCGCAAAGAGATAATTTCAGAGAGCACAGAGGAATCACGTTCCTCAGCTCGCCTCCGTTCCCACTTGGCAATATTAAGGTTTATTTTCTCATTATTTCATTTAATCACTCGTTTGATGTTTTATACAGCTGCCACGAGTAATCTTTGATCCAATTAGGCAAAGCTGATTGACGTGAGCGGGGGCATGGCTTTCAATAAGCTGCATTCACTTAGCTTGTTGTGACCTTATCAAAGGATCTGTAGAGGTTTAAAACTCACAACTGAATACCATCAAGTCCAATGATCGCTCTTAAAAACATATACAGCATGGATGGTACTATTTTGTGTGTGCGTGTGTATGCATGTGTAAGTGTGCATATATAAATGAGTATGGGAGAAGAATGTGTGCGCTTTTTCCCCAGCAGACATCTAACAATGAGGAATGAAGCCATTAGTGAGGCGAGGCCCCTGTGCTCAGCAGCCTCCACACTGCCCATTAATAATGCACTGCCCGGCGTAGATGGTGGTTTGCTGAGATTAGTCCTGCATTAAGGACTCGTTTGTTATTTCTATTAGAGAGACATGTTGGTCTATCTTGAACAAGAAAGATCAGCCCACTTAATATTTGACTGTGAAATCCTATATCAAAATTCTCTTTCCACTGTGACTACAAATGGGCAGACTTTTCTACCCTGACATCAGGAATGCATAATCATTCGGGGATTTAAAATAATCGGGGAATAAAAAGAATTTAAAAATGAAACAAAATGAGAAACAAGTGCAGCTTTTTTTTCCCCTGAAATTGTTAAGTAAATATAAAGTAAGAACATTTTTCTTTGAGAGGTTTTTCTGAGTAATCTTTTCACTAAAGACAGACAGCTGCAGTGGTAAAGGAAGCACTAGATCCACTAAGACATGACTGTCGGAATATTTTGTTACATGTAAATAACATAAAATAAAAATCTGTTTTGGTGAGTCAAATATCAATTTATATGGCATTAAATTTCTGTATCAGTGTGTTTTGTGTAGCATTTTGTCACAGAAAAAAGTGAATCAGAGCAGTTGTTGACTTTATTTAAACAATTTATGTTTAGTTAACATATAAAATAGGTGTTTGTTGGATTAGATACATTTTTTAAAGTTATCTTAATGTGATTTTGTCTCATGTTATCCACACACAATGTATATGTGCTTCATAAACACAATTCATTTAAGTGCCGTGAACAACAAACTATGATTAACTTGTTTGTTTTCAGTTGAAGTAACATATTATAAATATGTGGAACCGGTTGACATCAATTTTTTTTTTTAAAAAGTAAGTCAAAGATTCAATTTTTAGCGTAGTTATCACATGCCATGAGATACAAAGACGTACATGCATTTAATAAGCTTCATCCAGATTTTTCTTTTTAAGTTTTACATATTGACCATTTTTGCATCAAGTTTGGATGTAAAATTGTTTGATGGATATCATGAATATGAGTTTTTAAAAAGCACGTCACAGCTGTGGGAAGATTATTCAAATATTTTCCTTTTTTTTTATAAGATCTAAGACTTTATCTGTAAAATTGGATATGCCACAAAGCATTCAAAATCATGGGACTTGTCTAGAGTGCACACCCATTACGAGATCTACAGTATGAAGTCTAAGAGCTCCTTATTAGAATGCATTTACCAACAGAAGACAGAATATACTTATTCTCAATTACTAACTTCTTCAAATTTGTCCTCTTTACAAAGTTTTGGAATTCAAGATTTTGTGTAAATTAATTCAAATGTACTACTGATGATCTGTTTTAAAAATTATGATGTTTTACCAACAAAAGATGACCCAAAAGACTATTTAATCATACAGTAGAAATTTCTATGAGTTATGTGTCGGCATCCTCTACAAATTCCTTATATGTTTTTTCTTATAAAAAACATCATATCTCATTTATGTGCTGAGCACATCCGTGCACATCACCTTCTATAAACTTCACACTTTCCCACATGAGGGCACCTTTCAAGCTTAAGTCCTTTATCAGATGCCCTGGATCTTAATAGTTCAATGCAGTCTTCTGAACAGAGATTTCTGTTTTTTGTTTGTTTGTTTGTTTTTTTCTAATCAGCCCCAATTACAACTGGCACCACTGTTTACCTTTACCTTCTGCTCAACATCTCTTCAACTAGAGTTTTAAGAGATGTGAACATATCGGAGCAGTTTTAAAATCTTTATAGGCCTACTGTCTTCTAGTCCAGGAGACTTTTAAAATCCTTCCCATCATCTACAAATGTTAAAATAGTTTAGGCCCAGAATATATTTGTTATATGCTCAGAGTTTAAACCTAACAGGGCTCTTGGATCCAAGCACTCAGGTCAGTTAGTCCAGACCAGAGTCCAGGCTAAACATGGGGAAGCAGCATTTAGCTGTTATGTTGTGAACAAGTAGAACAAAGATCTTAAAGTTCCACTAACTACAAACACTTTTAAATCCAGGTTAAAAAATTTTCTTTTCTCATGCACCTGTGTGTGAGATCTGCACAATATTGTTTAACTTATCTAGACTGTTTTACCATTTTAATACTATTTAGCATTTTTATATAATGTTATTATAATTTTTGCAATGTCTTAATAGGATTTTGTTTCTCTATATGTTTTTGCTATATTTTTAAAAATCTACTTTTAACACTTTTTCTGCTTTCCTGTAATGCTCTTAATGTTAAAGAACATTGAATTTTTTTCTTGTAAAAGAAATATGAACAAGTCATAAAGTTTTTTCATGAAAAAGATATCCCACTCAACAACAATAACATGTCGCATATCTGCATGCAGAGGTGTCAAAAGTAGAAGTAAAAGTAGTTTTCAAGTACAAATCTTGCCATGTTTTTGGATCTGCCAGTACATTTAGAAAAGCTGTTTTCACAAACGAGCTCATCTACCTGGGAGAGGAGCTAATTAAACCCAGCTGGTTCAGTGATTGGTTGGAACAACTGCCGGACAGGGTTTCTACTTTCTACTTCTAACCAATTTTTGACACCTCTGTCTGCATGTCACAGTATCCCTCGGTAACAAAGCAAGATCCTTATGAGATTGCTAAACAAAAACACAAAGTTGCGATGGTAAGTCATCAAAGAAGGGGGGTGCGTTGGTGTCTGTGTAAATACCAGGCAGGGCTATTGGAGAAAGAAAAGAGGATTAAAGATACACGGACAAGGAATTGTAAAGTAATGATCAAACTTAATGGAGCACCCGAGCAAGCCAGAGTAGTGACAATAAGACAAATGAAAGACTTGGAACAAAGCTAATAATATTACTGCTTGACCTAGTGAAATGGACTTATGAAAATAAATGCAGTAATGTACAAGAAATACCAGAAAATAGTAGATCTTATTGTCCTTACAGACTAATCTTATATGAGTTGGAAAGGGATGTTGATCCTGATGGATACATCTCTGAGAGACTTCGTTTGGACTGTGGATATTATTCTGAAGAGGATTTCGCAGCTTTGGATGAACATTTTCCTATGATCCAGTTCAACAGCTGAAGCCTCAACAAAGACTTTCAAAAATCAAAGACTATTTTATCCAAATCTAAGTTTAAATTTAGTCTGGTTGCAGTTTCAGAAACCTGGCTGGCTGGGATGAGAAACATTGATTTCGAAGATTATGATTTACTGTTAAAAATCAAAAAAGTGCAAGCAAAAAATATTTTAACTAGTTGCATCTATAGGTCACCTGCATCTTTTGTTGATGAGTTTGATGGAATTATCCCAGAGTTATACACCAAGAATAACAGAATGGGTCTTTTGGTTTGCAAAGACTTCAGTATCAATCATGTGAGTATACAAAAACAAATGATTTTATTAACATGTTTAGTTTGGGACTATATCTTTCAGTATTACTGTAGAACTAGGATTACTTCGCACCACAAAAACTCAAATCTAACCAAGTATATTTTTATAATTTAGTCAAAATATCTCATCACACACAATATAAGACATAATCACCTAAAGAGAAACATTTCAGTGAGATATAGGAGCTTTGTTTTAAGACAAATGCATCTTATTTCAAGAAATTTTATCAAGAAAATTTCACTTGTTCTATTGGCAAAAAAAAAAAAATCTTGGCTACTCTTAAAAACTAAGAAAAAAAAGTTTTGCAAAAGCTAAACTGTCAATAAACAAGTAAAATTTTCTTGATAAGATTTCTTGAAATAAGATGCATTGTCATTAAAAAAGCTCCTATATCTCACTGAACTGTTTCTCTTTAGGTGATTATGTCTTATATTCAGTGTGATGAGAAATTAGAAATAAAAATATACTTGGTAAGATTTTGAGTTTTTGCCATGCACATAGTGCAACATTAATTGATCTTTTTATCAATATAAAGGAAGAGAATTTAAAAGTGGATCACTATTTACAGACATAAGTGACCATTTGCCTGTATTTGCCATGTATGAGCATAAGGTGAAGACATACAAACAAGATAGAAGTTACAGAGAAAGAGAACACAAGAATCAATCAAAGCTTTTTAATCTGACCTCAGTAATCATGCCCAGAAAGAGGCTTGTGTTGAAGACACAAATGAAGCATAATGCATTTCTTGACATCTTTTTGCCACAGTATGATCATCATTGTCCAGTGAGGAAAGTGAAAGTAAAACCTAAAAATATGCTAAATCCATGGATAACAAAAGGTCTTGAAAAAGCTTGTAAGAAGAAAGAACAGTTATTTACTGTAAAGATTTTATAAAACATTGAACAAAGGAAAAGGAATATATGTATAAACAATACAAAAATAGACTGACAACCATTATAAAGGAGCATAAACAGAATTATTATAGTATATGTAAAACCAATGTCAAAGCCACTTGGAATGTAATTAAAGAGGTGATAGATCAGCAAAACTTTCCAACACTACCAACATATATTGTTGGAAAGGATGGTGCAAGAGCTGTGAATGTGCAAGAAACTGCAAATGAATTTAACCTTTTTTGGGGGTGAATGTGGGTGCTGCTAATCCTTCAAATTAAATACAACAAACCCCTGTGGCTGTAACACCTTTGGACATCATAAATGTAAATCAAAAGTCAATGTTTCTTAGGGCTATTGTGGAAAGTGATGTTCTTGAAGTGGTCGGAAAATGTAAAAATAAAACATCTACAGATTGTAATATTGACATGTCATTGATCAAGCAAGTGATACCCTCTTAAGCTTCTAACTTACATCTGCCGTAGATCTTTTTCAACAGGTACGTTCCCAGAGAAAATGAAGCTGGCCAAAGTAGCTACTTCCAATCTACAAAAACGGAGACAAGCAGCTGGTAACCAATTATAGGCCTGTATCATTATTAGATCAATCGAGATTAAAAAACAAACAAACAAAAAAAAAAAAAAGAAAAATGGTTTATCCACCAATCTGATAACTTTTTTTGGGTTTCGTAGTATAGGTCAACATTGTTAGCAGGGATGGATTTCATGGAGAATATCACAACCGCTGTTGATAAAAGAAAAAAGAAAGTACAAATAGGCTATTTATTGATCTACGAAAAGCATTTGACACTATTAACCATGGTTTACTTTTACACAAGTGCAACTATGATGGTATAAAGGGGTGAAGCTAATAGTTGATTACAAAGCTACTTATATAACAGACTCCAATATGTACAAATTACTGGATCATCTACAAAAGCTTTATTTTGTGGTATACCCCAAGGTTCAGTATTAGGGCCAAAATTGGTTATTCTTTATCTGAATGATATTGCGATGGATGTAAAATTCTAGAGATGGTTATTTTCTCTGATGATACTTACTTATTCTGCTCAGGACTGGATCTCAATCAGTTAATTGTGAAAGTAGAAACTGAGCTGAACTTTTTTTTAAAAAATGGTTTGATCAGAACAGGTTATTTTTGAATGATAAGAAAACAAAATGTATCATTTTTGGGCACCATGAGAGAAATTCTGGCAAAAAAAAAAAAATTGTGTTTGAATGGAGCTGAATAAGAGCAAGTTTATGAAACAAAGTTTCTTGGTATAATAATAGATCACCATATTTGTTGGAATTCACTTTTATAGTACGTGAAAAGAAAATTATCAAAGACCATTGGTTGGTAAACTGAAACACTACTGAATACAAATTGTCTGCATATACTGAACTCTTCTCGTGTTGCCATACTTGTCATATGGATCAGAAATCTGGGGAAATGCTTGCAAAACATAGACACAACAGTTAAATTGAAAAAAAAGAGCAATAAGAACAATAAATGATAAGGGATTTCTGGAAATAACCAATTGTTTTTTATATATATATATATAAAATCCAAGCAGTTGAAATTTATGGACATAGTCAAATTAAAAGTGTGAGAAATTATGTCTAGTACTGCCAACAGGAGTCTTCCTTTGAGCATCCTACCCTTCTTCCAAATAAAAAGAGGGCAATATAATTTAAGAGGTGTGCTTCGGTAAGAACAAAGCAAAATAAGAACTCATATTAAGCAAAGATGTGTTTCAGTTGCTGGTGTCTTACTGATCAACTTATTCTAATAAGTTCTCTGTCAAAATTTAAACAACCCTTAAAAATATGATAGAACTAATCCATATAAACTATATAAATAATGACTAGTTAAAGGTCATTCTTTCGTTCATTCACTCATTCATATGCTACACAAATAAACTTGCCTTGATACTGTAGCTTGTTGCGTTTCTTCCTTTTGATGTTTCTGTCACTGGAAATCGCAACATCCATCAGCTTTCTTCTGAAATTTTCAACCACCACAATGTCACAATTTTATCAGTGTGGATAAACAAGTCCCATTCTGTCATTCCTCACCGCCTTTGGAAGTATATTTCATTTTTACTTTGAGACTTCTAAGTCATATTCAACACAGATGTTCCTGTACACTATTTCAGCCGCTTGGTTATGGCAAGCATACTTTCTATTAAGTATATGGCTGAAAATGTTGAAAAGAACAAACCAACATCGAGTTTGTCATCTTGACAAGAACAGATGAAGTGCTGAAGATTGTGTTCCTGTGACCAGGATAACCCCAAGATATTAAAGTCTGAACTACCACATTTTTTATGCAGATTTGAGTGATTGTGCGTAAGAGATGTCCGTCTGCTTTATGGAAACACAACCAAGGCATCCTCCAAATTCATAGCAAAGATTCACAACATTTAGATTGCACATAAAATCCAACCCTTTAATGAACCCCATAATCCAAGGCCTTCAGCTGGAGGCTATCAGTCAAAAAAGTAATTCATTGTAATTTACGTAATTTAATCATGCAACCTAAATTCCATCTAAACAAACCAAGTTTAGTTAACCTATCTTGATTGTGTTATCTGAACATCTAATTCATTTGATGGCACTATACCATGTGAATGGTATTATATGGTATTATATGGTACTATATAATTGTATTTGGGGAGTGGGTAGCCTAGTGGTAGCGTCATGGGCCAAAGTACATTGAACATGTTAATGAACAAATTTCTAATTAGTTCACCAAATAAGTGCCTTAGTTGACTTTTTTTGAGTGTAAAAAAGGACATTTTCACAATATGGATAAATTTGTAAGGAGTTACAGAAAGTCCTCATCCAGAAGAAGTTGGAATGTGCACCGAAAGAAGAATTTGATTCCAAGCAGAGACAGGATGGTGGGGCAGTTTTCAATCCTCCATATATGTGTGAAGGAATATAGATAAGTGAGACCTCCAGCTGTGCTCCAGGGTTGATACCATCAGTAAAACTGAAAGATGAAACTCAAACTTCATTCTCTACTTAGAATGAAGAAACACATGATGAGAAGTGTGGCTTTCCTTGCCAAAAGTGATTCTGTTGTCTCCTATGCTCCTGCTGGATCTATGGAGGATATAAAAAGCTTTAGAGATAATGATTATGTAGTGTGATGGAAGTGAACAGTGGATCGGCGCTTCTATATTTGTGGCAATCTTTCTACAACCTACAACAGGGTCATAGCCTACTCTGCAGCCCCTGAAGCTTTTCCAGGGAATCCCTGAGGTTTTGAGGCAGATGTGGCTGAAATGTGACTGCACCTGGAAGATCATTATTACGATGATGGATGAGAGAGGCATCCCCTTGAGAGAAGTGCTGGACTTCATGAAGGCCATTGTACCTCTTGGTACTGTATAACTGGTGTCTAGTTTACAAACATTACTAGTTTTTGAGCCTCTGTTACTGGTGAAGAGAACACCACATTACTGCAACTGATGTATTTATCTTACAATATTGATCATTCTGAGCTGAAATCAACATTAAAATTTCAACAATGTTTACTTTATCATCATACATTCATGTCAAAGCTTTACAAAAGTGAATAAAAGAAAGAGAAATTTCTAAATACAGAGAACAAAGAATAGCCTAAATGTTACTGGGTTAAAATGTTAGACTGGAGATAGACCCTGGGAAAAATAAGGTTTACATCCCTCTCTCTAAGAAAGCCATTTTCTAAATGCATCGGGACAGGGAATTAAGGAATTTCAAGAATTTATGTCAAACATGTACACTCTTGGCTTAATTGCCAAGTGTCTATGGGATCCCCTCTTTAAAATCACTGCTTTAGACTATATCCTTGGTAGATATAAAGATTATCAGTACAAACATCAAGCTTAACATTTATCATTAAAATCTAAATAAATACAATGCAATTCAAAGATTATGATACATTAATCAAAAGTTGCTCATGCTGCCTTTACTTCAGATACTTTTTCTCTATAAAGGATCCGAGAACTTCTATCATTCAAAGTTTGCATGACTAACCCTTTTTTTTTTTAAATCACAAATAATGCAGGTGCATCTGCAGGTATCTCCCTAGACTTATACCGACGATCCCCATGATGCCTGCTATGACTGCACAGAAGTTTTCAAGCATCTGGGAAATCAATTCTAATCTCATTTTCAGGGATATTATTTATTCTATTAATTCTATCAATGAAATTTAAAAATAAATAAATGAAATAAACTAGAAAGTAAATAGTAAAATTAAATAAACAAAGTCGCTTTCTACTGAGCTGTAGAGATAGACCCAGGTCAGGTTTTAACAACAAACTCACGCGGCCCCTCCTCCATCAGCTGATGACGGTTTACGGTGTCAACTCCTATCTAGCAGGAAGTGCTGCTTGAGCACAAAGCTATCTGGAACATGAGGAGGAGAAGCGGTTTTCACAGAGCTGCTGGGACAACACACTAAGCCTTTTACGGTAAAGTAACAGTATCAAACATAATTTATGTACAGTGTAGAGGTATTACTGCGAGTTGAGTACCTTCATGTTTTTTCTCTCTCATACGCACAAGCTAATGCTAGCTTTCGCGTTAGCTCAGCATTGTTATTGGAGGAAGTTGTGTCTTCACGTAAACTTGGATAATTTCCCCCACATCATGTGGATCATGAAACGTTTTACCACAGTTCTTTATGATAGCTGAAATACTCACAGGTTTCCCCGGAGCACAGTCAGGTAGCTAAAGGCTAGATGGCTAGAAAATTGCGAAACACCCAGCTTAGCCAAGTCGCTGTAGGTTTCCCTGGAATGGGGTCCATGGCAAACGTCATGGGGTTAATGTCGCTTTGTCTAATAAACTGCACATCTATCATAACGCTGTTGACATCTTTTTTTATTGATCTAGAAAGCTTCGGAGTAAACTCGGCATAGAAAACCTTCATATTTATTCATAATTTATTTTAAAATCCAACTGAAACTGTCTACTTATTGTGTTTTTGCCACAGAAAACAAAAGGTTAAGTTAGATTAAATCTCATTAACCTGCCTTTTAAACATGTTTATTTAAACTTTAATGCAGAGTGGCTGTGGAGATTAATTGAACAGGCTTAAAGTTGCCTCATTCACAGAAAACAAAACAAAAACACGTGGCTTACAGTAAATAGTTGGTTTGATCCTAACAAAATATTTTAATTTCTCTTTATCTTTGCAACCAGGTGCCTATGAAACAATAAAGCCCTTCTAAAAAAAAAGTTGGATTGGTTTCAAATTAAGATATATTTTCTTAAACTTGATTTCTGATCATTCTTTAGGGAAAAGAAAAGGCAGGTCAGGATGGACGGCTACAGAACAGGACAACCCTGGGGGAAACTCGTTAAAGTGGATTCCACTGAAACTATCCTGCTATTCAGTAGGGAATGCACAGTTGGCAGAAAGAAAGGTAAGTTATTTTGTGTTTGTTGCTGGAAAAAATGGCATTGCTTTCTTTTTCCTTATCACATCAAAAGGTTATAAATTTTGTCCTGTTTTTTAAAATGCTCTAAAGTGGACATGCCTGTTAACAGAAAGAATGGAGTAGACATTGCTGTCAATGTCTGGAGTCTTTATAACCTCCCCCTTGAAAACACAAAGCTTTCTTTAGTGCACCAAACTTAGACAGCCCCTTGGGATGAGGACAAAAGACGTCTATTGACAACATGTGTGTAGAATATTAAGTAGGGTTTTTTGCATGGGTTTTGCTTTAGAAAAGGTTAGGGCTATATATCCCCTATGTCTGCTTTTGTTGCTGAGAGGGTTTTGGGGGTCTACTTTTTTGCAATGCAAAGTTTGAAGACTCAATAGGTTAGCTTATGTCTGGGTAATGAAAGATTTGAAGATGTCATGGCAACAAAAGCGTAAGGTAAAAGCTTGGTCTTTAGATTGGAGATATCGATGTATATCGACACGTAAACCAGAATTGTAGATTTGTTGTTCTGCAAAAAGTTTAAATATATATATCAGTGGTGGGTAAAAATATTGATGAATCAATGCACCCCATAATTTTCAGCACAATTCCTCTGAATCGATTCACCTCATGACCCGTGGAGTGGGGGGGATCAGGAGGTGTTATTTTACGACATATGCTTGGAGGCCGTATTAGATCATACAACCAAATGGCAACCATTTTTCATTTTCAGATGTTTTGTTGTTTAAAAATGTGAGGTGACCTACCATCCATGCAACATGGGCATTAAAATAAATATCTAAAAGTTGACAACAGAAACTGTAATTATTTGTGAAGTTCCACTTCTTACTGAATCGACATGAAGCATCCAAATCACTATCAAATTAAATCACAACCCAACGAATAAAAATCAAATTGAATCTTGATGTTCCTAACAATATCCAGCTCTAATATGTATATAATAATATATACATTTAAACAGATTCTGTATATGTGGGAATGTGTTTACAGTGTTACATAGCTACATAGTAGCATATTACCTATGGTGTTATCTTTAAAAGAGCTCTAAAAAGTAGAAAATCAGTTTAATTTATGCTGTAAAAAGAAACTGTCCTGTGTTTTCATAGTGAAATTTAATTAATTCATTTTTCTTTGTTTGCCAGGATGTTATCTGTCCTTTCCAGCCAATAAACTTGTTTCAGGGGAGCACTGCAAGATAGTGAAAGACGAGAGCTCTGGACTGGTGTGGCTCGAAGACATGAGGTACCACAAACTGAAGCTTTCTTTGTGAAATGTGGTGCAGAACATTGCAGAAATCAGAAGCTTTTTTCTTAAGCACCAATCTGTTTGCTATCTAGATTGTGTGGTGATAAACTGATTAAGGAAATAAACAAAATAAGGGGGAAAAAATTAAACACTTAGAAGCAGATTTTTGCAGGTGATTTGATTTGCTGCTTTGTTGAAACATTGAATTACATGTTTGTTTGTCTTTAGCACTAATGGCACAGTAATCAACATGTCCAAGGTGGTCAAGAGACAAACTCACACCCTACAAAATGGTGACGTCATCCATTTTGTGTACAGGAAAAGTGAGCCGGAACAAAGTAAGTTGTTCTTGTTTTTACTTGTGTACTTTTTGTTGGTTTATTTTATAAGAATTGTATGTTTATGTATAAACAAACAAACAGGAATGATGCCACTCTTCTTCATCCCACAGACATTGCCTATGTTTTCCACTCCATCAAAATGGACCAACCTCTTTCCCAGGACAGTTTTTGTAAGTGTCAGATGACCACACTTTGTCAAAAGCTACCACTTTGATTCCAGTCTTTTGTTTTTATTTTCTCTTCCATTAGTAACATGTCATTTGATGTTTAAACTTCAGATATGGAGAGGTTGGCCCACAGTCCCTCTCCTGTTCCAGAATCTGAGATCCCTCTTTCTGTGGAGCCTGTTATGCTCACAAAGGCTCCTCGGGATCCAACTCAGGAGGAACCTCAGCCCTCCACTTCTGCTTCCCACTTCTGTATTGAGAACCCCTCCTCTGCTGGTCCCATAGAAGTCACAACTTCCTCGGCTTCTGGTAGGTTCTCTCCAGCTTCACCCTGTTCTGTCAAAATGTTCTGTTCAACAAAAACTGTTTTTACACAAACACCAGATGGTGATTGGAGAACCAGGTCCATACTCTGATCACTTGGCAATAAGAGATTGTGACTATCATCCCTGAAAATATTCTAAATTGACTCTTGAACATCACAGGCATGGAAGTGTGGGAATTGTGCTTAAATTTACAGACTCTCAGAAAGGTAGAATTTATAGTGCAGGAGATTCCTTCACACATTCACGGAGGTGTTGTGTTCGCCAACATGGACAACAGCACAGAATGTGGGAGGAATCCAGAGAAGGACCCAGCGTCTTGCCTGCAGAGCATCTGTTTCCAGCTGTAAAACACCGTTGTTGTTGTGTCTCTCTGTAACAGACAGACAGATTTAATCAATCTGAACTAGTCCTGGGCAATATATCAATCTAAAAAAATATATCAATATATTTTTTAATGAGATATGGAATTGGACCATATCGTATATCAATATATGTAGTTCAGTGTTTGATGTTCGATTTTTCTTTATGTATAAATGCTGCCTTTTCTTGAGTTTGTCAGATTTAATTATTTTGTAATGCTCCTTATTTGGATCTGTGAATTAAATTTATATATATTTTAAAATCAACAACAAACAAAACTGTCCCAGACAAATTAGAGCACTTTTCCCATGAACAGTGCTAAAACACCTGTCAACAGGTGCAGAAGTCTGATCGGACGTTACAGAAAACACTTTAGTGCAGTGATTGCCTCGAAGTGTTGCTCAATAAATATAAATAAGTAAATCAACAAGTCATGCTTGTTTGCACGTTTTATTTTTTGTTTTTAATATTTCTGTTGAACCACATTTCATTGCCATGATTTTGTCAAAATTTATATTATTTTTGTCAGTTTCAACTTATTTTACTGACAGCTGTTTTTTTCCGTCTTTAGTGGGATTGTGTCTAAACTTTCGGTCTGTGCTGTATTATTGTATATTGATACATTTGGCCTATATACAGGTACTACCTAAAAAATTTTGATATCCTGAAAAAATTCACGTATTTCCATAATTCAACTTAAAAGGTGCTATTTACATATTGTTTAGACAAATAATATGTGAATTAATATATTTCAAGCTTTTATTTTTTTGGATGTTGCTGATTAGAAGTTGCAGCTTAAGAAAACCTCTAAATCAAAAACTCAAAAAATTAGAATACTGTGAAAAGCTCCTGTATTGTAGGTTCAGTGTCACAGTCTAATCAGAGAAGTAATCCAAAACATCTGCATAAGTGCCCTGAGCCTTTAAAAAGTCTCTGTCTTGGTTTAGAGGAATTCACAATCATGGGGAAGACTGCTGATCTGACTGTTGTGCAGAAAACCATCATTGACTCCCTGCACAAGGTGGGAAAGACACAAAAAGTGATAGCAAAAGAAGCCGGATGTTCTCAGAGCTGTCTCAAAGCACATTAATGGATAGTTAAGTGGAAGGAAGAAGTGGCATTTCAAAGTGTTTTACGTAAAACATTAAAAGTGTTCCCGCGTGATGCAGGGGAAAAGGGCACGGCACAGCATTTATTTATATCTGATTTTGAAAAAGTCAGATTAGGGACTTTTAGCATTCCAGCTGATGAGTAGAAATGAAATCAACAAGTAACTTAATGAAATAAAGCAAAAAACCCAAAGTAGGTCACAAAATAACTCAAAAGTTGTAAAAGTTAAATATAGAAAGTGTATAACAGAGTAGAAATGATCATAAAATTAATTAAAAGGCACAACTCTGTGATCAAATTGCTTCAGTTGATGTGCATAAAAAACTACACTGCCCGGCCAAAAAAAAAAAAAGTCGCCAACAAAAAAAAAGGTCAAACATTTAACATTTCGTTGGACCGCCTTTAGCTTTGATTGCAGCAGCATTCGCTGTGTTTCCAGAAGCTTCTGCAATGTCACCAGATTTATTTGCATCCTGTTGCATCAATTTTTTACCAAGATCTTGATGATGATTGTAGAGTCTGACCACAGCACATCCCAAAGATTCTCAATGGGGTTCAGGTCTGGACTCTGTGGTGGCCAATCCATGTGTGAAAATGATGTCTGATGATCCCTGAACCATCTTTCACAATCTGAGCCCGATAAATTCTGGCACGGTCATCTTGGAATATGGCCGTGCCATCAGGAAAGAAACATCAATTGATGGAATAACCTGGTCATTCAGTATATTCAGGTATCAGCTGACCTCATTATCTGAGCTCATACTGTTGCTGAACCTGGACCTGAGCAACTGCAGCAACCCCAGATCATCCCACTGCCCCCACAGGCTCATACAGTAGCACTAGGCATGATGCTGCATCACTTCATCTGACTTTTCGGCCACATTTCTTCCTGGAAGACGATGGTCCACTATCCTTCCAGTTTTTCATAATGCGTTGGACTGTTCTGAACCCAGTTTTAGTAGTTTCTGCATCTCCTTAGATGTTTTCACCTCTTGATGCCAATGATTTGACCCTTCTCAGACAGACTAACATCTTTTCCAAGACCACGGATGTTTCTTTCCACATGGTTGTTTAGGAAATGAGAAGCAAGTCATTGCACCAGTTGGGGTTAAATAACTTGTTGCCAGCTGAAACATAATCGCCCATGCAGTAATTATCCAATAGGAGGCTCGTACCTATTTGCTTAGTTAAATCCAGGTGGTGACTTTTTTTGGGCCAGGCAGTGTAGTTTTGTTCTGTTTTGTTTTTTAATCTAATCATCACACCAAAAGAAATGAGATATTTGATATGACTTTTCAGTATGCGAATGAGGTTATTTTCATGAACAGGACCAGACAGAAGAGACCATTAGGACAGAGCAGAGGAAATGATGCAGGTAAATGATGGATGACTGAAAACAGCTGGAGGTGACAAAGAAGAAAGTATCACATAGATAGCACGGTTAAGTTATAGTTAAAACTTGTGTAGTTAAGTGTGAGCATCATACAGTGTAACCTGTGACTTCATTTGAGAAAAAAAAAAGAGTTCTTGGAGTTCTATTGGTGTCTTTATTTCAGCCATTTCAACATGTTCTCAACTGCCAGTAAAGAGTACTCACTTTGACTGGCAGTTCAACACAGTCAAGGAGAAGTAAGCGGCAGTGATCACAGAAAGCTTGCAGTCAGCATGATATGCTTCTTATTTGACAACTTCAGTTTCCAAAAGTAGGCAACTCTCACAACAACAGTCATTATGTGTGAATAAATTGAAGCCTAGCTGAAAATTACAACTCAAGTGAGACCAGCTCTTATTGAAAAACCAAAAGCATGCACACCTATTTTTTTTATTTTATTTTCTTGACATTTATGTTGTCTTCTACTTTTCTCTTACTGTATAACGGATACTCTGCTGTTCTGTGGCTTGTTCTGCAGTGCAGATTGAAAGTCCTGTGACATTGTGATGTGTTCAGTACTACAGTGAATCTATTGAAAGGTTAGAAAAATATTTTTTGTGTTACACTTAATACATTTACATTAACCTTTTATTGAAACGTGAATAACGTAATAGCTTTGTGTCAGTTCTTTGGTGATGTGTCTTTTATATTTTGTTGCTGGAAGCAAAGGACAAAGTAGTCTCTGCTGGCTGTCTGATCAGCTCATAGGATTGACAAAACTAATGGAAAGTAACATCTGGTGAGGCCACAGTCCTTTCTGTAACGCTTTACAAAGCCACAGCAGGTCCTCTTTCACTTATGAATATAACTAGCGAGCTATAATCTGTTAATTAGTGCCTGGAGGCAGATTTTGTCACCTTTTGTACAACGAAAGTTTAGTCTCTTTCTTGTTTTCAGTTTTTTCAGCTTATCTGAGAAGCTGATACTTGAATGTGGTATCAGAAAATCTTGGAAAGAACTGATATTATTATTTTCCCTCATTCATTTAAACACACGAATGCAAGTGTTGTAGGCCATGCTACGCTGACTAAAGCAGGGATGGTTGACAGCTGTCGCAATGAAAAATAATTGTCTAGAATTAAAAATTTCAGATAATGATTGAGTGTGTAAATATCTTTCACCCGGATAAAAACAGCTCATTGAAACTGCCAGAAATGTAAAATTTCCACTTCATTTCCCACTCCATTTGATAATGATTGTATGGATGACCATTCTGCTGTGCTCCACTTCTGGTGTGGAAATGGCAAATTTGCCATGAGAGTATACAGTGCACATGGACCATTTTCATATATTAGATTCCAATAAAAATTAATCAGTCCATAATTTTGATAATACTATCCATTCATTTTCTACACCCGCTTATTCCAGTTCAGGAGATGGTGGGGCTGGAGCCAGTCCGGGCAGCTACCAGGCCAGAGGCAGGGTACATCCTTGTGAGGTCGCCAGTCCATCACTGGAATAATTTGATTTATTTATCTGAAAAATTAATCTTCAAGTAAAATTCACAATTGTGACAGACTTTAACATAATGTCATTATTTGATAGAATATGGTTGTAATAAAATTTAATAATTTAATAACTACATCTGAAGGAATACATCATCAACAAGACCAATGAAATGCAATTATTAGCATTTTGATGTTAATTTGGTGTTGATCTGAATCAATGAAATGAAAGAATGAATGATTTTTTTTTATTATTATTAATACCAACAGAGAAATTCAATATTGTAGTAGTTTTTTTTTTCTCAGCAGTAAAAAATCCAGATCACCATCTTGATGCAGGGATTTTCTGAGGGTTTTTTATCATTGCAAGAGAGGGCAATAATGGAATCTTGGCAGCTTTGCCGAGGTCTGCACTCTCTGAATGCTCTCTTATGTTAACCAATCTGTTCTTTGCTTCCTTAACTCCATGTCTGGTGTTCATCCATCTTATCAGACCAAGCTCGAGTCGAAGCCCCCGCACCAGAAAAAGACACAGACAACTTTGAGCCAGAAAGCAAGAGGAGGAAAACTCACCAAGGTTGGATTTTTTTCTTCCTTTTTTTTTTTTTTTATCTTTGCATTTTCCCTATTCATTGTATTAAAACTTATATTAACAGAGCTAACTTTTTATCTTGCAACTGAACTTTCTTTTCACCTCTTGCCTGTCCTGGATCAAATTATACAATGTCCAAAATTTCTTTCTCAGTATGGAGATTAACATCCATTTATTGCTTTTGCAGATAAAGAATATGATTTGGGTTTGCCACATACTTCCAGCACAGAGATGGCAGGTTCAACTAAAAGAGGTCTTGGGAGTCTTTTACCAAAACCACCAGGAGAAGAGACTAAGACAGACAAGATGGAGGAAAGCCTGACATGTGTGATCTGTCAGGACCTATTGCATGACTGCATCAGGTGAGAGCTCAGACTGTGGAATAGGCAGTTCGGTGCTTGAAATCTCTTTTTGGTTGAACTTGGAATTCACATTGCATGTCTATCTAATCCAAATTGTGAGTTATTTCAATATCTAGCCTCATGTTTCTCATTAGTTTGCAGCCTTGCATGCATCCCTTCTGCGCTGCATGCTATTCAGGCTGGATGGAGCGCTCATCTCTTTGCCCCACCTGCCGCTGCCCTGTGGAGAGGATTTGTAAAAACCACATCCTAAACAATCTGGTGGAAGCCTACCTCATCCAGCACCCAGGTTTGTACACACATTGCCTGGACAGTGTATGCAATCAGAGCAACACAGATCTAATACAGCAGAGGAAAAGATGTGCTTAGATTAATTTTGTGTTCTAAATGAATTTTTTATTTAAAAAAAGTGAATATGATCCCTTTCTCTCCCGTAGAAAAATGTCGCAGTGAGGAGGAGCTGAAGAGCATGGACAGCCGAAACAAGATTACTCAGGACATGTTGCAGCCAAAAGTCGAGCGCTCGTTCTCTGACGAGGAGGGCAGTTCAGATTACCTCTTTGAGCTCTCAGATAATGACAGTGACTCCTCAGATATCAGGTAAAAGCACTGCTGGTATTAGGAAATTTAGTTTTGCTTTTCATTAGTCATTTTATCATTCTCCCCTTTTGTTATTCCAGTGTAGAGTAAAATTAATGTAAATCGTCATTCATTAACTCTACTGTACCTCATCATGTAGAGGGATCATCACGTCTAATGGCTGCAGCCAGTTTAGAATCACCACTTAACATAACATGTACTTTATGTCTTTGCAAGGTTATAATATTTTTGGATTTTTAATAAGTTTCAGTTTTTAATTAGTTTTGACTTTGTTTTTCAATTTAGTCAGTTTTGGTTAGTTTTTTGAGCAGGTTTGCTAGTTTTTATTAGTTTTTATTATTTGGAAAATTCTTAGTTTTAGTTTAGTTTGTATTAGTTTCAGTGTTAGTTTTAGTTTTTAGGGGTGTTTTTTCACCCTAAATTATACGTATTTGCCTGATGTGACTTTCAAAATCATCAGAAAGTTACTCACCGTAAAACCGGTAGAGCAAAGTAAATAGATTAAATAGAAATAGATTTCATATCAACCCAAAAGGCTTATGTATTAAACAAATTTACAAAGACTAAAACTAAGGATGTTTTTGCAATAGTTTGTTAGTTCTGTATAAGCACAATACAGTTTCAGTTATCGTTTTCTAAAAAACTGTCATTTTTATTTTTATTTCAGTTAACGAAAATAATTTTTCAATTTTAGTTTTTGTTTTTTTGTTAGTTTTAGTTAATTAGAATAACCTTGTGTCTTTGGACTGTGGGAGGAAGCCATTCTCTCTGCAGCAAATTCACTTCATTTCCAAACTCTAGCTCTTACAGAACCATTTAAATTTTTGCTTTTGCTAATTCTGCCTTTGCCATAGCAGAGCTGCAACTAATTCAGAAACTAAATTCACTTACTGAAATGCTGTTAACTGTCTCAATTTCTAGGCACAAAAACAAATTGTTGCGTAACATATTGCAGCTTTTTAAGCAAATTTGAAATGTTTGAATGTTTGGCAACTGGCATTCATTGATGGATTTATCTGTTAGCCCAGACTGCAGCAGGAAACTAGTTTGATTGATAATGTTCACATGTGCTCCCTGGCAAGTTGCTGCCTGCTGTCTTTTTAATGAAGAGCAAGAGGCTGCCGTGCATAACCCAGTAGAATTAAGTAGTTAAGTAATTGGTATTGCGTAGTTAGTGTGTCTACATGTCTGCAAGGCCTATGTGGGATAAATCTCATCATCCAGTCTGGATCTATCTGCATCTGGCTGTATGCAACGTAAATGTTTGTAGCCACTCAAAGTTGTTTTGCAGATAGATTTTGTTGAAGAGTTTGCAAGAGTATCCTCTGCAATGGACCGTAGACTGATCACATGCCATGCATTGGAAGATTTGGCACAGTTGGGCTAAAACTTACGATGAAGGGAGAAGTTGTAGACACCATGAATTCCTGTCAAAGAAAAAAAAAAAAACACTTGGGCAATACAAAATATGAAAAATGCCTAAAATAAAAATAATTGTATCAAATTTAACTTATTTTAAGATAAGATCACCTTGTAATGATTTTCTTTTGCTTTTTGTCACTAGTCAGCCTGTGGTGATGTGCAGACAGTGTCCTGGCTACAGGAGGGGTGTGAGCCAAGTGCTGTTTGCTACAAGCTCCAACTACTGGTTCCCTGGCTTACCAACTCTCCCAACTATACCTCCACCACCCAAACCAGCAAGTGAAGATAGTGCAGCAAAGCCCACAGGAGAGCTGCCGTCAACATCCTCTGATCAGCCCTCAGGTGACAATGAGGGAAGATTAGATTAAAGTTCTTTAGAGCGACTTGTACTCTGAAAATATAGTACTTCAGCATTTATGAAAACTTGCATTTAACTCCTATTAATATCGGCACATTCTGACATCAAACTTAAAAATGAAGAATTATGTTGTGTTTTGTAAGTAGTTGCTTATTTTAGCGAAGCAGCAAAGTTCTTCCAGCTTTTATTGACCTTTTTGATGCTTTTCTGAAAATCATCAGCTCCTCAGGAGTACTGCTGCCCCCCTCAGGGCTTCCACCTCATCTGTTCCTGCTGCCTTATGCCAATGCCAGACAGGAGGGCCGAACTAAACAACCAGCTTATTGCTCAACAGTGTGAGTGGTCCAAACACCTGTTCTCCCCTCTGCAGAAATGTGACGTCTGTATTGGCTGAATGTGGATGGTTAGAAGTGTAGCGTGACTACAAAGTCTGCGTGTAATAGCAGTAATACGAAAACGGTATTTGTCCGAGTCGTTTTAACTACCAAAAATAAAGTGTCACTTTGCTTTTTGTTCACAAGCGCAGCACAAACTCTATTATACTCTTAACAGGCGTGTCATGTTGTGTTGGCAGGTGCATTGTGCCAACAGCCTTTCTGTCATATGTACTGGGGCTGCCAGGGGATTGGATGTCAGGGATGTCTGGCACGATTCAGTGGTATGTATTATGTATCCATTTGAGCAAAACAGACTTGGGTGGACTTTTTTTTTTCCCAGACAGACATTAATGATTTAAAGGTCAACTTAAGTTGAAAAGGCTGATTTATTATTAATTTATTTGTCATTTTCGTGATTGTTGCTTCCCACAGTTTCTGTGCTTATCCCTAGCACTGAACAAATCCCTGGGTAAATTATTGATTAAACTAAGACCATAATTTCAAAATGTGTTATATAATTTATAAATTGACTGACTTTGTAGTTATAAGACGAAAGGGTATATGAACATTTTCTGATTTAGATTAGTTGATAGTAAATTTTAGTTACTACAGTGTCACACCAATACAATACAATAGTAATTATTTACTTTTTACAGTAGTTTATTTTTGTTACCTGTAAAATGTCTGGTGGTCAGAAATCCTTTGTTACTTTTTCAGAGCTCAATCTGACTGATAAATGCCTGGATGGGGTGCTGAACAACAATAACTATGAATCAGAGGTCCTCAAAGTGAGATACAGTTTAATTTATTCTATCTTTCCTTGATATGTTCATGTTTATATCATTCATGTCAGCATGGTTTATTTGTACAACTGCAAGATAAACTTTGATGCTAAGTCGCCTATTGAATTCTCTAAAAAGCTTAATAAACTTCACATTGCAAAAATGATTAGTGGTAACTACAACTTCACTTTTAACTTCTACATGTAAGATGCTTTCATTTAAATTCTGTGCAAAGATTTATTGCTGTGTTTTAAGTGCTTTCTGTTTTTATACTTGCCCCAGAACTACCTGTCCTCCAGGGGGAAATCATGGAAAGATCTGCTCCAGGAGACGTTGCAAGACTTACAGCAGGGAAACTACGTTCTGACAGGTGAGTTCTCACATTGAACCCTGAGGCACTTCAATCACTGAGCACTACAATGGTTTGAAGTACACAGTAGAACTCTGGTTTGTTTGGCTTTTTCTCGGTCAGATTGTCGCGTGACTGCAAACGCTATAATGTGCTTCTGCTGTGGTCTGCGAGCTTTCAAGGAGCTGGCCTACAAGTACAGGCAGAACATTCCTCCATCTGAACTGCCAGGTCAGAAAATTTTGCACAGGTCCGATGATTTCCAGGGTTTATGCAGTGACAGATGTGTGCATACAAGGATATTACAGTTCCATCTAACATTGTAATATCCTTGTAATGGAATTATTTGATGTTTTATCTTCAGTTGCTGTAACATCTCGACCCGACTGTTATTGGGGACGCAACTGTCGCACGCAGGTGAAGGCACATCATGCAATGTAAGTCTCATCGGGCACAAAATATAACAAATGTATTAGGTATCAAATAGCCACTACTAACACAGTTTATATATATATAGCCACTACTAACACAGTTTTGTGGTATCACAACAGTGAAAATGAAACTTCACGACTAATGCAGCTCTTTAGAGATTTGATTCTGCTGCAGTACAGTGGTAAATGTGGGGCATGAGCTTCCAGACTTGTCAGTATGTTTCACTTGTTTACCACCAGGAGGAGTTCTTGTGTAAACTATGTCCCACTGGTCTTCATAATTACCCCTTGATAATATGTGGAAGATGTTTCAGGTCATCTCTTCTTTCATTTTGTGCTTTTACAAAGCTAATTGGTTTTGTTTTCTCATTTCAGGAAATTCAACCACATATGCGAGCAGACACGCTTCAAGAGCTGAAGGAACAGGAAGCTTTGCCCAACTGTGTCAAATATAGACAACTGAGCATCTCATGCACTTGGAGAAACACAATCTTATTAAGTTTTCTTATGTCAATTGTAGCTAACTCTCTTATGCAATAACCTAATGCACACATTACAATCACCATTTACAATAGTGGCCAGGGGCTGTGTGGATTAACGCTATGCACATTCAGATTAAGTTTTAAATTTTTGGAAAGTTTAAAACTGGCCTAGTGATTTAGGATCTTAGAGATTCTAGTTGGTAACTCCAGCTACTAGTTCATTTAAGTTATATTTGGTGTTCAGGTTTTTACCTGGATGAACCAGGTAAACAATCACCTTTGTATAGAGCAGTTCAGTTATGTGAAAAAAAAAATCCAGGCTGTGGAAAAAATATTAGTTTTTTTTTTTTTCTTCTTCTTCTTCTTCTTAAAGCAAAAAAGGCAACTTGTTGTATCTGTGTGGATTCAGGCCCTATGTTGGTGGTGGTGAGCAGATCTTTTGCTATGTATTTTGCTAGTCATCTGAATGTAGAATCCAGGGCTTTCTGCATCATTATGCGAGTGAACACCTCTGATTGTCATTAGAGTAACAGCAAATCACAATTATCACTGAAGCAAAGATGCAATCTGCCACCAAGACTGCTTTATCAGTGCTCAACAATGTAAATGTATCACCTATGAGGGATTTTTCCTGGTTAACTAGGGCATTACTTTGTTCCCAGGCTGGGGCAAAAAGCCACGTCAAAGCCCCTCACGCACGTACGGGGGTAGATTTGTAATCCCATGAGACATTTATATAGGATTTCATGTCTGTGGGAAGGGGATCAATGTGCTGTAGAGCTGATAGAAGGCAGAGGGGAGGACTCTGTTGTATGCTTTGTGCTAGATAATTACCTCCAAGGTGACTGAACACAGAGGAGAATGGACACTGTCAGATCCTTAAAATAAGTGGTATTCTTTGAAATGCACAGTAGACCCATGTGGACTTGACAGAGGGGGGGGGGGGGGAATAAACTGCACTCTAAACAACCACTAATGGTTAAAAGTGTTTCATGGTCTAGGCCATCGAGATGATTTTGACGCGCTGCTTTGTGCAGCACACTTTCTCAACAGTTTAGAGAATCTTGCCAATAGAGATGCAACAATATGTTCTGTTGTAAGATGTCATTGTGATCCACTTACAGCTTATACCTCAGTTGATCACCATGTCAGCATAGGTTAGATTTTCTATGATTCCTCAGGTACTCAGCCACCTTTTTTTCCTCTTAAGTAGGTTATCCATGTTTGATGATGGACAGTTCTGTGTCAAAATGAAAACAGCAGTCAGTGAGTGTTGTGCTCACTGATATCTTATTTAAGACTATCATCACCCAAGTGTCACAGTCTCCATCTTGCAAACACGAAAGTGATGTGATGTACAAAGAATATCGACAAATTACCCTTTGTATTTATCATGCCTTTTTGTTTAGTCAGATAAAGAAATCCATAGTTCAGTTTTAAAGAGGCCTTAAATAATAAAATAACTGGATTTAGTCAGTGATTTTCATGAACCTTTAAAATGTTCTTTTCAGCGTCACTGTTACATGGTTTGAGAAAGTGAAAGAATGGAGGGGTAGAAAAATAATAGCATTTTTATATATTGTGTTATTTGTCACATAGATAATTATCTCCTTTTTCTTTAAAGTACTATTTTTTGACTTAGAAGAAAAATGTGTGTTTGTTGCATAAAAAATGAGGATATTTGCACGTTTGTCTAACATATTAGAAGGCTTCTTTTTAGGTCTAGGAACATCTGAGAAGACTATTCAGAGCATGTTAGGTTTAAAGACTAACATTCAATCATGTGAAGCGTCAGATATGTCTGACTGCAAAAAGAATAAAAGGATGTTCTTCATAGCTTGAGGAAATTGTCAGTTTTATATATATATATATATATACTGTATATATATATGAAAGTGCCATTTATGGTTTGCTATAGATATGTTTTAAAAAAGGAAGTTCATATTTGTTGGTTTAGAAAAAAAATGTAGTTGTGAATGAGCACTTTCTTTGCTGGAGTTCGTGTTTATTTTATTTAGGTGGTGTGGGCGGTTGTTTTTCAGAATTTTTTTCTTCTTCTGATTTACCTTTTCATTCATGCTGAGTCCACGTCAACATTCCATAGCAGCTCAGGACCTTGGCGCAAGCCCTTGTCGATCTCCCCGACGGAGTGGCTGAGTTTTAATTATTCCCAACAGGAGATCTGGGCACTCTAAGCTAACAACAGTCCCAAGCCGCTCCAATCGGGAATTAGTATTAGAGGCTTTGGAAGACTGCTTTGCATTCTCCTTGGAGTAATGTGTGGGTTTGGCGCAGGGGTTGTTATGTTGTATACTGAGGTAAATATTTACACTGCAGAAGTCTAGACCGAGCTGCTTGGGAGAACACAATCAGCAGGTTTCATTCTACCTCATCACAGCTTCCTGGAATTAAGGACGTAATGGGCATCGGTCACATTTGGATCAGTTTAACAAATGCAGCGGATGCAACTCCCAGTAAGGGGAAGGCATGGAAATATGTACTGATGCCTGTAAACTTTGTATGTATGTAATGCACTATTTTTAAATGAACGTAGATTATATTCATCTTCTAGTTGAATCACTATAGATCATCACTGGACACACGGAGAAATAAGTGTTAGACTGAGAAATATGTCTTTAATTTCTTTACCATATATGTTGCAAGCTAAATGTCTTTGTTATGCATATGTATCTAATTTGCCTGTTCAGCTGAATACATTAAAGTACTGATATAGCTGAAAACAAATCTTGCTTTGTTTTGGTTTCCCATCCTATGAAATCTTATATGGAGAAAAGAAAAACATCAACTAGATTAGTACATGAAGAAAAACATGCCACATTTTCTGTCAAATTAAGGACACAAGATGTGAACGACAGTCTTTATTAAAACTTCAAAATAATTCATTACAACTTTAAGAGCTATTTGTTAGTGCTACTGCTCTGTACTACATGATGGTGGATATTAGTACATCATATATTTTTATTAACGATTTCCCTTTTATAATCCATTATCAGCTGTATAAGTATGTTTACACTGCTGTAACATTGATATATGTATAAATATATGAATGATCTATGCTCTACACAATACTTTTGGGTAATTGGTCACTGTATAATCATTTCTTAGTCTGTGCCAGAGAGATAACCACATGAAGAACCACGTTACGGATAAGTCAGAAAATTGGCACAGGCAAAAAGGAAATGAGCATTGAAAGAGATGATGAAAAGGAAAGTGCAATGGTTGGAGTACTGTAATTCACTGAATCAGTTTTAACTATCTTATAAATCTATGTGTTTATAAATGAGCACTATTACTGTTTAAAGTTATGGAGTACTAACAAAACAAAACAAATCCATGTTTGCAATGACTTTCTTTTTTTTTTCTTTAAACAGTATGACATCAGTCAGTGCCTTGGTATAATAAGCAGCATATTACATCTTTGTCAAAGCAAAATTTTGTAAAAAAAAAAAAAAAAAGAAACAGGAATTTTCCAACAGGAATCTAAAGAATTTGTAATAATTCTGTAAAAGTTGATTTCAGTTATATAGAAGTAGTTATATTTTTTTCTTCACAGTGACACTAACAGAGTTCGGTAAATAAAGAACTGGCCCAACAAGAGTCTCTGCTCCTCACCAACTCGTCACATCTGGTTTGTCACAGTGCACAACCCTCTTGACAGACTGATAGACGGCTGGTTGTCATTTACTGTGTTTGACTCAGTAAATGTGCTCGCAGGGTGTGAACCAACCCCTCCCGACACCTGGCTTCCCCATGGCCTCCACTCTGGTCTGGCCCTCTTGGGGCTGATGCTCCCTAAAGGAGGCTTCTTACCCTCATATGTCCCCCTAACCAATCCATTCTGCACAGCTGGGGCAGAAGTCTGGTCCAGGTGTTCAGCTGAGACCAGAGGTTGGCGGTCCTCCTCCTCAGATATGGCAAACACTGGCACGCTGATGTGATCGCCCTCACCTGGGAAATCACGCCTCTTTGCAGCCTGACCACCCTCGATCTGGCACTGAGTGGATGAGGAGGAGCCAGAGGTGGATTCTGGAGGGGAGGCCGGGGGAACACTGGTCCCCTTCGATGGGTCTTTCGTCTCAGAGAAAAGGCCAAAACAAGGCCCTGTGAAGCGTGAGCGCCGCAGGTTGCTGGTGGAGTTGAGACGCCGCTGCCTTTGTGCTGGCTGTGTCAGAGGGTAGGACGCATTGCTGATGGATGAATCAGAGATGGCACTGGTGTCTGCGTTGGCCTCCAGGTGAACATCAGAGAAGACCTTCCTGTCGTCGCCCCCTCTACAGTCAGCCACTAAACTGGCTGGAGCCTAAAATGAGACATGACATTGTTTTCTAAATAAATGTCTCACAATACACATTACATAATCTATCTGTTAGCTATGCTTGATATTGGCTTTTTTACCAATATCCAATATTGTCAAACCCTTAATTTTCGATATCCAATATCAACCAATACCGATATATTCAGACAACTGTGAGGCTGTATCTGTCATATTTTGAGAAATACAACTATATTCTGCTCTGAGAGTAAAGATCCCAAAACAGCCTTAACTCAGCCAGAGGAGTTCATTTTGGACATCTGGCTGCCATATATCAGATACTGGCAGGTATTGGCCAACATGTGGCTAATTATATGTATCTGACAACATGGTAACTTTACCAACAACTTAAAACCAACTTCAGGGCAAGCTGTATATTGATTAGATTTAGTAAAAAAAAAAAAAAAATATATATATATATATATATATATATATATATATATATATATATATTTATATATATCTACAAATAATATCGGTAGGACAATAAGGGACATCGCTACTATCTATCTATCTATCTATCTATCTATCTATCTATCTATCTAAACTTTATTAGAATAGAAAAAGAAAAGATTAAATTAACTAACCAATGAAAACATTACATTTTGTTCACACTGGACATTAAACCATACCACACTGGGACAAATCTCTCTTCAACAACCTGAGTATAAAACACTGCAAAGGCTCAAGTACTAACGCTGTCCACCAGCTTGGTGAAGGGACTGGTGGAGTTCCAGCTGCACCACTTCTTGTGAAGCTGCGGCAGTGGGGGGAGGAAGTCCTGGAAGGTGCGTACGCTCCATGCTCGGGGTCTGGCGCAGGAACTACTGCTGTCTTTGAGAGATCTGGTCCCAGCAGGTGAGGCCATGGGGTCCACTGAGGGCCAGTCACAAGCAGGGCCAGTGTCACTGTGTCGCAGAAACCTCTCCCGCTGCTGACACACAGGAGTTATGGAAAATAAAATGAGTTACCAGGCAGCAAGATGTGTGGCTCGTAGTAATCATGCCTTTAGTGCTTGTAATCTCCACCTGCTGGGCTTATTCATGGTTACCGAGCAAGGAACTCTTAAAAAATCCTGCAAGAAAAAAGGTTAAAAGGCAAAAATGGCCCAAAGAAGACAAACAAACAAATTAACAAAGAATAAAGATGGCCACACAACATAAATAGCCCACGTATCTGAGGTGCCATTATCCTCAAGCACTCAACTGCAGCTACAATAGTCAATGACCTGCACTGAGCAGGAGGCTTGTTACCGAATCACTGAGCAATGACTGAAAAACAACACAAACTGCAAGAAAGCACCACTTCATATTATTGGATATGTTGAAAAACAAGATCAAATAAATAGATGGATACGATAATCTGACTTTTATACTAGCTGTAAAAGTCACATCTGTAATCCAAGTACTGAGAAGCCAAATAACTGCACAATAAATGAAAGATAAATATTCCTTATAAACTTCCAGTTCTGTCAGATTCAGTCAGCAGTCAAATAGCTTCACTGCTTGCAACGATAAAATCCTTGGGTTAGGGATATTAGGAGCCGACAGGTTGGCAATGTGTTGGTTGCACCTGCTACATTGCAGCATCACACCTGAATGCCTCCCAGCAGATTTTGTTGTGTACAATATTAATGGATTAACAAGAAGGAAGTGTGCTGATTAGCTTAGCCCGCTCAGTCACACAGCCAGCCAGCTGAGCGTGTGGCTCTCGTACAAATCTCATCATTATTTATTAAGTATATTAAAGCTGTCAAGAGAACAGCAGGCGCTTTTGGAAAGATTTCAGTCACATTTGCTGTGTGTGAGCATACACTCCTACTATCGTTAAGAGTATATTAGAGGTCATTTCTGCTTGGACACTCAGGTGTCCCATGTGATAGGAGTACACAGCTCACCTTATCATTTCTGATCAGTCAGGCACTGCTGATCAGCAGAGGGGAAAGGTTTTAGGAGTTGCACTCATCGGAGAGATAATCCTTCCCACAGAGTCGCTAGTAGCTAGCTTTGTCTAGACAAGACTTAGCTAGGGATTTAATTAAAATGTTCTTTTGCAAAGTAAAGCTGCCACAAACACAATGGCAACTTTTTAAATTTGACACATGGGGCAAGAAATCAGCTATGCGAATTGCAAAGTGTGATGGAGTTGGAGACACTTCAAGGGTGCCTGGAAAAGCTCAGAACACATTACTTCCCGGCAAAAGAGAACCAGCAGCTTTCAGGCAATGAGGAAAGCGAAGGACCTCTCTGATTCAGACTTCTCACCTTGATCTTACCACCCTGCCTACAGCAAGAGAGGTCTCAATCTTTAATTGCTGTGCTTTTACTAAACTGAGACTCTTCTTCAAGCAAAAGTGGGTTTATGCATGTTTGCGTGTTATCCTGCTAGAATAAAAGTTAACCCGACGCCGACAATCAGAGGAAGAACTCTGCATTTCTTCAGTAACTTCTCTCTAGTAGCCCATGCAACACTTCCCAAACATTGTTTACATGGACGTCTGAATTGAGGACACACACAGGCAGACCACACACTGTGTGCCAAAGCGTGCATGACACACACCAACACACACACACACACAATTTGAGCTGGGAATCTGGCTCTGTAGATAATACTCCATTAGCCTGGGCTGCAGAAACGCTTGCCAGTCCTTCAAAAAGCTGCCAGAGTTGTTTTATGCCAACTCTTATTCCAAGAGAGTACAAAAGAGAGCAGAGGGAAGGGGAAAAAAAGTCTGCTTCATCAAATGTCCTCCCATTTTTTAATTATCCCCATTTCTCAATTATGTCCTCATCATTTTTATCATTTCAGATTGTACCTTGCGTATGCCAGTATAATAGCATCAGTCTTATTCCGAACAGTGGGTCATTTCAAAGCAGTGAATGCCCCGCCACCTCTGATGTTCATTTGTTCCAGGATCATTTCCACAAAGTGAGAAGAACCATGCTATTGAGTGTGTGCCTTTGAGATTAAATAAACAATTTCACTCTTCACTGGATGGGTACCATTAGACAAAACCAAACAAAACCTCAGTACTTTAGGTGAAGTTGGGTATCCATAGCTGGTAATCATCTAACACACCCATGTCTAGCACCACTTTCAGATTAACTTGCAGGTGGGACTGCTACATTACCACCTTTTCTTGTAAGTGTACAAGACATCCAGGAAATCCCAGCCTTTATTCAAGTTCATTAGAAAGCTGTATTGGCATGACTGGTTCTTACTGTGTGAGGGGAGAAGGGTAGCCCACTTGGGCTAGCAGCTGATGATACAATGAAAACCTCATCCGCGCCGAGGTCAAGTTCAGTCAGACCACCGCAGGAAAGATCCACCTCTGCGTTGTGGGAAACGTCACCACCAGCACTGACTACAGACAGAAAAATTTAGACAGAAAAAAATGTTAAAAAATAAGCTTTTTTTCAAACGAGTTTCCTCTGTGATTCACCAGGTCTGTTAAAAGATGGATTTGTAAATAACAGTCAGTAGTGAAGCTGCATTTTATTCATTCATATATATGATTGATCACTGAGAATGATTTGATTGTGAATTAGTGTGAGCTGATGTAAACTCTGTCTGGGCCACACGGGGAATCGGACTTTACTCGCCTGTTGTTTAAAACTACTCCCGGGCTGCTTTGCTTTGTGGGTTAAATGCCACAACCCACAAATCCCTCAGCCCGGGTTCAGTCCTACTCCGACAGCAGAAGTCTTTCAATTGTTCCTGGATCAAGCCTGTGTGCTTCTCTGAGACAAATGCAATTATCCTTTCCATTGAAAACTCCACAGACTTACCCCACAGAGGGTGTCTCATCATTTCTTTTAACTAAACATACAACCACAAGCAGTTTCTAAAAGCTTGGTAGGATTTCTATTTCCACTGGCAGCAGAAATGTTTTGCTTAAGTTAAAAAAGGGGAAATAAAAGAAGTGGAGGTAACTATGAAGATTGAAAATTTAGATCTGACATAGAACATCAAACCCATCAGTAGCATAACTGACAAACAACTTCTTACATAGTTACTGATACGTTTCTCAAACCTCAAGTCTTCCCTTTAAAACCAGCACACAAAATTTCTAGTTCACAGCTTTGCCAAGAAATTATTTGATAGAGGTTTACATTCCTGACCTCATTATTATCATTCCTGACATTATTTGTGAAACGTCTGAACACACGGCGCTGCTAAGTTTAAATGAAAGAACTCCACACTAATGTGTTTTACACTGACTATGAACTTGATGCAATTTTTCTAAATGTACTACTTTCATACGGTATAATCTTAGAAACACAAAACAAGCAGAATGTAGAGCAATCGGCCATTAATCAAACGTATGAACAGAGGGAATACATGGGTGCCTGTGCAGGTGTGTGTTTCCTTCCAACCTGTGTGCGGTGGGCTGTCGTCATTCTTGTCCTGCTCTGTGGTCGTCTCCAGGCTGGCTTGATTTTCAGCCATCAGCTGCAGCTCACTGACCTCAGCACCAGTGTTCTGCACTCCTTGTGGCACCTACAACACAAGGCCATTCAGTTTTTCTGCAGAAAATCATTGTGGTTCCAGGAGTGCAAAAATGTTCAGTGTTAAAGCCTTAAAGCCAGCTGTTGGAATGTTTTCCAGTACTCAGAGCCACGACGCAGCAAAAACACACGATTAAAGGCCTAGATGTTGGGGTAGTGGCAGCTACCAAATCGGATGGGAATGCTTAAAGGATCTGCGAGGCTTGTGGAGGCATCAAGTTCTGAGAATAAATATCTTGCATGTTAGATATTTTGGAAACGTAAACAGGAAAAGAGTTGAATTGGGAGCTACAGTCAGTAAGAGTGAAGAAAAGATCGCATGAGGAGGAACAGAACAAAAACATAATGTAGGAGAACATCATTAAGAAGGAAAAAAGAGCAATCTGATTGGACTCACTGAAGAATATGGATGACCTTGAGTGAAACAGATGAAATCACCTGGATGTGCTTGTACCACACTGTTGCTTTCGCAGTAACACGTCTCATTGCAGGGGGTTAGCTTGATAAAAATCAGTAAAAGCGTGACTCCATGCAGCCAATCAGTCGCGTAGTGTGAACATTCATGGACTTTAAAACCAGAGATCACAAGAAAACACGATAATTTGGCGACACTGTAAATTGTATTGTTTGAATCTGGCTTTAGATATGACTGATAGGGATAATGAGGCTTGAAAGTGGGCTTTGAAAATGTTAATAAATAGCCTTTGTTGCAAATCTGTGACCTGGTCTGAACCTGAGGTGGTACAGCTCTGTGGGGAGTGGGGGCCACAGTGGTATGGAAGTGAACAGCATTGGCCTCAGTGACAAAGAATTTTCAAAGAAATGTTCAGTGAGCCAAGACGAAGCTTTTTTTTTCCTTTTTTTTTTTTTTTTTTTAAAGAATGCTTGACAAATAAAGCAACAGAGACAAGCAGGCAGGTAGGAGCAGAGGAGAAACAAACAAGGAGGAGCTCAAGATTTTTTTTTTCTGGATATATTCAAAACAAGCAAACATTTGATCCTTTGACATTATGTATGAAGATAAAGACCAATAAGCATATAAGTAAAGAATCATTCATCTAAAGCAGTGATTTTTAAACTGGGGATTGGGACCCTCATGTGGGTCCCATGATAATTTTTAAGGGGGTCACCAGATCATTGTGGGGAAAAAAAAATAGAGCCTACATTTTGTGGCAAGGTACGCAGCAGAGGGCCCAGGCGGGATTTGATCCCCAGACTCCCAGGTGGAAGTCCTGCGCACTGACCATTCAGCCAAAGGGACATCCCTGTGGTCCAGTAGCCAGGGCACATGATCAGTTGGAGGCATGGTGACAGGACCATCAACTGCCACATTTTATTAAATAAATTTGGGTTTTGGGAGCTATCAATATTAACACATTATTACAAAGAGATGGATATGTGAAATTGACAGATTTCTTTCTTAATCACTGCAAAAATAACAAAGTCATTACCAATACCATGTTAAAGGTGCCATGACATCAAATGTCACTTTTCGGGGTTTTGGGTGTATAATATGATCTGTTGTATGATGAGGCCATGCGAATGTCCAGAGTGAGTATCAAAGTACCTGTTTATGGTCTGTCAGCTTTGTTTCTTTGTTCAAAAATGGTTGAATCAGACAGCAGCTTATCATTCTACGTAGTTCTATAATTCTACATCAGTGGTGTCCAAAGTTGGTCCTCAAGGGCTGCTGTCCTGCCGGTTTTCCATGCCTCCTGGCACCAGCACAGCTGACTCAAATTAAATTAATCTAAAAGGCTATAAATCTCTGCACACTTACTCATTAATTAGAGTCAGGTATGTGATGGAGCAGGGAGACATGGAAAACCAGCAGGATTGTGGCCCTCAAGGACTGGAGCTGGACACCCCCGTTCTACGTAATTCATTTGCTCCAATTAGAGCACACTTTCAAGCAAACAGCATTCCCAACCTTCTCGCTCCTAACGGTCTATGCACCCTTCGCTTCGCCCCCCGCTCTCTCCCTCCCTCCCTCAGCTGATTCAACTGCGTGAGTGGAGCTGAGTAACTGCTGAGCAGTCAGGTCTGGGTCTTCAAACAAATGGATTTGAAAGAAAACTTCTGCAGCAACACAGAGGGAGGCGACCACAACCTTTTTATTATCTTTAAGTTTATTTAGTTTCTAGATGCTGTCTTGTCTGATAAACATAGTTCACTATCCGAACTGCCCATGATGCTTACAGTTAGCCTTTAGCAAACTCCAACCGCTAGGACAGCTTGACCTAGTTTCTCTAAATAAGGTTATAGCCAAATAAGATGTAGCCAATCAAAATGAAGTAAATTTGGTCTCCGGGTAAAGCTGCATATCATTACCGCACCCAACTGTGTTACTGAGGAAGGGAGGTCTAGCGTGCCAAAACAACTCCCCCGCTGTAAAAAGTGAAGTTCTTTTCTTTGAAGAAATAACATATGCAGCAATGTCAACTACATGAACTAATTTTTTAGTGCTACGTCATCACTTCTTTAAAAAAAATCAAATTTGAAATTATGTCAGTGGGAGAAGCTGATTTTGGGCATGCAGGTGCCTTGTCACAGCAGAGAACCAAATCCACCAGCAAATATTTGTAGAATTTTTATCATTAAAGCCGCTTTCAGACTTGCATTGTGGAACATGAGCAGTAAAGTCAATCCGCTCTTTAAACGGACTCGTCTTTTTAAACATGCAGCTTCCTTGCGGACTTATCGCATCCTGGGCGCTTTCACACATCAGGAAATGTTACGGCAAAGTCAGCACAGCCACACTCTCCCTTTAACTCTGTCCACAATTTTTGCTTGTGCGTTCAGCCAAAACGACGTGCTCCAACATTTCCGCTCTTGTGACATGGGGTCCAGCCGGTACATGTCCGCTTCATCTATGAGGTAAAAGACCAGTACGCATGTCTGAATGCAAGCAAGTCTGAAAGGGGGCTTAAGTGTCCAGAAACAAAGTTTTTACAGGTGCTATTCTAAATATCCAAATTCGGCCCCATTTTGGTGAGAAAAGCTGAATTTTCACAGATGTTAATAAAATCCACTTAACTCCTCTTATTTATGAAGATTCGGACAGTTTCCAAGCCTCACATTAAGAGGATGGCCACAGGATGACCCATTAGATATATCACACAACTAAACCACTAAGACAGGGGGTGGGGTTAGGATCACAAAACACTTAAATATGCTATTTTGGAAGTCGTGCCTCAAATAGTTTGAAAAACCACTGATCTAAAGCGATCAGATATTTTTAAATCCTTTGCCAAATCCATCTGCATCCACAGCTTTTTTTCCCCACCTCTGCAGTAGAAAAGAACATCACACACTTTAAGGTCAAAGGTTGATATAAAACAATCTTGAGCCCCTGATTCCAAGTTTAAAATCAAAATATAAAAATGAATACAAATGTCTATCATTTTTTCCAGCATATCACCTTTCATGCTGGCCACCATTTTTAAAAAGATCATATATCTGCAAATGCATTTATCTAAAAAAGGAAAAACGACCAATATTGTACTTCTCTTTTCACTTGACTCATGTAATCTCGGTACCTCAGAGTTGCTGGATGTGCTGGAGCCGGCTCTTTTGGGACACAGTTTGGGTCTGGAAAACATGAGGTACCAAATCAGTCCTTAATTACAGACAGATCTGAGAAAGAAGAAAAAAAAACCTTTATGAATCTCCTCAGACTGTCCCCACTCTTGGCAGTGTTCCTCTCAAGAGTGAAAACCACTCTGGTGTTTACAGATTGACCACAAAAAATGCAAAAATTGATGCTACCCCATCTGGCTGTGCTGAAATGGGAACTCTCTCCCACCGTAACCACCTCCATCAATATACATCATAATAGCTCCCACATATCTGTGGTCATTTTCGCAGTACAGTGAGGTTCTGTTGTGGTGCTAGATGATGAGGAAAGATGCACCACAATCTTGATTCACAAAAAAAAAAAAAAAATCTTGATTCTTGGAACAGTTCTCATATTGGTTGTTTTTGAGCTATGATTTCAATCCATTGCTATTTTTCGGCTTTAATACAGACTTTTTCAAATCTGATATTCACTTCAAATACAGGATTGCAAATTCTGACCAGTCAATTTGACATAAATATGGCAATGGATTCCCTTTCCAAATGCAGATACAGTTACTCCACACACAATAATGTGGCTATTCTCATTAGATTCTATAACAACCGAATGGATTTAAGCCACTTACCTGTTGATTATAGTATTTTCTGGGATGCTTGTTTAATATCATTATATCCTCTATTATTTTCCGCCCCGTTCTTATGTTTATTTGAACTGGTGAAGCATGTAAAAATACTTGAGTATGTGCCCTCTCATTAAAAATAACTCTTACAGCTGAATGAGTTTATTACCTGCTACCAGTCAACTGAGGGCAACCCCTGCTGTGACTCTCATCCACCTCTGGCTGTTTTCTGACCAGAGGAGACCTTTGGATTTAAACTCAGTGCTGGTTAAAACTTGCATGATCTTGCCCAGCTTGCCAGGCTAATTGCCAATGGTTTCTGTGAACTCATTTAAATTAATAGGGAACAACTGAATAAAAGAAAAAAAAAATGCTACCGAGGTTGCTCATCAGTTTGATGTTTCATGGTAATGCATTTCCTGGCTTCTGCATGACGCGTGTTGTTGTTCTTGCTAATTACGCTTTCATTTTATTGAGCATACGTTTCTAATTTCCCCATCCTTAATAGCGAGAACCTGCAGAGTTATTGTGCCTGACGGATGGGTTGGAGACACCAGGCTGCATTTGAAATTAACACAGATCATATGAAACAGTTTCTTACAGGAAGCTGAAATAAGCACAAACCAAAACCTCACCGAATTTCATTAGGAGAAAAGAGCTTGTCAGGACAGATAGTATTACAAACTTAACCGCCGAGTTCATGTTCATTGTCTCAAGGGATGGAAAAGGGAACAGCCTATGAATTACACCTTTTGATTGCCTGACAATGCTATCACTACCAAATTTGCGCTGAGTGCTACTTCTCCTTGTAGTCCCTTATTTCCTCATTTCCCCGCCCATTACTTTCATGCTGCCTTTATGTTTTTGTGAGCTGGAATTGAAGCCAGGTGCTGTACCTTGAATGCCCCTCAGTCTGTGGTGAGAATACTCCACATCAAGGAAGCCGCACAGTTGCAGCCAAACCCACCTAATCACCAAGGGTCACCACATCAGGGACTGAGGCTTCCAGCTGAGTCAACATGAGAGAGCTGCGACTAAGAAGGTGCGAGTCTGTATATCTGTGTATGTGTAGTTCCTGTTTAACCAATGCATTTCCAGTCATGAGATTGGCTGAAGATAAGACTTGTGAAATTTCTCTGGGGAATATTCCCTGAAAACTGAATTGGATTTAGCTTAACTTTTAAAATGGAGCCAAAAACAGAACTTTTTTTCTTTTTCTTTTTTTTTCTTTTTGAGGTTTGCTTCCAGCTGAACCCTAACATCAACATGTTAACATATTCCCCTGTGACAATACAAACACACTTATGGTTTACTTGTAAACGTTACCATGTGCATCTAAGTTTAGAGAATGTTTCTGTGCTAACAGATGCTAGTACAGTTCCTTATGGTGGAAATGTAATTGCTTTTACATGTATTTTAGTTAAAAACCAAAACACTAGACACAGTACAAATTTACCCAATGAAAGAAGGAGATGTAGAATAATTTACATTGTAAATCACAAAAATGTTATACTTGTATTAAGAATGCCATCTAGTTTTTCTTGACTTTACAGATCTTTTCCCATGTAGCTGCACAACCTCCTCTAGAACGAATGGTGCGTTCCAGTTGTCTCGGGATTCCGAGCAGACGCAAGTTGGTGACGTCAATACCAGGTATTTTGCATACCAGTTGCACAAACTCAGGAAAAAATACGCATCTCCAAAACAGTCTATTTGTGAGCTAGAAGTTCTTGCCTAGAACAGCTAGAAAATTTCTAGCTAGAAAAATAATACAGACATTAAACAATGTTACCATGACAACTACAGCCAATTTCAGTGTGTGTAAAGAATACATATTCACGCTGTGTTTTAAAGAAAAAAAGACCGCTGTGAGACCGCAACATTCAGTAACAATAACTCTGTGCTGTTTACACTTGAAACTTATGAAAAGAAAATATCTTACAGTATATAGATGTTTAATAAACACAACAATGGTACTGGACGCAGCCATCTTTAAATCTACCATCTCAGGGTCCTCTGCAAATTACGAGCTCGCATCTCAGAGAAACGAGTTCATGATGTCACTTCCTTGGAAAATCACCTCGGAAAAATGAGTTCTGAGACATCTGGAATGCACTACAATCGCTCTCCTATTAACTCCCATTAATAAAGGCTAATCTCTTTCATTGTAATCATAAAGGTACAGTGTGTACTAACTGTGACTGACAATTCAAAACTGTGTTTGAATTGATGTGTAATTGCTGCACTAGAATAACTGTTGTGTTTATTTTCTTAGAATGAACCATTTATATTTACTTACTAGGGGGGTGCACATACATGGACGCTGCCATATTTGTTCCACCATTGTTACTATGGTGTCCCTGAATGGACAACACAATGTGTGTGACAACTGTCTGAACTTTAAAACTGCTGTACCAGCTTTATTTAATGGGAGTTAGAGACTGAGATAAGTTATGCTTTAAAGGTTGAATATGGAACATTTTTATTAAAAGCTATATATTTTTAAAAAATGATAATACCTCCACAAGTCGTTTGGAGGGTTGCAGAATGAAAGTACAACGTTTCCCAAAAAAATTATATGTAGCCTGAAAATAAATATAAAATAAATTTTAAGGGGTTTGACAGTAGCATTATGTTTACATCTACAAGCCAATACATGCCGCCATTGCGGGTTGCTAAATACGATCTCTGTGTGGCAACAGTATGCTGGCACAGTTAGGGTGGCACAGGGGGAAACCGTGGAGTCGGCAAGTCAAGCAGCTGCTTTAGAGCCCTGGAGATATTTGCCCCGTTTCCACCAGCGGGTCTGGGTCGGGTCGGGCCGGATCGGTCCACGTTTTTTTGCGTCTCCACAGATAAAAACTGGGACGGGTACCCTTATATCCGACCCGACCCGGCCTACTTTTTTGGCACCCTTCGGTAGGGGTACTGATCTAACCGATCCGGACCAAAGAGGTGGAGCTAATACACAGCAATCAGCTGATTCATTGAAAAATCCGCCACTTTCCGCGTGACCCAGCGTAAAAACAAAGCCGGGGTGACTCCTTTCTGTTTCTGTCACGAGTGGCGCCGGTGTTTTGGTTAAACGGCGTTACACGGCGATGATGTCACACAATCACGTAGCAGCGCTGTCCAGCTAATTCTCCGCCTCCAGAATAAGGGTACAGGTTGCTGTGGGGACACAGCGTGAAATCAACACATCCGTACCCAAACCCACCCGATCCGGCCTGGCCCGGCCCGACCTGACCCAGACCCGCGGGTGGAAATGGGGCTATTGTTATCCGTTTCAGAAGAGGACTGACCTGAAAAGAGCAAAAACTGGAGTAAAGTTAGGTGAGGACTACACTAGATAGACCCACATAAATGTTTTTCACGGCATCAAAACACAGAAATGGCAACTTTATTCCTAGATCGGTAAGCTAACTTGTTTGCTAACATGGCTAGCGTTAGCTGTTAGTGATAAACGCCTCTGCATTACTTGTTGTACATGGTGTAGGCTGGTCACTGACATAGCGACCAGCGAGCCTGGCAACCAAGCGGCTGGAGTTGTTTTTCTGCTGTTGCAACTACAACCTAGACACACGTGATGTTGCTGTTCTGTCCGTATTCCATATTCAACCTTTAAAAGGTACAGTACGTAAGAATTAGGGATGGGCATTAGCGATCATCTTTTCGATCGATTGTCGGGAGAATTAACGATCAATTATCGATTAATCATTAAGAAATGCATGCTAAAAAATGATTTCACATACCACAGGCAGACTGTTTTTTTTTTTCTCAAATACGTATTTATTTCAACTCCCCACTGCTCTACAGCCTCAATCATCATCTCTGCGAGCAGGTCGGCAGTGGTGGCACGTGATGGTGAGGTAGCTCTCTATTATTATGGCAATGCTAGCCGCTGTTGCCAACTTGTTTAGCGGCTCCTGCTCTCTCTTCTCCTGTTTCAATGAGCCTATAATGATGCGCTGTGAAGGAAGCCGATAGACTGGTTCCGGTAAATTCATCAAATCTGGGAAGCCTTTTCCATCGACGACACTTCAGTGAAATGATTTCCGTGGATATGTTGCCCAGATTCCCTCCGTAATTTTGTCTGCCCGCTTTGCATCACAGTTTCTCCGGTTTCAGACCGAGGGAATGGTGGGTTGAAAGGAGGGATTCGTCACATTTAAGCTCAGTCGGATGAGCGATTTTATATGGCACGTCATGGGAGTTGTTGTCGAGTGTCACAGTATTTACAATATGAGGAGTCATTTTCCAACGCAAAATGGTCCACTTCAATGCGGTGAAGTTGGTTTCAAGTTGGATATTGGCTTTTCGTGATCTGCGGAGTCTGCAGCATCTTGTTCAAGTCTGATATTTAACTTAAAACCAACTTCACCGTGGTCCAGACTTCACCGTGCTCGCTTCATGTTGATTTAGACAAGTCTACTTTCAGCTGCTTTGACGGGAAGACAGCAGCTCGCAGGCGGCTTTCTCTGCTGTCTTTAGGCTACATCGCCCCCCCGCTGGTAGGATGTTTCATTACCGCCACATAGTGACATTTATTACAGAGCTCCAAGACGTACAAAACATGAATGAACTCTGTTTTATTAAACCGTTGGATGATCGAAAAAAAATTACGTGATCGAAAAAATTCTTAATGATCAATTATCGATCATCAATTAATTGTGCCCATCCTTAGTAAGACTTACTGACATCTAGTGGTAAAGATGGGTGTCTCAAAAGAAAAGATGTTCACTTTCAAATTACTTCATATTCCAAGCGCTGTTGTGGATGTACAGTGGCCGTTAGTAGCCAAATTCTCCCAGACATAAAGATGTTCATCTGTGAGTGGACCCAGTGGTCTCAGGTGTAGCTATGACTGTACAATGAGTAACTACTTTTTATGAATTTTAAAAGGCATTTCTTATCCCAGTCTCTAATTCCCATTAAACAAAGGTGGTACAGCAGTTTTAAAGTTCAGAGGGTTCTCACTTCACACACATTATTTTGTCCATTCAGGGACACCGTAGTAAAAATGGTGGAACAAATATGGCAGCCTCCATATGTGAACCCCCCAACAAGTAGATATAAATGACTTATTCTAATAAAATAAACATTTATTCTAGTGCAGTGATTACACATCAATAGAAACACTTTTTTTTATTATTATATATCACATTTTTCTGCCATTGACCTTTGATTTTTTTTTTTTTACACACTGTACCTTTAAATGACACTCAAGACAGTTTTTTGATGCTTGATCAAAATGACTTGGAAAAGATGGTTTGTATTACTTTGCTTACATGATCATCATCTGTGAAGGGTTTCTGACACTTCACTTAGACAAGTACGCGCACTTTACTTTTGTCCCTGAAACACAGCATTGTGTTTCCCCCAGGGTTTCTTTTCATGACTAAATAGGAACTGATTTTAGAATTCACTTTCTGCCATCAAAAACCAACTGTATCACATTCAGTTGCTCCTGATTTACATTTGTTTTACCTGAATATGATGCAGAGGACACCAGTGAGAATCATGGTGAAGAAGGCAGCTCCGCTCACAGCAGCTAGAAGAGAGTCCGCCTTGTTCCCTGTAGGAGATGTGACACGTCGGTCCCCCCCTGGCTCGGTCAAATTGTGGTAATGGAAGAGAAGAGCAAAACCGCGTCCCCAGTGGGTGGTAGTGATGAGCTCCATGATGACTTCCACCATCTCTTGGCTGGAGCCAAAAACCAGCTGGCTGCTGGGAGGCCGGTTGGACCCACAGAATCGAGAGGAAAAGGTGATGAGGTCTGAGATGTAGAGGACATCGTGTGGACAAGCATCAAGCACAGATTGCTGGGTTTCTGGGCTCACAGCTGGAGTCTCGGTGGAGTGCTGTGAGGACAGGGTGGTTTCTTCCACAGCTGTGCTCGGGTTAAAAGTGGGATTGAGGTCTCCCCTCAGGTGGGACGAAGAGGCAGAGTTGATGGCTTTATCCCCTGGAGGCACATCCTCAGGTAGCAGGAGGAGAGAGGAAGGAGGTGGCAAAGAAAGACTAGAAGCAGAATCTGCAGATCTTTTGGCAGAATTCGAGACTTTGGCAATCTCCATCTTTGTGGACTGTTCCTGGACCACCACTTGCTTGACCTCACCATCATGGGGCGACTGCTGAATCTTTGAAACATCCTCCGCTTCCTGAAGTACCGGCTCTTTAGCCATGGATGAGGTTTCATCAGCCGCTAAGCTGCCAGGGCTGAAAGTCACATCTTCTTCCTCAAGACTAGAGATAGCCGAATACTGAGCTGCAGAGTCATGGCTTTCAAACACATCAAAGTCAAATATCTCCAGAACAAGCTGATAATCAATTGGCACAACAAACTGCCAAACGCAGTGTGTCCCAGAGGAGTAGTTGTACGGGAAACCAGGCGACAGGATGAGGCCTTGGACATCCATCACATCCACCTTGGCACCACAGTCAAAGTACACCTGCAATGGGAATCATATTAATTTAATTGCAACAATGAGCTAAATTCACTTTCAGGTAAAACTGAAATTTCAGATTATCGCTTTTATTTCTACTCAGACAGCTGACAACTGCTCACTGTCACGGTGAGGGCTCATGATTCACTTCTGTGCCATCACTGCTCACTCATGTTCTCCATCATCTTTACAAGTGTTGACCATCATTATCTCTCATCCTCAATCTTTCTATGAGTCATGCATTCAAATAAAGACCACTGAGTGATTACATTTTCAACATCAAAGGCAGCTAAGACAAATATTACAACCATTTCAATGCTGATCTATTTAAGTCTGCTCTTCTGCTTTTATATCAAAGCCTGTGTTTTTGTGTTCGGCTGACCTTGGTAACCGGGAGCGTGGGGAAGGAGTGGGGTATTTCTTCAAACATGCAGGCTGTAATTCTTCCCAGGTGTACAGAAATGTAAGGGGGGACCTAAGCAGAGGCAGATGTGTGGTTGGACCACTGAGCTGAGGACCAGACCTTTGTAGGGGGGCAGCGTGTTTATGAGCTTTCCTGTTCGCCTCACTTCTGGACTGTGGGAATGGGCCAGACAGACAGACCCCCTTCACCAGACAGGTAACAAACCAACACCCTCGGGCGACACTTGTGCTTTGGACCAAAAAAAAAAAAAAAAACATAGGAAACTACTCTGTGATTGCAGAGTAGCTTCTCTTGTGAAATGCTACGTCAATAAAATGTTCCCCGCGAGTCATTCTGCTTTTTTTTTTCCAAAGCCAGATTAGTGCACTGGTGGTCTTTCAGAAAATAATCTAGCAATTTTATGAAAAAAAAAATCAAATCAGGATGGGGTTTTTTTGTGATCCTGATTTTCCTGATCCTGATCCTCTCTGATTTATAAAAAAAAAAAAATTTTTTTTTCTTTTAAATCGATGTTTTGGTTCAAACACGATTTTTTTGTCTAACTTAAATGCTCCATTTTAACTTATGTTTATAAGTTGGGTGTGAAGAAAGTTACAGTTTTTCTCCAGCAGAGGGCAAAATGTTTTTCTTCAACTGTCTAATAACATGATTTATTATACGGCTAGAATGCAGTAGAATGCTCGGTTGACTTGAATGGGTTTTCCCAACGTTCCAGCGGTTATTATTTTCGTCTAATGACTGCTGAAACAATATAATAACTGCTGTCAAGGGCAACAGATCTTTTTTCTTTTATAAAAAAAATCTGTGATCTTACGGTTAACCTAATATTACTCCGCATTTCAATTAGTCCAATCACTTATCTCAGTCAAGATCTCAACGTAAAAAACCACAACAAAAACGGCTAGCGAGCACTTATGGTTGACTTACCAATGGGCTTTATGAACAACTCCACTACTTCCTAACTTAAGCCAGCTCTTAGTCTCCTGGCTTTCATTTTTGGACGATTTGATTAATCCAGGTGTACCTGACCTCAGTGACCACAAGGACAATGGCCAGACACATCTGGATTAAATCAGTTTGTCCCAGTAATGAAAGACAGGAGGCGCTGCCTTAAGTTCAGAAAGTAGTAGAGTTGAGACAAGGGGCAACTCCGCCAGAACAGTGAGCTCTCTTCCGATGTAAATAGTGACCTCCCTTCTCCGTAGGGCTGGCTCAGAGCGAGCAACCCCATAGACTCCCATGTTAAAAACGCCAACTTAAGCAGAAATAAACAGGTTTCAGCCTGGTTAAAAAAATTTTGGTTTTTGGTCAAGTTTACCTTTGTAACTGTGAGGGGGTGAATTTTTATAACTCATTCGTTTAGATGTTTTTTTCTTAAATTACACATAATTAAGGGCGTGTCCTTATGACAGACCGGAAGCTCCGCCTGCCGACCGGAGGCTTAGTTAGCTCCTCTTGCTCTTAATAAGGTCTCAGTTTGTTAGAGTCGCACAACGGCGGTGTTTAGTAGGTGAGTTAAGATGTTCTTACCAGCCGCTTAGGGGCTTATTTGTGTCTCTAGTTTGTGTAGAGTTAGCGTAGCCACAGTACGTCAGCTGTAATATTTGCCCCGCGGCGCGCTGTGCCCATAGGATTTTCTGGGGCGGACGGACACGGAAGATGGGACGGAAGACACGCCCAACTGGCTTCACATTTTTATTAGAAGAGACCGGAAGCTACGTCCAGTAATTATATACAGTCTATGGTTGAGACCAGGCAGAGTTTAAGGATTCACCCTCTCCAAAACGAAAAAGACAAAAAGACCATGAGAATACCAGCAGCAAGAGTTATGCAGCTAACAGCGGAGGAGGAAATGTCCAGTTCAACATACAGAAATAGCCAGTGCTAGCCTAAATTCCAGCCACCATGAATCAACTAACAAACGTTACTAAGCAACAAGTGCCCCGACTATGGGGAACTATTTCATTCTTAGTGTAAAATATCAGAAAGTTATTTGACCCTCACAAAAATAGAAAACAAACATGAATTTTATTTTTTGCAAGTAGCTGTAGGGGTCGCATCGGGGTCTGCATTCGGCCTGAAGGTCTGCATTTCCCAATGATGACCTGCGTTCCATATATTATCCCTTACATATTTCTGGAAAAGTAAAAAAAAATCTTAAAGAAAAGACGGAAAATTGCAGACAACTTGGTCTGGTGATGAGAAACCAAACTAAAAATCACAAAAATCGACAAAATCAAACAATTGCAATTTAAAGAATAACTTTCTTTTTTTTTCAATCTGGACCTTATTTCTCTAAGTTCATACATGCATTTACTCACCGGTAAAATTTATCACTTTGAATCCTTCGGAAGATATTACGTTGAGTCGTCCTTCAGCGTACATCCATATAATGCGAGAGATGGGGCAGCCTCTCTATAAGACATTATCTGTAGCAAAAGCCCTTCATTTCACCAATACTTTAAGTAGAATAAATGAACAAACAAGTAATATTGTCCTGTGAGTTCAGAATTAACTCTTCGTTAGTTATTGGGAGGTTTTCTCAGCATTCTACAGGCCGCACACGCGCCGACGGGCGCTCGCCGTAGTACAACTGAGGGAGCAGTTCGCTACCCAGACACCACCAAACTGAAAACTTTGAACCTCTGAACTTACAGGACAATAGGACAGGACAATTGGAAGAAAAACATACCATCCCAGCTCTATTTCTTACATTTAAGCCCTCAAAAAACTTTACATTTGTCCACTCAGCCACCAAAGCTCACTCTCAAGCTCCATCTTTTATAGTGACCTCCAGCTGTAGAAAGACCACTGCAGCTCTGTCCATCATCTACACAGTCAATGTTAAAACCACATCATTGATCAGACCACCTGAGCGGTTTAAATCAAAGGTTTTCTTTGAAAAGACTAGATAAAAACCAAGCAAAAACTTCAATGGAATGTACAGGATTATAAAATGCTAAGTTTTCCTCAAATACTTTTTCTAAAAATACAAATTTACCGACAATATATCTGCACAAACTCTGCAGCTCTGTGTTCCTGTTAGTTCGTGCTGGAGCATAAGTTAAGTCCACTGCTCAAAGCGCACCGCTGGCTGTCACAGCTGGTGGAAATATTACACTCAAATGCTAAAGACACCGTGGCCAAAGATTTACATTTCTTGGCAGACAGTGCTCTGCTGGATAAAGAGAACACTCTTGAAGATGCTTTAAAATCTTTGTGCAAAGTGATGTGAATGAACCAATACAGCCTGTGACCACATCATGACCCGCTGAGAGCTCACAGATGGGGTCAAGTTTGAGTGGACAACAACACAGGCCTGAGCCATGATGGCATTAGCCATGTTTGTCAGCTCTCATTGCATTTCTAAGAGCTGCAAAGTGAAAGTGTGTGGCTGACCAAGAATGCAACAATTTAACCAGCTTACTACGCCACATATTTTCCTAATTACATTTACAAACAGCAGTGCCGTTGTCATAGATAATAAACTGCTTGTGGCACATGAATGACATTACATTCAATTAAATGTTTGTGGATTCTTCTTACTATCTGGGAAAAAAATAGAGCTAAAACTATTATTTTTGTTTTATTTACCGCTGCCCTGACGTAGGACTTTGCGCTGTTGTTTCTCCATGACCGACATTAGGAAGCAATAACATTCCTGCTTAACATTCTTTACTTGCACAACCTACAAACTTACAAGAAATGAATGTGATACAGCATGAATGACATTTGAACGGGCCAAATGCCATACTTGCCAAGGTTAGGATTAGCTGCTTTGTGGGCTGCAGTTAGGTTGTGCAATTAGGAAAATCGCTTCACAATATGGGGGTAGGAGAGTGCAAAACAATTTCAGACAAAAATGATAATTGGACAGAATGTATGTCTTTATTCATTTCCCCATAATGCTTAATTATGGCCTTTCCCAGCCTCTTTTAATACCTATAATGCCCTAAAACAAACAAACTTTATAATAAAGTTATGAGAAACACACAGCTATAAATGAATATTGATGGAGGGGGGGGGAGGTGTCAGGGATGAAATTGTCTCATCTCTCCCACCAGGATGAGGCTGCCGAGAGGTCCCCTGAACCCTTGTATGTACATGCTAGACTACACATGAAAGGGCTCTAAAGTGCCATAGTGTCGAATGGAAATGGGACATTCTTATAATGCCAAACATCTCAGTTCTGTTACATCACAGGCTGCTCTACTGGCAGGCCGCTAATTATTCAAGGATGCCTTTTCTCATGGCAAAACAATGGACCGCAGTGCCGTTTTAGCGAGCCACTCAACAAATGGGGAGGCCAGATCATAATTTAATGAAGAGATGTTAATAAGGTGCAAGCTGAAAGTTTACATAAGAGCCGGCTGGTCACCGCGCCCCAGTTGTGTTGCTTCCGTGGACAGAAGTAGATCAACTGAGCTCATAACTGTCTGAAATGACTTGTTCAGAGGAACATCACAGCAGCTGCTGTTACTACAGAGAGGCCTCCCACAAATGTACAACATCTTTCAATAAAAATGAATATATAAATTCAGCTAAAATAACACCAGACACATTTTTAAATTCACTGACTGACGAGAATTTGTTTGTGTAGTAAAACAATATAGCTTTTGGGTTTGAATATAGATGCAAAATCAACTAAAACGTACACAAAATTATTGATAGTTGTACATGTAGCTGAGCAAAATGGTCAGAAAAACTAAAATTGTGCTTCAGTTAAATCAGTTGAAACCACTAAAAAGATTTTTTTTTAAATCATGTTAACCACATAAAAAAAGCTCAGTTAAAATCTGCATTTTCTTCTTTTTTAGATTTTTTTCCAATATAAAAGGAAATAACTGTAGATTTATTAGCACACCTTTATCTGAAAAAAGAGAGTCTGGTAGCCTGACCCAAATGTTCAGTTCAAGAGGGAGTTTTTACTTTTTTCCCCCTCTCTCTCTTTTTTTTTTAAACCACCCAGGCTGGTGACACCGCTGTGAAAACTCTGCAACACGAGCTGCCTTCTGCTGAAATACTGTTAACACACACACACACACACACAAGCTCCCATGCACAAACAGTCTCAGACTGGCTCATAAACAGGCAGGCAGGCCCCTCAAAAGGGGGCAGGAATCCTCACCAGCCCTGTTTACTACAGCAGCAGACTGACACCGCCTCACAGGCTTGTGCTCCAGCAGCAGCCTTCTACTCGGGATGCATCACAATCTTGCTTGATTTTTCCCCCAAGTCTTAACCAATATCAACTTAAGACTTTGTGAAGAAGTTGTATAGAGTGTAGATAAAAATCAGCAGAAAGAAAGAAACAACTAATTCCCAACTGAGAGATCTGCTACTAAATCTGTGTTGCAAACTAAAACTACTCAGGAGGACAGTCAAGAAATTGTTACACTCGTTGCAATAAAAAAAATATAAAAATACACTAAAAGAATTGAAAAACAGTCTGAATCATTTAATGAAATTCTAAGTGAAGATGAGGATCTGACAAATCAAGCATAAATGCTGCAGCTATGTAAGTTTAACCAGATTAGGAGTGCCACTGATTCAATTACAGTAAAAGGCACCTTTTGTCAGAGTTCAATAAATGTACAGGAATTTCCCAAAACAAGACCTCACATGCTCTTCTTAATGACAGCATTTATATAGTACACAGATAGAAAAAAAATAACTAGACTATCATCTAATTACCTTGAAAGAAACTGAAAAAAACACAGTGATTTCCAATTACCGGTACTTATAGAGAGATGCTGGTGTAAAAGTAGAATAAATCTCCATGAAATGACCTCAATCAGTTCTAACCCATTCTCTGCAAAAAAAAACTCCATTTGTGTTTTTGATAAACTGCAGTTTCTTGCAAATGAACAGAAAACAAACTCACTGAGGTCATCCTACACAGCTGTGAAAGGTGTTGATACCCAAGCTCAGGTTTTATCACGTCTACCTTGAGTCAATCTCTCTCTTGGTGGGATCAGTGGGAGCCCGTTCAGCCCGTGGCGAGTTTACTTTAAGGTCACTTTTGTTGATGACCGCGGGACTAGCTCAGCACATTTTCACCACCGACTGCAGCACAAGTGCCTTATTAAAAGGACCTCTCTGAGCCCAAGCATGTTCAATCAACATTTCATTCATGGAGCCATCACAGGATGCTCTTTGTAGCCTTCATGGATAATTAAAGTACTGTAAATTATCACTGCTGCGGTCCTGAAACATGCACATATATGTGGCTGGGTGGGCCAGAGCACAGGCACATGCAGGCCTTCTTTTCCATGTTTGTGGTGTAAAACCTATTATCATATTTTCTCTAAAAAAGATCTGCTGCAGCTGTGGTTGCTGTTAATGTGAGCCTGTAAGACACTGTGGTGAATCCTGCCTATCTCCACAGTGGCTTTAACCACTTTGGAGAAATAATACAGAGTTCGATGTGAGCTCCAATGAATGCAGTTATCTATGATAACTGGTCTTTGGACAGCGCTTCGGTAAAAAGTCCTGTAGACTCGGCTGACACATTTAAACCGTCATCAATCAGGCTCTAAATGCATACAACATTTCCAAGTCTAACCACTAAATAAAATGCCAGAAAAGCTTATTTTTTAAACATTATATCTTACAATAAAGATAACCCGTCAACTACGAGAGCTTGTTTACTAGATGCAGCAGTGTGGCTTTTATTGTTTTTACTCTTCGAGTTTCTTGCTGCCTTTCTGTTTGTTTGCTGTTGCAAAATGTGGCCCTGGATGCACCACCTGCAACAGAAACCATCACAAAGATTTGTTTCAGGTCACAGGGTAAAAATGTCTTAAAGAGGGAAACAGACTCATTTGAGAGGTTATGTTTCATTAGATCAGGTAGAATCTACAGTATATTTGTAACTATTGCTGATTAAACTAAACTAATGTACAGGGACCACAGGTTCTCTATGGGGTTCAGATCAGGTGAACAAGGAGGCCATGTCATTAGTGTTTCTTCTTTTAGACCCTTTCTTGCCAGCCACGCTGTGGAGTACTGGGATGCGTGTGATGGAGCATTGTCCTGCATGAAAATCATGTTTTTCTTGAAGGATACAGATCTCCTGTACCACTGCTTGAAGAAGGTGTCTTCCAGAAACTGGCAGTAGGACTGGGAGTTGAGCTTGACTCCATCCTCAATCCGAAAAGGCCCCACAAGCTCATCTTTGATGATACCAGCCCATACCAGTACCCCACCTCCACCTTGCTGGCGTCTGAGTCAGACTGGAGCTCTCTCCCCTTTTCCGATCCAGCCATGGGACCATCCATCTGGCCCATCAAGACTCACTCTCATTATATCAGTCCATAAAACCTTAGAAAAATCAGTCTTTAGATATTTCTTGGCCAGTCAATGATGTTTCAGCTTGTGTGTCTTGTTCAATGTTGTTCGTTTTTCAGCCTTTCTTACCTTGGCCATGTCTCTAATAATTATAAAATAAATTTTTACGGGTTCGATAATGGTATTTTATTTATGTCTATAAGCCAATACACGCCACCATTGCAGGTTGCCAAATACGATCTCTGTGTGGAAACAATATTTTGGTCATAGTTCAGGGGAAAACCGTGGAGATGACGAGTGAAGCAGCTGCTTCAGAGCCCTGGAGATATTGTTATCTGTTTCTGAGGAGGAGTGACCTGAGAAGAGCAAAACCTGGAGTAAATTTATGTGAAGACTTCACTAAACAGACCCACATAAACGTTTTCCACAGAGTAAAACACGGAAATGGCGACTTCCCTCCTGGATCGGTAAGCTAGCTTGTTTGCTAACATGGCTAACATTAGCTGTCAGTTAGAAACTCCTCTGCGTTACTTGTTGAACATGCTGCAGACTGTTGGTCACTTGCGTATCGGCAGCGAGCCTGGCATACCAGCGGCTGGAGTTGTTTTTCTGCCGTTGCAACTACAACCTAGAAACACGTGATGTCGCTGTTCTGTCCATATTCCATATTCAACCTTTAAATGTCTGGTGAAATTAAATTGAAGAAAAACAACAGTAGAACTCAGGGTTATGTTTAGTAGTGTAAGTAAGAACATTTACACACACACAACGCGAAGGGCATTCAGCAACTGTGTAGCCACAAGAAAACCATGAATCTATGAGTATAACTGGGGAAAAAGGCTTTAGTTTGCTATGGAGGATCAAAACTGGACTCTGGGGCAACGGAAGAAGTTCATGTGGTCTGATGAGTCTAGATTTACCTTGATGCTCCCAAAAAGAGAAGCAGATGAAGTGATGCCTAGTGTGTCTTCTGTACAAGACTATGGGGGCAGTCTATGATCTAGGGTTGCTGTAGCTGGCCAGGTTCAGGTCTAGGTTCAGCAACATTAAGTGTCCAAAGAATGAGGTCAGCTGACCTGAATGATCAGGTTATTCCATCAACGGATTTTTTTTTTTTCGTCCCTAATGGCCTCGGGCATATTCCAAGATGACAATGCCAGGATTCATGAGGTTCATATTGTTAAAGACCAACACAGAGTCCAGACCTGAACCCCACAGAGTGTCTTTGGGATGTGCTGGAGAAGGGTTTGCGAAGTGGTTGGACTTTCCAATCAATACAAGATCTTAATGAAAAATGAATGCAACACAGGATGGAAATAAACCTTGTGACAATACGGAACCTTCAAACAACACCACAGTGAATGATGCTGGAATCAAAGCTATCAATAGGTGGTCCAACCAAATAATGTGACTTTGTTCACGGTGATGACTTTTTGACCATCGTGAAGCAGTGAAGTAGGGGCAGGTATTGATTTTGTGGGCCTTCTTGATTTCAGATTGATTACAAAAAACGCTCACAGAAAATCTATGAAAAACTCTTGTACTGTCCAACTTCACAACACAGTTTTCAGTCTGTTAGCATGTTTTGAAAAATATTGCCTAATACGCAACGTTTAAGTGAAAAATTTCTCAGTTGGCTTTACACAGATTTTAATCTCATTTTAATCTCATTGAGTTGCTTATGTTGACTGTCCTCTCCTAATCTCACCTGATGTTATGATTTATTATTTGGACACCAATATCAGCCTCTCTCGCATTATATGAACACAGCTATCTGATTTTATGGAAAGGATGCAAGGGCTTAATAATACTGTACATATATGGGGGGGGGGGGGGGTAGCCTAGTGGTCACAGAGGTGGGTTGGGGTCTGAGCTGTGGGCCCTTGAGCAAGGTCCATAAACCTCCACAACTGCTCCCTGGATGATGGAACATGACAGCCCACTACTCTCTAGTACATCTAGAGATGAGTCAAATGCAGAGCTAATATCCCCATTGTGATCAATAAAATAGAAAAATATTATTATTATTATCCTAGACGTTTCTTGCTTTAGGAAAATAAAAAAACAAGAAAAAAATGTAAGCATTCTCTTTAAGATCATTAGAAAAGTATTTGACCATTCAGGAAAGTCCTTTGAATAGAGGTTTTACTCTCAGTACCCCTGACCTTTTTAACCCTTTGCTGTTCTCTGACACAAAAAGACATGTTTATCTGTTGACAAATAAACATGTTATATGTTGTCATGTAATTCATAAGAAGAATGGATGAATTCAATGTTCACTTGTCCCACAACTCACTTCAATTAGAGATTAATGTTCCCTCATTCCATCACAAATAAAACCTTCTGAAACCCAGAGCAGAGCACCAAAACAAAGATCAAATTCACTCTCCCGCAGCCAAAGAGCTGAATTGTGGACTGAGAGACTTGGATGCCTCTGTTTCTCTGAGGGGGGATAGAATAAATTCCAAGCTTGTTTATGCTGTTCCAAAAATCAACTTAATACAAAAGGGGAACAGAGGACAAAGCCATCATTTACCGTGCCCCCTCAGGCAGATAATTGCAAAGATAGTGAACACCCTATGCACACAGGAACTAAAGCTGGAGATGCTGACAATTCAATAAACCAAGGGCTTTTTTGTAGCCTAGTTCGAAGAATTGTGCTACTGATCTGACATGCTCCTCCAGTGGAAGAGGATGACTCTTGACAGGTGAAAGCCACAGGGCCTCTTCTGGTGTTGATGTCCGAAGAGATCTGTGCCAAGGGTAAACCTTCTGATATTATAACATCAGCCAAAAATTACACATCAATCAATCAACAATCAAAAAGATAATATATCAGAAGGCTGAGAAGATTATTTTGTTGACTACTCAGTGTATTTCTGCATCATTTAACAAATGTCTCTGCTTATTTATGCTTCCAACACACAAATGAAAGACTATCATAAAAATAACATTAAATTCTGATGTCACAATTTCCACCTTGCCCTTATGCAAACATGATTAGTCTTGCCATTCTTACTCACATGGATTTGTCTCCTCAATTACACCTCATACTACTGAATCAGTACATTTTTCACCCCATGGAAAAATCGGCGTTCAATTAAACATGTTCAACATGAGTGACAGTCTAACTGAATGGAGACAAATGACCTAGAAGCAACCCCTGCCTGCTTATTCCTGTTCATCCGTGACAAACATTTGATCGTGAACTCCTCCAATGTCAGAGGCAAAGGGATTACATACTCAGTGGGTATGAAAAGTAAAACAAAAAGCAAACACGCTCCCAATGTGGTTCTCATTTTAACCATTTGAATCCTGCATGCCATTCCCCAACTCTGTGAAGTGCAGCAACATCAAAACACGCCTGAGCCGTCAAAACAACCCGTGAAAGCCGAAAGGATATAATGTGCCTCTCAGTTTGGGAATTATAACAAATAAGCCGGATCTTTCATAACTTTTCTATAGGTGGCAAGGTGAACAACAGAAAATCGTCTGAAATCAAGATGAGTAAACAACGCTGAGGGCTACAGTAATTTGACAGGTCCCTTTCTTTTCTTTATTTTATTTCTATTTTTCCTCCCAAGTCTTATTTTCAAAATGTCATTTAAAACACAATGGATACTTTTGTCAACCAGAAAAAATACAAAGAGAATATAATACTTAAGTTGACTTTTTAAAATTATATATATATATATATATATATATATATATATATATATATATATATATATATATATATATATATATATATATATATATATATATATAAAAAAGAAACCTATCAGTTTATTTTCAGGAGGCACCACGAAGTGTATGCACGGGCTAAATGTTGGAGACACTCAAATCACAAGCTGACGACACAAAGTTAATGTCCTGCTTTGCTGCTAACAGAACGTACGCAGAACTCAACTGTCAAAATCGTGCATTTACATGTCTACGGCTTATGCAAAATATACTATCAGTGTAATGGATGCGTTTGCATGTTTCCCGAAGCTAAGTTATGTTTAGTTATAGTCGGCTAAAATCTTACCTTATAAAAAGCTGTAAAACCTTAAAAATTTTCAATTCTATAATACAGCACCGATTACGTTCCGCTACTTGCTATGGCCTGGACTGCAGGTTGTTAGATACAGACGTTGTGCAATTAAATTTAATATGAAGCTGACAAAAGTTTTCCTTTATGTATAAAATATACGCCGAAATTAATGACGCTACATTAATGTTCTAAATGAATCTTGATTTACATCTTTTAGTGACAAAAAGCTAACCATTAGACAAACAGCCGTATAATATGTCGTTTTGCTAATGGAGTTCGTGGCATGGTTCTATCCATACATGTGAGCACGATTCTTAACAACGCTGGAGTAAGCTTGAGAGTTAATTCTGCAGGAAACAAATGTCAACTTACTTTCTGTGCAACGCATCCCATTACAAAAAGTAGATATGCTGTCATCAAAGCCTGTGCTCCAAGCGACGTAACACAAGTCATTTTCCTTTAATTGCTCCTTTTTACTGCGACGCACCGTGAGTAGTGTCCCGCTCCTCTGCTTCCCTCTCATTCACCTGAAGTATCGGGGGCGCGCTTCCATCGTTCATGGGCGAATCCGAACACGGGACCCTCTTTCTAATTCTTTACTGTATGGAAACTTATCAGTACATTATTCAGATTCAGAATATCATATTCTACTCTTTCAGACAGTCTTAGTTATACCATCAGGTCTCTGTGTCCCTAGATTATTTTTTGCAGGTTTGCCTCGTGCACATGCAGTAACTAAAAAGAATGACATTGGAGCAGCAGCCAATCCAAAAATTAAATGGGGATGTGAAACGTGTTTGCTAATAAAGCCCATGTAGGACAACTTCTAATGTGTATAAATAGATCATATCTCCGGGATCCAACACACACCTCAGCAAAATTGTCAGGCATACCAACGTGAATTCACACAGTTATCAAATCACCATTCTGTCATAGGTTTTCACATTTTAGGGCAAAATCTCATAATTATCAAATTTAATTACCGTACTTGGGTTTATGAATTAAATGGATACAGAAAAACGGATTACTGCTGGTGGCCTGTTTATGTTGGTTAGTGTATTTGTGTCGTTCTTAATAACACCAATAGATGGCGCCAAAGTAAAGTCAACGGTAAATTCAATTTTATTGAATGCAAAAGATTAATGTTTAAACTTAATCATATCTTCTGTTTAGCAAAGCATGACTGTGTATAACCGTGATTCAAAATTCAGTACCACCACATTTAATTAATATGTATTGAAAATTGTATTCATAACATTAATTTTAGAAGATTTTAATCTGATATTCCAAACACACTTTTTGTGCAACACTGTGTCCTACTCAAATGAGTTTCAATACCAGCCTCACTCACTGTAGGTTCAGATAGTTCCAGTGTTTTGATATTAATGATCTTTTGGTTGTTAGTAGCATTGCACCTTAAGCTGTCTGTAGATGTGGTCTGAGACCTCTGACCCATTCCACATGGTAGTGTGGTGTGAAATGGGTCCAAAAAACATTAGTTTTCTGATATTCTTTTATTTCCTTTGAAAGTTTGTTTACTTCTGTACCCTGTGGCATTGCTTTTAATTTCAATGTAAAGCATCTTGAATTGCCCTGTACATGAAATGTGCCATCCAAATAAAGTTGCATTGCCCCACCTAGTATTCAGTGTCCTATTAACCTACTTTCTAATTTAGTAAAGGTAATATAAACCATAAAAGTAATAACAACAAACTGTTCCTACAGTTATGTAGTATTAGTATTATGTGAACCATTGCCTGTTTGGGAAGGTGGCATTATAGTTCTGAAATGAATGTACGAGTATGCTATCTGCATTTTACATAGAAAAACAGCTGTATCAATTGTCCATGTCCATGTAAATTAATATAGTACTCCTTTTCAAACATGCGATGAGTAACAACAGTTTTGCATATTTTATATGTAAAACCGGCATAGCAGGAATGGATGCTCCACACAAATATTAAAGTTCCCAGGTTACATTTAGCATTAGCAGAAAATTTGATGCTCTCTAGGATAAAAAAAAATTGAAAAAAAGAGCATGTCTGTAGGTCTATCACATTTTCAGTGGGAAAAAATAAAGTGTAAACAAACAACAGATTAGATCATGCAAACGTCTATGTGATATTCTGAAATGTAGTTCAGCTGGAATCCTCCATGTGGAATCCAGTTTAATCTTATTACATAAAGAAGCAGCATGATACAATGTGCCAATGAATACACTTGATGCACTCTATACAATGTTTACTCATTGCTCACAATGCTCACAAACAGACAGCAGGTGCATGTTATGGCAAAGCACATCTCAAGGTTACACAGCTGGAAAGCAGGAGCCAGCTTTTTGACCAGAAGCATAGTGTTTTTTACTCCAACATGCACCAGAATAATTGTCCGTTCCATATCATGGTTCGTGTAATTGCGCAAATGCATTTCATCCTATCCATGGAACGGTCTTATAATTATTATTTTGGGCTTAAACGGTAACCGTATAACTACAGAGAGAAGTTCCGCTGTCACCGTCCAAGTTTCATTTCCTTTCTTTTCATACACAACTTTGTTGTTCGTTTTCGTGTTTCTAGCCGGACAGATAAAGGGACGGAAATTAAACAGCCACGTAGTAAAAAGCGAAGCTTGCAAAAGCGGTGAGCATTTTTTGTCTATATAACATTTAGCGTTGTTGTCACTTCATTATTAACACACCATTGGTGTAACGCAATTATGTGGCAGTGGTTAAATCGCTTAGTAGCTTAAAATATTTCATAAATTGCCTCACCGATGGCGCTGGCGAACCTAGCTAACGGCTTAGCACATTTAGCTTTCAATCGAAAACACGCCTAGCTGCTACGTTAGCATCGCTATCTGGCGTTAGCCACCTCGCGTCTAGTCTTTCTTCTATCATTGGTTTCTGTAAGTGAAGTAAACAATTTAACCCATAGAAGGGCAGAGTAAAACTATTTTTACTTTTGCCTTTTAATCATTTGTTTTTAATTCTAAAGGTACACTACTGCAAAAGCCGCGTTAAAAAAAGGCTGCAAGAAACGCAGCTACTGCACAGCAGTTTACTTAGCAATATTAAATGTGTCAAAGGTTATCATTAGTGGCATATTGATAGATAACAAACAGTAATACTGTCCCATTACACAGTTCTACTACTGTCACTGTATCTTGGGCCTGCGACCGCCGACTTATACTCGTTAAAGAATAGAGTACAATCTCAGATTAATTTTTAGTTCATGAAAGCAGTAGGACTGCTGACAACCTCGCTGGTATCACCGCCCTTATATTCAAATGCATGAATTTACATGTCAATGATTTGGAGTCTTGCTTTTTCGTGAGCTTCTTCATGTTTTTCTTTTTCTTTTGTTTTTTTTTTAAAGACATAAGATATTTGAAATGGAACCGTATCGGATTCCTATGGAATTTGAAACTCTAAGTTTGAGCCTGTCATGGTTGAAAAGAGCTTGTCATAACTGCTTTCCCCCCTTTATCCCAAAGTTTATGTGACCCCCTCCCTTTAAAAAAAAAAAAAAAAAAAATGCAATTTAAGCTATATTTAACGCGGCACAATCCACTTAACTGTCGAGCTTGTTAGCGCTTGACTCAAGCTTATGTTGAAAGCAGGCTGCGTTGTTACATAACATCATTAGTGTCCTCTACACTACAGTGGGGATGAATCCCACCATTTCCCGAGATCTGTATTGATTTTTATACATCTCTTTTCTCAGTGTTCTGAAGTGCCCCTGGTACTGACATGATCCCAGGTAGTCTCCTTCCCCGGAAGATGGTTTTATAGGACCTTCAGCCTGAAAGAGTACCAGCAGAACTGTGACTGTTACTTTTTTCTGAATGGAAATGGATACTGGCCAACCAGAGACGGCACAGATGGAGGCCATTGCTTATCAACATGACCAATGTATACAATCCAGAGAGGCTGAAACCCCAGTTCTGGATTGTGAAACACATTTAAAAGAAGGGCTCGAGAATACACAAGACACAAAGGAAATTCACAATGGTGAGTGCTCATTCTCGTTTGACAGAACAGGATTTGTCTTTTGAACAGTATCACTTAGACACTTGTGTACTGATGTGACATCCTCTCCTCACTATCCCTGACCTAAATAGATCAAAAATAGTTGTAAATTGGTGTTGTAATGGAGGAAGAGCCCAAATCTAAAAAGATGTCTTGTGTGGCCATCATACGGTGGATTCCTAAAAGCTGCTATGCGTAATACCAACTCTGCTCTTTGATCTGCAAAATTATTTCCCCTTGAGCATATTAGTAGTACCTCCTTTTTCTAAAACTTGTATCCCTGCATGCATGACTTGTTTTAGTGGTTTTTACAAAGGCTGATGGTTTTTGCTGCTACATAATACACGGCTCTTTGAACTAACTGGACAGAATTTTAATTAGTCATCATCAGTGGAGCAGCTGTGTTCATATTCTACAGTGAGCAAGCCTTTGGAGAAAAAAATCTGAATGCAAATGTATTTTTAGCTCTTGAGTCTTGAAATTCACAGCAAAGATAAAAAAACAAATGTCAGTCAAACCATCAGATGCACAAACAACCTTGCAAGTTTTCACTGTCTCACTAGTGTGTGCCATTACCCCTGTACTGATTTTGATGTAATGAAACTTAGATTCATGGTTTATATTTTTTTACATCAAATATGAATATTATGTCCTACATGAAATATTAAGATTGTATCCCAGTTTTATTTGACTGCTCTGTCAGTACTTTATAAGTTAAGTACGTTTTTTTTTAAGATAGCTTTGTAACTTGCAAACATTCATCCTGTGAAAATCTCCAATTCTTATGAAGCATATATGACAGATGTCCAAGTCAAATTTGCCAGTTATACCCTGACCACTTAAACAAGTGAGAAGAAAGGGAAATACCAAAACAACAAAAAAGTATTTTTCATTTTAAGTTTGTAAATGTGTTCCAACTTATGCTGAAAATTTATACTGGCAGTAGTCTAAATCTTACAGAGTAAATAGATTTGCAAGAGTACTTGCAGCCTGTGAGATGCTTTAGTAGCCAAGTGACACCTTTTCACTAAAGTTATTGTTGCGTGTCAGAGTGGTTTAGCCAGTTTGTCAAGGGAATCGCATCCGTGGTGGCTAGTCCACAGTTACTTACAGCTAATTCTCACATTCCTTAAGGCTTTTCTTCCCCCTTATCTTTCAGGTCCTGTCACTTCAGGTGTGATTCCAAATGGAAATGTAGTCGCTGGCCTCGATGCTGCAGGGGACACTCTTTTAAATGGGCCCCTGCCTCCAACAGCCCCTCCCCAGAGCACCAGCTCCCCTGTCAACTCGCAGATCCAAGAGCCCTCCCCAGGTGTGGCTGCTTATCCACCCATGATGCTAGAGAAGTCTGAGGGGGCTAGTGCTGAGGTCACGATTCACAGGGGTGATGCTTTGCAGTCGCTCAGGCTCAGTATGCCTATGCAGGAGACTGAACTGTGTAAGCATAAAATTGTATGGAGTGAATGCCCCCTCGTTAACGTTGTTTTCTGACTTCATTTTGCTGTGGAATGTGAGCATCTTTTTTTAACCCTTATGTCTCTGTACCTGCACAGAAGAACTCAGAGGGAATTTCTTTTAACCGTTTCAGTCTATGTCTTTCTAACAGTCTTCAGAACAGTTAATTGCTTTTTTTTACATTTGGTGTGGGTGTTTCATTTGGAACACTGTGAGCTAATGACTGTTTTGGAACTAATCTTTGTGTTGGTTTATCTTTTGGTGGTGTTTTATATGTGGGCACAGTTGCTGTTTTTCACAGTCATGAAATGTAATACTTATAATCAGTGATTTTAGTTTGAATTCACATAGTTACTCCCACAGAAATGTAAAGGACCAAAGGATCATAATTGACTCAGTAAATCTGTTTAACACATTTAGAGAAGTCTTAATTATTTCATAAAGATTTACATAATTCTAATTGCAATCATTTATTTACTGCCAGTATTTAAGCACAGGATTCCAAGTGACTGTTCATTATTGTGTATGATAAAATGTTTTAAGCATTTACATTGAAACAAAGCAGCACAACTTGGTTCAGTGACAGGATCTTGCATTTGCAGTCATTAAACTTGATGTGTAAATACAGTGTTGTGGTGTCTTTGGGTCGTGTGTGTCGGTGGGAACCAGTTTTTAGTTTGGCCTGACTTTGTTCTCTTCAGCCAACCAGAAGCCGTCGCTGGAGATGGAAAATGAAGAAAAGATTCGTCTGGAGGCTCGCCGGCGTCTGGAGGAGCAACTCAAACAGTACAGAGTGCAGCGACATAAGGAAAGGGTGAGAGTACAGTTGCAGTGAAGCTATGAATAGAACAATTTTTTATTTTATTGTTTTTATCTTAAACTGTTTGATTTTCTCCCCCAGTCTCACCGCACCAATGCCAAAAACAGACCATTCAGCACTCTAGATCCAGAACTCATGTTGCATCCTGAGGCACTACCTCGGGCTAACGCCGTTGCTATGACAAAGGAGTATTCCTTCCTGAGGACCAGTGTTCCACGTGGCCCCAAGCTCGGCAGCTTGGGAATTCCCCCTGCCAAGGAGAGGAAGTCCAGATCGCCTCGTCCAAGCAAGATCCACTCCTTGGCGGATTTAAAATCTCCTGAGAGCGATGGTGGGAGTGGGGGAGGAGGAGGTGGCATAAAGATGGCAGATAACATCGGTGGTCCCCTCCAGTCCACCATCAGCACTGTGTCCACACTATCCGAGGTCAGTGTGGTGTCAGAGGGCAGCATCTGTGAGATGGAGACACAGCCCAGTGTTTCACTCCAAGTCAGTGACAATGTCTCAGAAATTGATGGCAGTGAATCGGGAGCGAGGCCAGGGAATGATGGCAATGATAGTGACAGCTCCTCTTACAGCAGTGTGTCCACCAGGGGAACCTACGGCATGCTCTCTGCTGCAGTGGAAAGGCAGCGGGGACCTTACACTGTGGAGGGGAAGGAAATTGCCCCTGAAGCTATGGGGCAGTTCCCCTCCCTACAGGAGGTGCTGCAGGCAGCCAGTGAGGAGCAGCACCTGCTGGAAATGGAGCAGGAAAGAGAAGGGACAGGAGAGCCTCGCAGCCGCCGGGACAGTTTCTCCAGCAGGTATTTTTTGGATCCTCTTTCAGATAAAGTTGATTTATAATTGCTGATGTTGGCCTCTAGAATCTTCTTGAATTGATTCATGTATTTGTTGAATGGAAGCCTTTTTTTTGTATTTTTAACTATTTGATCATTTGCATTAATGTTTTCATTTGTTTTAGCGTTTCTCTGGAGAGTTCTGTGATGGGTCACGACGACATGCTCCAGGTGCTGAAAGAGAAAATGAGACTTGAGGGTCAGCTGGAATCCTTGTCTTCTGAGGCCAGTCAGGTAATGTAGGGGAGCTTGTAGTCCAAAAATAACTTGGAAACTTTTGAAACATCACTGAAACTGCTTCACCACAATCTAATAGGCCAGACATGCAGTCTTCAAATTTAGAATTAGTTTGACTTTTCTATGTCTGAGTGTCTAAAACCACTTAAACTAATTACATTTGCATAAAAACATGTCATGTCTTCTAGGCTCTTAAGGAGAAAACGGAGCTTCAGGCCCAGCTTGCTACAGTGAATGCTCAGCTGCAGGCTAAAAAGGAGGAAGCTCAAGCCAGCCAGGAGAAGCAGAGTGCTCTCACTACAGAAGTTGGCACGCTGCGGCAGAATTGCAACCAGCTAGAGAAGGCCATGGTGGAGCTCCAGGGCAGTCTGGAGAGCAAAAATGCTAGCTTGAATTCTCTCAGCAATGACCTGAAGGTTTCTGAGGACCAGTACAACAGGCTGATGGTGAAGCTTGAGGAGCTGCAGAACAATGTAACTTCAAGGGACAATGCAGGTGAGTATTAGAAGCTGAGAGTAGAGTATAAAGTCACATCTGATCATATTTTTGAATTGGATGTTTTGATCCTTCTCGTTTGTAGTTCAAGATTTGCGGCAACAGATGGGTGACCTTCAGGGTCAGCTTCAGCAGGTGCAGCTGGAACGCAGCACCCTACAGAGCCGGCTTAAGACTTCCCAGGCTGAGATTGACTCGCTCCAGCAGGTCAGGCAGTGGTACCAGCAGCAGCTAGCGCTGGCCCAGGAAGCAAGAGTACGACTGCAGAGTGAAATGGCCAACATGCAGGTAGAGTTGTTGTTTATGTTTTTCACACCTTTGGCCACTTGGCATTAAACATGCCAACAACTGTCAAGATATCATGGGTAACTGGTTTAATTCTGTTTCTGTCAAAGGCCGGACAGATGACTCAGATTGGTGCTATGGAACATCTGAAGCTGGAAAATGTGACACTTTCTCATCAACTCACGGAGACCCAACACCGCTCCATCAAAGAAAAAGAGCGTATTGCTGTACAGCTGCAGAGCATTGAGGTATACACTGTCAGCATCCTTTTTTTTTTTTTTTTTCATCCAACCTATTTTGGATGTCAAAGCAAATTAATCCTTTTGTTTTAACTGTCAGGTTTTTTAAAAAAAATATTTATCTGTTCATGTTTCTAATGTTTCTAAGTATCTAATTTTAAACTTCTGTATCTTTGTATTGTCTGATGCAGGCTGACATGCTAACCCAAGAGGCTGCTTATAAGCAGATCCAGGATGCAAAGACCATGGTGGAAGATGACCTGCAGCACAAACTAGAGGAGTTTGAAGAGGAGCGAGATCGACTGATAAAACTAGCCAACACCGCCAGCACCCTGGAGAGGGAACTCGAGCAGGTACTCTTTCCAAAAACAATACCTTGTTTTTCATCTGTTATGAGCTGTAAAATGTTCATTCTGCTCTTTTCTAAGTTGCTGTCAAACTATGTTTCTTTCAGGTAAAGCTGATCCTTTCCCAAAAGGATTTGCAGCTGCAGTCACTTCAGAAAGAACATCTGGAGCTGATGCGGCAGCTGACAACCACTCAGGAGAATCTTCACACCAAAGAACAGTCCATAAACCAGTTGGAGGCTCGCTACCTGGAACTTGAGGCTCAGCTGGCCGAACTGCAGACGGAGAGCAGCACCAAGGATGACAACATCCAGTACCTGCAGAATGAGAAAATTGTCCTGGAGGTTGCACTTCAGGCAGCCCGAGCTGATAAGAGCCAACTTGACGAGGGTGCAGAGCGGCTGGGAGAGGATGTTTTAGTGGCCTCAGATGTCTTGGATCAGCTCAGACAAGAAGTCCAAATCAAAGCCAATCAGGTAGGAGAAAGAGGAGAGATGAAATCATAAAGGTGGTCAACCTTGAGATTATATCCTTTACTAAAACAGAAAGTTTTGAATAATCTTAAGAAACATTGTAATGAATTTTACAAATTTAGATTAAAGATTTTTTTTTTTTTGGGTGGGGGGTCTCTTTAATTTATTTGCAAAGTAAAATGCTTCTTTTACATTACAGATTGAAACTCTACAACAAGAAAACAATTCCCTCAAGAAACAAGCTCAGAAATTAAAGGAACAGTTCCAGCAACAAAAGGTAATATCTTCCTGTTATTCTTACACAAATGTAGCTCTCTCCCTCTGTGTAAAGTTATTATAAGGCAGGGAGAAGTTGAGACTGAATGTACATGTAGAGGCGCTTGTCAGGAATCTTCCAACTGGCCCTTTGATGACTGCGTTGTGGGAGGATGTATTGTAGAGCCAGCAAACAGTCTGATTCTCTGAAGAATACCCAAAGTCCTAGATGACATGCTTCAGTGGATAGAGCAGTGATTGCTTTATTGCCGTGACAGGCTGTCATGAAGAGGGAGGAGTTAATTGACAGGATGACAGGAATTTTCTCTGTAAAGTATCTCTCTAAAGGCTCAAGTCTTTGTAGTCTGCATCATCAGTTTGGTCCACCAAATTTTATCTGTGTTGTGCTTTAGATAACCATGACATGTAAACTATTGTACCTGTGAGGAATCTGAAAATGCCACCATATTCCAGAAACAGAATCTTTTTAATCGCTGAAAATGAACGAAAGAAAAAAACTACTAAGACTAAATTAAAATCTAAAGTCTGTGATGAGTTAGACAATTAAATTTAAAGACTGAATAACAGCCAATCACATGTGCATGGTCCCAGAAAGCAAGTATGATGAGGTAATTGCAGTTGGTTATGCTCATTAAGTTCAGACAAAACTAAGCAATGAGTTTTAATCCTAGTCCTCTAACAATCTTACCGGTAATGTTCTTTTTGTGTGTTTTGTCTTTTTTTTTTTAATATGACATGACACGGCATATTCCATAGTAGCTTCCACTTTTATTTTTTTAATTCGTAAGATATTTGATTCGTTTACAGTTTATGATCTCCTTGTGTGCCACAGTTTTCCTTTTTTTGTTTCCTTTAATGAAATGTGTATTTCTGTTCCTGTAACAAGGCTGTTTAAGAGGAGCACTCTTAGATAAGCAGCTCTAGACTATAGGCATTTTTTTTTTGTAAAATATCTCTCTGAAGTGTGGGTTTTAGATCGTGTTGCAGCCTTCTTTTTTTTGCAGCTTCTTGCTAATATGCTGCAAAAAGCTTATTGCACACTCAGTGAAGGCAAATATCAGCAAGGCTACTCAGATTCTTTCACTAGATAACAATCAAATTTTGTTAGGATTTTATTTGTTTTCATCTTATGCATAATGTCGTTGACTTTGCAGGTGATGGTGGAAGCATATCGCCGGGATGCCAGCTCCAAGGACCAGTTAATCAGTGAGCTTAAGTCCACCAAAAAGCGTCTGTTGGTGGAGGTGAAAGACCTGAAGCAAGAGCTGCTGGGAGTCCAGGGTGAGAAGCAGAAGGCAGAGCTGGAGCAGGCTCGGTTGCAGAAGGAAGTGGCAAGAGTCCAAGAGCAAATGAGTAACATGGAAGCCCATTTGCAAACCATTCAGACAGAAAGGGATCAGCTAGAAAGCCAGATTCAGGTAGTGTGATTTGATAGTTGTTACTGAATTTATTTAGCCAAGTATTGTAATGATGATGGTTAAGAAGACACAAAATCTTCAGGCAGTATTTTGTTGTAATGCTTTTCTTCCCAACCCAGTCTCTGCAGTTTGATCAGAACCAGCTGGCAGCCGTGACTCAAGAGAATGAAGGCCTGAGGAAGCAGGTGGAGCAAATGGAGGGAGAAGCCAAGAAGTGAGTCATGTGCTGTTTTGAGATTTCAGGAGCTTAAATGACAAGTTAATAATGACTTGAACTATGATTCTCATCTTTGGTGTTGGCTCCTATTTTTATATACAATTATGAAACAATCCTTATACAAGTCTCTTCATATAAATATGTATTTGTACATATGACTGTATCTTTAGCAAGTTTGTGTGTTATTTGCATCTGCAAATACAATGTCTAAAGATACACAATCTGAACACCAACATCATATGCAGCTCTCAGTTCACTGGACTGTTTTTCTTTCTCTTTTTTATTTGTTTTAAATGTCTTATGTCCATCAAAATAGAGCTATCTCAGAGCAGAAGGTGCGCATGAAGAGGCTGGGAACAGATTTGACCAGTGCTCAGAAGGAGATGAAGGCTAAACACAAGGCCTACGAAAATGCTGTGGGCATCTTGAGCAGAAGGCTCCAAGAGGCTCTGACTGACAAGGAGACAGCTGAAGCAGAGCTGGTCAAGCTCAAGGCCCAGGTATCAGATGGAGGAAACAGCCAAGTCTTACAGGTAATGCACACACCTGCTGGGCCTTGACAATTTCTGTTGAATACACTGCTACAAGATGATAATTGGCTCTGAATCTTGCAAATAAAAAAACTGCTTCAGTGTTAGAAAAATGTTATTACACAAGTATGGGCGCATTCAGAAAGCATAGGTCCGTGAGTCTCGGTCCGTTTGGGGACTCGGTTCAGCTGGGGGCGGGGGTGGTCTTCCGGACCGAGATCGCCTTTGCACTATTGAAAAACAATCCAAACTGGCCAAGAATCTCAGGTGGCGCTGCATTTGGAGGCGAGGACAAGACGCACGAACAAGAAGGTTCTCACAACTTCTGTTCCCTCCACAAAGCGACATTATTTTTGTACGAGGAGCTGGGATATGCTTTCATCAGATCAAATATCGATTAAAGCTTTTACTTCCTCGTAACTCCACGTCTGACCACGAGCCATCTTTATAAGTATTGCAGTCCAAGACGTGTGTGTGTGTTTGTTGTCGTAGCGTTTACCCACATTGTCCAACGTTTGACCCACAATGCCAATGCAATTTTTAGTCCACTTCCTGTCTGTGGTTCACTTGAATGGGACCGAGACCTGCATTTGTAGGCGGACTGAGTCCAGTAGTTTGTTCCAGATCATAGTCTGTTTGCGCATTCACAACTCCCCTAAATGTAGCGGACTTTCAGAGCATACGGACTCTGATTCGAATCAAAAAAGCTTTGTGAATGCGCCCTAAATCACTCATTCATGTCTCTGGTGCGTCTGCTGCTCTGGTCTTTGATAACAGGTAGTCTTTGACATGAAAATGAGTTGTTTTTTTGTTTTTTTTTAATCAAAGCCTGCCTAAAACAGAACAAGATATGATTTAGCATTCAGTGTTTGCAAATTCTAAACCATGAAGGGATACAATGGATTTTTCCCAATAAGATATTTTTGTGCATTATAGTTGGCTATCTGAAATGTATTGAAATACCAAATGGTTTTCTTTGTCAAACAGGAGAAGATTGAGGCTTTACAGGCTGAGCTGCAAGCTGTTTCCAACAGCAAGAAAATGCTTGAGAAGGAACTACAAGAAGTGATCACCCTCACCTCCACAGAGCTTGAGGAATATCAGGAGAAGGTCCTGGAGCTTGAAGATGAGGTGAAAATATGAACATTTTTAATCTATTTTTGATTTATTCAGGTAATTCTAACAAAAAATGTTTATATTTAATTGAAAATTACTACTTTGTCTTTTTATTTGCATATTTACGATACAGATATGTTGAAGTTTTTTGGTTTCACATTTAAATGACTGTTAATAACATGGATCAATTTTAACAGCTTCAAGAGTCACGCTGCTTCAAGAAACGGATCAGGAAGTTGGAAGATGCCAACAAGAAGTTGGCACTTGAGGTGGAACATGAAAAAGGGAAACTGACTGGATTAGCACAGTCCCACAATGCACTGCGGGAACATGCTAATATTTTGGAGTCTGCCTTAGCAAAAAGGGAGGCAGATCTTGTTCAGCTCAACTTGCAGGTGAAGAACTAACTGCATGTTTGTTGCCTCTGTGATGTTCAGGGTAGTCCTATCAGTAGATCAACATAAGCAAATGAACCTCAGAACTTATTTTTCTAATGAGACTTTGCTTTTACATTAACTGCCTTCTTTTTCTTTCTTTTCATTATTTTTTTCATCTTAGGTTCAAGCTGTTCTGAAGCGAAAAGAGGAGGAGGACCAGCAAATGAAGCAGATGGTGCAAACTTTACAGCTTGCTTTGGAGAAAGAGAAAACCAAAGTCAAGGACTTGAAAGAGCAGGTAGACGTTCTTTGATGTACAAGATTATTTTTCCTTTGAAAATAAAATGTGAAGCAGTATTTCAGTTTATAAGAAAACATATTCATGTTCATCATCAGATGTATTAAAGGGGAAAAAGTTATTTTATAACAGAGTAAGAGCTCTAAAATTTGGTCTAAAACAGTGTAAAAGTTGGATGACTGAAAATGCATCCTTTTTTTTTTTTTAGGATTTACTGCTTTTCTTTCCTGTCGGTTTTGGATCTGAAGAGCTGCACTACTTTGATCTTTTCATGTTGTAATTACCAAATGTGTCCTGTAGGTGGCAGCAGCAAAGGCAGAGGCAGCCCACAATAGAAGGCACTACAGGGCAGCCATGCTGGAGCTGTCAGAGATCAAGAAGGACCTGCAGGCCAAAGAGGACCTTGTCAAAGCTCTGCAGAGTGAAGCTCAGAAACTACAGTATGAGCATTTGTCTGATTCAAAGACTTCAGTTTATTTGGAAAATCTAAAATTGCGCTGCAAAATCTGTATTGGCTGAAAGTCTCGGCCTCTGTTTATTTGTAAATATGTTCTACTATGCAGGACTCAGGATGACCAGCACGCTCAGGATGTTTCCAGGTTTCAAGAGGAACTTGCTGAGGCTAATGCTCAGCTTCAGATCCTCCAGAAACAACTTGATGAGGAGCTAGCTAAGCAGCCCCTCACAAACCAAGAGGTACGGACTCTGAGCCTGGGTCTGGAATTCTGTTTTTTTTTTTTTGTTTGTTTGTTTTTTCCTTTTAATAACTTTTAAAACGTAAACGTTTACTTCATTTTTTTTTTTTTTTTTTTTATAGTTCAGATACCTCTAAATGGTACTTACATCTACTATCTATTACTCACTCAGGTTGAAGACCTGAAATGGGAGGTGGAGCAGAGACAGAGGGAGATTGAAGCTCAGAAGCAGCAGGTGGAGATGATGGAACAATGCCACCACAGGGAGCTGGACAATTTACAGACAGCTCTGCAGGCAAGCATCCACTGTCCTCTGAAATATGAACACGGAGCCGTGAAGTATATTTTACTACTTGTTGTAAAATATAGTTTTGGTGTTTTGGGAATTTATAGAGTTACCTTTACAAAAATTTTAAGAGAAAAATTAAGAGTGCACTTTGTTTTTTTGTGTGTGTCATTAAAGTTATCTTCCTGATTGCAAAGTGATTTGTTATTCAAATCTGTCTGTTTCAGAACATCAAGGTGGAGCTGGAGTCCGTGCAGGAGGAGCTGACCAGCACCAGAAAGGACAAATTTATGCTGCAAGCCAAAGTGGGTGAGCTGAGAAACAGCATGAAGACAGTACTGCTGCAAAACCAGCAACTCAAACAGGATCTCAAACAGAGTCGCCTTAGAAAGGTAAACCACTTTTGTTTGGCACTAAGTGTAATGCCAAATAACTGTCTGCTCAAGATAAGCAACTAAAACATTTTCTTGGATGTTGAAGCAGCAGCGCATGGAGTTGAAGAGTGAGGGGAACCCATCCAACCCAATGACGCCAGTTAAGATCCCAGACTGTCCAGTACCTGCCTCTCTGCTGGATGAGCTATTAAAACCATCAACGTCTGTCAACAAGGAACCTCTCAACAACCTGCATAACTGTCTGCGGCAGCTTAAGTATGCCAGTTGTCCTCACTGAAACATCATCCACACACCTACATGAAACTTTTTTTAGGTACCAAAACTGATGCCCCCCCCCTCCCTCTCTCTCTCTCTCCTTTTTATTTCTTCCCATCAGAGAGGAGATGGATAGCCTCCAGAGACAGATGGAGGAACACACAGTAACTGTACATGAGTCAATGAGCTCATGGGCAAACACAGAGGAGGGACTGGCTCAACTGGGGCTTCAGAACAACAACTCCAAATCATCAACAGTGGTAAACAACATGGTGGAAAACAATAACGAAGCAGACCAGCAGCAATCATAACAATACAAAGGTTTTCTCAGGCTAATAGAGGAAGAGTGGAGTTTTATCCACAAAGGCACTTTTAAGCTCCTTATATTCCCTTTCTCTTTTCTTAACAATTGCTGCCAACATTTGGCATTTTTTTTTCCATCAGCACAAAGGTGCTTTTGCAAAGTAATACTTTATATATCATAGCTTTATTATTTCCTCTTTATTTGGTAGTTTATATTTTTGAGCATTTTTTGTCACATTTATTTATTAAGAGTTCAGAAATTGTTTTATTTGGCAGCCTCCCCCAGAGGATCACCCATTTTCAGTTTTTCTTTCATAGTTTCAAATCGGTGTAGATATGAAGGTTAATCTGTTGATTCAGTTTTCCGCTAATAAGCCGTTCTCCTTATTAAACTGTCATAAATCTTCTTTCACATGTTAAATCGGTGGCATAGATGTTGCTTACTGGCTAACATCATTTTAAAGTGTTTTTGATGACAAAAACTACAAGCTGTTCTTCCATTTTTGGGTGCCTGTTAACTTGTGATGTCACTCGTATATGATTTTACTTACATGGTTGGACATCCACATGGTTTTTGAGGAGTTTGTAATGAAACTGTATCACTCCTGGATTGCCTTGTGTTAAAATGCAGTGTTTCATATGTTACCTGTAACCATATCACCTTGAGTTCTAAACTGTAAAAACATTAATCTCAGTTATGTTTGTCTAGCATGGACTGCAGTAATTTGTACGCCAGAAAAAAGCCTTAAGCAATCTTTGATATGCTACAAAGGACTAAGTTGGTTTGGATGAGTGCTTTTTTTTTGCTAAGGGTATGTGCAAGTTGTAATATGCTATATTGTATATGTGGATGAATCCTCTCTGAAGAACTGTTAATTGTGAAATGAATCACATCAGCTGACATTGCACACTAGATCAAAATTGAACTGACAGAAGGCTGTAAGCTGATACAAAAATACTACTTCTGATAACAGCAGGTGTATTCGCTTGTTCATTTTCTGTTGTTACATTTGGTACTTGCTGTATTTACTCTCACCCATCTCTCCAAAAAGCAAACAAAAAAAAACCTCTGACGATGTTGAACTCTGTTTCTGGGGTTATGGGATAAATTAATTGTATTCAGAGTTTAATATATACATACATGTCCATATTTTGTATGATTGTAAATTAATCAGTTGTTTGTCAGTGCAAAAAAGATGGAAATGCAAGATATTAAATTCCAACCAGATCTGATCATTCTGCTACAGCTGCACTAAGACTTGAGTGTAGAGTGGACACTGGATGGTGTAGTAACTTTGCATGCAACTGTGCTGCAGCTGCTGCCACATGAGAAAAGCCTTTCTTTCTTTCTTTTTCAAAGGGACATTTAACATTAGACAGTGCGTACTTGGGATAAATAATTGCAAATATACTGTTTAACTAAATTCTTTTCCGATGTATCTATATACTTGCACCTCATTGTTTTTTTTGTTTGTTTGTTTTTTCTTTTCTTCTTTTTTTAATGGAATAACTTCATTCCCAGTTGAACATTTGTGTTGGGAGATGTGATTGTATTCATCATAAAGTTGCACTATCCATCTACCGTTACCTTGTGTTGTGTCCATTCAGTGGGTGCTTTTACTAAAACTAAAGTACTTTTTCAGTACTTCACGCTGAAGAGATTCTGATCAGGCAGGATCGTAGACGAAAGCGGGTCCTCACTTTTTAGCGTTTTGAAACCGTCGCGGTGAGAAGACACCTAGCATTAGTAGCCGGGGAGAGGAGGAGGAGGTGGGCATGGTTTCTTGAAAACTATCATATTTACAGTTAGTAATACACTAAGTTCAACTTTCCTGTATCTTTACAGATATGTATGTCATAAAAATTCGCCAGCCGTTATTTTGGTGTTCATTTCAATCGTATGCTAATACGAACCGGTAGCCTGAGTGGTTAGCTTGTTGCCCCGCTATATGGCTAACTTCTGTTAGCAGGCTGGACAAACAATTCCTTTTTAACAGAACATGTAGGCGATGTCATTTTTGTTTTCTTTTTCTTCGTCTTACGTACAACGATTTTAAACAGGTAACTTATTTTTTTCTTAAGTGTTTATTTAGACGTGTCTCTCCTGATGTCTAATGAACTTGGCCTGCAGACATGTTTGTTTAGAAGGGGCTTTTAAGCATTACATCCCAACATTTTCTTTCCTTTCGTTTTTGCAAGTTGTTTTGAATGTTTTCTGCGAAAACCTATAAATAAGTATGCAAAGATTTAGATTCCTTGGATTCGTAACGTCTGCTGTGTTGGAGCATGATGCCACATTAATGTCTTACGGAAAGTACAGTACACTCATGAAGGATACTCCTTTGATTTTCATTTATTTTTCATTTAATTATTTTGAAGCTAGAATCCCAGTGACGGCCCACAGATTGAGTTTTTTTTTTCGTTTTTTTTTTTTTAAACTTAAATCACGAGCACGTGCATTGCTTTTCATCTTGGCAGCTTTATTTTTTGTTTATTATTGTCGAGTAAGACGGCATGAATCGCCTCAAATTTGCAATCAGTTTGTGACATAAACTAATGTTAGCAGCGTAAGGTATGTTGTACTTTTCACTTACAAGTGTTTTTAGTGAAAGACTTCAATTGTTCTGCAATGGGCGCCTGTCACCTTCAAGTCGGTAGTTGTGAGTTTTCCTACAGGTGAAGAATGCAACTTGCGCCCTCCCTTTGAAACTGAGCATGCGCGTTATATGTTGTAAACAATGAGACTATTCCAGACCGTCTTTAGCTTTGTGTGTTACTAACAGTTTATCTGTGCAAAACTAAGCAGGTTTCCACAGCTGTGATTATGTTTAATAATATGTTCCTCGGTAAGTACAGGGAAACATGTGTATGTAGTTGTCATCGCGTGCACTTGGATTTTTAATCGGCATCATGGCCACATATCAAATTTGTTACGGTGCAGTCCGAAAACCCATCTCGAATGACATACTTGGGCGTGACAGCAGTCGAATGAACAGACAAAAATTGCAATAATTTAACCAGTTTTCTGTTTATTTGTGGGGGTCAGTATTTCAGTCTAATTCTCGTGCTTTACCATATCTACATTTTAAACGGAGCTGTTGTTCTGCTGTTAGCTTTCCAAGGCACACTCCCCGGCTTCCAGAGCCGACTTGCTGATTAGCAAGCTAGCCAGCGGAGGCTAGTCCAACTTTGTTGTCCTTGATCCTGCAAAGACAGAATATTAAAAAAAACATTTCGATTTAAATATCTTCACTATTCCTCATGCAACATAATTAGAAGCGTTAAAAACTGTAGAAATCAATCGGAAAATAAGTTGAGTATTTGGGTAGCAAATGTATCTAAAACAAGTTTGTGTTTGTCATATGACTGTTTACTTACGACTGATTATGCATTACAAGTTGAACATGATTTATATATAGGTACACATTACCTGAAGGCTGTTAGATTTTGAGGAATTCATTGTAATGTGATGAAATGATGAAAGGTTTCTCTCTGTAGTTTAAACTTTGACTAATTTTTGGTGGATGTGTAATGACAACATTAGAATCTGTTATTTTATCTAACTCAAAAGTTTACAGTGCAGAACAGAGATTTTTCTGTGTCATATTTCCTAGAGATGCACCGATCCAATACCCAGATTACATATTTGCCCCAATACTGACAAATGATCTGGATCGGATATCTGTTGAATTTGGCCGATTCAGTCCTTTCTGTTTTTATTAATATAATAAATGTACACTTTTTTTTTGTTAATAAATATTGTCAAGTACATTTATATCTGTTAATTTGTTACCTTTTTTGTAACAAGGCTAAATGTTTATTTCAAGCCTAATGCCTTTACTCACGTGGCAAGTAATATTGCCTTTTCATTTAACAGTAATATAGGATCGGCTGATATACTCAGCCCAGGTATCGGTTTGGATTGGATAAAACTGGATTGGTGCATCTGTATTTCTTTCAGTGCTACTTGTTTATTTCTTGAGTGACTGCCAGTCATAACTGTTTGAGTGTTAGGTGTGTTACAGGGAGCTGAAGCATGGAGGCGGTTTTGAGCAGGCTGAGGGGGCTAAGTGATGCTGAGCTGTCTGAGGAGTTTGCTCGAGCAGACCTTAAATGTGGACCCATCACATCTACAACCCGAGGCACCTATGAGAGGAAGTTAGCCCGCGTCCTTGTCGGGCAAGAGGGCAGTGCTACTGAAACGGACAGTAGCTATTCGGCAAACATCTCGGACAGTGCAGCCGATCATGCCAAAGCTGTGTCATGTGCCACCTCATCAGCTGCACCTGCAACTGCTGCAACAAGCAGTGGCTCCTCTGAGACTGCAACCGAGGAGTTGGACTTTGGCTATGGTGTCGGTCTAAACCCTCCAGATGAAGAGGAGATTTCTGTAAAGATGACCTCTAAGAGCTCTGCTGAATGCAGCAACTCTCAGTCCAAAACTGAAACTCCTTCAAAACCAGCACAAGTGTCTCCAACTTTTTATGGAGTATGCCCACCGTGGGAGGATGTCTTAGCTAGAAATGGTAAGAGTGAATCACTAGACCACTTGCAGTCACTGCCACATAGAGGATGATGAACAGTATTTTGATATGAAAACTGCTTTGCTGTCTGAATTAGTTTAAAATGGCACCAGTAAAGTGGTGTAAATATATTATGTAGAAGACATTTTGCCCAAATGTCCGAAATCTTCTGCTTTAAAACCTTGTGACTGTCTTAAAACCTGGATTTTCTATTTTGATTGATAGGGTTGGTTACTGGCTATTAGCTAACTAAAGGCTAAAGTCCTCCTTATCATTGTCATATTTGTTTACTTGAACTATCTACAGTTTTGTCCGGTGTTTTTTCTGGAGCACTGACTGCTGCTCTTTGACATTCTGATGCATTTATTCCTTTTTTACTTGGGTATAGGCAGTTGAGGCAAAGGGAAACTTGCCATATTCTGAATAGTATAGAAATAATACATCTTAAGTTCTAGCAAATGATTTGTTTTGATTTTTAACTGGGCAGGTCTTGCTTTTATTACAACTGCAAAACCAGCAACACTTTATAGATCCCCCATTAAGATATGAGCCAACATGCCGCCTGGACTGAAGGGAAAAGAAGACAAAAACCATTAATCAATCAATGAGAATGCTACATTAAGAGGTAGTTGAAAATGAAACTAGAGACCATATTCCAATAGAATCACACTGGCCACTACACCGTTGACCTCTTAGGAAAATATATATTATGCACCAGATAAAGCTACTTCATATGGGAAGATATGGATCACTTACACTGAAAAAGATTGTCAAAAAGGGTCACAATGCTCGTGGCCCCTGTATTTCTGCCTCCCTTTAATGGCCTTTATATTTGCAGCCTTATCTAGACATGTGTAAAGTATTTTTAAAGCATTTAGGTTGAGGAAATTTGGCCACAAACGTAAACGCCTTCTGCAGTAGGTGTAACCATGTAAAAATTGTGCACTGGTGTGCCTCATTACTGCTGATGTAGTGCAGATTATATGTAAGTATGCAGAGTTTACCCACTTAATTTTCAGTCAGCAATGAGTATGACCACAATTAAATACAACCTGATATACTTGGCATTCAGTTGAGCAACTGGTCCTGGTAGTGCCTCTCACTAGTCGCCTTCAGTGGAAGCATTGGTCAGGCATGATTAAGGCAAGACGAGAGGGACACTAATTCTGTACTGATGTTTACTAATTTTCAAACAAAAGAAATTCTGTGACAGTGTGTAGATACCTCTTGTAGATTTTAAGGTGAAATAAAAATGAAAAGGTAGTTTAAAAAGTATGTTTGTAGCAGAGCTTTTGCTGGACAGGTTGCTTAAAAAAATAAAGAAAGAAAGAAATGTGGCGATGTGATTGGTAAATCCTCTCTTTTTTTGTGCCATAGAGGGAGCACATGTGTACATGGACAAGAAAGATGCACTTCAAGCTGTAAAGATGATGAAAGGAGCCCGATTTAAAGCCTTTTCCAACCGCGAAGCCGCAGAGAAGTTTGCAAAGGGAATCTGTGACTATTTCCCTTCTCCCAGCAAATCCACACCCTGTCTATCTCCTATCAAGTCTGGCCTGGTCATTGGTAAAGGTAAATTTATAGGTGCCATCATCACATCTTTTGACTCATACAAGGATGCTAACATTTTATCATTGAAATGCATCGTTAAAATATTGTCATAGTCAAGTTAATGGTTTTTGAAGTATAGTGAAACACACAGAATGTATTAATCATCTTAATTCCAAACACCATTTTGCACCCCAGTCTCAAACATTGTTTTTGTTTATTTTTTGTACCTTTCACTCTTTCCACAGCAGAGAACGTTGAAGTTGATACCATCAATAGGGAGCGGGCCAACAGTTTTAAGAGCCCTCGTAGCCAGGACTTGACAGCCAAACTTAGGAAAGCTGTGGAGAAGGGGGACGAGTTGGCCTTTAGCGAACTTGTCTGGAGCAATCCACGTTATCTCATTGGCTCAGGAGATAATCCCACTGTTGTCCAGGTGAGCAAATAAAAGTGAATGTTTTGGTATGCTATAACTCAATATCTCATTTATCTAAGTATTTAGATCTTTCATTTCGTACTGGGTTAAAGCACCATTGCGCCAGTAGCAGCTTGAGTTCTTTGGGAAGATTCTGCAACACTTTGAAGTTTCTCTCTTTAACTTGGCAAATACTTGAGCTCAACCTGTCATTTTGGTATCATTGTATTTATCTGCACCTGTCTTGTCCGAGGTCCTGAGTAGGCCCACAGCTCCTGACACTGAAAAGCATCCTTATGGAGAAGATACTGCCATCACCATGTTGACTCTTAAACTCCTTTCACACATGAACTGCTTTGTCTTGTTTAAACAACAGTCGATGCATTCTGCCTCAGTTTGCATTTCACCATGCTTCCCACGTTTGCAAATATATTAACATAGTAGTATGTGGAAATGTATACGATGAGGAACTGAAAAGGACATAAAGCATCATTTTGCAGGTGAAGAGCATTTTCCCCAAAGAGAGCTGTCCTACTCTAATCTTTGGCTCACTTTTATATTCTGAATCTGATTTGGGCTCAAACATGTGGCTGGATTGGAGGTGTAATGCTTGAAAACTTGACATGTTTGTCAAGAATTGATTACAAGTTGCAGAAACTCTATTTATCTCCCAAATACATTTTCTTTATAAATGTGAAATGTGAAATAGACCTTAACAGGGTTTCTACAGTACTGAGTTTATTGCCAAGAGGCATTGTTACAACAAAAAAATAATTCACTAAATTTAAAATATCTTCATTTTTTTGTGCGATATATATCTGCCCTCAGAAACGCACACCTACATTTACATCCCTCGTTACCATCATTTTCTGTTGTGCAGGCTATGCAGTTTGCCAGGAGGGGTGTCGTATTCTGCCTGAGAGAGCAAACGTCACATTTCTGCAAAATAAATGCTAGGCTGTGGAAATGGTGTTCACAACCAAAGCACACTTAACTTTGCTTTTATTACTCCTGCAAAGGTCGTTTAAATCGTTTTAGCTGTATTGTTTTATGTACAAAGTGAGTTTTAGGTAAATTATGTTTTTTTTGTTTGTTTTGGGTTTTTTTACTCTTTCAGTTTAGAGTTATTTAATTTCAAACAGAAAATCCATTACAGAGTTGTAAGCTGCAAGATCGTTTCAGCTTGTTGTGATAATTAAGTCATGGCTTTACAAACCCTGGAAACTCTATTAATAGAAAAACTTAGCCTCACCTGGAACCTTGACATTAATTAATACATAAACATTTTTTCCTTTGTCTGTGCCAACCAGCTTCTGCCTTTTAAAAACTTTGTACAGCAATACACAAAAGCCTTGAAACATTCCTAATTTATTCTTATGTTATGAGGAAACTGCCATTCTATGCCATTTAGTCTGTTGTGTGTAGACACAGCACTGGCTCATCTCTTTTAGAATAGTCACTTTTACACTTGAATGATTCATAAGTCAGAGTTAGACTGTGACACAGACACAAAACAAAAGAATTGGGGATGCACATAAATTATCGGGTCAATATTTATCGGGCCGATAACAGGAAATTGTGACATTATTCCGATAAATCCGATATGACGACTTACCACGATAACTTATGTCCCATAAATTTGGAATTTTTAAGATCGGACATGCATAAGTTGAAAATCCCATTTTGTCGCTTTTCTCGCTTAGATATTGCGATTGGGGAAAGAAAGCTGCTGCTTCACAGAGGAGGCCCCAAGCTGCTTCCAAACCACTTTCCCCATCTTATTTTAGACACGAACTACCCCATACAGTTTGAATTTTTGATTTGGTATAATTAGGTCTGTGTTATCAGGATCGGTTATCGGTATCGGCCTTTAGGAGCTATCGTGCATCCCTAAAAAGAATACATTCCTCCGATTCAGGTCAGGTACAAGGGCTAGATCGAAAATAAGTAGTTGTTTTTTAAAGCAGCTAATGCTTAAAGAACAACTTTAAAGCAGGTCAGAATGTCCGGATAACTTTTGCATAAGACCACTTAAAAGATTTCAATGAAGGCTGCTTGGAGGCAAAACAAAATAAATGAGGGGGTTTCGAGACTTGTGCACAATGCTGTGGGTTTAGTTGTAACTTTTGTGTCTTTTCATGTTGTCATAAATTCAGTATATCAAGTTAGTTGAATAGTTGCCACTTTATTAGAGAGAACTGTTTTTTCTTAATTCATTAAAAATGAAATGTGCAAGGTGGTAAATCCCCAACTCCAGCTGGTGAAGTTAAGATCAGATTGAGCATTTAAACAAAATTAAGCATCCTTTCATACTGATGGGAGCTTATAGATTATATTTCCTGATCCATACAGTTGTTTCTCTTCTCTGTCTCTTCAGGAGGGCTGCCGGTACAATGTCATGCACGTGGCGGCCAAGGAGAATCAAGCCGGGATTGCTCAGCTGCTGCTTGATACCTTAGAAAACCCAGAGTTCATGCGCCTCATGTACCCAGATGACCAGGAAATGATGCTGCAGAAGCGAATCCGCTACATTGTAGATCTTTACCTCAACACTCCAGATAAGGCCGTCAGTTCTTTTCCTATATCTTTAACCAGATTACAATATTTCCAAATGTAGTTTATGGGTTTTTGTTAACTATATCTTGCTTTTTCCTTTCATTTTAATCCATGCTTGTTCAGGGCTTTGAAACACCTCTCCACTTTGCCTGTAAGTTTGGATGCCCTGATGTGGTCAATGTCCTGTGCTCGCATCCTGACACTGATAAAAACTGCAAAAACAAGGATGGACAGAAGCCTTGTGACGTAAGTGGTTATATTTTGAAGACTTCTTTAACGTTGTAACCTCACATACAGGGTAAAAACAGTCTGCATGGTCTGTGTTATTATATAAACTTGTAGAAAAGTTTCATGAATGTATTTGTTTACATTTGGTGACCATACGGGAGCTGCTCAGCAAACAATAAAGCTGCACCCTGATATCACGACTATAGCTGCAGAGGGATATGCTCACTTGAGCTGTGACCTTTTAAGATCTTTTGGCAACCATCACTCTCTGAACACTGGAAGCTAAACTTAGATCAGCAAATAGTTTCCTCAGTTGATTTGAAAGCAGCTGCATTGCTGGACATGTCATTATTCTTTTTTTTTGTCCTCCTTCCCACAGCTTATTTGTAGCAGAAAAAACAAAAGCCCAGAAGTTAAACAGAGGATAAGTGAATACTTGGAGGGTAAGGACACACACCTCTTTAAGTACTGAATACTGATTGTCCCATTCCTTTTTTCCCCCATAGAAATGACGTTTAGTCTACATGTACTCTGAGGAAGCTGGTTATAATATACACTGCTTATTATTTTCTTCGTTTTTATAATTGGCCTCTTTTTTTTTGTTTGTTTGGTGATGGTGTCAGTCGTAATATTTCTGTATGTCTAATGGAAGTAATTAGAAATCCAAGGCATTTCAAGCTGGTTAAAATGGGTCATTTCATTCATTCTACTGGTAAAAATTATAATAAAAAAAAAGTCTCAAAAAGAAAGGTCAGTGTAGGGGGTACTCATTAATAAAATGGTGACGAGTTTGTTTGAGTTTTGCAATTTTTAAATGTTCAGTCCCAAAAGTATTTGGGGCTAAATCTGACAGTTGCAGTGTAAGGCTGGTATGATGCTAAATTTTGAGTGTGAGCATGGATTTGACATAAACACCTGCATACTGTATGAATTAACTCGCTGTCCAGTGATGACAGACAGAACTGTATCACCAACCAAGTAACAGTTTCCAGCTTTAGGATTGTTATTGTAAATGTATGTTTCCATTTCTTTTTTTAAATATGCCTTGAAAGTCTGTGCCATCACACGTCTAAGCTGTCAGTTGGGTTGTCTCGCAGACCGCTGCTATATCCCTTTGCTGAGGGCAACCGACAACACCTCTCAGCCCATCATTGGTGCTCCATGGTCACCTGAATCCTCAGAGAGCCTTTCACTGATTCAGCGGCACACAAGAAGCCCCATGGATCCTTTGATGACTGTCACAGCCTTTGCTGGCCCGCTGAGCCCATCCAAAGCAAGTTCATTGCCCTCCTTCCTGCATATCAATTAATTCATTGATTAATTTAAATAGAAATTGGCATCAGAAACTTCTGACCAGGACGTTTTTCCTGTTCTGTAGGCAGATGATTTTCGTCGGTCCTGGAAGACACCGCCGCGAGATAGGGCAGAGGTTTTCCACCACATTCTTAAGTCGGATCCTGATCGAGGGGCAGAGAGAGTGGGCAGGTACATCCACAACCTGACTCTGTTGTTTTTGGAACTTCTTACATCCACCATTTAACAAAGATACAGAAAATGTTATCGATATTATTTACACTACTCACAAAAAGTTAGGGATATTCAACTTTCGGTTTTTGGAGAACAGTATGATGTGCAATAGATATTTAACCATTGAACAGAGTACATGTGCATTGAAAAGTTTAGAGAAAGTCTAATTCAGTTCACCCGGAAAGGTTGTAGTGGATTTTAGGTTCATCCTTACATCATACAAAAACCCAAATATCCCTAACTTTTTGTGAGTAGTATACTTGTGTATAAAGACGAGTACATCTTTGGTTAAATGCTATCTCAAATTTCTGTCGGTTTTTTATACGGTTAAAGTTTTCATAGAGTAGGCTCACTGTCTAATTTATTTAAACTACTTCAGATTTTTATGTTGAGTAAATTTGGTTAAAATGTATTTTTTCCAATAATTGATGTTTAATTTGAGGCTTTAGCCTGCATCTTTGACACCCCGATACAATGCATAAATAAATCAGCCAAGAGTTGAGAAAGTAAACTGTGGATGTCAACATGTCTGTTCCTTCTACAGTTAACAACTATGCTGGCTACATAGATTTGACTTTTTCGTTAGAATAAATAAATTGTTATCAAGCCATATGGACTCTTAAGCCCTGTTTTCACCCGCGGGTCTGGGTCGGTTGGGTTTTGGTACAGATATGTTGATTTCACGTTGCGTCCCCACAGCAAACTGTGCCCTTACCCTGGAGGCGGAGTATTAACCGGATAGTGCTGCTATGTGATCGCGTGACATCATCGCAGTGCAATGCCTCTTATCCAAAGCACCACACGTGACAGAAACAAAGGGGTCATCCCTGCTTTGTTTTTATGCCGGGTCACGCGGGAAGTGACAGATTTTTTAACGAATTAACGGATTGCTGTGTGTTAGCTCCACCTCTTTGGTCCAGATCGGTTAGGTCAGTATCCCAGTATCAGTACCAAAAAAGTAGGTCGGGTCGGATATAAGGGTACCCGTCCCAGTTTTTATCTGTGGAGATGCCAATAAACGTGGACCGACCCAGCCCAGACCCACTGGTGGAAATGGGACTATATTAGAAATGGAATGAGTGTTGCAATCTGAAGAATGTCCTCCTAATCGTGGAACATGGTAGTGCTTTGCATACGTCCAACCATTTTATTGCTGCTTATCTGGGGTCGGGTCATGTGGGCAGCTGCCTAAGCAGGGAAGCCTAGACTTCCCTCTCGCTACAGCCACCAGCTCATCTGGGGGGTTCCCAACCATAATCTGGCTTCTCATGATGTGGAGGAGCAGCGGCTCTTCTTTGAGCCCCTCCCTGACAGAGCTTCTCACCCTATCTCTAAGGGAGAGCCCGGCCACCTTGCAGAGGAAACTCATTTTGCTGCTTGTACCCGCAATCTTCTTCTGTTGGTCACTACCCATAGCTCGCGACCATAGGTGAGGGTAGGAATATAGATCAACCAGTAAATCGAGAGCTTCGCCTTCTGACTCAGCTTCTTCTTCACCACGACAGACTGTTGCAGAGTCCGCATCACTGTGGACACCACAATGATCCATCTGTAATCTCCCATTCCATTCTTCCCTCACTCGTGAACAAGACCCTGAGATACTTGAACTCTTCCACCTGGGGCAGGACCTCACCCCCGACCTGAAGTGAACACCCCACCCTTTTCTGGCATTATGTACAATATAGATGAAATAGTGACAGTAAGGGAAATTACCTGGCTTTATTGAGACCACATCTCAAGATATCAAGAAAATTAAAACTTGAAGGTTTCCCAAAACAGCAATAATATCAAATGTACTTCAAATTGGGCTGGCAAGAAAGTGTCTCTTCACCAAGAGTGCTCCATCATCCTTTAACTGCGTAGACAGGCCTGTTGGGCTAATCTGTGATTCGAAATTCACAGAGTGTGTCTTTATGTCTGCCAGCTTTGGAAAGGATTGGCCACCTGTCTGAGGTGCTTCATGCCTCTTACCCAGCCCCCAGTGACCCTCCACAGGATAAAGAAGTCTACGCTAATTCAAATTAACACCAGTGCAACAGAGTCAAGATGTTGGAGTAACAATTGCAAAGCTGTGACCTTAAATGTACCTATTAAAAGAGTGTAGATGACATGATATGTGCATCCAGTTGCCAATTTACCAGTTTTTTCAAACTGAGTTCAGTTAAATACATCTGCAGTAATTCAATTCAAGAGGGCTTTCTGTTTGAATGAAACTATTTTAGAGGGATTTCTTCAACTCAAATATTTTTGAGGGTCTGGAAATGCTTTTATTGAAGCATTTTTTTAGGTAAATGAGGTGACGGAAAGGAGACCCCTTCAATTCATGTAAAGTTCTAAAGTTATCACACATTCTTTGTCTTCAGAGACCTGGCTCATGAGATGGGCCACCCCTGGGCTGAATACTGGGGCTTCATGGACAGTTTTGTGGATTTGTCATCTGCTGAGGGGCTCCGCAAGCTGGAAGAGTACCTAAACAAGAAGGATTTCAGCCCACGGTCTCAAGAGGGGACTGGAGAAAATGAAACCAGGAACAGGTTTAAAACCCCCTCTCCAGGTACCCTTCTTAATACCTGAAAAGCTTTTTGCCCCAAAAAATCTTAGAAGAAATGATAAATTGCGTTGATTACACTACATTTCATGGACAGTCAATGTTTTCAGAAGTGATCTGTTGTCATACTTGATCCTAAGGATTATGCTTATAGTTGTAATTTTCTGAAGAGTACTGTGAAAAATGACACTAGTAACAATGTCTAATTGACAAGTTTGTTTTGGTCATTATTCTTCCTTGGATCCAGGCAAGCCCAAAAAGTTCTGCAACTCAATTTCTGTTGGTGCCTTCCTGGATGAGGGTGACGATATCAGCCTTGAAGAGATGAAAAACCGGCAGAACGCAGCACTTACCAGCATTACCTCCTCTGCTACATCCAAGGACGCCCTAAAAGGAGCTGTGGGTGGCCGCGAGTTCCACATTACACTTCACCACCGCGGGGCAGACCTGATCGAGACAGCTGCTGAGCAGGATCTTCTGTGCTGCTGTGATGATGGCCTCCTGTCACCAGGTGTGGTCTGCAAAAATGGGGTGTGCTCCTCCACCAGAGATAGGACTTGTAATGGAGACAAAGTGTCCCCACGCACCTCCCCATCCTCTTCCTGCTTGTTGTCCCCCATCTCCAATCTCATGATGGAGTTTGAGCGCATGTCACTGCAAGAGCCACCTGACAGTCCCACAAGCTGCAGACAGAGAAGGAGCAGTGGTGGGAACAGGAACAAGGATATCCAGAACTCCTACAGCTCCTCCTCAGCCACAGACCTGAGTTCTGGGCTGAACCGCCTGTCTCTCAGTCATAGCAGTCAGGACAAAGAAGCTGTGTCTGGAGCAGGAAAGCAAACAGAGGGAGGAGGTACAGAGGAGAGACACAGCAGCAGCAGCTCAGAGGAGTACTTTGAAGCAGAGGAGAGTCTGGAGGTACCAAGTAGGACTCGGGGCTCAGTGTCAGGAGTGCGCAACTTCTGTGCAAGGTCCAAGTCGTGGGACCATGGAGGCAGGGATTTGAGCAGCTCAGGATCCTCTGGATCCTCTTACAAGTCCTTAGATAACTCCCACGAGTTCTTACCCAGGACCCCACCGCACATTAGAAGAGGACTTTTTATTGAAGGGTGAGTGATATTGGTTCCTCCACAGATTATAGTGTTGGTAAGATAGAAACAGGATTTATAGCCAGTTTAAGAGGAAACATCACAGCTTTTCACAAGTCAAAGTAGATCTGATTACTGTTTAATAACTTAATAAGGTGCATGTATGGATATTTTTGGGGTTCTTCTATTGTCCACTCATGATGATTTCTAGTTTCACCAGCCATGTTTTTATATGCTAGTAATTTAGTTGATAAATCTTGTGTGATTTCTGCAGGGATTCACCAACCGCATTGGACAGAGAGGTCCTGTCAGCAATAGAGGGTGTAGATGTTGACCCTCAGAAGTATCCCAGCATACATAAGTGGAAGAGCACAGTGAAGTCATACTCTACATTGGACATGCAGAGGTTAGTGGGATTGCCTAGCATGTTACTGCGATCACTGCTGGATTCCAGTTAAGAAAAAACTATTCAAATTTGAGTTGGGCTGCACAATATACATGTATTGAAAATTACCTTCATCTTGATATTAGCCATATTATACAATTTAAAAATATAAAACATATAGTGTCTATGTTTGCATATGTTTTAAGAAAGCAACATGATATTGCAGTCGTAGCTATATGTTCTTGCACTGTCTCAAAGGCAAATCAAATGGACTTTTAGAATAAAACTGTGTTGTAATGGAAATAATCTTTCTTGTTATCTAAATAGCCTACAGACTACCTGGTGTCTGTTTGCACAGAACGTAACGCTAAAAAAACACTGCATATCCAAGCATTTTATATATTGCAAATGGTAGTCATTGCAAATCTCAACTGTGTTATTGCATAAGTTTTTTTTTTTTTATATCATGCAGCCCTACATTTGGGTTCCTATGTGACCCCCTCAATTATTGCATACATTGCTATTGGAAGGATTGTCGCTGGTCGGCCCCATTTGAAGAGGTTACCAGTGCTCTTGCAGTCATGCAGCTTTTCCAGTTAGTTATTTATCAGCAATTCTTTTTCTGAGGTCCACATTATTTGCCTTTGTTTTATATAATCCACTTCTACTGAATTTAGCTAAGAGGGACATTTTTGAACTTTTATTCAGAAATGGTGACGACACTGATTTGTAATGTTTACTGACAAATGCAACAGCCAGATATTTTCATTAGGAGAGGTTCCAGTGCTGAGCCCACCCTTCTCAAGCGTCATGTGCATGCACCAAAAAGCAGCAGGCGGGTAAAACCGGATGTGTAACCATTAGTGTTTCTGTATTTTGTGTAGCTGGCCGAGCCCTGCGGTAAAACCCCGTCTCAGGATGCAGCATCAGCCCCCGGGCTCCCCAGTCAGTGGCCTAATGTCTCCCACGGGTCGTTTCAGCCCTGTGCGCCACGCTGCCTCCCCAGACTTCAGCCCCAGCCGTTACAGCCCTGCCAGTGTTAGTTACATCCAGCGCATCCGCCTCAAGCACTTGAACGAACCACTTCACTGACTACCCTCCTCTTCCTGCGCCTACTCTCCAGCCATCAGTCCCCCGAGTCCCCTCACTCTTGCCACAAGTCCAGTTGCACCAAGGTCACAGCACCAGAGCTCAGAAACCATAAATCTGACAGAAATATGCACAAGTGTCTGGAAGATTTGTATTGAAAAGTATGGTACTACTCCTATGTAAAACAGGAATTCTGACCCCATTAAGATGTGATGCCAATTCAAGACTTTAAAATGGGGAGAAAAAAAAAAAACTTGGATAAAGTATGTACTGTATGGGTGTGGACCATGTTGAATTAATGGTAATGTCGTTTGTGGCAAGTGTGAAACACCTGTATCATAGCCTGAGTCAACTTTTTTGAATATTGTGAACACAAGCCACACTTCCCAAAGTTAGTTGGTCTCTAAAACCATAGACCTGAATCCTCAATGGGATTCTGTCACTGAAGATGTAAAAAAAAAAAAAAAAAAGGAAAAAAAAAAGGAAATTGTCAATATTTTAAAAATTATTTTTTGTATGTTGGTCAGTAGCACAAAAGTTAAATGTTTTTATTAATGGTGTTAAAACCAACTGCCATTTCCTATCGTTTTTCCTCAGTTCAGGAATTGCCTTAATTTTCTGAAGTGAGGGACCAGTTCTGTCGCACTCTAGCTCGTACATGAAATGTATGAAAAATGGAAAAACCTGAGATCTTCCATGTTTTTTCCCCCTTCTTTATTAAATGTGTACATTCTCCATGTTTTCTTGCAGTTACTGGACATGTCTAGACTTTTACTTTTTGCCACTAACAGCGGCCTTAAACTGTGCCATTTTCTTTTTGTGTGTGTTCTCAGATATATTTGTCAAACATCTCCTGTAATGAATGAATGACACGCCTATCAGTGAAGTGTTATTTTAACTTGTTTAAAGCAGAAGCTAACCCAGCCTAAGATCACCTTAAAGCTGTACAGTGTTTTTTTTTTTTCTTAATTCACTAGAGGACAGAGAAACTCAAAGTAATTTAATAGCAACACAATCCAGACCTATCTAGTAGCTTTGGCCTATTAAAATAACTTTGTCAACTAAACAGAAACTGCCTTATGCTTTCAGAGAACAGATTTATTAGAGAGCTGCATCATGCTGAAAGTTGAGTCCCACTACTTGTACCCCATTTTGCATTGGAAGTGTTCATTTACAATATAGTGCTTAACAATTATGATGCCCATAAATTACGTTGGGAATTTCTCATGGCTTGGCATTGGCTTACAATGAATCTGTCTACATGTAGCAGGTTTTTGAAGTTAATAAAAAAAAATCTGCCGAGTTGAAAGGTGGAACGTGAATGTGCAAAAACTTTTTGTAAAGTTATGTCGGGACAACTTTAATGTGTTTTTTAAGAGGCTCAGTTATGTCCAGATGGGAAAAGCCAATTATCTTGAGTATTCAAATTGCCACTCCTAAGTTAAAAGGAACAAATGTTCTGAATGTATTTTTATCTTTTGTGAACTAAACCTTTATCTGAGAGCACAACCTCCTTCAACTGAGAAGATTGTATCGTCGTCCTCGTGCTCTCAGGTGACAACAGATCAAATTCTGTTTTTTGAATGTTTATGAATGTGGAACTTTGCAAAAATGCACCTAAAAAACTTAAACATGCTTCTCGTGCTTTTAGCGTTCTGTGCTTTATTAAAATAAAATTTCATGGTGAATTCTTTCTGTATGTCGAGACCGAATTTGCTTTCAACTAATCAATAAATCATCACTCCTATGTTGTGTTTATGTGAGTGTTTCTCCAGTAATTCCAGTGACCAACCTCAGGCCATAGATCAATTTTTTTATTTACCACAATTTTGCTATACAGCACATAACCATCACTGCAGACACATGCACAGCTACCAGCATGAATTGCATGTACATTGCATGTACAACAGCTATACAAACAATATTTTTGGTTTAAAAATCAGTCATTGTGTAAAAATCCTATGACACATTCAGGAGGAGTTGCTATGCAGCTGTTGATCACTTCTGCTGGCATTTTCTGGCATGGAAGTAATTTCAACAACAGTCTCATAACAAGATGATCAGTTACAAAATAAAAACATCAAAAATAATTTTCAAGACACTTAAGGAGAAAACTGAGCTTCAACCCTGCAACTGACCCTGTTCCAGAAACCTGCTGCTTCTAGCCACTAGGTCCGTGTCAGTTTGTCTGGAGGCATGAATCCTGAGTCTCCAAGAGTCCTGAGGGCCACTCTGCCGCTAGGGCGAATGGTGAGCCACGTAATGCTGCCGTTATTCAAGCCCATACGCAACCAACCCTCTGGGGGAAATTGCAGAGCCCTAGGGGGAGGGGGGGAAACAAAAAAAGGTGTGAGAACTAGAGTAGATATGGTGCACTGCAATCCTAAATACATTTGTGTTTTGATGTAGTTTTGTGGATGATCAACTATTGCTGAAACTAAAGCTTCATTAATTCTGCTGACAAAACAGAGCTGAGGAAATATGTTGAAAAGCAATGTTTTCTCAAAATGTGAATTAAACTGGCGTAAACATAAACCCCTAAAACTCCTAGGCCACAACAGCAGCAAAGTTTAAACAAAGTGGTTAGCAAAGCAGCGAGCAACAGGGACAAAGTCTGGCCTCAGCCGAGCTGCTGCCGACACAAACCTGCAGACAAAATAACGGATGACATTGGCATGACACACGATGATCTCATAGCTGTCCTCCTTCTGCTTGGGGTCAGCCCGGTGGATGTAGCGGCGGAAGGCTGCCTCAATGCGAGCTCCATCTTCGTGGTACTGCTGGAGGACGGCAGAGAGGTGAAAGCTACCTTTGTCACATGAAAGGGTTCTGATTGAACCCCTGGGTCAGAACTGAGTCAATACATGATGCTGCATTGTAGGGAATGTACGAAGAGTTTCATTCCAAGGTAAGGCCAACTATGTGAAAGATGCTACCACTACAAAAGGCAAAATCACACAATCACTACTAGCAGGAAATGTTAGGGGTTACAGTAACTTTCACACCAATACACTTTCCCCCAGGATTTTTCAATCAAAAATATTCCCGGCAGTTCAATCTTACTGCCGTCAGCTTTCACTGTACCCATTTGTTGATGAGTAGCTGCATCAGTAATTTATGCAAAGAAAAAAGATTTGTGCTGTTTCTACAAAGGCTAAATTGGTATTTTTGTCAGGTCTGAAGAACTCCCAAACTAGGCCAGGCTTCAGGGTGCCAAGGTCTCGATAACAGTAAACTTGCACCAGATTAGGTTTAAAAAAAAAAAAACAACAACAACACAAATGACCAGATAATTGATCAAACTAAAAAAAAGCAAACATTGATTTAACTAGCAGACACCTTTGAACTGGCCTTTTGGAAATTAACTCTTCCCATGACCCATTCCTGTGGCAGTGCACTGATGTATTGGTGGAAACCGGCTGAGTTTTGCAGCTGTAAGCCTAAACAAGCACTGGACAGGACTCCTGCACAGACATATGGGTGACCTACACAAAGATATGCAAATACGAAACACTCAGGCCTATAGCCCACTCAAGTGACGGAGGGGTGTAGCTTCTCTCACCACTGCATCAGGCTTCCAGTGAGTGACAGGTGGAACCGGTTCAATAGGTGCGCCTTCTCTTAACAAGTCACACCTCACCAGCTCTACTCCTGGATCCGCATGACATTTAAAAAAAAAAAAAAATTTAAAGAAGGTTTAAGCCTTGCTTATCACCAAGAGAAAGAAGCTGGTGTGGTCGGCAGAGCTGCATCTCTTCACTACCTGGGAGGTGTTTGCTGATTATATGCGCAGTCTCTGTAGCCCTGGCCATGCTGGAGTGGATCAGAACATCATATTTCAGTCCCAGTGCTGCTAACCTCTGACCCGTCAACTCAGCCTGCTCACGCCCTGGAGGATGAGAGATGATGATAATAGCAACAAATGGAAAATCTTTGAGAAACACCGTGTTATACACACCTAGTGGCGTGAGGGTCTTCTCTTTGTCACTGTTACCGCCCAGGTTGTACTGAGAGTGTCTGATGAGGAGAATGTTGCGTGTGGCTTTGGGCTTGGTGTTGTCCTGCTCAGAGGTGGGGTCTTCAGTCGCCTTCTCTTTCTTTTTCCCATTAGATAACACAGACGGGTCTCTCCTGGATAGTCAGGACAAGGTGATTTTGGGATTAAGGATGGCTTAACTTCAGGGAAAGAAAACTGGGTTACCCTAGCAAGGATCAAGATCATAAGTAGAATATTGATTTGTAGACGTTTTCTGCATCTTCTTTCATAAACACCAATCTGGATGAAAATAAATGGCTTTATAAATAAGAGTCATATGTGGGGAAACAACCATCCTGGAGCTAATCCCCATGGTTCCGCCTTATATATGGAAAACATCCAATGTAGTAACTGTCATATAACGAGATGTCCACTATTTCGTTTCAACCTCAGTGAGCTTAGGAAAGCTGAAGATGAACTATGAGCTCTCATGCTGCATATGTGAAAGCGAAAATCAAAAGTAAAAGAAGGGAAATTTAGGGGAACAGGGTAAGCTGGGGTGCTATGACGTTAACAGAACTATATAGTCAAAATAGCGTGTGTACAGTAACATACTTGTCCCAGTTGAAGTCCCAGGCGTGTCCAGTCGGGACTGGTGTATGGTTGGTGGATGTCCACGCCGGCTGGGCAGCTTGAAGGACAGTGAATCTCGACCACCGACTGGCCGCTTCTCCACGGTGCTCACCCAAGTATCCGCGAGAGTCGGCAGCTGCAGCGGCGAACACCAACACGGCAGAGCCTCCGGCGACGCCACAAATTAGTTTAAAAGTTTTCCTGTACGACATCCTGTGAGCCGCCGCTGTGGAAGCAAAGTAATGCTAGCTAATTAGCTGAGCTTAACTGGCGTGCTGTAAATAAGAAGTGACGCCGTCGCTCCTAAAAGGCAATGCTTTTCTGTTGCTTTAAATGGCGTTTGGATGTTAATCCCGACTCCAGCGATATAAACTGAAACTATTTTATCTAACAAAGATATCTAATATGCGGTAGGTTTTCCGCCTTTTACTTTGAACTAAGAATATACAAATAGTCAATGGGAAAAATAGAAAGCTAGTTAACGCAGGGTCTTCCTATAACTACGGTAGCCCGTTCAAGTCAAAACAATTTGATTTTGCTATTTCAGTCAAATCCCGACATTTGCCACACGGGGGCGCCATACTCCTTAGGTTTACAGTGGTACTGAGGGTTGAATAGCTCTCGCTCCCTGTTAAGAGATTGTAAACTCATACCAGCACTCAGCTTTTCACTGGGAATAAACACGAATTTTTACCATTTTAATTTAGACCAGGAGCCACATAATATCCTTGCTAATTTATTTCGTTTGACCTCAACCTTGGTCCTTTTTTTCCCCTCTGCATTTCAAGGTGCAATATATAATTGGTATAAAACTACAGAAAGTGAAAATGAAAGATGACACTTATTTAAAGCGTTTTGACGTGTTTTCCTTACGTGTACGGTTAGATATAAGCAAAAGAAAGAAAGAAAGAAAAACTAGCAGATATTTTAAGGTGTTTCCCACCATAAGGGAATATTAGTCAAAACCAATCTCAGTGCTGGACTTAACAGACAACTTATTCTAACTGAGGCACGTTTTTAGAACAATATTTCAATTTAAAATTGCATTGCTCCAGCAGGAGTTTTTAATCCCTTAAACTCCTGGATGAAGGTAAATAATAAAATCCGCCAAAAACATCGCGTAATCAGAGTCCCGTCTTTAAAACTGTTCTCATTCAGACTCAGGTTTTGAAGCGAAGCTCCACCTTTTCAAGCGGTCCTGTGACCTCAGCAGTGGGCTGGATTGTAAGGGTGGGATTTCCAGGCTTTCACAGAGCTCAATGTATCTCTGCTTACAAACGTCTTGGACCTATGCGGCTTCAACGATAGCAAAAAGCGGACTGGTTGTACCCGTACTTCGCCACAGAGGCCCATACATTGCACGCTGGATGTGTTTATATGTTTATTTTTTCTACATGCGCCTCCACTCGGAATAAATAATTGAGGAATGTGGAAATTACAGAATGCCCAACAGCGCTGGAAAGAGATTTAAACCCACCAAATACATCCCAGTGTCCACTGCTGCCACACTCCTTGTGGGATCGACTACTTTATTTTTCGTTTTCACGTAAGTTTGCATCGCTCTTTTTTCTCATTCGGCGCGTGCGAAGGTTTTCTCAAACTGTGTAGCCACATACAGACGAGAGTGGATTGTAGCGGGAAGTTTGCACGGGTGAATTGAGTCACTTAGGTGGGATAAGTGGTCTTAAGGGGAGAGTATCTATCCCAGCTGAAAACCTTGGAGTCGCGAGCGGCTCTGAAATGGTGATGCGAAGAGCAGCCGTTCATGCAGTATTTCTTGTGCTGCCTCACACATCATGGAGCCGTTATACCTGCAAGGAGAAACTTCCAATAAGACATGCAAGTTTAACAAGGCTACATGATCGCGGAGGATTAGGCCTCAAACAGCCACTTTCTTCAGTTGATGATGCAGTTGAAATGGTTGCAGTGGCCCAACAGGCATTTGTGTTTGGTTCATTCACTCTTAGTTGGGATAGTTGCAGCATCACTGTGATCTGTTAAGATGATTTTAAACGTGGGGTCAGAGGAGGGGAGGGGAGGGGGAGGGCTGCTTGGTTTCATTGCATCTACCATTGCACCATGTCTCACTAAAAGGGTTTTTCACAGGAGGAAATGAGGATTAAAGTGTATTTCTATCCACTGATAAGCAGTGAAAGGCTCCATCTATGGCAGCTGCAATCAGAGCGATTGCATGGCCACACAGTCTCTCAAGGACCCAGGAGTAGCAGGATTTTTGCCCCATACCCTCTCCATGTGATGAATGAGGATGTCAGTGCTGCCAGTGTAATGCCGAGCTGACACTGTAGCAAGCAGTGAGAGTGATGCCTGTGGTCTGATTCATCCCTCCCATATACATTCTGCGCCATTGATAGCCCCCAGGTTATTGAGGTTTTTTTTTTCCCCCCTCTTTTTGACAGGAATGTGGCTGTAGGTTTGTTGTTGAATAAATTAGAAAACCGTAAGTGAATGATTTGTCCCATCAGGACTATTTGGGGGCAACTTGGAAAAAGCTTCAGCTGCCCCCTGTGTGGTTCTGTGCTCTCGAGTCAGTGGCAGAGAATGAAGGAAGCATATGGTGTTTTTGGGCTTTGCTCCTAGGTTGATTGTGTCTTTCAAAATCCCAGCACTCCCTGGTATCCCGTTGACTTTACATAAGCAAATAGTCTGACTTCCAAGTCTCGATACAGAGTGAGTGTATCAGGATTTGATATGAGCAGTTCAGCCGGACTTGTTTGCAAACAGAAGAAGTCAAACTCTTAGCTTCCCAAAGGTCTTATGGACATTCATTAATCCTTGTTTAGTTGGGGCTCATGTCACTCCGCACCTTAAGGTTCATCCCATAGCAGATGGTATAAGGTTTAGGATTAAGACTTTACTCTGATGCTCCTTCATTTCCCAGTTAAAGGCCTAGAGGATTGAGTTGGTGTGTTTGGAACCTCCTAGAGAGCAGCGCACGTCCAAACAAGGCCGTGCCTCCTTATCCTCAAACACACACTCATGTTGAGTCCTTTGTAGTGAACCCTGGCTGCACTTAAAAGCTGCACAATTACAGTTTAAGCCAGAAAGCAGCAGCATGCCTCTGTCTCAGATCTCTAAACCAAAATAACATGCAATGAGTGCAAAAAAAGGTACATAGCAAGGCACATGGCCAGTTAGGGTCAAAACTGCACCAGCCTCTTCCACACACATCTGGAAGGATATGCAGAACGCCAGAGACATGCAAATCTTTTTTTATTCCTGGGCTGCAGTGTGTTAAAGGTCTCAGTGTTGCCAGCAGGCCAATTGGTGTCATATGGTTAATGGAGGATGAGACCTGGAGCCAGCACTGGCTCTCTCTCTCAAACACACACACACACTGTCCATGTTATGTTACTGTGTTTGGCTTACTGACGCCTGACAGTTTGTGTTTCCCACAGGGACTGAATTAGAACACTATTGGTACAGAGTTATTTATACATTCCCACAGCATGACCAGAGCTCATCACACAAAATACAGATAATAAACTAAGCTTTTAGTTGTGATTTAACCATGATAATGCAATCACAGCCTTATCTGCTTGTATAAAAGGATTTTATTACATCGTAACTAATAATTATAGTCTATTTTCCCCCCAAATTAGTATTGCTGCACTGGAGAAGGTTTTTTTTTTTCCCTTCTTCTTTTTAAAAAAATCTTTTAGCGATTCTTTAATTGCTGTCCTCCACTAGGGCTGTCCCGATCTGATACTAGTAATGGATATCGGGCTGATATTGGTTAAAAACGTGGACTGGGAATACGCCAAAATTTTTCAATCCAGGCGCACCAATCCTGGAAATCCATTCCAGCTTTTTTTTTTCAAGCACTTCTTCCTGACTAGGTCTTAATTTATTTGTAATTATTTTACATATTATTATGTTTGTAAGTTTAAATTCCTCCTACCTATGGGTAAATAATAATATAATCGGTCAGCTTTTCCTCATACTTACTGTTATGGACTGAATTTCATTAAACTGTTAAACTGGGTTTTTAGAGGTGAGGTTCCACACTTACAGGCATACCTACCATAAAGAATAAAATCATTTTTCAGACCAAAACACAGCTACTGTAAGTATCTTTATTGGACATTGGCGAATACTTGACCTGTGGCATCGGTATTGGACGTGAAAAAGTGGGTTCGGGACAGCCCTATCCTTGACCGTATCCACATGGATGACTTCTCCTTGAAACAGAGCTGTAGTTCTTGGTTGTCACATGTGGAAATACTGGATCATCTGGATAGGACCGGTGTTCAGCAGTTTTTGCTGTGCAGAGGTGAATTATGAGGGAGCTAGTCGGTGGCGGCAGCTGGAGACTGTGTATCACCGGGCTGAGAGCAGAGCTGCACCCTAGAACAGGCCTGACGGAGAATCTAATCTCCCGCTTCCACATCTGTTTCCTCCTTTTCACTGTAGATCCAATTAATCAGACTTCATTCAGATCCAACTCAACCCTTTGTTTCACATTTGTCCTCCAATCTGAGCTTCTTGTAGAGATTTTGAAGGGTATTTCCGACGGGTTTGTTGAGAGAGTGCAGAGTTGTGAAAAGATGGGGCCAACAGTCAAACTGCAATCAGCAGGCGGAGCATCGGTTCTGTTAGCTGAATACATTTGGGGCTGCACATGATTTCTGACGAAGGGAGCCATGTCTGTACTCTGAAAGTACGTCAAGCTTATTCAAGTTGATGGTCAGCTAGGGATGCACGATATAATCGGCCCCCTATCAGTATCAGCCTATATCGGCCTTAAAACTGAGTATCAGACATCAGCCACCCCACCGATATTTGACCAGTATTTAATCGATCAGGCTGCTGTTTCTAAAGTCTAAAAATAACAACAACTTCTTCTTCTTCTTCTTCAAAAACTTTTTTTTTTTTTTACAGACTTTAAAACTTCTAACGACAGTTTCTTTTAGGATGTTCTGTGTGAACTAGGGGGTGGGAGAAAATATTGATACACTGAAATATCGCAATATTTTCATATGCCGATTTCATATTGATATTCAAAAACGTGGTATTTATTTTACCAACGAATCTTGCGAGATTTCATTGCTCTGTTATGAATTCTCACGAGATTTCACGAAAACCCATGAGATCTAGAAACAGAATGATGAAATCTCGTGAGATTTGGTTAGTAAAATAGGTCGATATCGCGTTTTAAATATCAATATGATATTGGCATATGAAAATATTGTGATATTTAGGAATATTTTTTCCCATCCCAAGTGTGCACAGCGTTCATACACAGTCATTGAATAAACAAATATCCCCTGTTTCAGGGTATTGTTTTGGTTTTTTTCCCCCTCAGGGAGAAGAAAATCCAGGTGGTTCTGGGATATATGAAAATTCCTCTAAGTTTTGTTTGAACTGCCATTAAGTTTGACTTGTTATACAAAACACAAGTTGATATATTTTTCTAATTTTGCACAAGGAATGAATATTACATTATTTATTTATCATCTTTAATATCGTTATCGATATCGGTTCTCGGCCACATGAGTTTTAAAATATCAACATATCGGATATCGGCCAAAATTCCGATATCGTGCATCCCTATGGTCAGCACATGCAATAGGAACTGGTTATGTTGAACCATCCTGTGTGAGTTTGATTAAATGAATGTCGTTTTAACTCATATTGTTTAAGCTCAGCGTAGGAGCCAGACTGTCTGAGCCTTTAAAAAATATTACATAAGATGCAGAGACTGATTTGGGTTTAGTTTGTTTATTTAAATGTCTCATTGAGCATCCTTAGTAATGCAAAGACTGAGATGGCAGAAAGGCTGAAAATTACCATTTGTTTTAGCATCTCTTCCAGTGTCAGTGCTCCTGGTGAAAGCGTTCATCTCTCCTGGTGTGATGGTCATACGGAGGATGACTTGTGTTACATAAATTCTCCCAAAAGAAAAAAGCATTCCCATGAAAAACATTCCCATGAGGGGAGAGGATCAGTATTTGTGTTAACCGTGTCCAGCCCGTCATGCATGAGAAGCCTTCGCTATCCACACGCGCTGTTGCAGCATGAAGGTTTCAGCCCCTCAGCTCGGAATGACGGGCAGTGATCCCATCCTCATGTCACACTCGGGATAAGATTCTGATAACTATGACAAGGCCAAAAAGAGTTGATTGACATACATGCTCACCAGGGCCAAATTTTCCCTTTGGTCTGCTCATGATATCCACGCAGTGCCGTCTCCTGGTTTGCAGAGATATCTGCTTTACTTTATTAACTGGGGGCTGAAACCAGTAGCAGTTTGGTGCGGCGTGGAGAGCTTTGTCAGATTAGATAAGGAAGTAATATCCTCTGTAGGTCGTCGCTCATCAGCATCTTGGAGTGAGGGCCCGGAGGCTGACGGCCACAGTTCAGAGCGGTGCCACTTCTGCTCCGTCTGTAAAGTTAAGGTGACATGCAGAGATAGCAGGGGAAGGCACCTTATTCACAACTACACAAGCTCTCTGTTTAATATTAAACATTCATGAGCACATCTTGAGTCTGTGTGGTGGTTTTAAGGTTAATTTCATTCTAATTGTGGTTGATGGTTAACCATGAAGCACATATCCAGCCTGTAATTTTACTCCAGATTGACCAATCCTTCCTGCCTCTGCCTCTCCACATCCACTAAGCTGCTACAGCAGCTAATGTGATGTTAAAATGAGAAATCTGGTTCCTGTGTCAAAATTATTTGGGATAAATCAGAGTGATGGACTGTATTTGTTGGGAGGTATTTATACTCTCAAAGAGTTGCATCCCCTGTGGGATGTTCAACCCCCTCTCAAATATCCTCACAGTATTATTACAGAATCAGAACTTCAATGAACTTCTGTTTCTTTGATGCCGTCATGCTGCCGTCTGCTTAATGTGCGTTGTCCCATTTTTAATGTAGCAGAAAGTACAGGAGAAATTCAGGGGAATCAGACCTGGATACCACGGATATTTCAGCAGTGAACAGATGTCAGCAGGTGAATGATTGAATTCAAAGTGTAGAAAGATGTTGGTGTCTTATGAATCGCCAGGTAGCTTTTAGAAATCATTTTTCTGGAATTGAAGGAACTATTTAAAGGGGATAGCTACAACTTTTTCATCACAGCTATATTTTTAAAGAATTTATCCACAGAGCATCTAGGCGAATGCAGAATAAAACTAATTTTACCCCCAATTTTTTTATTTATTTATTTTTTTTGTAACATATAAATAATTGTTTTGTCAATTTTGGTTGGTCCCAAAAACAAATATTTATATCCAATTACCATGCTAATGTCAGGATCCTTCACCCTTTACCACTGGCATTATGTTGCGTTCCATTTACCTCGGAACTGGGAAGTAGTAACTGGGGATGATGTCACTCCTCACCTAAGTGCATTCCAGTTCACTGGTCGGAAAACCGGTTAGCAGCTTAGCAGAACAACGTGCTTGCTAAAGCTATTATTAGCCCATGTCAGCACAGCTGGTGGTTTAGTTAGGGCTAGGGGGAAAACTATTATTTTTAAAACGATTATTCAGCCGATTATTTTATTGAATAGTTGACTATTCTGACGACTAATTAGCCGATGAATCTAATGATTATTTTTCTGTTGCACGATTAATTAAAAAAATACTTAGCTTTTTACCTCATATGAGGCAGAATCAAACCAACCGCTGGTCATAAAACCGTAACTGACAGGAAACCATGCAGAGGAAAAAGAGGTGCGCCCGTTGGGGCATCTCTGTGGCCAGGAGGCATGACATTTTTCGAGCTTTTATGTAGCGAGTGGACGGGGTGACGCGTCGACAACCGGATTTGACGTCAATGATTTTTTAAAGCCGGGTAGTCGACGTCATCGGCCATCGCTACAGGCCTAGTTTTAGTTCACATATCCCACATGAAGAACGTGAATTACACTACAGCAGCATCCCCCTCATCTATGTATACCAATACTATATGTATGACTGATTTAACGCAACAAAAGGTAGTCAGAAGAGTAAATAAATGTAACATAACAGGAGCTTCACTTGGTGCGGCCATCTTTAAATCTGTAATCGGAAGTGGCGAGGATTCTCCGACTTTCTGAGTTGGAAATCCCACTTCAGGGGCCATTCCACTTGAAACTTCTTACTCGGAACTGAGAATTACCAACTTCCAAGTTTAAATGGATTGTAGCATTAGCTCCAGATTTGGTAGCTCAATAGCTATGTGTAGAAATAGCGTCTTCATATACTTCTCAAATTCAAGTGGATGAAAAACGAAGCAGGATGAGGGTGAAGGTAGCAAAGGTGCTCAAAGGCCCTGTGGAAGTCTCCACTTCTTCCTGGACATGTAAATGTAACATTTGTTGATTCTAATTAATGGTTCTGTAACGCTACCATGCTAATTAAGCAAGTGAGCATGAGTGCACCACCTACTGGTGGGGAGGAATTAAACTTGTAGCTATCACCTTTAAAGTATTTATTATGTCTAAAACAGTGTTTCTCAATCCTGGTCCTCGGGTACCACAGCCCTGCACGTTTTGGTTCTTATCAATTCCAGCACAGCTGGTGCAAATGAATTGAACCACTCATGTTCTTTGCAATCCTGCTGATGAGCCATTTATTTGAGTCAGATGTGTTACGGTATGGATACCTTGAACTCATGCAGGGCAGTGGTATCTGAGGACCAGGTTTGAGAAACACTGGTCTAAGCATGCGTCCCTGCCTCATTGGGAGCTGAAACTGGCAACCATTATTGACCCCAAAAGTTGACTCTTTGTTGAGTACTGTTTAATTTGGCCTGTTATCTATGTATTTTATGGTGAATACAAAAAAAACAGAGCTCCCCTTTGATGAAAATGATTTACACCAGGAGTGCCCAAGCCCAGTCCTCGACAGCTACCATCCTGCACATTTTAGATGCACCCTTCTTAAACGCACCTGAATCAAGTAAATGACTTGTTACCAGGCCTCTGCAGAGCTTAATGACATGCATTGGAGGTAATTCAGGTGTGTTGAAGAAGGGATGCATCTAAAAGTTGCAGGATAGTAACTCTTGAGAACTGGACTTGACCACTTCTGATTTACACATTGGAGGCAGTCACTCCATCGGCTCTCATTTCTTGATTTCATAAAAAATCTTAGTGACACTTTTTTTTTTAGAGAAATTCCAAATATATTTTTTTAAAGGTTTTTAAATCCAAGCTACCAGTTCAGTCTTTCCTGGCCTGAAGATGCCGGGTCAAATAATGTCCAGCTGATGTGTCTCTCTCCAGTCTTTTAAAGATTTTTGTTTTCCCCCACGGAGCTGTAGTTGATCTTGTTAATGCGAATGTTTCTCTGTGTGACTGCTGCACTCAGTTTTATGCTACCACACCAACATGCAAAGGCAAACTCGCCCCCTCATCAGAGCTTTCATGCAGTCAAAGTGGTGCCCCAGCATCGCTATTAATGAGTAAAAGAGACCCAGAGAGGAGAAGGCCAGCTCATTTAATCTCATTTCATTTCAGCCTTCCTGTCACTGCTCGACAACTGGGTTAAGATAATGCTGACTGATCATCATTCATTACGCTCTGCTAGCATCATGCAGCACGGCCACTGATAACGCTAAATGCCACACACACATTACATAAAGCTAACCTGTTTGAAGGAGTTTTTCTGCTATATAGTGTTGCTTCCTAGCATTAATCCTAATTTTGGTTGGTGGCAGGCAAGTCTATTACAGAGCAGCACTTTCCTCCATGTGCAAAAATTCAATCAGAGTGAGGTCATTGTCTGCAGCTTTGCATGACTGATCATAAATATGTGAAATCATGAATATCCTAATCTGTAGCAGCAGGTGATTAGCAATCTAATTAGTGCGTTGTGATTTCACCATGATTTTTCCAACACATGTTGAGTTTTAATTGAAATGAGAGCTTTCTAAGATAAATCCATCTTCTTTATTCCAGCCTCTCAACTGCTTGTCTTTTATAAATCAGAGAAATATGACAGGGTTTGAAATCATGGGGGAAAGGTCTTGCATTTGTTCAAACACATTTTTCTCCTCCAGATTCATGGAGTTTGGGGAACATTTTGATTTATTTTAATTTGTTGCTTTAGCTTGGATCTTTATTTCTGTTTTAAGTCTATTTATGGTCCTTTTGGTTGGCGAGGAAGCAAACTTATGGAGCTCTGGTGCTTGCCAAAAAAGTATTGTTCCTTGTGATGGCGTAGTGGTGCAAAATGGATCCATGTGGATTCGGTGCACAGCAGTGTGTGGGCGAAAAGTGCGGGAAAGTGCAGTAAAGTGCTCTGAGTTTGCACCCTCCCTCCAGTGAAGCAAAGCCAGGCTGTCTGTAAAGTCTCCTCTTGGGGAACATGTGGGATTAATTTAGACCTCCAGCCTCTCCCTCCTTGGGTGTCTCCACCCTGTTTCTCATGTTGTTTTGCCAGAAGGAGACCATGACTGGTTATAAGCAGAAACAGAGCTCTGTGTCCAAACACCCTCAGCCAAAGCGCCTTTCTGAGAGATCATGGACTGAAGAGATGAAGCTCCATGAGTTTGTAGCTGTGTCCAACTATTGGACCCAAAGGAGGACAGGCAGATAAACTGCGATTATGAGGGCAGGTCCTCTTTATCTTTGTCAGTTTTTAAAGTTAGTCTGTGGAGAAGAGCAGACCCTGCAAATGAAGAGAAAGTAGTAGAGATAAGCCACTTAAAGCTACTGTTTTAGAAAATTTATTATATTTTTTATATATATATAATTTTGTGATGACAGCAATTCCATTGAGGGAAAAAAATGCATTCACTTTCCAACTCGTTTTTATTGAAATGAGGACTTTCTACGATGAATCCATCCTCTTATTTTTACATCTCAACTGCTTGTCCTTAATAAATCTGAGAAATCTGACAGAAAGGTGTTGCATTTGTTGCAAAAAAAAAAAAAAAGATTATTTCTACTCCAGATCTGCAAAGAATGGAAACTCATTTGATATTTTGTAACAATTCTAAAGCTGTGGTGAACACACAGGGAGCAACAGATTTAGTTTTCCCAGCTCAGTGTTTGGTTCTCTGCACCACAGTTCACTGTGTGATACTTTCACTACTCTCTTCAGGGTTGTTTCCACACACAGCAGGGAGCTGCTTAGCTTAAAAACCTCTTAAATCCACTGTACACTACCTGCCAACACCAAACAACAGACAGCTGATGTTTCGACTAGCTGTGCAGACGAGCTGGTAAAAGCATCACTTGGACTCAAACTTCACACTGAAGCCATTTGCTAATACTTATTTGCTCGTATTTATCCTGTCATTCCAGGGTAATACTGTTCTAAATGATCCATTTAACATGTATGTATGAAGTTAAACTATAAACACTGATGGGGGCTCTTGGTTTTGATGCCATGGATCCATGGATTTTGCCTTTTCCCTTTGTAGTTCACAGCAGAGGTGACCTTATCTCCCATATCTGTTGTCGGCTATTATAGATGGGTTTCTGAGCAACGTCACAGATAGGATGCGCGCGCAACCAGGGGGCAAGAAAACACAGGAAAAGTATTATTGAACTGTAAGGGAAGGTGTGTGTTTACATGCAAGACTCAACTTTTAATGCAGATGAGGTCAAGAAATGACGTGAAAGTGTCGGGGGAAATATCATGTTTGAGTCCTGGTATTTGTTCGGTTGCAAAAATCAAAACATTAATGCATGTAAACAGTTGAAAATGGTGAAAATAGGACAGTAGGCGTGACTGATCTTCAGAAAACCCTCTCAGATAACTTATTCCGGTTCACACTACATGATTTATTTAGTCTTTCACCATGTCGGATTAAACCACCGCGGTGGCAGAAATTATTCTCGTGTTCTAGTCGGGAGACTGGTACTTATGCATCACTGCCGCGATCGGCTGCATCACAACACTGTAAACTGTAAACACTGTAGCTGTGTGTGGCAGCCGTCCTCTGCTCAGACAGGAAAATAAAAAAGAAGAATAAACTGATGGTGGAGCCGTTTACAAACATTCACGCAGCATAACAATGCATCCTGGAGATTTAATACGCAGTACGGGGGTCATAAATCAGATGGCGTTTGAGTTTATACCGTTAGCTTGTTAGCAGTTAGCTAGTCTGTCTACTGTCCACCACGATCTCATATTTAATAAAGTACAACGTTCCATAAGCAGCGATACTCACCGACAGCAATGCAGGTGAGTCCCTAACAGTTGGATTTGCCTTCTTTCCAAATGCAGTGATGATGTTGTCTTTGCCTGGTTTAATCCCAAACTAGTGAAAGTTGCTTAAGGACAGTAGCTCCTGTCCTTAAATTCAGCTCACACATACAGTCAAATTTGGATTATCCACGCAGCCATGCTGACTGGTAGCGATCAACATAATACCCCGCCCCCTTGCCAATTTGATCGTATATTGGCAATCTTGAGCAATGACAATCTACAATTTGAAATTTAGAGGCAATCACACAGCCCTAGTAGCATCTTTGGACAATCCAGTCCTGTGCAGCCCAGCAGCTCACGAGTGACACAAAAACAAACAAACCCACACATTTGTGCATTCTTACATGCCTGTATTCGGTCTAATCTGGGCCATCTGTACGTTTACTTTGGGCAGTGTCGTAGCTCCAAAGATCTCAAAATACTCTGCTTCAAAATGTTTTGTCATCCTGCCTTATCTCCTCCAGGATAAGGATGCTTTCTGTTTATTTTCCATGATAGTTTACTTTTTTCTCAATTTTTTTTATTTTTTTATTTTTTTTTACAAAACTTGATCAATAGCTCTCTAAAACAAACAAAAAAACACACAAGAGCACAAGTGTGAGGAGAGGATTTAATGGGGATTTTAGCAGCTGCTAAATACAGCAAGCCACTCTTTGCGTGTGCAACTAACTACCTACAACACTGGAGTAACCAGGCATAATATCTTTCCTAGTAAAATCTATCACTTAGAAACAACTTCGCATTGATTTTGCAGGGCACATTTTAAAAATAATAAAAGATATTGACCAGCATTTTTTCCTGCAGGTTATCATAAAAAATGGACACTTTACTTTGTTGATTTAGGTTTTTTTTTTTTTTTTTTTTTTTTTTTGCCTTGCTATGTAGTGAATTGTTAATTTGAATATGCTTCATGATGGCTGGGTGCTAACAGAGTATACCAGGGGGCTGTTCCCTCAAGAGGCTTCCTATCAAATGGAAGCAATGTGGCTTGCAATACTCCAGAGAATGGTCTGGTCTGGTCTGGATTTGGGTGAATATAATACAGTAATACATTAAACCTTATATAATAGCTTATTACTGTGAGCTCTCTAGCTTAAGGTGGAGACGGGCACCTCTCTCCTCAAGTATACTCTTGTACGGGTGTATGAGAATGTACCATGAATAAGCAGATTTGGTGTGGCATAACATTTTTGCCAAAATGTAAATGTATTTAAATGAAAATGAACCAACACTAAATGTTTAATAAATGTAATTAAAGGCCTCCTTCCACTGAACCCGTTTACTTGCTCCTTCTGAAATACGGAGGGTTTCCCCTTGTTTACTTACACATGCTGACTTGCTAGCGTTGCGTCCCCCAGTCGGCTGTGCTTTCTCATCAGAGAAACAATACGAAGAAAGAGCGAATCGGGAACAGCCTTGCACTTCTACGTAACATTGCAAATAGCGGATCCCACGTGGGGTTTCTATCTGTCCATTGGAAGGCAGGTAACTCTCCACTACACACTAGAAGTAAAGACGGCACGACTGTGCTTCGGAGTTGAGAAGCTAATCAGCTAACTGTTTGTTAGCATGGAGAACAAACTTGTTTGTCGGCTCTATTTCCTGTCTGTAGCGAAATAAGAGCGGAGGGCGGAGCTTCCTTCATACACTGACGGGAGGCAGCCAATAGACGGAAATTATGAGAAGGACCGGAAAAGCCTGCCGTTGGACCACAAGCCTCTCTTTAGTATACAAATACAGCTGGATACAAAGATACCAGAAGGTTTTTTTAAACAGAAACGATGCAGAATGCATTCAATAATAATGGAGAACACAGAAATATTAATGAAATGACCACGGAAGTACAACTTTAAGTTAAGCTTTCTTTTTTCATAATTTGCACAGTTAGCTTTAAAGGGACTAGAGGCAAGATTAAGAAATGAAACTCACGACAGCCGTGACTGGCGCTTCAGGTAACTGCAGCCACAAGCCAAGCCGTCACGGGAACGTGTACAAAATGAAGCTATAATGTTGTTTACTACGCTTTTTCTTCGTAGTTATGCTTTTTAGTGTCTTTCAGTTGATCTGGATCGTTTGCTGACGGCAGAAGAATCCATAACTATCGCTTACAGTGTTCGATTTACCTCGACCGTCTTCTTCCTGTATTAAAACTGCGTTTGACGTCACGTCTGCAGAGCAGCGCGGGAAATTCAGCCACCGAATTGCAGCACATTTTGCAGCACACAGCCTGTTCAAGGCAACGGAGAGAGACTTGGATGGAAATGTTCTTTTTGGTATTTAGCGCTTCATCACCCATTAGTATTTAAAAAAATGGATATGCATGTTTGTTTTTAAATTCCTGCCTCTAGTCCCTTTAACTTTTGTTATAACACTCAATAAATCTGTTTTTCATACTTTTATTGAGCAGCAGTGACATGGAAGAGTTGGAGGTTTAACTTGTGGGCCCAGGAAAGAAGCTTTATTCTTGTTTAGACTGAGGGCATCATCTGTTTAGTTGGCCGGTCATCTTGCAGGGAACTGTCTGAATTTCTGCAGTTTAGGAGATGAGCTAGAACTCCGATCCAAACCTTTCCAGTAGAGCTCTTTATACAGACCTGAAGTTAGATTAGGTAGTGAGCTAAAACAGAGCCTATTAGGTGTAAGTGCCGAGAACCACTTTACTCCAAATTAGGATCTTAGCTGGAGCCTTAATCCGACCCATATTTGTTAGTGATCTAAATCGCTGACCCGGTTGCTCTGAGTTAGTTTAGCAGCCTAAAACCGTGATCACAGTGATAGCAAAAACAGACTTTACTGTTGTCAAAGTGTGCCCTGCTGCACTCTGTCCTGTTTGCTTTCTCAGTGGTGTGAATAAATGCTAAAATCCTGATTAAACTGCCATGGAGCCGTTAGCCACCAAGGCAAATCCAGCTGATCCCTTAAATTGATTCAACTGCAGTTCCTGTTGACATTAGTGCCACTGCTAATAAAAGCATGAGCCAACACCAAATCTAGACCGACACCTACTGTTAATTTTCTTAGAATGAGTCACATTAGAGTAGAGGATGACTACGATGGTACAGTTTAGCAGAATGGGCTGATGTGATCGAGGGTATTCATGCTAGAAGTCCAATTGAATATTTACTCTGCTCTCTATCTGAAACACCACTTAAGTTCCACTTTACTCATAGAAGTTTAATAATGCAGGAGTTATAATTTACCTCTTTGTGTTATTCCCGTGGGCACTCTGGCTTTTAGCATCACTGAACATTGGGCAGAGATGCCCATGAATATCAATTAGTTTGTTTTATTGATCTCTACAGGCCACACTGAGTTCTTCACCTGCTTAATTCATTTTTCATCCTGCACATCTTCCTCTGCCTTGCATTTCTGTAGCAGTTGTTGGCTTGCCTTGGTTCTCATTTAAATCGCTTCTCTGGAAGTTTTAATCTGCCGTCATGATCTCCGTGAGGTCCAGGAAGCTACAGTCATTGACTTCACGGTGACAAGTGCTACAGAAACGTCTGCAGTAGCATTACTTATTTACATCTGCCCCTAACATGACACCAGGATCAAGAATTTCAGTGCTCAGTTTTGACAAGGAAAGTTTTCTGCAGGGATGCGCTTGTTTTCATGTTCACTGTGTGGCAGGTTAAAGCACTCCCTTCATGCGTCGCCTGTGGGCTTAGCCTGCCTTGCACAATCTATCTTGCTCCCTCGTTAATGAAATCATTCAGCGTTCTACAGCTTATCTGTGACAGGTCTCAACTTCTGTAGTTTCTATAAGCTCGCACTAATGCGCAATGTGCTGCAAGTTTCCCCACAGAACGATTTCAGAGTCTCAGGGCTTCCCTGGAAAGACATCATATTCAGCATAAAGTTGTTTTTGTTTTATCTTTTGTTTTTCCTGAGGCTAAATTCACAACAGTAGTCATATGTATGTATGTATATATATATTAGGGATGCACAATTAATCGTTATAAAATTGTGATCTCAATTCACACAGATGTGAAATCTCAATTAAATGATTCTGAAGCATTTTTAATCACGAGCTAATCATGGGCTGCATCACAAATAAAAGTTTCCATTCTTATGTATGTATATATATATAATATATGTTGTGTATATGTATATGTATATATATATATATATATATATATATATATATATATATATATATATATATATATATATATATATATATATATATATATATATATATATATATATATATATATATATGTGTGTGTTGTGTTGTATATATATATATATATATATATATATATATATATATGTGTGTGTGTGTGTGTTCACAAAAAGTTAGGGATATTCAAATTTTGGTTATAGTTTAAGGAAAATTTAAAAATGTTTACACCTTATTGATATTGTATCATGAATGTTGAACATTTAACTGGAATTATGATATGGTAATTCTCCTCCATCTTAAATAATTTATTGAAAGAAAAGCCAACAACAATGGTGGATGTACCACAACATAAAAATGACAATGTCTCAATAACTTGTCATGTGTTCGGTGTCGTCTTGGTCTGATGATGTCTAAATGTTGACAAGATGATGAAGAGGACAGTTTGGAAACAAGATGTCTTTACCTAGAACATTTAGAGATCAAGTCAGGGTTTAGACACTATTTTTTTTTGTTGTTGTTGTTGTTTGTTTTTTTGTGGTTGATCATCTTCTTGGAGAACAGCATGATGTGAAATAAATATTTAACCACTGAACAATATGGTTACATGTGCATTGAACAGTTTAGAGAAAGTCTAATTCAGTTCATTTGGAAAGGTTGTAGTGGATTTTAGGTTCATTCTGACATCATAAAAAAAGTCGCAAGGTTTTTATGGATTTAATTTCACTTTTGGGGTGCACTGTATGCAAAGCAATAATTTTCAAGTATAGTAAAAATAACCAGGACCTGTAATCTAATCCAGTCATTGCAGCATTTTTGATAAGACCCCACATTAAAGAAAGACAGCAATGAATGAAGTTATATATGGGGATTTTAAAAAAGACCACAGTAAAGGTGTATAAATATAGATGGATCTCAATTTGTGAAGCTTTATAGTGAGAGAACCCAAGCTTATAGAGCAGTGTAGCATTGAATATGAGCAGCTGAAGCATGCAGTTATAAAACATCACGCAAAACTGAGTGAAAAGTTGGATGGTCTAGTGTTCCTCTACAGAGATATAGTAGAAGCTGCTGAGCACCCAGAGGCCCCGCCTGACTAAGGGAAAGGGAAAAACCCCAACATAAACATTCAGTCAGAATAGTACAAGAATGGCAGTTGTACAGCTGTCTGAATAACCCCTTTGCCTCTACCCGAAAGACCCTAATAAGTATCAAATGTGACTGAGTTGACGAATTTCAGCCTGGACCCTGGAAAAGCAACAGCTCAGCTGTGATTGTGATGAGCCGAGAGTCATTGTTGTTGTGTCTAGAAGGACTGAAAGAGAGGCCTGGCTCTCCGCAGGGGGTGATGGGGACCAGGACAGCAGCTGCCCACGGATCCTGCTCTACTGTTGCATGGGTTGAGGTGTAGGGGCAGCTGGGACAAGAAGGCATATCTGCAGAAGCTAAGAGGTAAAAAAAAAAAAACTGAAGAAAAAAAAACCATAATAATGAAGTTGCTCATGGATTTGTGGTAGATTCCTATAAATGTTGCAGGGTTGAAAAGACAAACTTCCCTCTGTCTCTGTAAGCTGAAGTTTGTAAAATCTCAGAAATGCTTAATTTACTGACACTTAAATGGTGTTCAGAAGTGAACAGACTGAAGAAACATCATAGTTTGTGTAAGCTTGGTTAAATTGTGCATTTTCTGAGGCTCAGGATGAAGTCTACTCCACTATTCAAGTCAGGTGACCTGAGGCCAAATGGCCACCAAGAAACAGGCTGACGCTGCTAAGAGATTCTGAGTCACACAGTGGGTCGTGTCCTAGCTTGGCACAACCTTAAACCTCCTACACAGACCAAAAAAAAAAAAAAAAAAAATACATGGCGCTTTGATTGCATAAGATTGGACCTTGTTATGCCACAATAGCCTGTGTGTGAAGTGCTTTCCCCCAAGCAGCCATGATTAGCAAGGACATTTAGCACTGCTGCAGGAAAACTGGTGCTATGCATACTGTGGCTCTCCACACGTATGTTCCACTGAAATAATCACTTTTCTGTGGCTGGCAGGGTTTAGCTGGTGGGTTAGCTGGTGCGGCACAGTCTGGCATGTGCTCCTGCTTGTCATCTGATGAAGAGCATTGTGTTAAAGCAGATGCATGTGGCTCTGCCCGAAAGCGACACTGACTAGGTGGAAGGCTGCTGGAGCTGCCAGGGCATTTTTCAAGCCCTGTAAAGATGACTGCGTTCAATGAAGCACAGGCAGAATAAGTAAGCATATCGATCTACCATCTAATGGGTTATGCATGAATCAGGGGCTAATTATGTTCAATAGACTCCACAGTGAAGAAAGTTTATGAAGACAGTCTTTTGGACATGAGATTCATGCATGTAACTGTTGTGGGGAAAGATTTAAAGTTGACGTGCGAGACATTTTTTGGGCTTCTGCCTTCATTTAGCTCTGTAATTGACTTTGCAAACATTGCAGAGTATGCTAAAATTGTCGTGGGATGTAGCGTAAATGGCATGCATTTGTCAGTTGTGGTCATTTGTCACATTCCCTGTGGCCAAGAAGAACAACTTCACCCCTCTGTGTCAGACGTTGCCTCACTCAGCTCATCAGTGTGTGTAACCGTTTTTTGGTCACTTCTGGGTGCCACTCATCTGTCAAACACTGTAACAGAAAATGACATGTCCCCATCTCCTTTATGGGCCTCTGAGGCAAAAGTTAAGATTTTAAAAGACTTTTTTGTGTGTGTGTGTGTGTGTGTGGGTGTGTGTGTGTGTGTGTGAACAAACCAACATTGAAGTCTAACCATAACCATACAAGTGAGCATGATTTTTTTTGTAAGACTCTTGTAGAGTAACAGTGCTGCTGCTCTTCTTATCTTTCTGCATACAGACCCTTAATGCATGATAAGTGTTTACTGTGCAGTCGTTATGTTTGTGTGTGTGTTACTGCTTTACATTCAGTGTGGGTGTCAAAGCTCACAGTGCCAACGACAAGGGCTGCCATTCAAGCACTTCAGTCTACTCATTTAAAATCTGTTCTCCACATTTCCAGGCTAAGTGGTGACTGAGTGAAGCCTATTTTTAACTTCACCCTGTAACTGGAGCACAGTGCTCTCTCATTGAAATGGGTAACGGGACTAACAGGCAGGTAGTTGTCAATGAGCAACCACAGACGGACAGTTGGCTTATGCTGACTTGCCGTTTTCTTTTATCCTTTATTTTTCATTCTGACCAGCCAATTGGATTGAAAAATCAGGAATAAACAGACCAGTCGTTCTGGGATCTACATTTTACTATAACGGTTGCCTGTTGCAGAGGGTTTGGGGGGTTTACCGAGGCTATGAGAATATCGGTAGCTTTTTGAGCTCACTGAGTGCTTATCTTCAAAGTTCCTCCACAGGGCATTTTTATCACCCGTCTATGTGAACAAACCAGAGAGTCTGATGAGGCCTTGCCCGTTTACTGAGCAAACAGCTCTAATAAACTTTTTATCTCCCTCTACTCTAAGCCAAACACTCCTTTAGGAGCAGGAAAGGACACTCTTTAATAAATCCAGGGCCTGTATAGGGATCTTGGAGACGTTTACTCCTTGAACATATTAGGAGGTTGCATTTTGGCAATTGCAGAAATCTCTCTAGTATGATGTCTGGTCACCTGGTGACAGTTCTTGGACTTGTAACGTCCGGCTGTGGCTGTGCCCTTCCTCCTCCGGTATGAATGAAACAGATGGACCAGTTTTTTAAAGTCGGAAAGTAGCTCTCTGTTGACGACACCTGTGCGTCTCGTGCCCCATGTGTCCGCTCACACATGTTGCTCTGCCTATGTAGGCTAAGGTCAGATCACACGCAGCCAGATGGGGATAATTAGTTAATTTAATTGTATTAGAGTGCAAGTGTTGAATGTAAGAATGCACAGTTCTGTCTGAACATGTCATTTTTCCATTCTGATGAAAGCTTTTATCTAAATCACTTTGAACATCACACGAACATGAAAGGATGCAGCTGTGAGCGAATTGTATATTTCCTCACCGGATTTCCTTTTAGATATAACAATATATAATAACAGGCTTTCTTTAAGATGCAGCTAATGGTGCATGTACTCAGGACCGTATTCAGTGGCAGATGAGTATGCATTTGTTGCTTTAATGAGTTTTTACACCAGGACAGTGTATTAGTGATCAGCTGAAAATGAAATATTGCCTCCATGTTCTTCGTAATGAATTACCAGGAGTCACCAGGCAGCAGTGTACTTCACTGATGTGTTTTTAATAGGTTTTGGACTCAGTGGAGCAGTACAGCACAAAGGAATAAGCTATATTAAGCTTGGGTGACACAGGCGGTGTCAATAGAATCAATTGCTTGTGTCTTTTCATGAGAGCTGCTAAATTAGGAAATGTAATGCGTTGAACAATGCATATCATTTCCATGTACTTAGATATACAAGTTATAGACGTTTGAAAAGGCATCTTGTTCCCTTGGAAAAGCAGTAACAGCTTGAGAACTTTTTGACTGAAAACCCACATATTTGGTGACACATGGCCTCTCTCAGGGTGCATTCACACCAGCATAGTCCGCTAGACTAGGTCCGATTGGGGACTCTGCTCAACTGGTGAACTGGTGGGTGGGGGTGGTCTCCCGGACCGAGATCGCTTTCACGCACTTTCGCCAAACGAACCAGTCTCGTTGCCTGAACTGCTACTTCTCTCAAGCATAGCACATATTTTTATATAATGTTTATGTAGTTTTTTTTTTCCAATTTTCTTTTCCTTTTTTTTTTTTTACACTTTAGCCACTGGTCTGCTGTGCGGGTATATCCCAGAGCCTCCATTTCACAGCTAATTACTTGATGTTTACTGGGATGTTTTCTTCCAACCATATATCAGTTAAAACTTTCACTTCGTCGTCGCTCCACGTTTGACCACAAGACATTCCTAAAGAAGTCCTACACGCGTGTTGGTTTGGGTAGCATTTACCAACTATGTTGAATATATATCGAATTAGAATATAAGCCATAATATTAACCCACAATGCCATGCTGGACCAAATGCAGTGTGATTGTACTCCACTTCCTGCATTTGATCCACTTCAATCGTACCGAGACCTGCGTTTGTAGGTGGACTGAGTCCACTTGTTTTGGTCCAAATTGGAGTCCGTTTGCGCATTCACAGCATTCCAATTGAAGTGGACTTTTCTGAGCAAATGGACCCTGATTTGAATAAAAAAGGGTGGTGTGAATGTCCCTCGAGTCAAATGAACACACATCCTTGCTGCTTGCTCTTTTTCATGCTGCCTCTCTGGCCTAATCAGGGTGGCATGATCCCACAGCTGGCAGAGACTCTATTCCACCCGATACTGACTCAGGAGGTGATGATCAGGGCTCTGCTTTCCAGAGGCCTATATGCCTAGCACCCACATACACCTGTCTCCATGCAGAGTTAATTTATATAAGCTGAATAACTGGCTATGTATTCAGAACAAAACGGCTTGAAAAAGGCATAGGTTTGCATAACTGCCACCTACACGGAGACCAAACTGGCCTTTTCCACGTACCTGAATGAAACGGCTCCATTTAGCCAAGCATGCAGCTGATACCCACTCCTTTGCACCCACCTGTTCCATGCCATGCTTTTACATTTATGCACACGCGTTCAGCAGCAGCAGCTGATTATCATGTATTACCTGAGTCTGCTTGGAAAAAACACTGACAGCTGGTGATGCCGGACTTGAATTGTAAATGAGGTACTTGTTTTAACATGTGCTTCATTGAATGGATAAAATCATGTTTATTCAAAGCACAATACTTTATTCCTGCCGCTGAAGACAACAGCAAATCAAATGTCTATATTTTTGTGCTTATGAAGTCATCCTTTGAATGGCAGGTCGAGGAAAAGTCTTGATTGCAGAGCGAATGACTGCTTTCACAGGCCCGTGACGACTGATTGCTGCCGATGTCGCGCTTGTATGTGCTCTCCAGAGGGCCACAGGTTATCTGCCACCTGCTCAATGGTTTTTTTTGTCGAGGCACATCGCTCAGTCTGAAATTGTCATAACCATTGTAAAAGTGTCAGCAGGTTAGAGACGGTGACATCCATTCTTGTTTAGCGATGATGGCACGGGGCTATGGCCGTTTTATGAAAGTGACCCCCGCGGGGCAGAGGTGAGCTTTGAGGCAAGCAGAGAAGCTGAGTCAGCGCTGAGAAGAAACACAACGTTCTGTTGGCTTTGTGCTAAATTCCCAGTATAGGCATTTAAGCACAAAGAAGCAGTGATGTTCTCCCCCTGTGAGATGTGACAGTATGAATAGACAGAGTAAACAGGCTCAAGCGTTTACAAAACAAGCTGTTCGCAAACATGCAGGGGTGAACCGAGGGCACACTTAACTAAGGATTTAGCTTCTTATGGGTATTTTTTTTCTTTCAGCTATGCAACCACAAGTGTCTACATGTGTGTTCGCATTTCAACTGAGTTTTATTGTGGCTATGAAAAGGTTTAGTGTTGTGGCAAGGTGACAGTGAATGCAAGGCCTTGTTTCACCCCCGACTAATCCCTGCTGGATGGGATGCCTTGCTCCTCATAATCATGGCACATTGATTACTCTGACTGCTATTGTGTCAGTACGTCCTGCTTCTTTATTTGATATTATCTGTTGTTTAATAGACTTTTTTCCCCCCACATTTGTAGAAATGCACAAACCAAATATACGTGCACTCGCCCTGTGCTGCTTTTATCCAAAGTGCTTTCATTAGGCAGCATATAAATTTAGTATGGGTGGCTCCAGGAATAATGGAAACATTTTCTGTGGCAGCATGAATGCGGTGCAAGATAAAACCCCACTCTAAAGTTAGTTTACAGCTTTCTACAGATTGTACTGTGATCCAATTTTACCTTGTTGTCAGGGAGTAAGAGTGCAAGAACATATTTTTAATTTAGCACTGCAGGGCCACACACGTCTCTGTTTATCTATATTTTCATAAAAGTTAGACACCCTGTACTAATGATTAGAGAATAATCTCACAGCTACTCGTGTTAATCGACAGCCACTCAGTATCATTTTATGATTATTTAAAAAAGTATCCCAGACATGGAGGGGTTAACCGCTCTGAGAGACTACATGAGTAAATGTCTGCAATTTAAAATAAAAACATCTCTCAAGGTAAAACTGAGAAGAACTTGTGAACATAATTGAATTACATAATGTCTAAAAAGGACAAGGTTGGGGAAAAAAAGGATGAACAGCCTCAATCATCCAGCACTCAGATGGTACAGGCAGTTTTGTGCAAGAAATCTTTGCTAAGGAGTTTTGATTGCTGCTGTCAGTAAACACAATCTGATGCTGCTTCCCCAAATCCAGGTGAAAAGCAACCCAAAGATAAGCGATAAATAAGCAAAATGTTTGTCCCACAGCTATTTAAGATGGACAGAGGTTTCTTGTAAAGCTGTTAGTGGTCTAACCAATGGTGTGTGTATATGAGTGTGTGAATGCACATGTGGTCAATTGCACATATGCAAATGCACTATTAATTGCAGAGTGATATTTTTATAAACACAGATGTGCAAAGAATTGGATTAAAGATGTTTGATAATTAGGCTCTGATCTAGCATCATGGCAGAGTGCGACAGGAGAGACAGGATAAGAGATGAGTTGCACACGAGCCAGTCTGAAAGAAGAATGAAAGGTCAAGTATTAAATACAAGGTATACACCATTTAAACCAGAGCAGTGATGAGAAAATTAATAATGAAGGACAGTTTTGAAGAGAATGGATGTGATGAAAAGGGAAAGCTAGAATGCAACCATAAATGAGGGAACGGATCTTGCTTTTTGAACATGCACAAAAGTTTTATTGACCAGTTGTTGAGTCAAGCAGTTTGCTGCACGTACTCCAACAGCATGGCTCTGCAGCGAAGGTCTGGGGACTAAACTGAAGCTGGATTTATACTCGCGCGTCGTCTGCGTCTGCGTAGCCGCCATAGCCTACGCGTCAGTCTGCGGAGACCTAACGTGCACCTCTCCAGACCCAACGTGCATCCTGGCTAAGTGAACATGGAAGAACTCACTGGTGATTGGTCAGTGTGGTACCATGCCTCAGGATGTCTGGGTTTTGTAGCTAAATGAATGAATGTATGTCGGCCGCTGTTGTTGCTTGAAAAGAGGTTATAAATGCAGCACCAGTAGCAAACCATTGAGGTAAAAAAAAAAAAAAAAACCTCCACTTTGTAGAGTTTTCTGGTCATTAAAAGCCCTGTTGCAGCCTGCAGATCTGGAAAAGAAACTGCAGCATGACACCGTAACCCTACGCTTGCGTCAAAGCACACAGTGCCTCTGTGTCAGCTACGCTGACCCGACTGGACACAGACGCCGCACGAGTATAAATCCAGCTTGACCAGATCTGGCAAATATAATGCAGTGGTTTGTTCATTTTGTTGACAACTGTCCATACTACTCGCCCATTTCATATCTTTAGTAGTAGGGGCTGCACAATATTAGTTGTACGATGTAGCACGATTATTATTATTATAGAAATTTGCTTTATGTGATAATTTTGTTGAGACTTGTGAGGGGGATGTGATTCACAAAATGAAATACTTGAATATGTGTATTGGAACAGTTTATGTTTTAAGACACCAGGGGCGCAGCTCTTTTCAGTTCTTTTTCCATTTAGAGTAGTGCTGCAGTCCCAGCCAATAGGAATTCACAGGAAGTGATGAACCAGGAACTTCTGATTTTTCCCTGAGACACAAGAATGGTGGTGTGTTTACAGAGCAGAAAGACTTCTCAAGCCATCCGTTTGTTTTGAGCCCTTTGAGTGGCAATATAAGTAGTTAAATGATTATGTACACTGTCAAGAAAATATATTGCTGATTATTTTGTAAAGTTACTTGCACATTTTTTTATACTTACCTTAGCAAATTTAACATGGATGTTTTCCTTGTTATGCACCCGTATAAACAAGCAATTTAAGCCATACTTACCTGAACAGATGTGTAGCTCTTTTATATTGTGTTGCTGGTCTTATATGCCGACTTGTATAGTATTTATGCAGTATTTTTGCAATTTACTAATGGGTGAATTCTTGTGCTTTCCCTTTGTATGTCTATTGCAGTTTCACACTTCTAAGTATTAAATCTAGTTCAAGTACACCCTGTCTGTTCCTTGGAGGATGCAATACAAGGGAGAGTTTAGCTGGCTGTGAATCTCAATATAGGACTGAAGTCACATTGGGTGCAACAGTACAGTGAAATTATAGCGCTCTGCGAGGGACATCTACAACTGCTGGATGCTCATAAGAAAAACAGTAATTTAAACACACAGACCTTCACCAGCCCTACTCAGTTAACATAATGGCAACGTCACAGACTCAAGGTCAAACCCAAATCCAAGACTGTGAGGAGACCAAGTCATTTCTGCACATTCCATGAAGTCTTCAAAATCTTCTGGGAAACTGACTGTTCGATCATCAGCAGGATCCTCAAGAAAGTCATCCACATCATCTCGAGCAAGCATGGCAGCAGCAAAAGCACAAGCTGAAGCACAGGCTGCTAAAGCCAAATTAGCCTATGCTGAGAAAGAAATAAGCATCAGAATGGAAAAGGCTCGTTTGGAAGCAACTCTGGATGCACTTCAACTCCAGAAAGAAGCTGATGCTGCCGTAGCCAAAGCAGAAGTGATGGAGTCCGCTGCTGCTCAGTTTGACATTACAGAACAAAGTCAAGAGTTAGAATTCTTGCCTCTCCAGGTAACCCCAGAGCAGAAAGTGACTGACTATATAAATAAATACAGCTACTCTGAGCCCATTCAAAGACATGTAGACATGTTTACCCACCATGATGACATCATCCAAGCACAAAGAAAAGTAGAACCTTCCCAGCTGTTTTGCCTTCTCACCTCAAACAAGAAGCAAATCAGCATCACTTCTTACAACCAGATGGCAGTAGACCAACACTTCATAGAGATGCAGTTCCACAAAATCTGGCCCTCAATATGCCACAACCAGCCATGAGTACCTAACAATACAATGACCTCGCCAGGTTCCTTGCAAAGAGTAGCTGGTGCTGGAGGACTGTCTAAGTTTGATGACAAGCCAGAAACATATTTAAGCTGGAAGGCCACATTTCAGAGTACCATTGCAGACCTTGGTCTGACTGCCAGTGAAGAAATAAACCTTCTAATCAAGTGGCTGGGTCCTGAGTCTTCAGACCATGCAAAAAGAGTAAAATCAGTCAACATTCGTCACCCATCTTCTGGCCTGAGAATGATCTGGGAAAGACTTGAGGAATGTTATGGCTCACCAGAGGCAATAGAGAGATCCCTGTTTTCCAGGATAGAGAACTTCCCAAAGCTCTCCACCAAAGAACCTCAAAAACTCCGCCAACTATCAGACCTGCTCTGTGAATTAGAAGCTGCAAAGCAAGATGGCTATTTACCTGGTTTAAGTTACTTGGACACAGCGAGAGGAGTAAGTCCAATCGTGGAGAAACTTCCCTTTCCCCTTCAAGAAAAATGGACAATGGTTGGGTCTAAGTATAAAGAAGATTACAACATCGCTTTCCCACCTTTTTCTTTCTTTTCTGAGTTTGTAAGGAAAGAGGCAAGAGCAAGGAATGACCCAAGCTTTTCCACCGCTCACTTCTTTGGTCTTAAGAAAGACAAGATTTCAGGTAATTTCAATATAAGGCCATCAGTTACAGTGCACAAGACAGACGTGTCAGCAGATGCAGCCACAACAGTAAAAAATCCAGCTGAAGATATAAACAGACAATGTCCCATACATCACAAACCACATCCACTGAAAAGATGCAGAGGATTCAGATCTATGTTATTGGAGGACAGAAAAAAGTTCATCAAAGACCACAACATCTGTTACCGCTGCCTTGCATCCATCAGCCACCATGCAAAAGACTGCAGTGTCAGCATTAAGTGTATGGAGTGTGACAGTGAGAAGCACCTGTCGGCTCTTCACCCCGGTCCAGCACCACAGAAGCCGAAGCCCTTCTCTTCCGCTGAAGAGCATGGCGGGGAGGAAGGAATCTCATCAAACCCAGATGTTACAGCCACCTGTACTAAGGTATGTGGAAATGGAGCCTTGGGAAAATCCTGCTCCAAGATTTGCCTGGTGCATGTCTTCCCCGAAGGCCAGCGGTACAACATGAAGAAGATGTACGCAATTATAGACGATCAGAGTAACCTGTCCCTTGCAAAGACTGAGTTCTTTGACATGTTTGATGTTCAGGGTACAACAGAACCATACACCCTGAAGACCTGTGCTGGTGTGACAGAAACATCAGGCAGAAGAGCTTGTGGCTACATAGTGGAGTCAGTAGATGGGAAAATGAGCTTCCCTCTCCCTACACTCATTGAATGTAATGCCATCCCCAATAACAGGGAAGAAATACCTACCCCTGAAGTTGCACAACACCACCACCATCTGAGATCAATATCTACAGAGATGCCACCCCTTGATCAGATGCTGACATCCTTCTTCTCATTGGACGGATCTTCTGAGAGCCCACAAGGTGAGAAAGCAATTAAACGGCAGACACAATGACCCATATGCACAAAAGCTTGACCTGGGTTGGGTTATTATTGGGGATGTGTGCCTTGGTAACGCTCACAAACCAACTGAGGTGAGCACTCTAAAAACACATGTATTAGACAATGGACGACCCAGCCTCTTCACCCCCTGTGACAGCCACTTCATTGTGAAAGAGAACTTCAGTACCAGTCACACAAAAGCCCTCCCCATCAACTGCAGCCTTCAAATCCAAAACTAAGATCACTGAGAGAATTTGGGAGAGACTGTCTTTCAACAGTCTGCGACAGACAACCAGCTTGCACCATCTGTTGAAGACACCATCTTTCTGAAGAAAATGGAAGGAATGTTCAAAGATGAAACTAACAGCTGGGTTGCCCCATTACCGCTTAGATATCCCAGGCGACGACTACCAGACAACAGATCCTATGCCTATAAGCGTCTTATGTCTCTGCGACGCACACTTGACAAGAAGGAAGACATGAGGGCACACTTCGTTGAGTTTATGCAGAAGATGATTGATAACAAACATGCAGAGCTTGCACCACCTAGTGATGAGGAAACAGAGAGATGGTATCTTCCTACGTTTGGCGTCTACCACCCGCAGAAGCCAGGGAAAATCCGTGTTGTGTTTGACTCGAGTGCACAGTTTGACGGAGTGTCTCTCAACGACGTGCTGCTTTCGGGGCCTGACATGAACAACACCCTCTTGGGTGTGCTCCTCCGTTTTCGAAAGGAACCAGTCGCCGTTACAGCGGACATAGAACAGATGTTCTATAGTTTTGTTGTTAGAGAAGACCACAGAGACTTTCTCCGGTTTCTGTGGTATGAAGGCAACGATCTGAGCAGGGATGTAGTTGATTACCGCATGAGAGTCCACGTTTTTGGTAACAGTCCCTCCCCAGCAGTGGCAATCTTTGGACTGAGAATGGCAGCAAGGGAAGCAGAGAGTGAGTATGGTAGTGACGCACGGCACTTCATAGAGCGTGATTTCTATGTTGACGATGCACTGAAATCCTTTTCAACTGAATCTGAGGCCATTGATGTTGTGCAGAGAGCTCAAAAGATGCTTGCTCTCTCTAATTTGCGTCTCCACAAGATTACCTCCAACAGAGCAGAGGTGGTGAATGCATTTCCACCAGAAGACAGGGCCAAAGAAATTAAGGATTTGGACCTCACAACAGATGAGCTTCCTGTGCAGCGCAGCTTGGGAGTGTGTTGGAACACCATGTCTGACACATTCGTCTTCGATATTCCTCTGAACCAGAAACCCTTCACTCGTCGTGGTGTGCTTTCAGTAGTAAACAGCGTGTTTGATCCTTTAGGCTTCCTTGCACCTGTTACCATCAAAGGAAGACTTCTTCTCAGAGAACTCTCCAAAAGTGACCTTGAGTGGGACAGCCCCCTACCAGAAGACATGTATGAGACCTGGAGAAAATGGCAAGATTCTCTACAGGATCTTAAAACGCTGCATATCCCTCGCACATATGTCTCCTCCATCTCCCAGGCCAAGTCTACTGAGCTATGTGTGTTCTCAGACGCCTCAGTCAAAGCCATAGCTGCAACAGCCTACTTGAAAGTCACGCATGGAGATGGGCACAGTGAAATAGGTTTCATCATGGGTAAAGCCAAGCTGGCTCCAGTCTCAGAGCTCACCATTCCCAGACAAGAGCTGTGCGCTGCTGTGCTTGCTGTGGAGATGTCAGAGCTCCTCACTCAAGAGCTTGACATAAAGATAGACAGAACTACATTCTACACGGACAGCAAAGTGGTGTTGGGATACATTAACAACCAACACAAGAGATTTCATGTATTTGTGCACAACCGTGTACAGAGGATCAGGCAGTCTTCTCGACCAGAGCAGTGGAGATATGTTCCAACAGAGCACAACCCAGCTGATCATGGCTCTCGGTCTGTGGCAGCAGGTAACCTCAACAGTACCACATGGCTATGTGGCCCTGCATTTCTTCTGCAGCCTGAGAGCACAACTTCTAAGAGAGGCCCATTTGATCTCATTAACCCTGAGTCAGATGTGGAAATACGCTCCAGTGTGATGGTGCTCACTACCACAGTGTCTGCAAGTCATTTGGGTTCAGCACGTTTTGAGCGCTTTTCAAAGTGGACCTCAATCATCAAAGCAGTGGCTCACCTGCGACATATCTCCCACAGCTTCAGTAAATCTAAGGCAGATGACAGTTGTACAGGTTGGCACCTCTGTCAGACAAGTCTCACAGATGAAGCCTTAACTCAAGCAGAACATATAGTGATCAGATCTGTTCAGCGTGAAGTCTATGCAGAAGAAATCAAATGCATAATGTCAAAACAAAGTTTACCATCAAACAGTTCTCTGCAGAAGCTTAATCCAGTGATGGATAATGATGGCCTACTGCGTGTAGGAGGACGCCTTGCAGAGTCAAAGTTGTCAAGTCATGAAGCCAACCCACTTCTGGTCCCTGGCAAGCATCACATTGCCACGCTGCTTATCCGCCATTATCATGAGGCCGTAAAGCACCAGGGGAGACACTTCACTGAGGGAGCTATAAGATCAAATGGCTTATGGATAATAGGTGCCAAGAGATGCATCAGCAGCATCATTCACAGATGTGTGATTTGCAGAAAGCTACGAGGCAGAACAGAACAGCAAATCATGGCTGACTTACCCACTGAACGGTTGCAGACTGATCCTCCATTTTCTTATGTTGGCCTTGACATATTTGGTCCATGGGAGGTCATTGCACGCCGTACAAGAGGAGGGCAAGCCAACAGCAAGAGATGGGCAGTTCTCTTTACATGCATGGCAACCAGAGCTGTTCATATTGAGGTAATTGAAGCTATGAGCGCCTCTAGCTTCATCAACGCACTTCGACGGTTCTTTGCCATCAGAGGTCCTGCCAAACAGCTGAGGTCAGACTGTGGCACCAACTTCATTGGTGCCTCCAAGGAACTGAAGTTGGATCCTCCAAAACCTGGTGATATGAGTGTCAATGACTACTTGCTCAGCCAAAGATGTTGCTGGGTGTTTAATCCACCTCACTCATCTCACATGGGTGGCACATGGGAGCGCATGATCGGCATTGCACGGCGCATCCTAGACTCAATGCTCCTACAAGCAACCAACTCTAAACTGACGCATGAGGTGTTGACAACACTAATGGCTGAAGTGACAGCCATCATTAATGCAAGACCATTAGTGCCTGTCTCTTCCGACCCTGAAGCTCCTTTGATTCTTACCCCATCGACTCTCCTCACCCAAAAGATTGGTGCAGTCTTGCCTCCCACTGGAGACTTCACTGAGGCTGACATGTTTACACATCAGTGGAAGAGGGTTCAGGTTCTTGCCAACACCTTCTGGACTCGATGGCAAAGGGAGTACCTTAACCTTCTTCAGAGTCGTCAAAAGTGGCAGGTCAACAGACCAAATATGAAAGAAGGTGACATTGTTCTTTTGAAGGACAAACAGACAAAAAGAAATGAATGGCCTATGGGAGTAATTCAGAAGACTCTCCCAAGCAAGGATGGACTGGTCCGGAAAGTGGAAGTTAGGATTACCCAACACAAGACAGCAAAAACTTTCTTCAGACCAATCTCAGAGTGTGTCCTCCTCCTGTCTCCAAGAGATTAGTTTCTGTGAATATGTTATAGTGGCATTCTTTATTTAATGCCAGGCGGGGAGTGTATTGGAACAGTTTATGTTTTAAGACACCAGGGGGCGCAGCTCTTTTCAGTTCTTTTTCCATTTAGAGTAGTGCTGCAGTCCCAGCCAATAGGAATTCACAGGAAGTGATGAACCAGGAACTTCTGATTTTTCCCTGAGACACAAGAATGGTGGTGTGTTTACAGAGCAGAAAGACTTCTCAAGCCATCCGTTTGTTTTGAGCCCTTTGAGTGGCAATATAAGTAAGTTAAATGATTATGTACACTGTCAAGAAAATATATTGCTGATTATTTTGTAAAGTTACTTGCACATTTTTTTATACTTACCTTAGCAAATTTAACATGGATGTTTTCCTTGTTATGCACCCGTATAAACAAGCAATTTAAGCCATACTTACCTGAACAGATGTGTAGCTCTTTTATATTGTGTTGCTGGTCTTATATGCCGACTTGTATAGTATTTATGCAGTATTTTATGCAATTTACTAATGGGTGAATTCTTGTGCTTTCCCTTTGTATGTCTATTGCAGTTTCACACTTCTAAGTATTAAATCTAGTTCAAGTACAACACCTGTCTGTTCCTTGGAGGATGCAATACAAGGGAGAGTTTAGCTGGCTGTGAATCTCAATATAGGACTGAAGTCACATTGGGTGCAACAGTACAATATGTATTGTCTTTCAGACACCAGGTAATTGGTAGCCTATTGAGATTAGAGGAAACAAACAGATTATTTCTATTACAACATTGTTTTTATTAAAAAAGTTCATTTGATTGGTCATTGATAAACACAACACAAAGCTGCGACAGGAACATCATCGCGTCACTTCGTTAAAATGTATGCAAATATAGACTAGATTAGATATTGCAGTTTAGGGCATCTTTGTGGATGTGTGAATTTACTATATTCATTGTGCGCCCTTTTCAACAGTAGTCCTTTAATTAATTGATTTACTAAACATATTGAATGATGATGACTATGAATAGAGCTGCTCAGGTGAAAGCTTTGCTAAGCTGTCCTAAATTTGTCTGTTTTATCTCTTAAAGTACTGCAGTGAATGTAAAGGGTATATGTTACCCACATCTTATTTATGTGATGTCCGTGTTCTGCAGTAGCTTCGAATTACCCGCTCATATGTGGCAGGTTTTTTATGTCATTAAACACAAAACTTCTTGCAGTCTAAAGCTGTCAGGGTGAATCTGCTACATATTGCTAAATTGTGCTTTGGCAGTCCAAGACAAACTTTTTTTCTTTATTCTTTATGACCAAATGCATCTCTGTAAGATGGAGCTGTCAGGAGAGCAGTTAGACAGGTCGCTTTAAGGCTGGACTGGTAAGAAGTGTGTGTGAGATCTGAAGCCTGTTTCCTCCACTTTCTCTGACTAGAAGTGATTTGCTTTGCTTGATTCAATGAGGATAGATAATGAGAGATAGATATTCACTGAAGATGTCATCCAGTGTGTTCCATTAATCACTCGTACATAATGTTTTAGGATTCTAGCTGATGCAGCGATTAAGATGGATGTTGCTGTTTACTGTCATTTAAAAAACAAAGTACATTTTAAGAGGTCACATCCAGGCCTGACTCAAAAATCAATTTTTTTTTAATGAGCATTGAGCAATCTTGAGCTTTTTAAGTCCCAAACCAGTCTTGTAACTTTACTTGCTTAAAAAGTGTCTAGTGTTTGTGCTTTGTGCAACCATTCTGCAGAAATGATGCAGTTGGATGTCTGATTGTGGGCTGTTGGTGGAAAATCTGTCATATTATCTCTCCTGCAGTCAAAATGTCACAATGTTCTCTGACCTGACAGCTATTTTGCTGTAGAAGAGTGAGACATTTTAAAGTATGAGTGTGTGGGTAGGTGGACAACAGAGGATAGAGGTAGTGCAAGAGGAAACGAGTGCTGCCTTAACAACCTCTTCACACTGGCTTTTTAGTCTGTATGATGCAATTTTCTGTCATTATTTGTACATTTTGATTGTTATGTAAAATCTCAACATGCTGCAGCCGTGATATCTACAACATGCTGGTAACAAATCCACCTAATTTCGCTTCATCCAAGGACACCTCAAAGTAATGGGCATCTTCTCTGTGGTTGTGAGTAACAATGTAGCTCATCCAACAAAATGGAAAGCCTGCCTGAACACAATTGGCACATCTGTGACAGGGTCAAGAACCTGGGAGGAGGTTGTCACAACCTTTTTACAGCATGGAAGTAATGATCAAAATTGAGCTGATGTGCAGGTTCTATGAAGCCCTCATCTATGAAGAGCTCATCAAACAAGCCATGCTGTTGAGACAGATGCAGTGGTGAAGGTACAGCAGAGTGGATGTGTTAATATTGCAAACATATACCATATTTACTGCATTTACATGCAGCCAATAACCTTTTGATAACCAGAATATTTGTAATAACCAGGTTGCACATGGCGTTTAAACACAGGTAAACATCTGAAAATCACCCTGGGTTACTCCTCTTCTAACCTGAATATTTGATCATGTCGACGCATGTTGGAATATCTCAATTGAAAGGAACATTAAATCGTGTTCTGTGCATGTGTATTCGCAAAGACTCTTGGCTTTTGAGTTAACAACAGTAAGTACTTGTACCAGCGATCAGATGGTACTCTGCACAGTTTGCTAGTCTGTACTGCACTACACACACCGAGAGGAACTGATACGCAAACGGTTACCTTGTGGGGCTCCATCACTTTCTCCATCATCTGGCAAAGTTTGGTAAAGAATTGGCATGACTTCGGAAAATTGTCACGCCAGTCAGCGTCTGCGAACTTCATCATTAGGCTACAATGCATTCCCACAAGTCCTGACTGCACACCTTAATCCAAAAGCCCCATTTCCACTGAGTGGTACAGTCCGGTTTGGAAGTGTTAGAATGGTCCAACCCATTCAGGCCAGCGTTTCGACTGGAAGTTCATCTTCCACTGGACATCTTCCAGGGGTTAAAACAACATCAAGAACTTTATTAAACTGTATCTGCAAGTTATCCAAAATTGAACACAGTTTGCTGAAATACGGTGATGTTCAGATTTTTTATATACTCTGTAGGTCTATATGTGGGTGTAACCACCCCCCACCCACCCAATCACTCCAATTCCAAAGATAAGGAAACACAACCGAACTTTAATGAGTTTTTTCAGTGACATGCCCTCTATCGGCGGCTAGCATCCATCTTCATCGTACCTGTACTGTGAGCTCACTCCAGCCAGTAAAAGACAGTCTTATCTTGACTCTTGTTCTGTCCCTTCCTCTTTTTCTTTTCCTCTCTTCCTCTGGTAATGTTTCCTTGCATTTCTTTACCGAATTCTCCATGATACGCGTTCAAAACACCCGCTGTGTTCATGTCTGGTTCATATCTGTTTGCTAGCAAGTGACGCGGTGCACAACCCAATAGTCGGCTGTGACGTCACAGCTGCGTCTCAGATGGAAAACTTACATACTGCTGTTTATGAGCCCCGGGACACCTTTGGGTAGTGATGGCTCGAAAATGCTTATAATGAATGTTTCTGTGTCATCAAAATGAGTCAGAAATGCATATTTTTTTAGGTCTAAGTTATCTTGTGTGTCTTTAATGCTTGTAAATGATCATGAACATTGTAATTAAGAAGGGGAAACTGATTTTGCTCCCCAACATCACACCTGATGGCATGTAAATGCAAAAAAGTTAACAACTTTATGCCCCGCATTATCAAGTTTTTTATTATGTAGTTGTACTCGTATGTTAGCTAAGTTGTACACAGTAACCTCTAGTCTCTACCCAATATTACACAAGTAACTGATGCAACTGATATTTACCTGATATTAACTACACCGTGGGACGTTGAAGCTTTTCTGTCCGCCATTGTGATGCATGTAGTCCCACCTAAATCGTACAGTGCCATTTAATGGACCCCCTTCTGAAGAGGGTCCATAAATGGTATGGTGCAGTTCGGTTGTATGGGCCTATTTTATAATGGAACCACACAGTAGCGTACCGGACCAGACCAACCTGTACCGTACCGTTCAGTGGAAACGGGTCTAAATCGTCCGGGGGGCTTTGGTGGAAACAGGAAGCGTAAATGTGTGGCACAGCTCTGACTCCATTTCTTTATTCCACTACGTTCTCTCCTTCTGTGAATGAGGACCATGACGCACAACAGTGTCAAGTATTGCTGGAGTGTCGGTACCAGCACAAGCAAAGGCGACTGCTATTGGCTCTGGGTAGTTCATCATCTGCCATTATCATGACGTTCTGCAAGCGTCAGGGTTTGGGTCGGGATATTCCAGTTGATTGCAGTTATCATGTATACAGGAGCAACTATGTCTGCTTAAGTCTTTAAACAGGTTATTCCTAATCTTTTGGAAACTGGAATATTAAGCTAAACCTGAATTTTGATGGCATGTAAATGTAGTCATTGCTTTGCAGTTTCAGTTATGCTTGATGCTGCATCACAGAGGAAATGCCTGACAGTGATGGAAAAAAAAAAGAAAATTTCCCTTTAAGGGCATTTTTGAGTCAAGTGTTGCAAAGCGTTTTTTGTTTGGATGATATAAAGAATTTGGGCTTTTTGCGGGGCCCTGAACATCTTGTTTTGATTGTTTTAAAGACTGTATATTTCCTAATTTCATAGTAAAAATATTCTGCTTGAATATGATGCATATTGGTTCAAATATTTTTGCTTTTGATGATGACTAGCTTGCATCCCATGATGTCAAGTATTAATACATATTACACACATTAATGCATAGAGGCCACACAGCAAACACTCTAGTTTTAGTTTGAGATGAGTACTTTAAAGTCGCTTTATGTATAACTTAAGCATCTACAAAGTCTAACTGTACAATCACACACAGTGAGTTGTAGAACTTGGGGTGGGATTCTTCCCCAGTCCATCCTAGAAACCTCTTTCACCTACCTGCTGCCGCTCATCATATTTTCCACTGTGGGCTGAGGCAGCACACCATCCAGGCCCAATAGAGCATCCATTCATTCACTGTATGGGGGGAGGAAGGTGGAGGCTGCACCCAGTAACGGCTGCTTTTCTCCTCCTCATAAGCGGGTGTGGATGTTGGAGGTTCATGAGCTGTTTGTTTTATTCGTGACTCAGGAGAGACTAGAACTACTTATGATCTGGACTTCAGGGAGGCTGTATGGAATCAAAAAGAGAGGCAGCATTGTGTTGTGGTGAAGGACAGACTTTTCTTTGTTGCTGCTTTAAATGAGATGTGTGTGTCTACTCTGAATCCTTCTTGCTGGTTATTCTGACATGGATGGACATACAAGGTGTTGGCTTGTTGAGATCTCAAGAGTTCGTGTTACACAGTTGATTCAGTCTTCACCACAAAGGAATCAAAACGAGTTTTTAATCAGATTCCTGTTTTGTACAAATTGCCTCATGCACATGTGATTTTAGCCATGCACCCTTTCCCTGCCTCTGACTTTATGATTAATGGTTTGGGGCGGAGATGAGTGTCTGTTGCTGACAGTGAAACAATTAATACCACGCTCTGCGACTTTTCTCTGCAGACAGAATGAGACCAAGCCCCTCCACCCATCAGCGGATGTCAGGGAACTTCTCAACAAAACCGCACAGGGCCAGTGAACAAGAGAAATTATGCTCCAGTTTATTCTTTTTTCGCTGTGAAGTGGGAGAGTTGTTTCACTGGTGTTTATTTATAGTCCAGGCAGGTAGCGGAAACTGATCCGAGAATATTTCTGTTACAAAGGCTTGTAGTCATGTGACATTTTCCTGTCCTTCACGCGGAGTGAGTTGTGAAGTTACACCCCCACCCAAACGCACACATCTCCCTTAACAAGCTGCACTGTGAAACCTACTCTCCAGCTGGCTGACTGCCACCGTCACAAATTAAACTACAATTGAATCCCCATGTTCCTCTGAAAAAGCAGGTTTTTTTTAAAATAAATGTGTTTAAATGGTTTTGCCATGCCTAAAAAAATTATTTCAAAACCCCCTTCAGTAATTCTCATTCTTATAACTTTGACTAAACCATCAGACTTGATGCAAAACTTAAAGCTAGGTCGTCTTTTCTGATTCAGTTTCCTTAAATCTGCCGTAAAAATGAAATTAACTCCTGCATATTCTGCCAGGAGGTAGGCAGTCTGAGTCAGGATAACAGCTTGATTTTAAACTATTTTGCAGGGAATGAGCTGATTCTCCTTCCAAGATGACATGTGTGAGGGCTCTGCACCTAAATGTCAAAAGGTAGAAGTATTTGTGGAAGATAGGGAGGAGAATAATAAAGATTTGAACAGTGCCAAGGTTTTAAGTGTGTTATAACAGATAAAAGTTTTATTTTGTATGCTGCAAAAATGTGGAAAGGAGAATGAGTCGGGTGTTGCAATACGCAAAGTTTAATTTGTTGTAAAAAATTGAAAAAAAAGTTTCTTTTTCATCTGCTCTTCAATTTTGACCTTGTGCTTGCTCAACTCTGAGAAATAAATAAGATTCAGGTTCAGAAAATTATTTTTTTAGATTTGAGATCAGAGAATATCCTCTGAATCTTGTTGCATGTGTCTTGTGATACGTCTTCATGCCTTTCACAGGAAATGGAAGACAACTTTCAGTCGTGGGGGATCACTCTTACACCTTAAAAAAGTTCTGCTTCCTGGCTGCACAAACCCCTCTCTCATGTCCTGTGGGTTGCTCCTAAGGTAGTCATTTCATGTGAGATGTTTAATCTGTTTCATGGTGCATCACGGGGCATGCTGATGGTGTCAGGCTTTATGTTGTAATCACAATAAGTGCGCTGTTCAGTTGGGTGCCTCGTGGGCAGAACAGCATGAATCGGGCTCATCATTCACTGATGAAGTTAATAAAGGGCAGCGCTAAAGTTTTATGTTGATGGTAAGTGGAGAAGTGCAAAGTGTTACCCATGCAGGCCTGTCAAATGATTCAAACTTAAGAATGTTTGAATTCATGGGAATCAGTTCATTGGCTTGCTACACTGACTTACGGTGTGTTCAGACCAAATACAATTTGGGCGTCAAAAACGCGCCTGACGTCTGAAGTTGGACGCTGTGTCACTAAAAAGTCAGACTTCTTTTTCTTTTTCCTTTCACCGATCTGTTTGCACAGTGGCAGTAGGGAGAGGGGCTCAGCGTTATGTGATAAACAGAGGTAGGGAACGTCGTTGTTCCCTACCTCTGCTCCGTGTCTGGGTTCACCAGAAAATTCCAGGTGTTCTGAGTGTGATGAGTTTTACCATTTTATTCCAGGAGCTGCGCACTGACGGTTTATCACAGTTTATCCCGCTGGTCCTTCTTGGTGTTTCCCATCCTGTCATAAAATGTGTGTCTGCGCCATGACATTAAGTCGCTCTGATTGGTTGCCGCCCCGCGTCAGGACACCAGAGTTCAGATTTTCCAACTGCTGCCCTTGATACAACGCGTGTCGAACGTTGAAAATGTCAAAACTCGACACGCGTAACGCCCCTAGACGCGCTGTATGGTTTTTGACGCACGTCCTAGACGCACGTCGGCCATTGACTTAACATGTAAACTTGGCCCCTTGACGCCCAAACCGCTTTTGGTCTGAACACACCGTTAGTCAGACTGTCAACTCAGCAGTACATAGATTTGTTGTTTGAATATCTTTTAAAGTGATATAAATCTTCGGTTGTGGGACACAATGAAAGATACAAAAAAAGAAACATTTTTTAATTCTTTATTCCAGGGAAACTTTGGTGAAAACTATTCAAACTTTGGTCCTTCAAGGCCACCGTTCTACACATTTGTGTTGGAGCAGGAAAGCACCTAAAACCTGAAGGACAGTGGCCTCGAAGACAAGAGAATGAGATCCCCGTTTTATTCTCACTTTCCACTCACATGCTGTGTTTTTATACTTCTGTCATGAGCAGACAATATTATTGGATGATGATAAGAAACGCTTCCTCATTTATGAATCATCTTCATTTTGCACAATGTGAAATATGATACTTTGCACGGAGAGATGGCTGCTTGCTGTCCACAAGGAAGCGGTGTGTTCGCAGCCAGCTCATTGCGGACATGCTGGTGATGGTCTGATATGATAGAGATTTATATGAGCATGTGTTGACCTTTTCCAATTATTGTGTTTCTGAAGTCGGCAGTTTTACTGCAGTCTTCTGATCAATCCGATTGATTTTTTTAAACGTATTTAAAAGAAGGCTCAAAATGCAGCAGAGAATAACATTATACATATAATATAAAATGACTTAAAATTTCCATAGATTTAATTTTCTATTGAACTTGGTCATAGAATTTAAATAAATGTCACTCATAAGATGATAACCAAAAACTGTATCTAATTGTTGAATTTAAATGTCACCATAGCTTATTCATTTTTAGTCATACATTTCACATTTGAAAATTAAATTTCATAATCGGTTATAGAGCAACAGTTTGAAAACATTGATGTAGTTGACCAGCGATATTAGACTGAAGCTGGAAACTTGAGTAATTAGTAATCCGATCCATCTACATCTACTATCCTCCACATTTTAGATGCATTCTTTCTCTAACACACCTGAATTAAATAAACAGCTCTTACCAGGCCTCTGCAGAGCTGAATTACATGCAAATGAGGGAATTCAGCCATTTAATTCAGGTGTATTGGAGAAGGTATGCTCTAAAAGTTGTAGGATAGTAGCTCTTGAGGACTGGATTAGGGCACCCCTGCTCTAGTGTGACTGAGATCTTTTTGGCTATGACAGCAACAAAGAAAATGAACAAAGGTATAACATCTTAGCTTGAACCATCTCTTGAAATGTATTCAACAAGGCACAGTTCTTATTAAAATGCATAAATATTTTGATAAAAGTGGGAATGAGTTTTAAGTAAATTCTGCTGTCATTTGCTGAATCATTACTCACACAAGACTCTGAATATCACTTAAGAGTCTATTGAAACCTGAAATCAGTCAATTTCACCTCGGAAAAGGCGAGCGGCTTGAATTTTCTTTAGTTTCAAGCTAGAAAAATAAATCCAACATGACACGTTTGATTGCATGCCTTAAAGTGCAACTAATGTGCAACTGTATGTCGTGATGAAACAGTATTATTTACTTACCTACACTTAAAAATCATTGATGAGCCTGATTTACCAAGAAATTGATTTATATGAATCATTCATAACACAAATAGTTCACCATGGGGAGAGGGTAATTCGGTAATTCAATAATAACTGGTAAAAAATATTTTTTAAGAATCAATCATTTGCAAGCAATGAAAAATATGCTAAAAATAGTAAAAGAGTAATATTCTTCTGTTCTAACAGGACAAATTAAAGTCCACACAGTTTTACTACAAAGAATATTAGAAAAGCACATTTCACTTTCCCCGACAACTTAAGGTGCTTTACATGAGACCTTAAAGGAGTTGCAATAAAGTGCAGAGGAAAATGAACTTTAAAAAGAAACATAAGAAATTCAGAAAAATCTAAAATAGAAAAAGATACAATGCAAGAAATAAAACAATTGAGTTATTTTCATTAAAGGCAGTGGGAAATTTAAAAAAGTAAATACAAGAAATACATATACAGATTATAAGAATAAACAGAATATGAAACAATACTTGGTGCCTGGTATTAACATGCTGGCTGACTAGTGAAGTAGTTGCACTTTGCTATCTGTCTGTAGGAGCCACATCAAAAGGTCATATTGTGAATCCACCCTCAGGTGGTAGAAGGTCACCACTCCCACTGATGGCCAACGACAGACTTTCCACTCTTTCATATTCCACCTAGAACATGGAGCCTCTGAGGTCAATGCTTTGTCTGTTTCCTCTCCATCTGTTCTATCAGTATCTGTCATCTCTGGGTGGATTTTCTGGGCCTCCGTGTCACCGAGATCCAGTACCAGGAGGCAGAGGGTGGACACAAAGTGCTAAATGTTTTTCTGCCAGCAATCCACTCATTCCCACTGATGAGAATCAGTTTTTTTTTTTTTTTTCGGAGGGTTTATAAGTGAATGTTCAGCCTGAGGGATATGGGGATGGCTTTTCCTTTTTGTAGAGACTAATTTTTTTTACTCCCAAATGGTTCTTTTAACAGTTAGACACAGTTAAAAAGATAATCTTATTAACTACGCTTCATGCTTCCAGCCTCGGCACAGCTTATTTGATGGTGGTGGTGCTGTGCTTGCTTATGTTTTCAACCGATTTGGGGAATAAGAGAAACTTTAATAATCCATGAAGTAAAATATTTTTCTTGTAGTGTGAAGAATGTGAAGCTGTAAAAGTAAATAAGCTTTATAAGTGGAAAAAAATAGATTAATTTCTTAAAGTCCAACACACAAAGAGAATCATTTAACCGAATGGCCACAGGAGGATCTTCAGAGATGCTCAGCGGTCATGATTTGCCTCCTACTGAACATCAGAGGATGGGAGATCCTCTCCATGATAAAGTTTTTACAAAATCCTCCCTCTGTAGCAGCAAAATAAACTATCCATCTCCACCACTGAACCCCACTGAGCTGGTCTTCTGTTTCAGTTTGCTCAGGTTTTTGGTGTCCCCTGCATTCAGGTTTTTGTCCCCATGAACAACCGTGTAGAAAATAGCAGCACAGTCTCATTCACAGGAAATCAGCAGGAAAGAAAAGACTCTTCCTGTAGAGAGCTGCAGTTTATGGTCCAGTCCAGGTGCCTCTTAAAGTGGACTCCCAGGTGATTGTACTGTTGTATAATTTCCCACCTTCTCTCCTGAAACGGGGCCCACTCACTCTTGTTTATCTGATAATTAGCTCAGGTTCAGGTGTTTATCTTGTGTGTGGTGGCATCATACAGTTTTTCCTTAATTAGACTTGTCCATGCGGGATCTAATTCAGTCAGTGGCTTGTGTGACCTTGTTCTAAATGAAATTACATTGTGATTATGGTGTTTACATGAGTTCTGTGTAGGATTCTACAGTTTGTATTGATGTTTACATGTTACATAGTGTGATGATTAATTGCTAATGCCCAGATTATATCCTTTATTCCAATGCAGTGGTTGCACTTGTCTGAATATCTCTCAAAATGTACAGCTATACAGTATACAGCAACATACAGCATTACTCAGGCATTCCCATCAGGCCAAATGTTTCTTTCTCTGCAAAAAAAAAACCCCAAAAAAAAAAAAAAAAAAACGAAAAAGGAAGAAAATGTAACCAGAGGTAAGATTTACTCATTGATTTCTTGGATAAAGTTTATCAAGTACAGCTTTTATATTTGCATTATTTTCCTGAAAAGCAGCTTATCAACTGCATATCAGATCTTTCTTTGGTTATTCTTTTTGAAGTGCTTAAACAAAGTGCTTTTAGAGCATATTTGCCAACTTTGTTCTTCAGCAATGTGAACAGAATTTGCTGATGGCAAACAAACAAAGCAAACCTGGCAGCAGCCGTGCTGTCCCACTTTTTATACTGTATATAAAGCTTGCAGGTTGAAAATGGCTTGACTCAGTTCTGACTTGCCACATTGAACGGAGTGCTGAGGTGTGTGTTGTAAAGCTGCAGTGTGTTGCTTAGAGTCCTGTTAAAGTCCTGTCTTCCTTAGAGTCCTGCTGTTTGCAGATAAATATATAATCTAGCAGTCTGTACCTGGACTCATAGTAGACCAAGTTGTAGTTTTATCTTCCATGGAAGATGATAATATAGACCCCTCTCTCATGAACACACAGCAGAACCAGAGTCCTGCATCTTCTAGCAGAGCAGTCTCACAAACTCATAATGAAAGCTATCAGATATTATAAAGGAAGCTCTGAGGTACACAGTTCTGCTGATTCATTCTCCAACATGCACAAAATCAAACAGCAGGGTTTCTGGTTTTTCACCTAGCTCCATAAACTGCTCAACATTTTCCTGAAATGACGACCAATGCTGTTCCTAACCCAGGGCTGTTTTTGTTCTGAATGCTCACTTAGTCCTCTTCTTGCTTTCTTTAATTATTCAGCCTTCAAGCGGTGCAGATTTGATGAGCCATAATTCATTTTTAGATGTTCTTCTGGTCTGATTAAAAATGAAATAAATATATATAAATGAAAGAATTCACATGGGAAATTATGGAGGCTTGTAATTTTAAAGCAGAAAGGGGGGAATTGATGAATGTATGAATCTCTGTACGTAACAACCACCAGCACCATCCAGTACAACAAGACTGTCCATCTGAAACCTGAGTCATCCTAGAGTCCTGTTCTGTTTTCTGATGGTGAATTCCTCTCCAGGCCACGGTAAGAAAAGGAGGGTCTTTAAGTAAGCCAGGAACCCTTTTGCCATACTCCAATACCCCTGGCTTTTTACTTCTTTTTGTTTGTTGCTGAACTGATGCAGCCCATGCATGTCACATTGTGTTCACAACAAAAGCCATGACTGCCCTGGCTGCACCACATTCATATTTAGAAAGGTCGTGATTGTGTCGTATGAATAGCTGGCTCCCTAGACTAGCCCTAGGGACCTGTCAACCTTATTCCCCTGTTAACAACCTAACAGATTTAGGCTGCTACAGTAAAATGCATGTCTGCTCACTCTCCAACTCCTACACCCATTTATACTGATGGCAGTGAAGGATTACTCTTTTTTTCCCCATTTTTCATGACTGAATCTAGATTCCCTCAACCCCCCTACTGGTTTTCAGTGGAAATAGTTTTCATTACGTCTTTTCAAACAGTACCCTGAGCCCTTCTGTCAGCTTGATAGAGGAAGCTTGGAAGTATTGAAAATTAAACAAATTGCTTTGTAGCCCAGAGGGGAAATTAAAATGTGCAGACTCTTAAACTCTGCTGCTTTGATGAGAGTTTTGGATAGCCGGACCACAATTTGTGCTGTGATGATTCTGCATTTAAAGGGTGTGATTAATCTGCCATGTGGCTGCTGTCAAAGCCAGACTGGCAGCAGACTGTCCCGTCTCTCTGTCCGCCAGGTGTTGCACTGCCTGACAGACCTCTCTGTCAAGAAGATAACGGAAAGAACTCAAGTGCCTCAACCATCTTTGCACCACAAACTAAGCAACCAAAAACTGTAGAAGCAGAAGTTCAGACTGTGCAGAGTTGATACAACTAGTATATAAGTAAACAGTCATCTTCAAAATTAGTCATATCTTATAGTAAAAGAAAATGGTAAAGCATTATTTTAAAAAGAAAAAACAAAACTGTCCCAGACAAATTAGAGCACCTTGCTCACAAACAGTGGACTAAAATACCTGTCGACAGGTGCAGAAGTCTGATTGAACATTACAGAATACACTTGATTGCAGTGATGGCCTCAAAGTGTTGCTTAACAAAATTTTAGTTCAGGAGCCCCATCATGCTTGTTTTATTTTTTTGTTTGTTTTTAATATTTCTGTTGAACCACTATTCAAAATCAATGTCATGATTTTCATAAAATTGTTATGCAGCATTGCTTTTTTCAATTTATTTTTTCAACTGTGTACAAGGTCATTTAAGTCCAAAATCTAGGTGTAGAGTGCAGATAGGAAATGACATGCAAATGATCAGACTTGCATTTACACATTACTTCATGTTTCCAAGGTTAAATTTTGGAGTCTCCATGTAGAATTTATTTTCTGACCATCTAAAGGAAAAAAAGTCCAGTTTTCACTCGCTTTTGTCCACTGTTAAAGGGGAAGTTCGTTTTTTTTTCAATCTAGACCTATTTTCTAGCTTGAAATACATTAATTTACTCACCCAGACAGGCAACTTGAATTCCTGCAGGAGATATTTAGATCCACTCGAGATCAGCGTATGTCCAATATAATGGAAGTGATGGAGCAATCACGCGCAGCCTCTAAATAAAGCATTATCTGCCACAAACTCCTTCATTTCACCAATGCTTTGTTACAAAACATTAGGCGGACCCCGCCCGTGAGAGCTCAAAACAGCTTTTTGTGGTAATTCGTCACATTTACAGACATTTACTTGTTATGGTGTTGCATAAAAGTGACGTCATCAAAGACACCGCAGTAAAAATGTCTGCAAATAAGGACTAATCACCACAAAAAAAGCCGCTTAGAGCTCACAGGGGAGGTCCAACTAATGCCTTATTTAGAGACTGCGCACGGTTCCCCCATCACTTCCATTATATTGGACATACGCTGATCTCGAGTGGATCTAAATATCTCTCGAAGGATTTCAAGTTGCACCAAAACTGTCTGGGTGAGTAAATTATTGTATTTCATGCTAGAAAATAGGTCCAGATAGAAAAAAACTGAACTTCCTCTTTGAAGTGAAAAAAATTAAATAAAACTTCTCTCATGGGCTCATCACTATAACTGACCCTGATCACACGATGCAATCCTTTGAACGTATCCTATTAATGCACATATGCACTTTTAAACAAAACGATCTGTGTCCAACTGTGTTGTAACAGTTAAATCAGTAAATATAGCAAACCTTAAAGGAGCCCTATCATGAAAAATGGACTTTTAAGAGCTTTTCAGCATGTCAGTGTGTTATTTCCTCATCAAGAAATGATTTAAATCGTTATTTTTCTTCATTCATGCATATTTGAGTAATCTACATGAATATTTAAACCAAGCGCTACCTCCCTGCAAACGGCTGACTACCCACCCCGTTACGTATGAACGTGGCACCAATCACGAAAGTCCAAATGCGCACGCTCAGTATCGTAGCAAGACGCCCTCTGTTGAACAGAAACTCAGAGAATCCTATACACACTCTCTGAGGAAGAAACTAACACCTGCAGGAAGATTTCCTCAGAGACAAGCAGCCATCAGCTATCAGACGTTTGATCCAGAGTTCAGGAGAATTTTCTTCCTTTTTTTTCTTCTTCTTTTTAAGCTCTAGAGGACAGCAAGTTGGGGGAAATGCAGTTCAGCGTGGGAGTTTATTTGCTGTACTGGATGAATTGACTTGCCAGAAGTGGTTGGATTTTAACTTCAGGAGCAGGGAAAAAAAACTCAACTTTGTGTGTGAACTTCACTCCTGACAACTTCATGAATCTCGGGCAGTAAAGTGTTTTTTTCTCTGGGATTACTTCTGAAACCTGACGCAGTTCCTGCTATAAAAACGCGCATGGACAGACAACAACACTGGTGAGTCAACACATCTGTCAGCTCAATGCTAACTGTTAGCCTATGATTTGTTCGCTAATTTACTTACTTGTCAGGGGTCTCTGTGGTACTTCTGTGGTACTGCGTGTACTTCAAACTCCATATCAGACTCTGGGTGGAGCGCATACAGCTCCATAACAGGCTGGTCTGTTTTATCCCGTCGATCGGAGGAATTATCCATCAATGTTTACTACTAACATCCACATGAGAGCTACCGGTGCCGGTGCTACAGACAATTCTGTGACCCTTCAGAATAAGTGTCTCTTCCGGGGCGACGTCATGAAATGGGCGTAAAACATGCTGCAATTGGTCGAGAGCTCCGCGGTTCAGTACAGTCAGCCATCTTACTTCCGTGTTGGAAATTAGATGCATCGAAAAAATAATATTTAACACCAAATTAGTTTCTATAGTAACGATGGGAACATATCTAGCTTATAAATGCCTATATTTGACTTTTGGAACATTTGAAAAGCATGATACAGCTCCTTTAAGATACAGAGAGGTAATATTTCTGTGAATGAGCAGTGCCTGTTCACCATTGTTTGCAAAGGCCAGACTCGGTAGAGCCTTCAGGATCTGGAGGAAGGGTGGTGAAAGCTTTCGTTTCTTAAGTGGTTTTCCTCATGCACATTTCCTCAGCTCATTCAGGGCTGGATGCTTTTGTTTCACTGCCCCATAATCAAGGGAAGGCAAAAAAGGGAAAAAAAAAAGGGGGGGGGGGGGGGGGGGGGAGCATACCATGAAGAATGATAGAGGAGAAACAGTGCTTGGATTCCAATGGGTGGATTGGAGAGGATTTGGTACTTTAAATAGAAGCACCTGTTCATCTGGGATTAGTAGGAAGCAGAGCTCTATTTTGGTTCAGTATGGATGTTTGCCCGTTCAACCCTGGGTCCTGACGGCTGCCTGAGTGGAAAGCATAGTTACGGTATACTCATTTAGGGTTGTGGTATGTTTAAAAAAAAAAAAGCTCTTTCTGCCTTGACACCAGGGTACTGTTGGTGCGGATGCCTGAACCAGCTGCAGGAAATGCTCCTCTTTTCCCTGGAAATGTCATGAAAATGCCTGAGAACAAAACCAATGCTGATCGGCGCTTAGCAGTAAACTCTGATGCAAATGTTCACACAGTTACACCAAATTACATGTAATGAAAAAGCGGGCATATTTTGGATGAATGCAAGTTATGTTGAAGGGATTTTTTGGACTTTTTAAAAAATGTTAGGAAGCCAGGGGGATAATCCCAAATGCAGGCATTCGTGTCATCCCTCTAAGTTGAGAAGAGGATGCATATGTGCAGTCATCCTTACAGCTGGACATTGCAGCTGCCTGTCCAAGAATGCATGTGGATTCACAGCATACTTTCAAAATGTGAACCCAAGATCACCAGAAAATATAGCTTGAGTGTGAACTGGAGCCAGTTTCTGGAGCTTAAGAAACAGTCACAAAGTATTTTGACATTGTAATTTGAGATAAATCTTTCAGGAGCACGCATCAGTCCTAAATCACTCTGACACAAAGTACAGTAATTTGAATACTTTTGCAGTGGTTTCACTTAAAATCCTCACCCATACTCATAAGGCCAAGGATCCTGCAAAAAATTCAATAAACTAAAATCCCTTACAGGTTTTTTCTTTTTTTTTTCTGGCTGTAATTGTTTTAAGAGTATTAGCTAACTCCACCCAACTAACTCAAGGGAATTTTGGCACGCTTCAATGAAACTAAATCACAAATGACTCTACTCCACCTATAATTGGGTCAGTATGTATATTTATAGACTGAATCTGTCTTTTCATACAGATGAAACACAAAACAGAGCTACATGCTAAATGGCCTCAGTAAGACACTAGCTATTATCAGTTTCTTATCATAGTTTCCCGCTAAGCCACCAGTTAGAAGATTACCTGGAAAAAAGAAACTGACTGAAACTGGCAGAAAGGAGCAAAAGGAGATTTAGTACGTTACTCTGCAGAGTTATGGAGGAAAAAACATTGATTGTTCTCATCTTCTGCAAGGCTGTGGGCTGAATAACGGGAAAGGCTACAGTGAAAGAGCAAAATACATTTATCTTGATCAGCTTTCATTTCAGCAAGTTGCCAACTTTCAACTTCCCATCTCTGTATTGAACCTTTCAGCAAAGGAGTAGCTTGGAATTACTTAACAATACAGTAATGAAATTCCACACCCTTAATATGAATGTGTTGTTATTGTAAAAGCCTTGCAGAGTAGCCCTAGAGCCCACACACACACATAACCCCCCCACTGACACACCACACCACCCCACCCCCTGCCTTCTGTTATTGAATCAGCAGTGACCTGACATCACCGTTTATCCCTGCATATGGCTCCAGCCAGGCTCCCACTGCTCCGATTCCCCAGTGCTCTCCTGATGCCATGGCCACAGGGAGAGAAATCTCAACAAACCCCCCCCATAAGCGGATCAAACCTTACATATTGCTCCACAATTTCATTAAGGGTCACAATTGGTGTGGTTGTCAGTGGCGTAATAAACTCCCCGCTGCAGCAGGAGCAGATGGTGCGAACCGAGTGTCTGCAGGCATCCACAGGAATCCCCTTAATAAGGGAAGCAGATCCGCACTGCCACAGGCTCTCCAGAGGAAAACTCCTGCCTTTCCATATGATATTCACAAGATCTGAAGCTGTTCGGTTTTGGCTTCTCAGGAAGTCGCAGGGTCAACTTCTCATTTCTACAACAAATAAGTAAAATTGGAGTATTTTTTCAATTCTTTCTGGCATCTCTTTACCACTAAGTTATTGACTTGGTGTCTCACAAGGCTGCAACTCAGCAGCCTGCTGATGCATGTGAATAAACATCTGAATAAAACATCATCAGCTCTATAACTTGGAATAATCAGTCGTGATTGGCTGTGCCATCATTTGCATTGCCACAGGGCGCATATTTAGTCCAAGCCTGTGTCACTGCTATCCACCCCTATTATGTTTCGGTCAGCAAGTTTATAAATTCTCCTGGAGGAAAGAATGGGTGCTCAATTGAGTCTGCATTTCTGGAGGAGCGCTTATTTTGGTTGGTGGAGCCTGGACGCTGTAACGGTCCCTGTGAGGGTTTAACGTCAGCGGCCTATATTTACAACTGTCCGCTGGCAGCAAGTCTGCCAGCTAAGCAAGGCTCACTGAGGAGTAGTGTTTGAGACGGCACTTGATGTGAAAGAACATATTGAAGATGTCGTTAAACGCTAAAGCAGCTTTAGTGTTGATAATGTCGCTGTTTGGGGTGAATGTGCCCAGTCATGTATGTGCTGTTACATCGCCTGTGTGTTCAGAGCTTTCATATGAGATGGGTCAGCCCAGTTTATTGACCCCTCCACTCATTTTCTGTCCCCGTCTTTGTTCCCAAGTTCCCAGAGAACACTGGTGGGATTCTGCCCAGTGCTGCCAGCCACTGTTACTAAAAGGAATCATTGTGTTGTCTCGTTGCTGCCCGGTAAATCAATGGGACTCTTTGTTCTCTGTACAGCATTTAGGACGTGGAGGCCCGGCCCGCACAGACGTGTCATGATAGCAGCTTGCCGAACATAGACTCAGCAGATCATGTTTTTGTGTCCTCTGCGCTTTTAGAGCAGTTGCAGAAGTACCAGCAGATTTCATTTCATTCCAGTCCCTGAAGCTACCCAGCCAGAGAAGGAACGAGGGAATTATGTCATAGAGCTGCCATGCTTCGTCTCCTCTGTGGTTTCCCATCATGCTTTTTCTGAACCTCTGTGAGGAGTTGTGACTCTTTCTCCATGTGTGCGCATGTGATTAGTATGTATTGTTGTTAGTTTTTCACATATGTTATTCTGATGCATCTAACTGTAGATCATTTGTGCACACACTTATGCTCAGCTGCCCTCCAGGCCTCCAGCTGATCTAGCTCTCCTTTGCTGAAAGAAAAAAAAAAAATCCTTTGACAATACACAATTAAGATTGCTGATAATTTTCTTCAGATGGAGAGAAGAGTGCGTGGGAGGCGTGGAGACAGATGAAGGAGGAGGAAGAGGGGGTGGGATGGGCACTCTTTAGGGAGGTTTAGTGAAAGCACCTGCCTCAGCTCTGGGACTCATGATGGATGAAGAGGAACAACTGAGACATGGAGGAAGGGAGGGGAGTGAGAGTGGGTTTGAGTTTGAAGTGAAGGACATCTTGTCCTGAAACTGTTTCACTTGAAACCATTTTTGCATTCACATATCATTGGATTGCACTGGGGATGGGTTTAGTTCATTTTAAAATCGCACGGATGAGGCACAATGGAAGAGGAGTCTCCATGATGGAGGTGATTTCACTCACTTTCTGTTCAGCTGCTTGAAATTGGTTTTGACGTCATTTTTCTCCACTGTTGCACAGCAAAGAATTAGGGTTTTAGGGTGGGTGAGTATGGCCAATCTGCATGGGCAAAATCAGTTGAAAAGATGGAGTAAAATAATAAAGGGCATTGACAACATTTTTCCTTTTGATACAATGCCATTTGTTGATGGTACTTTTTCTGTACCAATAGTTTTTGCCCTCCAAAGAAGAATTGCACCATAACACACTGTGCATTGATATTTGCAGGAGCAATAGGAAACATGAAAAAAAAACTCATGAATGAAAGTAATACTCATAAAATGAGAAGAAAAGTGAGTAAACTGAATAAAAATTAGATTAAAAAGCCTATCTTTTTTAAATGATGAAAACAATTTGACTTAGATTATTGATTAGAAATTAATTACATTTCTTAAATTCAAAGAACATAGCACTCAAACACCTGCATTAAACCAATAAAATATGAAAACACACAAATTTACAAACACAGCAGCATTGTATCGACTCCAAGGTATCATCATGCACATCATTGTACATCTTGCTTTAATTTAGCAAAATATTAAATATTAATGCATAAATCCTGTATTTATTTAAATCCCAAAATACTTGGAATTCAAGCAAAGATCCACCAGATAATGTTGATTTTCTTTTTTTCTTCATTGTGGATTGACTGTCTGTGTAAGAGGCCATTTTAACTCAGAGGTAGTGGAGCACATCAAATACAGCCTGCTTAAAAGTTATTAATAGTTTTTACTCTGCTGAGAGATAGAACAAAAGGAAAGAGTTTGGCACATCCAAGTTAACCTTTGCAAAGTGGCAACTCACTGGAGTTTAGCCACTCTTGCTGTGAGCTGTGGGGATTCAGGAACTGAACCAAAGGCTCTGGACCGCACCACTGTAAGCCACGGGGAATAGGAACCTAATCTGTCTAAACATAAAACAAATAAAAAGACTTTGCTTTGCATCCCTAATTAGTATGTGCTTTTAATAGATTATATTTAAAAAGCTAGATTTACACAGAAAAAAAAATACTCTGATTATTTTCTAGAATTAGGGATGTCCCATTTTCCACACTGAATGCTAGTGGTAAATGTAGATACAGTGACCAGTTTCATAGATCATTGGCAACTTAATGAGACATTGTGCTAAATCTACTCAAATTTAATGTGTATAATTTTGTCAGTCAGCTGGGTTATTTGTAGTTTAATTAATGCCAGGAAAGTAACTTTAATTTGTATTTTAACATTTTGAAAAATGCATAAATTACTAGTTTAGATTGTGCTCTAACCGGTGATACAGTATGAAAAATAATTAGCTGAAGAGGCAGCAGTGGTCAGATTGTCTTTCCAGGACATGGTGAGGATAACTACTTTTGAGTCTTGTTTTCTACATGTAACAGACTTAAAAGTGGTATAACTCCCCATCTTTCTCATACGGGCCTCAGCTAAAGCTCACACACTGAAAAACACACACATTCCCCGCTGGTTTTGCCTGATGATAGTAGGCATCGGATCAAGACCCACAGGGAGGCACATCTGGACATCAGTGGTTGGAGAGCAGGTTTAGTCCCAGGCCTAGTCTGTCATAATGCATCCCAGGCATGTGGGCAGCTGTGGAGGAAAGGTTATTATGGAACCCACCACCACACCACATAAACCGGGGGGGGGGGGGGGGGGGGGGGGGGGGGGGGGGGGGGGGGGGGGGGGGGGGGGGGGGGGGGGGGGGGGGGGGGGGGGGGGGGGGGGGGGGGGGGGGAAAAAAAGGGGGGAAGGGGGGGGGGGGGGGGGGGGGGGGGGGGGAAGAAAGGGGGGGGGAGGGGGAGGGGGGGGGGAAGGAGAAGGGGGGGGAAAAAAGAAGGGGGGTGCCTTTAGATATAGAGCCCATGCACTATACATGGTGCAGATACATTTCAGTGTAAGTAAAAATCAAACTAACCACTTGCGCTTTTGAAAATCCCCTGGGATGGATGTGCTTCATGCCACTTGCTGAACAAAGGCTTCTTGTGTTAAACAGAAACCCTATACCAGATAGGTGCTGCTTTTTGTTTGCTCAAACTAAAATGACATATTTCAAGCATGCTTGACTGTCATAAAGATATATTTCAAACCAGTTATAATCCATGTATAAAACAATCAAAAACTTATAAGTTACATTAGTTGTTACTCAGAACTCATTTCAAAGGGGACATTGTGATAAATTAGTTCGAGCAGGAGCCATCTTGCTTCGGCATGTTTTGTTTGAGACACAATATTCCCCAAAAGCTAGAAAGAGGCTGTTTTGACTTCAGAAGAAATGATTCACACTTTGTAGTCAGACAAAACAGGATATTCTTTTAGAAATACAAAAGATGACTCAATGAAAAATAAGTCTGTCTCATTAGTGTATTATGACCTTCAAAAAGTTTTTCTCTTCAGAAAAATGCACCACGTCTTTTTTTCCCCTGATGACTAAGTTCATGAGATTCTTGTGATTTGATGTAAATTTTGATGCAAATAGTTGTGCAAGGACCCTTCTGGGTGGCCATGTGTTTGGCAGTTTTGGGCTTGTTTGTCCATTCTATGTGGGTTTTTATCACAGCCACTAGTACACATCAGTGGGAGGCCAAAGTTTTGTGTCTATCCACAACCAACTGGGCTGTTACTTTCCTCCTTTGGGACGCCACTGCTGCTCTCGCTTGGGATGCAAGGGAGAAGTAAAGTGCCAGTGCTATGTTTTCTGTAAACTTTAACAGAAAAGAAGTAGCTGAGAACAACTTTGAAGCACTTTACAGTCGTCTGGAGAAAAATGTTCGGGCCTGTTTGTGCTTCTTTACAGCAGCCACAGTTGTCTTGGGGACGGGTGAACGCACGGTGTAATATTGTTTCACTCAAAATGAGCATCTGGCTGCAACTTGCAAAAAAGGAGCAGTTTGTTAATACGATGGGCTCAACATCAAATATTTAATTCTACCCTCTGTGACTTCCAACTTTGTGGGAGGTTTAACGTAGAGCCCCTTTAGCCTTGTTTGTTCCCCTGTGGAGGAGGACATAATGCTGATGTGCTTCTTAAACCTGCAAAAACCAAAACAAATCACAGAGGGTGGGATTCAGCGTTGAACCCCGCCCCAAAGCAAGATGCAGCCAGATACCAGCAAAGTAAGTTTTTGTGTTTTAAGATGGCAGAGATTGGATGACACAAGACTCGACTAGTAATACAGTAAAGTGGCATGTTCACACATATTCCTCTTTCTTCACAAACCTTTTTACTCCATTCTTAGATTTGACTGTGATGAAAGAGGAATATGTGTTAACATGCCACTTTACTGTATTACTAGTCGAGTCTTGTGTCATCCAATCTCTGCCATCTTTTGTATCAGCCAGTGCCCGTGTGTGTACATTAAACTGATTGATGAACAGTTCATTAGACTGATGGGCTTTGCAGGGGCAGAGAAGCATCTGGCTGAATTTGCTGCAGCTTGACATTAGCTGCAACAACATTTACACTTTTTTCAATGTTTATTAGTGATAAAAGTAATAATAGTATGCTCACTTTAAAGGTTGTGTTTGGTATTTGCTTCTTTTTTAATGAGGTAGATTAGCAATACCAACATGCTCAAGTAGTGAAAATTACAATGTTTGCTCATCCCATTTAATCAGTGTTTCTCTCTTTTTGGGAGGAGGTATGGTGTGTGTGTTGTGCTGTAAATATCCCCAGAACCAGAAGGCGGATAAGCAGCTGATCTGCCAACACTGCCTGCTGCGAGGCAACATGACCATACGAGTCACGGTGTGAGCACGTGTTTGTGTGTGTATTCTTCATTTACTCAAGGATTTCTATTTACCGTATGCTCCATCAAGTCTTTGTTATTCGCTCTCATGCACACCTTGGATGAATCATCCTCAACTCCCATTGTTAAATCCTGAAATATTAGTTTAAAAGAACCCAATAAAACATACATCTTATGCTGCTTGTTAGTGTGTCAAAGAAAAAACGTTGTCACTATGTTTGTGCCTTTTTAACTTTTAATTGCGTTCCCGATTTAATTGTTGAATATTTTTAATGCAGCATTGAGTGGGTTGCTTGCTGCTGTACAGAAGAGCTTGTGTGTGTTTGTGTTTGTCAGGTCTGACCTCAGTCTCTGCTTCCTGCAGGAAGGGAAAAAAGAAAAGGTCTGTACTGAGCTCAGTCGTTTGGATGGAACAGCTTGTAGATGGTGATCACAGATAAGTAGCTCTAACAGTCATAGTTGTGTTGGAGAGGGTGGAGTTGGAGGAACTGTTGTGGGTTAAAGCATAGATTTTAAGGTCAACAAGTTGTTGACCTGCTTCTTCGAAGCTGCAATAGCTTCGAGTTTGTCAAACTTTTACTGTCTTCAAGTATGTTTTCTATCAGTTTATTTCTCTGTACCGTCAGCTGTATTTCTGGAGGAGCTCCTCGGGTTTCAGCTCAGTTCCTCTTATCTCCTCTTTGCTTCTTAGAACTGCTGAGTCAGCTGGGTTGTTTGGTATTGCTGCCCTCTGTGTATAAGAAAGCATTTACAGGGTTGGCTTATATTTTACATGGCTGCCAGATTAGAAATGTAATGTGGGTTTAACATTGTTTGTTTAAATCATTCATAAATTTAGAAATAATGACAAGAAACAACCACTAAGATGTAATGTAAACATTATCTACTGTATATAAGTTGCAAAGCTCTCAAATGTGGTTTGCATAACATATAAATAGTCTCTATCCTTTGTATCCTATGGAATAGATGTTAACACTGTTTAGAGCGTGTATAGAGAATCAATATGAAACAGATGTAAGGAGTTTGTTTAGACACCATATTGTGTTCTTCTTTGTTCAGAGGCTGTCTTTTGTATGCACAGACACAGACCCTTAACCGTGACTTCAGGATGGCGTTTCTACACTCAAACTGTAGGTTTAGCTGCAAAAATCAAATCTCAGTCCATTATTATCTCACATAACCAAGTTTTAAATATACTTTCAGATACTTGTCTGCTTTTTCTTACTTAATCCCTTCTACTCTCTGCTAGATTTGAACATTTGTAGTCAAACAATACTAATTCTATCTTGGCATTCTCTGTTTTTCTTTGATATAGTAATTCCACTTTGTCAATCATGTAGAAGTTCACTGAGCAAAGCTATTTGAAATGCTTCAGAGAAGAAATGTGGTTTTCTTGTTAGTAAACTGTTAACTTTTTGGTGTATTATCAGCTAAATAGCGGAGATAATTAACAGAATGTCACTAGCTAGCATGGAGATTTGCCATGACTAGCTTGTATTTGCATATTACCAAGCTAGTTTGGTATATATTAGTATATGGCTATATAGTGGCAACTTTGTAGACTAGTCATCATAAGAGGATATCAGAAAGAGTTCCCTGCACTGCTATAAAAATAGGCATTCTAGGGATGCACAATTACTTAAAAAAAAAAAAAAACCCAAAACCCCGATACCAATAACCGATCAAAGTCTGATACAGATAACTGATAACCGATAATACACATATATACCTTATCATGACATCAAAACTATTAAGAAAAAAAAAGACTTTTCAAGTTTAAAACTGGAATTTTCAATGATCTTAAAACTTCTTCTTCTTCTTCTTCTACTTGTCCTGTCCAGCATTGTTGCATTGACAAAAACAGCTTAAAACTGGTATTTGTAATTCTGCATGTCCTATTTTTAAAAATTCCAGCTGTAAGGGGTAGTTGGTGTCTAAAATAAGAGGGAAAAGTTTTTTTAAAGCAGCTTGGGGTCTCACCTGTGAAGCAGCAGCTTTCCTTTCCCAGTTTAATATCTTTTTAACAATATGTTATCGGGACAAGTCATCATGATATCGGACTTGAATCGGAATGAAGTAATAATTTCATGCATCTGCCTGATAATTATTGTGCACCCCTAAGGAATTCAGTGTGAGGTGCAGGTCATTGGCCTGAAATGTTTTCTAAGGTAGGTGTCCAACACATTGCCATAGTTGTATTAGCTGTGAAACACTGCTGTCCTGCACCCAGTTAACAGGCTGCAAACCAAACTGACCGACTCTGTTGCCTCTCACAGTCATAATTCTGGGGGCTCTTGACAGTGGGCACACATGCAAGTCATAGTGCTTGGGGCTCAGAATAAGCGTGGCTAGGAATGTAACACAGGGAAAACCAACTTCAGCAGGGATTGCTTTCCCTCCGTACATGTCAGCCTAGCAACAGAGTGAGCAGCTCCAAAGGATGTTTGAACCAGGGGCGTCCTTGTTTGCTAAATCCACCCACTCATCTGCTCCTCACTCACCCCCAAAAGGCAGCATCCAGATTGGATCACATGTAGATGCATTTCTCACTCAGGCAGGAAAAGCTTGCACACATACTATCACACAGACAGCAACAGTTGTGCTGGCAGAGTTTACTGTCTCTGCTGCTGCAGTCTAAATACCCTCAGATATTTACTACACATGTCTTGTTAAGCCTCAGTGTCTTTGGCCTCATAAGCCTCATTTATTCCAGCTGACCCATGACACCGTACTGGTTTTCAGTTTCCCACGGGGTGCTGGGGGGAAAACAAATGCTGACCCAGCCTACAGCATACAGTGGATGTGAATTCATATGCTTGCAAACCATTTTTTATCAGAAAAAGAAATTGACATTTATTTTATGGGATTATGAAAGCAGGCGCTGCTGATTTACTATGTTTGTAGGGGAGAGAGATTTCATTTCGAGTGCTTATCAAGGAAAGAAATGCTAAGATTAACCAAGCTTATGTGTATTTTTTTTTTAATATTGCACAGTTAATCGGAGGATGTGTGATAAATAAAGCAAACTGTACTGTATTTGGCATGCACACGTATTTGTAAGCATGCGTGCCAACTCTTTCCTCTTCTATACACAAAACACTTATTTATCAGTGAGATCCGCTGCTCATTGTAAATGCTTGTGGGCATTTAAAATTGATCCTTCAGGGAATGAAAAATTTATACACACACATATATACATATATATATATATATATATATATATATATATATATATATATATATATATATATATATATATATATATATATATATGTATATGTATACATATATATATATATATATATGAAAAGGATATTTAACTTTCGGTTAAAATTTAAGGAAAATGTCTAACGTTCTCACCTTATTGATATTATATCATGAATGTTGGACATTTAACTGGAATTATGATGTGGTAATTCCTCCATCTCAAACAACTTACTGAAAGAAAAGCTGACAACAATGGTGGCTAAACCAAATATTCCTACTTTTTGTGAGAAGTGTATATATACACGTATATATAAGTATATATGTGTATATATATATATATATATACAGTGTGTATGTGTGTGTGTTTATATATATATATATATATATATATATATATATATATATATATATACAGACTTATACTCTGTATTTTCTAGACTATAAGTTGCTCCTGAGAGTATAAGTCGCATCAGTCAAAAATGCATCATGAACAGGAAAAAAAACATATATGTCTCACTGGACTATAAGTCGTATTTATTTATTTAAAATAGGGTGATTTTCGGATTTTTCATATCTACTTGTTACTGCTAAAGATTACCCAATCAGTCCAATTCCAAAGTTAATACCTGTAAATGATCATAAACATCATAACTAAGAAGGATAAACATGTTTTTTGAGGATTTGTTCCCCCGCATAGACAGATCTCCAAAATGAACTCCTCTCACTGAGATTAGGCTATTTTGGGATTCTCGCCCTAGGAGTAGAATATAGTTACATCAGACAGTAATATTTCCTCCTTGGATCATGTCGGTCAATATGAATTGATAGGGAGGGAGGGGAAAGAAAAAGGGGAGAAAAAAGAAGAAAAGGGAGGGAAGGGGGAGAGAAAAGAGAAAAAAAGAGAAAGGGGGGGGGGGAAAAGGGGGGAAACAAAAAAAAATATGTGAAATTGTATATATTTTCATATAAGTTGCACGGCACTAAAAGTCGCACAAGCCGCCAAACTATGAAAAAAAAAAAGTGCCACTCATAGTCTGGAAAATACAGTATATAAAATTACATTTTACTACTTACATAACTCATGAGGGAGGCATCAATACATTGATCATTTCAATGATTAACAACCCAATAACACTGATTCAAATTAAAAAGTACAGATCTAAACTCAATGCATTCATCATTTGTAAGATGCATCTAGGAAATATGAGGGATTTTTAAAATCAGCTTTATTCTAACAACAAATTTTCTGATTTAAATTTGTGGGGAAAATGTTGCTATCCATAAGTGTCTATGGTAAAGTCAGACTGTGCTACCTTGTTTATCACAACGAAGGTCTAAAAATATTTTGTGTGAGACTTGAAATAAGAGAAAGGCTTGCACTATATCAGGGATGTCCAGTTCCGGTCCTAGAGGGCCACCGTCCTGCAGTGTTTTAGATGGCTCCCTGTTCCAACGCACGATTCAAATGAAATGGAAAGTCCCCAAAATGTTTGTCTAGCTTTGCACAAGCCTGTTAATGACCAATCAACTTGAGTTTGCTGGGATGATGCAGGGAAAGATTAAAACCTGCAAATCAGTGGCCATTGAAGTCTGGAAATGGTCATCGTTATTCTCTGCTCTATAGTATACAAATATGTAATTTTTCTTTTACATTATATAGAAAGGTGAATATACAAAATGTTTTTCATTTAAATGTCTTGAGCTCAAGAATTGAGTAATATTTTTTGGTATTTTAGCTACTTTTTGAGATTGTATACTGTGTTAATAGCGCGTCAAGTGATTTGTCACTTCTGAATTGGATTAAATCCAATTCAAACATGACTCATAGCAGAATGTGTGATATCGGCAAACAACAGAGCATTATCTATTAAATTAATATAATGTTGTATTGTGATCAACTTATGATTTGCACCTCTGTTACTGACTTACAATATGTTATCAATTTTCATTTGATTACAGTGTTTGTGAAAAGAAACAGGCAACATTTGAATCTTTTCCTCAGTTAATATTTGCTTAGATAAAGTCTTCATTCGTTTTAGGTAAGACCTCAATTAGCAGATTTTTGTACAATCCAGTCAAACAAGGTGTCGTCTCTGTATTTAAACAGGTTCAGTTTATTGGCAGTCAAAACCTGGGTGCTGTTTTTTGCTGGTTCTTGTCTTTCAATCAAAACAATGTGCTCGCTCTGTGCAATCTGAATCTGCCTTTTTTCTGCTAGCAGCTACACCAAAGCAGTGGTTGGGACTCTGAGTTTTATGAATTTAACAGGTTTGAACTTAATCAAAAATTGAATTAACTACTTTACTTAACAGGGTGTCTAATATTAACATTAATTATGTTATCATCTGTCCCTAAATAGAAAAGACCCAGTAGTTTCAAAATCTGAGTTGCAGCTTAAGGCTTGCTTAAATTTTCATTCTTAATAACCCTGAAAGGTTAGAGCTCAGAGCTACTGTAAATGATGTCAGACTGTTAACATAAATTTAGAATGAAATGGTTAATTTAAGCATGAGCCTAACAGAAATGGAGCCAGGTGGCATTTATGATATTACCCCTGCTCACTCTGTTTGTTCACAGTTTGATATAATTCACTGCATTAAGCTGGTTAAATGCCATTTATGGCTAAAGATTTTTTTTTTCCACAGGGCAACCTTTCTCTTTCTATGAACTATATAAGTTGGCGTGATAAATATGTAAATATATGTGAGGGCACACTGTGGGGGCAAGTATTTAATTTCTTTTCAAACAGACCCCTTTTTGCAATTATGAAAATGCAAATGATACCGAGCTCTAAACAGAAATGCAGATGGAGTTGTGTTCCCTGCAGCTGCATGGGTTCGGCCTTCGTTCTGTTGTCTTACAGACGACCTTTCCCCGAGGCTCCGAATCAGTAAACCGAGCTGAAGAGGAACTTGATTTTGTGTTTCTAAAATTTATATTCATTTGCAAATCTGTTGATGCATCTAAACATTGGAGGAAAAAATGATAATGAGAGAGCTTTTTTTTCTTCACATCAGCAGCCGCAGGTTTTTTCTGTGCACAATAAATCCCAGCCAGTGCATGTGCCAGTATGATTTGTGACATCACAGAGTGTGTGGATGCCAATCACAGTCCAGTGAGCCTCCAGTACACAAACACAGAGAAAGGACTTAAGCAGCAATTAAAAAGGGAGGAAAACTACATTATGTTTGTGAATTTAAACCAACTGCTCAGGTTAAACATTTTACACCACAATCCCTGACTAATGACTAAATGTGTTCTCTCAATGTTGAGTCCAGGCTAATTTTGTGCTGCTTTACAGTTTGAGGTGGGAATGAAGAAAGTATTCATCTTTTATGAATGACTTAGGGCCAGAGAAACAGCATTTCATGATAGCTATTCAATCTGTGCAGCTCTGCTTCTCACCCGACCTTCCTGGAAGTGTTCGGCTCCGCGCCTGCAGCAAACATCACCTCGGTCTCCACTGACAACAGGCCTGCTGCTGCTGTGTGTGGAATACTAAATGCCATGTGTCTGAATGCAGAGCCTCAGAAATGCGTTTGCGCTGCAGACTGGCAGGTCTCAAGTCAGTGACGGGCAAGTGATGCTGCCATTCATGGATCCTATGAAGAGCGAAATATGTTGGATTAAATCAAGAGGGTGAATTTGGAGAATATTTCCGCTGGTGTTGAGTGGAGGGAAATTCTGAAATAGGCTGTGGAATGTCTGGACCTGTCAAGATAAATATGAAAATTATTTCCTAATGTGGCATGAAGTCAAGGTCTTCAGTTCAGCTCTTGCCCTAATTTTTCTTATAGGCAGCCATCATAATTAAAACCCTCTTCCAGGGTGCTGAAAAGACACCAGCCTTGTAACAGATTCTGGATCACTGGATCTCAGCAGGCATTCTGTAGTAGAACAGGCCTCCTATGTGTGTCCCAGTGGGTTCAGACTTAATGAACTAATCAATAGGATGGCTTTCTCAGCATGAGCTTAATGCATTACTGTAAGTGTTCCCAGTGGCCCGCCAGCTTTCTGATATTACAGGTGTCAGTGCCTGCAAGCGCTGTCCTACATGGCTTTATTTCTGATCCACATTATTGCACTGTGTTGCAGCAGTAACAGTATTCAATGTTTTCTGCAGAATATTCTCCTTTCTTGTCTTGATTTACAGACTAAAAATGTTTAAATAGTCTTTAAGACAGTGCATTGAAGTTTAAAGCATTGATCCCAAAATCTTGGCTGGTTTTGTGACAACTGAATTCTAAACTTACCATCACAGTTTCATAGTTTGGCCCTCTTTGGTTGATTTGTATGATTTGACTCTTTGAGATTTAAGAAAGATTTTTTTCCCTCCAAAAATATGATGAAAGATCAATGAAAAAGCTGTAAACTTTATGCATTGCTCAACTTGTTTTTGTTTTTTTTTGGTGGTGGTGGTGGGGGGGGGGATTGTAGGCTATAAATGAGCTTAAAAGCCTTTATGCGTTAAAGACACACAACGTAACTTTTAGACCTTAAAAATCTGCGTTTCTGACTCGTTTTGATGGCACACCAACATTCATTTTGCGTATTTTCAAGCCGTCACTGCCCAGCGGCGTCCCGGGGCAAGAAGGGTCTATCTGCGGCCTGCAAGACAGGGGCGTGTCATAGAGTGGGCGTGTTGTAGTGTGACGGTACTCGACGACACGCCCACCAGGCAAATGAGGGCACGGTAAAATCTAGCCCTACCCCTGACCCTTTCCCTAAACCTAACCAGACCCACCCACAATGCAACACGCCCACTATAGGGCACGCCCACTATAGGACACGTCCACTGGGTTGCAAGCCACAGATAGATACACTTGCCCGGGACTCAGAAACAGCACTATGTAAGATTCCCACGCGACTGTGACGTTGCAGCCGACTATTGGCTGCAGCACTGCGTCACTCACTAGCAACCGGATGTAAACCAGGGATCAACCCCGCGAGTGGGGCACATCATGTCGGATTCGGTAAGGAAACATTACAGGAGGAAGAGAGGAAAAGGAAGAGAGGAAGGGACAGAACAAGAGTCAAGATAAGACTGTGTTTTACTGGCTGGAGTGAATCACGGTGCAGGTATGATACAAGATGGTTGCTAGTTTAGTCGCCGATAGGGGGCGCGTCACTGAGAAAACTGCTAAAAGTTCCGCTGTGTGTCTTTAAGACCCACAATGTAACTTTTAGACCTTAAAAATATGCGTTTCTGACTCGTTTTGATGCCACACCAACATTCATTATGCGCATTTTCGAGCCGTCACTGCCCAGCGGCGTCCCGAGGTTGAGAAACTGCACTAACGTTTGCGTCTGGGATGGGGCCGTGACGTTGCAGCTGACTATTGGTCGCGCACTGCGTCACTTACTAGCAAGTATGAACCAGACATGAACACAGCGGGTTTTTTGAACGCACCATGTCAGATTCGGTAAGAAACATGACTGGAGGAAGACACGAAAAGAAAGAGATGATGTGACAGAACAAGAGTCAAGATAAGACTGTCATTTACTGGCTGGAGAGAGCTCATGGTACAGGTACGATGCAAGATGGATGGTAGTTTAGCTGTCAATAGGGGGCGCGTCGCTGAGAAAACTGCTAAAAGTTCCATTGTGGGTCTAATGTCATAAGAACATCCTGTTAAACAAACTTGTAATGGAGTATTTTGTCATTTAGAAAGCCCTACTTTTACTTAAAGGGAAAATGCTTCCTCCACCACTGATAGAGTTGCAACAGGTGTGAAACGGATGTACATTCTTGGGAAGAGTTTTTGTTAAATCAGAAATTCATAACAAGAAGGTACAAGGTAACTTTAATTTATTGGAACCCGGAGGGTTTTGCAGGGTTTTGTTTTGCAGTAAAATGGGAGAGGTCATTCTTTGTACAAAAAACAAAAATAAAACAAAAAACGGACACAGAAGGAAAATAGAAAATACACAAACAAGAAGACCGAAACAACTTTCACCACTGTCAGATTGATCACCTTGATAATCATCATTATACCCCCATTTAATTGCGACACACAGTCTTGATTTTCTATATTGGATGTAAGAACAGTTAATTCACCAAGACAATAAAAACAGCTGAGAAGCACATCAGCATGTAAACAGCAGCTTAGCAGCACCAGTAAGAGTAGATGAACATCACTGAGCCGTCTTCAAGCACCTAACACATAAACCACTCAGACGCATCCTTGCATGTGGGTCTGTTGTGTAAATATGTCCACCTTTATATCACATAAAAGAGTTATAGTTTTAGTCTCAGTGCCAAAATCTCGCTGGACTGACTCTGTTCCCTCTTTGATGGCTGCTCAGAATCTGCTCTGGGAGCTACAGAATGAAAAGAACAGATAAGGGCAACTTCAAAGGAAGGGCTATTTTCCTATCCAGACGCAGGAAAATGAAGGACGGGCAGATCTGAGTAGTCAAATAGCTTTGGGATGTGTAGTGAGCTTACAGTAGGGATTTTCATGCCAGGCATGGTTATCACACCAAGTGCTTTTAACTGCACCCACAATCCAGTCCGATCATCTTTAAAAGCATAATTACTTTGAAAAAGAGTCACACAGCGCTTCTACAGACATGTTTTGTTGCTTTTGCTTTCATTTTAGCATGGATTACTCATGGTCTTGAAAATCTTTCAAGTTTCAAGTGGAGTTTGTTATCTTGATTTTTCCAGAAAAGTGAGTCATTTTTAGAAGCTGTGAAGATTTTAAACTTATTTACACTTTAACAATGCAAACGTGTGGCAACAGAAAGCTGCTAAGAGTGAGGTGTTGTTTCTGCTTGCAGTCTACCTCCCACCATCTGACTCAAGGCAATGTGTTTCTCAGCCTGTGTAAAAACAAACGTGGATTATTTTTTTAATCCCTTTGTTTTTACCTTGATTTCCCCTTCACCTCAGTCAGGAGATTATTTTAATTTTGACTTCATATTCGTTCTCGTGACCGCATCTTTGATGCATTCAGAGCGCGAGTGTTGGCATTTTAGATGCTTAGCTTTCCACTTTCCATTTCCAAGCATTTGGAGCAATTTCTTTAATTTTGGCCAGCCTCAGGATTTAAAGCTCAGCCACGACCGAACTCATCACATTACCACACTTTTGGCAACAAAAGCCCCTTCAGCTAGACAAACTTTATTCAAACTTTTTGACAAGCCAGCGTCTTCTCTGCCCCCGTTGAAGTATCGCGGTTACACAAGCAGTAAAACTGGCTTGTAAATAATGTTGATAAGCAGTCTGTGGTTACTTGCTACTCCTACACAATTAACAGTGTGTATGTGTCCCTAATTACTTTGCCTGTGACATTTTCCTCCCACGCTGTCAGCTCCCAGACGACTAAAATGGTTGCTGTAAACTACACCTATTTTTTTCTCTATCAGGGTTGGTGTTGTCACAGTGTGGGCAAAAATTCATGATCCTGTGACAGGCAAATAAAAAAAATTAGGTGACATTTGAGCTGCTTTCTATTGCATCTCTATAAGAGTTTTTAAAGGTTTGTGTACTTTGTGTTGCCAAAGCTGTCTTGATACAACGCATCACTGTCAACAAGAGTCGGCTAAATAAATGTTGCTTCTTGTAAAAGTAAATACGGCTTCTGCTGTTCAGAAAATACCAGTTACAAAGCTGACATTGATATCATTTGAGACACAGAGACAGACACTCCCCAGTTTGACTGACTTCAAAGGGAGACGTGACCAATGCTGCTTTATTACTGTGAACATTTTGAATGTACTGTATGTTTTTTGGGGGTTTTTTTGGTCATCTTTTATATTTCTATTGCTCACCCACACTGATGCATTTTATTTCCACGCTTACACCATATTCCAAATTATTCTGCATGTAGGATTTCGGTAAATGAAACATTTTGGGGTTTACCTTTTCAGTGGAAAATTTTAATTGTCTTGTTTGTTCTGTTGTCTAGATCACTGATAATAGTCTGAGGGAGGTTTGATCATTAGCTCCCATGCAGCATGAAGGGACAAGAAGGACCTTTCTAAATGAAAAGCATGAAATAGTGCAATGCCTTGGGAAAAGAATGAAAACATTAGACGTTTCACAAGAACTTAGGCAGGATTGTCATTCTGTTAAAAACGTTAGTTTTTTTTATTTAGAGAGCAAATGGGTTTGTTCAGATGAAGTAAAGTGTACAACTACAGTTAATGCATCGCGTTAAGAGAGCAGCTGTTAAAAAACCACTGGTGAGCACCAAGCAGGTGTTTGACGCTGCTGGTGTCTCTGGGATACCAAGAACTTCTCTATACAGGATAAGGATACTTCAGAGGCTGCAGTAATACATGATGCTGTATTTCAACCACCCTTAACTTATGTTCACAGAGAGAAAAGTTTGCAGTGAGCTCAGAAATACTACATGAAGATTAGTTTTCAAACAGTTTTAGTCACTGATGGATGTGCTACACTGGGTGTTTCACATAGATGGAGTTCTTAAATGGTTGGCCTGAGGGTGTCAAAATGGCCTTTGCAGTTTCAAACTGAGCATTTCCAGTCTGAGTATAAAAGGAAGAACCACACCTACTGTAGTAAAGACGACACTCCATCCCATCCTGCAAAAATACCATTGAGTATTTGGCTGCTAGAGTATGGGTATAAAGAGAGAGAAACTCATGGTGTAACTAACTGTTTCCTGACCTCAACCCTACTGAAAACTTGTGGAACAACCTTAAAAGCAAGATCTATGATGGTGGGGCGCAATATACCTCCAAACAGCAACCTCAGGACTAATTATGGTTGCCTTAAATGAGATCCAGGCACAAACTATTCAGGGGCTTACAAGTTCAGTGGATGAGAGAGTTTTTTAAGGTAGATAATGCAAAGAGATTTTTCTTTTTCAAAAATACAGCAGTGTTCAAAATTTAAAGGTAGAGTCCGAAGTCCCCCCACCCTTTCTGTTTGCAAACAGCAGCATTCAAACTTAGCGCCCCTCCCTCTCAGGCTAATGGCCGCCTCGTTCTTCAGCCTATTCAGCTTCAAGCTTCTCCTTCAGAGCTCAGAAGCAGGTAAAAGCCAAACCAGTGTTAACCCTGGTTTTCCAAAGTGCACTATCTAAAGCTCTTACCTTTTCTTCGGTGCAGCCGCCATTTTTTCTTTCTTTTTTTTTTTTCCTTCGAGAGTTCAAGTGACTGGTGTCTGCTCCAATCATGAGCTTATTTCCACACAGCGTCATGCTCTTAGCTCTGTGATTGGCTGGCGATATAAACAGAAATCTCCACGCAGAAACGTCCCAAACACACCAAAACAATATGAAAGAGCGAATTACAGGCAGGGGGAGAGAAAGTTGCATTCAAATGCACCACGGTATGCGAGTAGAGGCCCAAAGGTGGGGTTTGAGATGGATTTAACTTGCTCAAGTCTAACGTTTATTTATTTTTACGGGGGGAACTTCGGACTATACCTTTAAGGTGACTTCATATAAGGGCTCTTATTAATATGAAACTTGAGCTGTAAGTGCTTCTTTTTTATTTTTCTTTTTTTAAAAAATATTTCCTACATTATGCAAAAAAAAAGGAAAGTGTAGATTTCCAGTTGTTTTGTTTTTGTTTGTTTTTGTTTTTTTTCAACAACCTACTTAATCTTTTGAAACTGTAATTCAATGTAATTTAAATGACATGTAATGTTCCGTACATGGAAATTTCCACAATTTTGAGTTTGGCTAAAAACCAACCAACCGACCAACCAAAAAAAAAAAAAAAAATAATGTCATGATTTCATCTTTGGTAGTTTTGTTCCATAAAATCCAGATTATAACAAATGATGTTTAATTATGAAAAGTTTATTTGTCGCACCACATGCTTAAAGTAAAACAATTTTTTTAAAAAGTCATATTCACTGTCATCCACATTAGTTATTTGTGATGTGGATTTGTATATTTTGGGAGAAATAAACAAAAGGGGCATAATGTTTTGGAGCACAGTGTACTGGTGGCCTATTTAAGCATAAAATATTTCAGGAAATTATTTATGTATAATCAATGAGACTTTTCTTTTTAAAGCCCATAGCAGGAGCCAGTCAGTCATTCATGGGTATTAAGAAGTGGGGTAATGATCAAAGAAACTAATGCTCAGTCACAAGTCACGTGATGACAGTCAGCTATGGCTGAGATGTATTGTAGCGATACTGGAAGGATGGGTCAGACCCATACTGAGCTCACGTAAATGAGGAACAGCGCCGAGCTCTTCACAGTTAACACCTCTATTCAGTGTTGGGCCCTTTCTACAGTCACCACTCTGAATAATTCAACAAAGCAGGACTGGAGAGGATGTATGGGTTAAAGATGATCTCAAGGCATAAGCTCTTGGCACGTATTCTGACGTCAGAATAAGTGAGAGAGGCTAGTTTGAAGGTTCAAGAAAGAATATCTATTACAGTGTTCAAGCAGGAGTGTTAGGAGAGACCAACACAAAAGTGATGCTCCATCTTTGAAATACTATTATCTCAGGGCCTTCATAACTGAACGATGATGCATTTTTGTTACAAAAGTGCCGAAACGAGTATTTGACTTGTATGATGGAACAAATTGTCCTGACATTTGCAGAAACTGGCTGCAGATATCTGGCTCCATTGTGTCTGAATAACATGTGTATAACCCACATAATTCAGTGTATATTAGATGATGTGCGCCAGCATTTTAAAATTTATTTTAGTAATGCTGCACAAAGTCAAGCAAGCATCCACAGAGATTTATTATTTTCATGAAAAACGTTTGATGCTAATCATGCTTAAACAACAGAAGTGCACTCATGAACAAAATATGATGGTGTTGAAATGTGTCAGTTGTTTAAACAGAAAGAATCTGAATCCCTGTTTATTCCTCTGTGTGTGTCTTCAGGTGCCCCTGGTTGGCGAAGGTCATCTCCCCCGCTGTGCCTCTCTACAATGGCCTGGTCTTCCTCTTCGTCTTGGCCAACTTCAGCATGGCAACCTTCATGGATCCTGGTGTTTACCCCAGAGGTTCGTATATGTATCCCACCTGCATTTCTTGCATTTTTCTACCATCAAATGATGCCATCTGCAACAGTATCCTGTCATTAACACATGTGCACATAAAACTGTGCAATGGTTCCATCCTGTTGCAGGAGGGTAGATATTTAACAGCATGGCATTTATCAGAGCAGCACAGTGTTTTACTACTTTATCATCTGTCTCTTGCAGCCTGTTATAGTCCACATGTTTCACATGCAGTTATATAAGCGTTCATATTGGAAGTTGTATTGAGCATCCCTGAGCTGTTCAGCCTGCCAAACAAGCTGCACTGATTTGTGCTCATGGTGCAGGCAGGTCCTCGTCCTCCATCCTACCTGGGTTAAGAAAGATGATTGGACCCATCCCTGGAGATATTTATACAGTTGTGGGAAGACTAACAGAAACTTGCAACGAGATGACCATGATTTGATGTTGTTGGTGCCCTGAGTGGCTTTATTGATCACAGAGAGGTGAAATGCTCTTTTATCTCTTGACATTTTCAAGGCAGTGGACCTAGCAGGAAATTTATAATGGAAAAAAATGTACAATGCAATTCGAGAAACACTGTCAGTTTCTCTCTCTCTTTTTTTTCTGGTGAATAAAGTTTGGAAGCCCAGTTTTAATCATTAATGCTTTTCGTTTGCATTCCTACACAAATGTTAAAATGTGGGTTGACCTCTGTTGCTTTGGAAGCTTGCAGGAGAATTTTAATTGAACCTGATGAAGATAGAGCTATGGTTAAAAAAAAATAGTATATATACTCTTATTTGACAACAGAAAATATTCCCCAAATGTATTCAGAGTAATGTTAATGAGTAGAATGCAAAAGAAGTCCTCAGAGAAACAAATACATAGTAGTAAGTATAGTGTTTATTGCCTGTCAGCTTCTTGTCTCAGTTAAACAATAATTACAAACAAAGATGTGTCAAATATAGTTACAGTGCTTATTTCTACCATATTGCAGCTACTGCAGACAGAAAAGTGCTCATTTTATTAGGCCAGTAGTTTGTATGTTACTAATGGCGGTACAACCTGGCTAAGGGTCTTTGAACAACATATTCTCAGTTATTTGCCTAACTCAAGTGCAGTTAGTGCACAATGTAGTCCCTCTTAAAGGATCATGCAGATGCAGACATGTGTGTCTGTGTCCGGTGACTCATAATTCCAAAGATAATTGATTATTGCAACCCATAATATCAGTGGTTCAGCTGACCTTCACATGAGCACTCAGGCTAAAGGTAATGAACTCCATTTAAAGACTCCAAACGCTGGATGAAGAAATGTGAGCAGAGCCTGAGAAAAGTGGAAAATATTAAAGATGTCTATTTGGCTATAATGCACCGAATATTGTGGTAAAGCAGCCAATGATCTGTCTGCCTGCATCAAGATTTTGTAAGAAGAAAAGCAAAAAGAGGCTGAAGGAGGAGATTGAAGTGTAGCTGCTGTTTGTGTCTGCTGGTTTGGCAGGCGGTTTACCTTTAAAATCTATTTGAATCGACTTGAGGGCCATAATAACAGAGCAGTCTCCCGCTATAGAACTGTTTATTTCTGTGCTCTGCCTTTGTTTCTCTCTCTTCTTTCGCTCTCTTCCTCTCATTTTTGTGTCTTTGTGTGTGTGTTCAGCTACCTGGCTTCCCCTGCAGTTATTATTGTGCTGTGAAATGATTTTCTCAACTTGGAGCTTCAGCTGAATGAACCCTTTGATGAGCTGAAAGACTTTCTTATTTTCTACAGCAGCTCCAAAGCAGAAAGCCTTCAGTCACAGGAACCGCTTCATATAAACAGTTTGACTGCAGAATTGCACTGAAAACAATGTGCCTCTCATGTTCTGGGTTGGAGGTTGTACATGAGTCATGATGTTCTTGTTAATCAGTCTTAATGTTGAAAGCTGATTGAATAGGTCGCATCTACAGAAATGTTCATCTCTCAGTGTGTTTGCTCTCTCTGCTGACAGCTAACAGCAGGGATGGGCTTCATTTAAGGTTCTCCCCTGTAGTTTCTGCCAAATGGAATCGTAAATCAAAACCAGCGCCTCCTGTATGTCTGCGTTTGTGCCCCACGAATGAACTAAATGTTTTTCTTTTTCCTCATTCTGCATCAGTGCTCTGTTAATGTGTTCATCTGTGGGTCTGTGTGTGTCCCGCAGCGGACGAGGATGAGGATAAGGACGATGATTTCCGGGCCCCTCTTTACAAAAACGTGGAGATCAAAGGCATTCAGGTCCGGATGAAGTGGTGTGCCACCTGTCACTTCTACAGGCCGCCTCGGTGCTCACATTGCAGCGTCTGCGACAACTGTGTGGAGGTGTGTATGTGTCAAAACACACACACACAAACTCAGACGGTTTGGGTTCAGTAGACATTGATTAGGAATGTGGCACAGAGAAACTATTAAAGATCATAATTACTGGTATAAATAGACACTGTCACCATGAAATACTGCTATCAGAATTTGTTTTTTAAAACACCATATTGGTTTTAACCCATTGTGACCAGACGTCTTGTGGGTGGGATACGCATTTTACTTGGTCTGTTCTAATGATGTATACCATGGGAAAGTTAGATTCTTCAGATGTGAATGATGTATACCACTCCAGGCTAAAATCATAGCTGTAGATTCAGTAAACACATTTCTTCTGACCACAAAGCAGTTTATCTTTGAAGCCGTGCTGTACGCCAGTAGCAGATGATGCTGCAACAGAAACACTCCTGATACATAGTACGGGTCCAGTAAAAGCAGTCCAGGAACATAGTTGGTCCACAACATGTTTTTTTTTTTTAATCCATAAAACCCTGTTTCAGGCAAAAATCTTAGGATTTTTAATAATACATATAAATCAAATGCAGACACATTTAAGATGCACCGATCTGATACCTGAATTGGATATAGACTCCAATATTGACTAATTAACTGGATCAGATATCTGGTGAATGAGGCCGATCCAGCAATCCGATCCAGTCTTTTTTATTATTATTATTATTAATATCATACACAGCAACACAGTTACAGTGATCTAATCATTTCAGCCAGCTCCTTTGTTTCCTGTCTTTCATTACTGGAAAAACTGATTAATCCAGGTGTGTCTGGCCATTGTCGTCATAGTTACTGAGGTCAGGCACACCTGAATTAATCATTTTGTCCAGTAAAGAAAGAGAGGAGACGAAGGAGCTGGCTTAAGTTCAGGAAGTAGTGGAGTTGTGCATATAGCCCATTCTAAGTTTGCAACACCAGTTACATCATCACACAAAGCAGAGAAGTGTTATTTACTTCTTTTTGTGGCTAATGGACACTTTATTTGTTGATGATAAATTTGTTAATAATAAGTTCATTCTTATCTGTGTCAATTTGTTACCTTTTATTTAAAGGTAGAGTCCGGAGTGTTCCCCTGTTTCTGTTTCTGTTTCACTATTCAAACTGAGATCTCCAGGGCACATCTACATTCCTGTTTCAGCATCCTGTTTCTCCCGGGTTTAATTCAGAAAAGGATAAATGTTCATTACAATATGAAAAACACATGACAAGTGGACATCCGTTAAACTGCTTCAATCTGCCCACCACTACATTATGACACAGCTGTTTTATTTTTAGAAAAATTACCACAAAATCTGTCATTTGCCTGAGTTTATCACCTTTATAAACGTGTAGTGTTTCAAAAAGACAGTGATTCTTTGTAGAAATCATTTGAAAAACACTTTCCATGGATTTTTCTCCTTTGCTTTTTTCTCATGACTGCTTCATTCTCTTCCTTCCTCCTCAGGACTTTGACCATCACTGTCCCTGGGTGAACAACTGCATTGGACGGAGAAACTACCGTTACTTCTTCCTCTTCCTGCTTTCGCTCAGTATTCACATGGTGGGTGTTTTCTCCTTTGGCCTCATCTTCGTCCTCCACCACAAAGACAGACTGGGAATGCTGCACACCACTGTCACGTATCCTTCCACTGCAGAAAGCTTATGCAATGTTTCAGCTGTGCAACATCAGTCCTCTGTATGCATTTTTTTTCCTCAATCCTTTTAAAATGTACAATAGAGTAAGACCTCAGCTATGCACTTCATCTTAGATTACATCGTCATGCAAGTAACAGATTTTTTCTAGCTACACCTCCTTTGAAATCATGTTTTGTAAACATTTCTGACAGGCCTGCAGAATGAAACTTCTCTTCTTTGTACTTTGCGTGTGATTGTTGTGGTTACCCTTGACCGTGTGTCCAGCCTGGTGGTGATGTGTATAGCAGGGCTTTTCTTTATTCCAGTCATGGGACTCACAGGATTTCACATGGTGCTTGTGGCTCGTGGCCGAACAACCAATGAACAGGTGAAGATGCTGATCGGTGTTTTGTTTTTATTGTTGTCAGTTTATTAGATTTTTGTTAAATAAAAAAGGTGAACACCCACACGGCACAGATGCACAGCACATATTTTACTCCTATACTCGCTCGTTTTATGATTAATCTATTCTGTATTCAAGCATAAGTCCTTGTGTGTTAGCATGTGGACGTTTTGCTCGTACACTGTGGCCTTGCACTTCCATTGCTGTTGGCTGTAAACGAAGCATTGTATTCCTCAGGTGACGGGGAAGTTTCGTGGAGGAGTAAATCCTTTCACCAAGGGTTGCTGTGGCAACGTGGAGTATGTCTTATGTAGTCCCCTGGCACCCAGGTAAGATGCTTTATCATGCTGCATGTGTGCATTTCTGCAATAAATGCATTTAAAAAGCTGTCTTGTTTTTGAGACATTGTATAAGCACAGATGTATGCTAATGCATATGATCATGCAGCGCATTTGTAATCTAAGCCCACGACATCCATACTGTTGCACAGACACAGTCTTGTTTAATCACTGCAGTGATAACACAGACCATACAATGAGTGCATGCACATGCTCTGTGGTGGTTGCAAAGGTATGTATTGAGTTCTGCCTGAAGGCAGCCAGCAACCCTGGGGGAATGGCAGATGGCTAAGAGAATTGACTCACTCTGTAGAACAACAGTTAATGGGAATCAGTGCAGAGATGCGCACAAAGCATCACTAAAACCTAGTAAAGTTTTACATCCTATTGGGACAAGTCCCTTTCCATAAAAGTCAACAGTGTGACTGCAGAGAGAACTGCATGTGGGAGGGAAATGTTGTGTTTCCAGCATCTGCTATTAAGTTGTTGCAGCATCCCTTGATGGAAGATGTTTGATTTACTGAACCACTGACTCAGATCATGTTTAACCTGGCTGTTACTAAAAGGACCAAGTTCAAATTTAACAGCAATTCAGTGATGCTTATGTACTTCTCGTTTTTTGGTGCTAACCACCAAACTGTCACAGAAATCGCAGTGACAGCCCTTTAATTTCTGCACTGTAAGACTGACTGACAGCCCAGCTGAGGCGTTGGGCTGGAAATATGTTTGGTAATTTAACTAAATAGGATTTGGAAATGCAATTTGAACAAATGTATGATAATAATAAGCCAAAATGGGTTGAAAATTTAATAGAAAGTATCTTCTGGGTTGAAGTAATGTGATGTTGCCAGAGAGGACCTGGTTGTTGATGTCTTTTGCCTGTTTCTGTGCAGGTACACGTTGGACCCAAGGAAAAAGGCCCACATCAAAATTCAGCCCCCATTCATCAGACCAGACTTCTCAGACAGGCAAATCACCATCAAGGTCAGCGACAATGGGATCCACAGCACCATAATCAGCTCCAAGGTGAGAGGCTCCCAATTACCTCTGAGCTCTTCTGTGTTACTCTGTCACTGAGTTGACCTACAGCTAATCTTGCTTCTAATGTACCTTTTCCTTCTGCTTTGATTTCTGCACATTTGTAGCATGACATATCCCCGGTCCTGTTACAAGGCAAGCTGGGATTTAAGAGGACACAATAGCTCAGTAAAGCCATGCATATCAGAGCGATTTCCACATCACTACAGCAGGATATTATTAGACTCGTGACTTCAAAAACAAGTGACTCAGATAAGGGATAATGAGTCTGACAAATGCTGAACCTGCAGGATGAATTAAAGGTAAAAGCTAATATTTTGGTTTGATGCATTTAGCTTTCACTCAGCCATCAGTTTCTATTGGCTGTGTGTGCCAGAACAACAGGTAAGGCCTTCTGCATAGTTTATATTGTACATCTGCATTCAGTGCAGCTCTCACTACCACACAAGAATTTAATCTTCATTTAATTTAGCAATACCTTTTATTTCTTACAAATACTATATATTGTGCTTACAGTTAGTTAAGTATAGTCAGCTTCTGTTGCAATGAATTTCACATTTTATACAGATTATTGAAAAACTGGCTCCAAACACCGTTAACTTTGTTAAACATAGAAGAAGTCTCTAACATGCAGACTAAAATGTTTCCATCTATAAATATTCAGTTTTGTCTGTAGAGGCTGTTTTATTTTAGGGCGCAAACCCAGATGAAACAACAGATTTACTTAACACTGCAGGGGGCTGAGATCAGCAGACAAATTATGATTATTTATTCATTTTTTCCAATCTAATAATATAGTTTGTTGTGCTACATAATATTGTCTTCCTGTTCTTAACTGAATTAATCAGCTGACAGATTGCCAACCATATGATCTGGTTGTTCTGTCAGATGGTTCCGTCTTGAAATATTAGGTCAAACTCTAATGTTTGTTTGACCCCTGGGTTAAACTGAACAGACTGTGAAACTCAGATTTTTGAAGAGGGGGATGTTTTGCCTTTAATGGATATTTGCAGCAGAAACAAAGCTGTGGGAAAGAGAGCTGGGAAGAGACAAGCAGCAAAGGTCCAGACAGCAGAGGCACGCATGCATGCTAACAGCTCATTTCCATTTCGTCCAAAATGTTGGGTTTTCTGTGTGTTTTAAATGTCTTTCACCATGAATGTGTGCCACTACAACATGTGACTAATGTAGGGCACATATTCTGAAACACTGTCTGTGTAGTTTAATGTTGAAGCTCTTTTAAAGACAGCTGTTAGTAAAGACAGCTGTTAGATTGTTTTCTATAATGATGATTCTGTAACGAGAAGGGATTTGGTGTATTTCAAGGGTGAAGTACACTAAAAGATCATTTTCACACCCTCATCATGCCTCCTTTTGCCATTAAGAAATTCTTTACGGTCCAATTAAAGTACTTGGGTCAACATATTTAGCCACAAAATGGAATCTGTTCCAAGTGTTTTTTTGTCTCTGCTGCTTATTTCAGTTCATTTAATGAATAAAAACAGATCTTAATTTACAAAACTGATACGAGTTAACTTCATAAAACCCGTACAAGTTCATCCAACAACTCATGTAACAATTAAATCAACACACCCAATTAAAATGACAGTCACAGTAAAGAAGTTAAATCAAATAGATTAAATCAACAAGATTATCAACCCAACCTTAAAAATATTATGTGAACTGTGCAGAAATCTGTCCCGTTTTTCTTATGTTCATTCAAGAAGGGCTCAGTTTACATACAAGCAACAAAAATTAGCCATTTAACTCAAATAAACTCAATGTCTATGATTTTTGTTTGTTTTTGGATTGTATGAAATCCCTTTTTGCTCCATCCGGAAGATGCAATGACTCTGCACATCAACGTTTGTTTATAAGTGTTTTGGAGTACTGTCCAGGTAGTGGGAAGTTGCACGAATTCAGATTAATTCTTAAGTAGTTTGCTTGGCTCTGGCAGCTGCCACCACCATGACACTGTTAATTCTTGGACTAATAGTGCTTCAGTGGTGAACTGGTTGAATTTATGTTTTCAAGCTGTAATCATTTTCTATTTGCCTCATTAGCACCTGAAAACTATATATTTAAGCTCATGTAGAGCAACTGCCTGGTTTATCTTCGCCACCATGCAGCCCTGTGATAGAGCCGTATTGATGCATCCTTAGCAACGACAGATGGTCCTCTCTGTTAAATGTGCCGTTCCCCCACCTGTTCTGGATGCTTTTAACACCCCACTTTCCTTCTTGCAGTCCAAAAGCAGCCTTGACGGTCTGGACAACAAAGAAACCCAACCACCACTGCCACCCAAAGCTGACCGGTACAACCAGCTAAAAAGCCAGCTGACCTCCAGTGAAGGTAAGAACCACGATCACTCCCTCCTCCTCCTCCTGTCAGTCATTATCAATTCCATTTATCCTACTTCTCAGGGTTGCACCAATGCCAAATTCCCCAGACTCCCTACGTACACCACTAGTGTCCCAGTTTGAGAGTTGGTGCTAGTTAAGCCTGATGAATGCCTGTCCCTATGGTAGGTTTCAGTCGATGGCCTTTTTAGTGTCTGGCCAGAGAATCGGTGTGATCTGCAGTTGGGAGACGAGCCCTGCACTCTGAATCACCACCAGATTTGTAGTACAGTTTGAGAGTGAATCACCAACATCATCAACATGAATCACCACCTTTTTTTTACGCCCATGTGATATTATGAGGAAAATGATGAAGAATCAGCTTTTCTGTGTACTGTGAGTCTACCATGGATGTGGTTTTACAGTTGAGGGTGCAGATCCATTCAATAGTACCAAGTGTCAATAATGTATAATGTAGTGTGAACAGCAGGTTCCCTTCTGAGGATCAACAGTGTCATGCTGCATTATGTCAGGGAGTGAACATTTTCTACTCATCCACAGAGCACTACTGCTGTCTGCTGGTACCCGAAAGTACTGCAGTTGTTCTACATGGATGGCTTTCCGTTCTCAGGCAAATTTGAGAATTTCTCATTTGTAGAAGTAAGATAGAAGCAGCTACTGGCTAAAATTCACCTTTTATACATTTTCATTTGTCAGTCATAATTGATTTTTGCTGTCTTGCCTCTGTGAGACACTGCAAAAATCATGATTCAACTCCTCAATCCTGTAAATTGATATTAGTATTCAGCTCAGAGGCATATTTGATTCCTACAAATGTCTGTCCTAGCTGCTATAATGTAATTTCATGAATTTCTTCTTCATTTCATGTTTTTTTTCCTTTGTGTATTGTAGAAAGTTCTCTTTCTGGTAAAACCCACCCATCTACTCCAGCCATGTACAAGTTCAGGCCGTCCTTTGGCACCATGCCTAAAGTCCATTACCACACAGCTGGGGAGAAGGTAGGGAGATTTTTTCATTCCTGTATGAGGTTCATTTTAAATGATAATTTCTGAGAAACTATGACATTAGTTCCAGTTTTAGACTTGGAAGTCTTTCCCTGTTTATTCCACAGATTATTATGTCTGATGAACGAAAGACTTCAGCCATCATGGAAGAAGGTGTCCGTGGTCATGACTACCGATCTGAGCCAAACCTGGACCTGCCTGAGTACGCCAATGCTCCACTCCATCGCACTTTCCAGTCCTCACCTCACCAGCTGGACTCTGACCCCGCCAACTCACGCTCTCTCAGCCTGAAGCAGGGTCACCGCCGGCCGGAGAAGGGCCGCCTCCAGGCCCTGTCACCCCAGACAGTCACTTCCACTCCGTACAAGGGCGTTTTCTCTCCAAACACCCTCTCCAATCGTAATGGTAGTCTGTCTTACGATAGCCTGCTCAACCCCAGCATCTCTCCAGCCAGTGCCAATGAGTGCATGGCCCACCGTGGTATGCCCTCTATGGGATTCCACTCGCCCTACCTGCCCACCAAAATGTGCCACATTCGGGAAACTGACATCCACAGACAACAAGTTGCTCCAACATACAGTCCAGTGTTGCCCCCCAGGGGGGTGGGCAGACAATCCCCTCACCTGAGGGACAGGGACCCATCTCCAGTGCGCTACGATAACCTCTCCCAGACCATCATGGCCTCCATTCAGGAGCGAAAGGAGATGGAGGAGAGGGAGAAGCGGCAGATGCTGCATGGGCGCTCCCAGACCCACATCTATGCCCAAGACTCTGGTGTGTTTGATGGGGGTTATGGTCTACCCACCAATGCTTGCTACTCAGATGGGCCTCGAGGCCCTGGCTCTAGAGGTCCAACACCCCCAGCTTATGGAGGTTCCAGGGACAACCTTATGGGGGTTGGGCTGGTGAGCTATGGGCAAAGAACCCCTGTGCTGCGCCACGCCGGCTCCACACTGGGCCGTGCCCCTCGGACATCATCCACCTCCCTGCACACAGATCACAGTAGCAGCAACAGCAGCCAGTGCAGGGCGCCAGGCTCCGAGGGCCCCTATCGCTCCCCAGCTCACCAGCCCCACTCCCCCGCTATGCCCCGATCCCCTTCCTACTCCCACCAGAAACTCTCCTACATCAATGCTCACGAGAGGACAGACTCGCCTCGGCTGGGGGGCAGGTATGAATCCTAACGTCACCCCTGGGGGACTGCATGTGTTGTAGTGAGCCACTGGGAACTGGGGGGCTTTGAATGATTTTCCACTGAAACTTCGCTCTTTTTGCTGGACATGACCAGTGATTCCTGGGCTCTAGTGTTCTACTCCTAAAGTTACATTAGCATTTTGATGTATGATATTCTGTTCTGAGCATTTATTCATATGTTCTGTTTGGTGTTAATTTGCACACATTCTGTTCTGTTTGCCTTTCTAGAAGAAAAAATGACTTTTTTTTTGCATTATCTCACACATGAAATTAATAAAATTGTGACTCCTCATTCCGTTTTCATTTGCATGCTTTTCACCGTCTCGTCTAGCATTCCCGAACGTCTCTCTTCACTAACGAGTTTGCACTGAAGCAATCATCCATACCGCATTTATCCAGACGACTAATCTGCATGTGCACACAGCCCTTTTCCGCCTGTGCTGACACTCTGGTAGTTTGTGCTAAATCATTTTCTCTCTTCTTCTCTTTCCACTCAGAGAGGCCATGAAAGTTAATGGGCAGATGGACTGTCACCTGAGCACCCAGGGTGCCACCCACAGCCCCAGTCGCCACAGTAACGTGAAAAAGGTGACAGGTGTCGGAGGCACCACATATGAAATATCTGTGTGAACAAGAACTCAACCATTAAAAATGACATTACTATAAAAGAAATTATCCATTCTGCTATTTAATAATAATAATATTAAGCAGTCAGGGACTTTACACCTGCTGTTTTGGATTCACTGTCCAGTCAGAGGATCTGACTGCTCTCGTGTCTTGATTCTGTTGAACCAATGGCCATACAAACTTTTACTAGAGGAGAGGTTTATCATTTGAAAACCACAGCCTGTGCTATATGTGTGCAAAGTGTTTCGTGGTTACCATTTCTGTGACTCATCATCTTGGTCATGAGAACGGACCATCCGACAAGACTCTGCAACTATGAGGCATTTGTTGTTCCAGATGTTGCACACAAGCTTCGCTCCAGTAAAGACTGAGAGCTGAACAGAGACATTGCAGACGGGAAGATCAACATCCTCACCATTGACCTCTGCAAGAAAACTCTTTCCCGACTCGGCCCACTTCAAGGATTCACGGTGCTTCACATTAACTTGTACTGTTCATGTCGTCTTTGGCGTATGTTTACAGCTTTGAGGAGTGATGTGCAAGTTCAGAAAGCATAGCACGTAGGAGAGGAGAAACTGAGGATATGAAGGATGGGGAAGTCATCTTGTCAAGTCTGGTTGCAATTCCAAATTCAATGAGAAAGGTATACGTGAAAGAAAAAAAAAGAAAAAACATCTTAATAATTTTCTCAGGAATTAAGGCAACCAGCAGAGATGCTAGTTGGCATGAATTCATCTATTATGAATGTGTTCTTTGTTGAGGCGTTGATGAGCTCCCTTTTATTACTTTCACAAAATGCAGTGTGGTTTTAGAGGCGATTTCAACCTGACCCACTATACAAGTGTTGGGCTGATATATTTGCAATCTGAAAGGCCACAATACCTCATCCCAACATTTCTCACAAAGTCTAGGACAAGTTCAGCCTTGCACAAGCAACATAAAAAGAAGGAAAAAAAAAAACTGAGTTCATGCTGTAATCTTACAGCATATATAAATGGAAAAAAGCTGATCACACAATTTATTTTGTAATGTTTTCTTTTTGTAATCCGTTTTTGCATACCCAACCTTTTAAAAAGAGTTTGATGCATCTTTTTAAACAGCCGCTTAAGCCTGGAATAGATATTATCCTTTGAGTGGAGTTGTTTTGAGATCATGAATGATGAATTTACTAAATGAACGAGATCATAAATAATGGGTAAATCTAATATAGCTTGTTATACTTTGCTGTGTTTTAGTGTATAATAAGTGTAATTGATTTGTGATGTTGTGAAAAATGAAATCTTAAGAGGCCATCTTTGACTGGTTTGTGCAAAGCTGCCAGCGTGTTGCACAAGTCAAGGAATGGATTTGTGTCGAAGCTGCCTTGAGACATCCGTGCCAAAAGTGGCCACACACACACCTTTAACTTCTCAGACAGCAAATGGGACATCGCTGCTGAGTGACAATACAAAACCAGTTAGTTTGCAGTAGCTGTCTGGTACAGCTCGGGTGTTATCCACCAGTGAGAGAAGTATATTTGAAAAATCCATGCTTGTATTGCTTTTAATAATAATGTTGAAGGACAGTGATACAAAATGCCAGGAATTATATGGATGTAAAATGTTACATTTGTTTGCATTAAGGAAAAAACCATTGTTGCCTTTTGAGAAGAAAATTTGTTTCCTACACAATGATCTGTGGTTGAAACACTATATGATAAGGGACAATGTAAAATTCTTTAGGGAGCAGGTGATACTTGTGAGCATCTTGGACTGGGTAACATGGATTGAGAACTTTCTGAAAAATGTCTGATGTACAAAGTGATGTATGATTTTTTAGTTAAAAAGAGGAATGGGGGGTTTAATTTCTCCATAGGTTGCAGAATTAAGGCCTGAAGCTGCAGAGATTGGATGTTACTGACACTCGCTGTAGTTTCAGCTCTGGCCAGCATGGTCTGTGAGGTCTCACCCAGCTGCCTTACCAAGAAGACAGTACAGCACAGTGACAAGATTGTCTGGTTAAACCATGTGTCTAAAGTTTGATGTAAGGCTGTGGTTAACAGGGCTAGCTTTTCTGACTAAATCTAAGGGGTAGGAACATCTTTAACTACCACAATAGACCATTAGCTGCTGAGTTTCCTTTAAACCCGTCTCTCAACTTTCAGATCCTTATTTTACCACATATCAAAATGCAATCGATGTCATTCCTCCTTAAGATGACTGCCATGAGTCCAATGTTCCTTTTCTGGGATGGACATCACTGCAGGTCAGGGGCCATTCCTGACAGTCAACAATGTCTATCAGCCACAAGCTGAGTTTGTTTTCCAAAACAGATGTTATAATATAGAATACACTATAACTGTATGTGTTCCTATTTTTGTGAAGAGGAAATATTCCCAATGACCTGAGCAAAGTAAATAAAGTTTCCAACTATGAGTGAATCAGATTCGTTCTTGCCAACAATCACCTGCCAATCAACTCCAGAGGTATCACAGAGCTTGTAGTCCATGGTTTTCTCTATTCTTCCAGAGTTTTTCTTAAATGAATGCAAACATGGTATTTAACAGCTTTTATTTGAAGTTTGAGGAAACATTTCAGATCATCTGAGTGCAAACGAGGAGCAACGTTTCATCCATATACATGTATTTACAGATGCACTGGCACTTGGATGCACTGAAGAGGCAAGGTTAAGAACTTAATTAGTGGGGGGAGGGAGGAGTGGGTGGTAAGCACACAGATCAGATAGGGCACACTTTGTTACATATATTCTACATGCTTTGAAGTCTGGGAATGTTATAAGCTAAACAATACAAACTTGATCTCAAGGTGAGAAGCTTGAGCCAGAAGAGTTGCACCAACTGATGAACCGTTTACTCTGGGCTAAATTATTGTCAGATATTCTTAATAAAATGGGAAATATGGAATTATTAGCTAAGTGCATCTGATCTATCAGTAAGCAATAAATGGACATTACAAATCTACGGGACTCAGATACCCCTCAACGGTCCGGAGTGGATTCCTCTCATCGTCAGCTACTGAGAGGACTGAATAGAGAGGAAACCAAGAAAGAACTATCTCTACAAGGCATCCACTGAGACATCTTCACCTTACTCGTTATCAGTCAGTGGAAATGTGGACAGGGTGTGAAGGCCCACCAAGTTGCATCATGGGGCTACACACTTGACGACAATGCACCTCCATAATGCCTGGTCCCTGACCCTGTGCTGCATATAAGCAGGCTACATTATCCTCTCCCTCTACAAACAAACTCTGCATCAGAATAACAAAAAAAAAAAAAAAAAAAAAAAAAGGTAAAACAAACAAACAAAAAATAAACCCCAATGTGGGAATTATCGCCATCACAAGTCTCCTTTCACAGTTTGTCAAAAGTAACATTGAACTGTTGGATGTCAAGGATGGAAAGCATGGCATTCCGAGGTGGGAAGGAAAGGGTATTTTCTTAAAATAAATTGTTTTTTCCCCCGTGGCATCAAGAACTTGTGATCTTGAGGCAAAACAAAATTAAAAAACAAACAAAAACAAAAAAACAACAACCCCCCCCCCCAAACAAAATAAAAAAAAACAACTAAAATGCAAGTGTCCAAATTCAGTTCATTTAGAGTCTATTGTAGAAAAAGAGGAAAAAACTCAAATTGAAGATAAGCAAAGCAAGTTCTTGGTTTTCAATTCTTCTCAGCTTTCACCTCCTTTTTGTCACCTTCTTTCTTCTCCGTCTCCTTTGTGCCCTCTTCCTTCTTTTCCTCCGATACCTTATCTTTTACAGAGAGTTCCTCCAGCTTCTCTGCCACCTTGTTTGCACTCTCAGTGTTGCCTGTGTCAAAACAATGAAATGCATCATCAACCCGACTGCTCAAACTTCAAACTTATTTGCTTTTCTTTGGTATACATTTGGAGAATACCCTCCATTCTCAATTTCTCTCTTAATAATCCATCTTCAGGATGTTTGTCTTTGACAAAAATTATATTATGTAATCCGATAAACACCTGTAAAGAGAACCTGTAATGTAGCAGAGCATACCAACACCAGCCTTTTAGAAAGCCAGTACTATGTTACACTCTGCATGTTTGTGTAGCAGACAGAAAAAGTTCCATGCTGGAGAGCATAGCAAAGAACAGAGTGTGTCTGCACTCTCATGAAATGAGATTTGACATAAAATCACAACTCACTCTGATTTAAAAGGGCAAGCTCCACTGACCTAACCATTTGAAAGTTGAAGCTCTGAGTATCATGAATGTTAACCTTTAACAACGTAAAACTAAGATTAAATCACCAAGATTTATTATCTGATAAACATTCTTCTCATTGAACATCTCTTCATACTTATATCAGAAATGAAAAAAGTACCTGTCTCTTGATTTTTCCTGACCTCCTCTTTGCATTCATCAAACTTCACCTTGAACTTCTGCGCATCTGTGGACACAACAGAGCACAAGTTAGTGTACATGAGCACAGGTACCTTCAAGTGCAATATTGGCTATAAGGGATAAATATTTACTTTCTGCATTTAAAAAGCGTATTGCAAGAAGTTCAGGTTTGGGGCATTCATCGGCATAATCTGCTAGTGTGTTCCACACCCACGCTCTGTCACTGCCGGCATTGGGCTTCAACTCCATCATGGGGATAACTGTAATTCACAACAAGACAATGATTAAGGGTAGCAAATATGGATTAAATGTAACAGTACATACACTTTGGGTTGTTATGTTTAATGTTTACATGGTAATTAAATGCATCCCATTATCCATTGGTTGTGATGAAAGACAACTGACCCACACTGATCAATCCCTCAGACCCACCTCAACCCTCCATGCAAGACATCTTAACCAACTTCCCATTATTTCTACCCCATTCTTCCCCCTCTACTAAAACTGTCCTTTTGCAAATGTATTAATTGCAATATTTAATCAATTTAGTGCTCTGATTTGGCGAATTTCCAGCTTTCCACAACTGGAAACCCCATTTTAAGGTACATGAATTTAGTGGGACTCCAGCAGCTGAAGTCTGCAATTTGGGAGATAGACATGGGTTACTCTTGTGATGGACACTGACATCACTGCTGATGACCTGCTCACTCTGGTGTACAAATCAATGACATAAAAAGAGGAGAAAATCTGGAACAGAGTAATCAAAGGTAACAAATTAACACAGAAATAATTGTACTAAATATGATCTATTAAAGTATACATTAGCAGCAAAAAGAAAGAAATACCACATCTCTGCTCTGCATGATGACGTAACCAGTGTTGCAAATATAGAACTGAAGTGACCAGATGGCTGTAACTGTTTTGCTGTTTATGATTTAAAAAAGAAAAAAAGAAATTACTGGAATGGCATTCTGGATCAGCCTCATTTATACGATATCCAATCCAGCATATTAGTCAATACCAGAGCCAATATCTGACCCGGGTATCAGATTGGTGCATCTCTAGCAATTACCTGGACAAAGGTGGTCAGGTTTAGCTCAAATAAAAATGTTTCTTCTTCTTTAATCAGAACAAAATGTCCACACCGATGTTCTACACTTAGGAAAGCTATTCTGTACAAATTTATCTTTACCTCCACTTATTATACTTGGACTCATTAAGGAGAACCTAAAGGTTTTCTCTTTAGGATGCTGATGCAGAATCCATACAGTCTGATGCTGAAGTCAACCAATTCACACAAGTCCTCATGTACGGGTGTGCTTTGTATCCCCTTGTTGGTACACCATATATGTACGCAGTTTCACCATTTTAAGTTGTAAAAAAAATACAAGTGGGCAATTAGATAACTGTCAGTTTGACTTACTGTGATGATTGGCACAAATCTTCAGAGTCCGGTCTCTCCTCATTAGGAGGCGGATTGTGCCCTTCTCTTTGTGTTTCAGCAGCTTGACATCACCAGTTCCTCTCTCCTTCCACTCTGGTGGATCATTCTCAGAGGCAAAACGATATAGTTTAGCCCGCCTGGGAAAAGGGCAGTGCATTTTATTAATAAGCATACAATTTATATTAAAAAGCATCATTGTATTGCCATAATAAACAACCGCATACTTGTAGTGGCTGCCCCAAAATACCCTCTTTTTTTCTTAGGTTTGTGTCTTCCAAATTTAGCCCTTATTTAAGGGACTACTTTGACAAGATTTATGGATAGTTGTAAAGATTTGCTTTGTGTGCCTCTTTTTCGCACTAATGAATATTCATGTTTTAGACATGAATAGCCATGTCGGTGCATATTTGGATTCAGTCCTTCAAATAAACCAGTAAAACTATAAATTAAATGGCAAAACTTGTGTGATAAAACACACACATCAATGTGCAACTTACATTTTAAAGAGCTCCTCCTCATCCTCTTCTAATGTTTTCACATCCTGCTCAGGGAGGGAAACGATGGGTTCAAAGTGGGGGTCATGATTGGAGTCATCTGCACCATCTACAGTGGTGTCGTGATCTTCCTGGTCCTACAGGAAAAGAAATGGATGGGTTAGATTCAAAGAAAAATCAAGAATTAAACTCATGAGTCACACATTGAAATGAATCATGGAAGTAGTATGTTAGAGTGGTTTGTTAAGTTAACCAGAGCAAAATGATGTCACCAACAGGTCAGGAATGCTTCAATGGAGGGATTTGAGAGCTCGTTGGTTAAGTAAAGCTTTTGTAGGGGGACCAGACAAAGCCTTTTGTCACTGTTGCTGAGCCAAGCATCTTCAACGCCATTTGCGTTTACATTTCATTGCACTGTTGAGAAGTGAAAAGCTAATAACTACTGTTCCAAGGACATTAATTGCGATTTTCATTTAGTGTCTCGAATGAGGGCGGAGATGGGCATTCATTTAATGTGATGGTTAGAAAACAGCGCAAAGTTGCCGATGCGCACTGAGTACCATCTAGTATAGGATGTGATGCTGGTTTTCGCGGCACACGTTTTAAAGAGGGCAAACTGGCTTCGAGATCCGCTAAGTTTTCCGCTTGCCGACTTCGCTGTATCTCTGAAGTTAGTTATGTTGTTATATCCATTAAATTTCACACAATGCTAGTAACAAAATCAGTTATTTTCTAGTTAGAATAACTAATTAATATGCTTTTAATGTGCTAATGTGCGATACATTTAACACAGTAACTGCCTGTAAATAGTTGTTGAACTTTAATCTGTTTGAGAGCTTTTTTAAGTTACCGAGCTAAGTGGACAGGCCTCTCCACAACTGGCTAGTCATGAGCTAAGCGATCAGCTTTTGTGCAATTGTGCGCGTTACCAACTGGAGATTACTGTGATATTCATGGGATTGGACTGAATAATTTAAGGGTACCTGAAATTACGTCGCCATGCCAATTCTGCTCTAAAATTCCTGTTAAAAAGGAGTCATGACTTTCTCCAGCGCCCTACCACCAAAGCTAACATTAGCCAACTATGTTAGCAACTGTTGCTATGCAGGACAAAGGCGAGTAACCAGCTAACCTCGTTGTACCGAGCCGATCGGTTATGTGTAAATGAGTAAAATGCCGTTAAAATGAATGACGACAACAACAGGTTAGTTAAATCGTTAACAGCTCCGTGCCCATCCCCACTCGTGCTAGTGAAAACAGTAAAGAAGCTAATGTACATGCTGACTGGCTGCACACTTCAGAGTACTTCTCTCGGCTCGTAAACGTTAACTCTAAAGCGAGACGTAAGGAATAAAACCTCAATTTACACACCGCGCATTTTCAGTCGCCAGAAAAAACCTGTTTCTCACTTTCACTACATTTAATGTAAATAAAAACACTGCATTAGCTTTTTCCAGCATCACCAATCACATCATTGTCGGCATCTCTGTCTCGCAGTTTCCTTTCCAAACTTTGACCAACAAAATGCAATGTCCGTTACAAAATTCCGATTTCAAAGCATAAAATGTGTATCAAATGACCTAATATGCGTAACCTCACCTTCGGGTCTGCCATATTAATGTAGATGTTTGTAGATTATGGAATTTGTTTGAGAGATTCAAATCCCAAACTGGCCGCCGTTTGCCTTCAGCTACCCTTACTTCCTGCTACAGCTTTCGCGCGCTGAATTCTCTACGCATGCCCGCGCCCTGACTATGACAGTGCGCGCGTGACGCCTACAACTGTAAAACAAAACCTGTCTATATTTCACTTATCATTTTATTGTTTTGCTTTTTCATTCATTTGGTACAAAATAAATAACGTCAGTTTAAAGCTTCTGTATGAATAATAAAATTCTGTACGCTTAACAAAAACCATGGAATATAATTTGACCCTTTATCCCATTATGCTAATGATTTATTCCATTTTAATACCTTTACTTGGAACGCTTTTAAGTGAGTTAAACACATCATCAGATCGTATCACTCTATTAACTTAAATGAAAACTCAATCAAGTGTTTATGTAGAATGTAGGCTATATATAAACTGAGTGCCTCTTGAGTGAGAATGTCCAGATCCATTAAAAAAATGCATACACATGTGGATAAACTAAATATGTAGATAGATTACAAATCTATCTATTAACGCTCTTTAAAAAAAAAAAAAAAAAACCTGCACTTGAAATTGCACATTTTACCATATTGAAAAACCAATAGGTTGGTTGACTGGGAGGGCATATACAAGCCCAAAAGATAACTTTTATGGAGTATGTGTTGTGTGTTTCATATGTTTTCTTGTTTTACTTAATTGCGTGTGCCACCTCGCTGAAAGACAACTTCCCATGAGAAATAAAGTTTAGGTAGTTGTAAAATATGCAATACATTACATTTACATAATAGGGTAATATGAATTAGACAAGTGGCTTTTTAGCTTATCAAATTACTGTACATGCCTGGGTACAGACATGTAAAAGGCTTTGTTGTTATTCCACCAAGGACTGAAACAAGAGACAAAACAACCACAAACCACTCAGATTAGTAGTGCATGTTTCCTATCTACAAGTCTGCACTTTGCAGATGTTTTTGCATCCTTTCATGTTGTTTTGTGGTCTTTGTAATTCTTTTGGAGCCATCTTGGTTAATTTATCTCATTTTCACTATTGTACATAACTTTCCAGATGTTTTGGCTGTTTTGCTTCTGCAGCTTGTCACACTTTTATTTTTAAATTTCATTTGTTTTCTGTGTCATTGTAGTAGTACCTTGTGAGCCTTAACAATTGCTGCCTTTTGTCTTAGTGTGGTATTTTTTGTTTCTTGTATTTAGACTACCCTTGAGATTTGACTGCTTAACAGTTAATTTTGAGGATATAAAAGTCTGGAAATCACCAGATTTGATAACTGTACAAATAATCAGCCAATTATTTGAAGAAACACTAGTAAAACTTGTGATTTAGCTTAAAGTCTCATCATAAATGAATATAAGTGGTCATGCAGTAGTGATTAAAGACACACAATGTAGAATTATTCTTAGAGTAGATGGGGCCAGGTTTTGAACAGCGGCACTCCTACTCTTGCTTGCCAAATTTGATTGTGTTTCCTTTGAGAGAGATTGGCAGCAACAACGCTTGTTCCTGTGGCCCTTAACACCGAAAGGGAAATTCAGCAAAATGTGGTACCCCCTGGAAGCTATTCGACCAATAATAAGATAATAATTAATAGCATAGCAGCATGTGTTTGACTAAACTGAAAATTAAAAAAGATTGATTAACAATAAAACAAAGAAAATGAAAGGTTTCGTTTTTTTCTGTTATAAACATATTTGAGGTATCCCCCCCTTTGCCTCTCCTGCCAAGAGGGACCCAACTGCAGTCACGATACGTCGCCATATATCCAATCCACGCCGAAAGTCCCAATCGGAAGTTTCCTCTTTATGTAACTTACTAAAATCTAACCCTAACCCTTCCCCAAACCCTAACCACAGACTACACCATACACATCTGTTTGCAAGCAACAGATAGTTACTCTTGGCGGTGCTTAACTAACTTCCACTTGAGACTTCCTGTATGGATTGGATGTATGGCAGCGCCCTTGTCGGACATTGTAACTGCAGTTAGGTACTCTTGCTTCTGCCTGATTATGAAAATAAGACGATGACATCATCTAGCGACTTTTAGGACAGCTAATAGCGACTTTTACTGAGGAGCTGGCAACACTGTATGTGCATGTCTTATTATGCCCCTATTTTTCATAACTGTGCCTGGCCCCTTGCCCTCAAAATCTTCTATACTTGCCCCTGCACAGGACATTTTGTTGTACTAATTTAGTCATTTTAGTATTATATATAAATATATATATATATATATATATATATATGTATGTATGTATGAAAAATGAAATGAAAAATACTTTATTAATCCCAGAAGGGAAATTCAATATTGTAAAAAGCTCATACTCTTTTTTTAGAAAAAACAAACAAACAATATAACCAATATAACATATATATGAAATAGTAATACAACAATAATAATCAGTCAGTCAGTCTTGTTCTTCAAGGTGATGAATTATATATATATATATATTTATATATATTTATATATACATACATATATATATATACACACACATATATATATAATAGGTTGGTTGTTTTATTTATATATTATATAAAAATTATGCGTTTAAATAGCTAATATATAATTTTTTTATAATATATTTACAATTATATATATATTTTTTTTAATAATAATTTCAAATATATATATACATATATATAACTGAAATGACAAAGACCCGCTAAAACCTATACACTATTCGCTTCTGTTTTGTTTCCTCCATAGACCGTTTAAGGTTTTTTCAGAAAACTGGCAACATGTTACTCAGAGCTAGAAAATGACGACTATCACTTTAAAGAAGTTCAGAGTTTACTGTGCACGTGGTTAAATCATCATGGCGGCTCCCTGTACTATTTAGTGGGAAGTTGAATCGCAGATAGATGGTAAGATTTGTGGAAAACGTTACAATAAATATCAAGTTAAATGCAGGTAAGCTGACACTTAGCTCTAATGGTATACGCGATCACGTATTGAATACGTGCTGTGAATTATTAAACAACTAACATATTTAAAGTAAATTTTTGTATTCATTTGGAAGTCTATGGAAATGCGTCCTTTGTTATTCCATTTTCAATATTGCATACAAATCGTCTGTTACTAGGCCTAAGTTTAACAACGAATGCCGTCTGGTAATGTTTAAAACTGTTCGCGCTGGTTCATCGTTTGGTGTTGTCATCCTTCAGAGTGATGGCAGATTTGAGTGGAAGTCCAGCTGCTGATGCAACCCCCCCTAACGAGGAGAAACCTGAATATCTCCCCCAAGACTCCAAAAATGACGCTCCAAAGTCTGGCGTTCAGGATGATGTTGGCAGCGAGGCGGCTCCGGACCCCAGCATGTACCGCTACATCAAAGACGACCTTTTCACCTCCGAGATCTACAAAGTAGAGATCAGGAATCTACCCAAGTTTGTTGGCTTCAACGACCTGAAAAAGTTCCTGGCCAAACACGGTCTCAACCCGCACAAAATCAAGCTGTTTGGAAAGCAGACGTTTGCTTTTGTGACTTTTAAGAATGAGGAGGAGCGTGATAAGGCCATGAAGATGGTGCATGGCATGCAGTGGAAGGGCCAGGTGCTGAGCGTCAGGCTGGCCAAACCCAAAGCAGACCCTATCCAGAGGAAGAGGAAGCAGGAGGAGGGAGAGGGTGCTGCAGGGCAGCCAGAATCCAAGCGAACACAGGGGGATGATGAAGAGGAACCACTCCATGTTCAGATAGCCAATGTTGTGACTCCTTTGTGGAATGTGCCTTATGAGGAGCAGCTGAGGAGGAAGGAGCAGGAGGTGGTGGGAGTTCTGCAGAGGCTTGCCAAGTAGGTGGTGACATTTATGTGGAGTCAGAGTAGATTCAGGTTTTATTTCTGCTTACCTAATTTAATCGTGTTTGTTTCCTTTTAGAGAGATTGGCAGCACGAACAAAGCCATGTTGCCGTGGCTCTTCGCACAGAAAGGGAAATTCAACAAAATGTGCTGCGCCCTGGAAGCTATTCGACCATCTCCAACACAGGTATCTGTTTTTCCCCAGTCAATCCACCGACATTCATCTCCGAAAGGCAGCCGATTTCTCTTCAACAAAAATAGGGGAAAAATACTGAATAAATCAGGGTGTACATGTTTAATTAACTTATGTACTAATTAATGCTTTCAAGTCTAACACCTCTGACACAATTCTGCATCATGGCAGACGGAGTACAGAAACAAGTGTGAGTTCCTCATCTCGGTTGGTGCCAACGGTGAGGATAAGACCATTGGTTTTCGCTTGGGAAAATATAAAGGAGGTTCCTGCGCTGTGGTGGGGCCGGCAGACACTAGCCACGTCTCCGCCGAGGCCAAGAAAGTGGTCAGCGAATTTCAGAAGTTCATCAGGTATAATTGTATGAAGTATTTCTCTTCCAAAAGTCGTTTTGGTCTGAAATTTCTACTCCTAAAATCTGAACCGAGAAAACAACAATTGGTCTATTTTTTTAAATGTTCATCATTAATTTGCAAACAGGACAACACCATACTCCGTGTACAGTCCTGAGACATACGAGGGACACTGGAAGCAGCTGACTGTACGTACTACAAGGACCAAACAAGCCATGGCTATTGTCTTCTTCAACCCACAGGTGGTGAGACATTGCTGGAATAAGGTCACATATTGGAAATTTTCTACATTTTGACATCTTTTTTTTATGGTTAAATGACTTAGAAACTTGAAGAAGAAGAGCTGGATGCTCTAAAGAGCTCCATGAGGAAGTACTTCACAGAAGGAGAAGGGAAAGAGAGTGGGGTGACCTCTCTCTACTTTGTCAGAGAGGGTCAGAGGTGAATAAAAATGAACATGATGCTCAGCATTTAATGATTGACAGTGTTCAGAATAATCTCGTCATCAAGTCAAAACTGCTGCGTTTTAATCTGTGAAGGACGTCTCCCAACCTGGAGGACCTGCCCTGCGAGCTGGTGGCCGGAGAGAACTGCATTCACGAGGAACTCCTCGGCCTGAAATTCAGGATCTCTCCTCACTCTTTCTTCCAGGTAAGCTGGATCTAATTTAAACTCAGAGGTGCTGCACGCTCTTTACATGAGTAAATTCAAACACAAGCACACTAAAATGTGGTCATCTCCACTGGATCAAGCTGGGATATTACTGTTTGCATGTTGCTGTCGTGCATTGCTTTTAGATCTAAATTTAAGCCTGTATGCTAATGTGTGTCATCCATCAGGTGAATACAGGCGCTGCAGAGGTGCTGTACTCAGCTGTGGGAGAATGGGCACAGCTGGATCAGGACAGCACGGTCCTGGATGTGTGCTGTGGGACAGGAACCATCGGCCTTTCATTGGCTAAAGTAAAATTTGTTTTTATGTAAATAGACTTGCAAGCAGCATCTGCATTTTGTCTGTACTTGCAGAGAAAGCTTATGGATGACTTAAATAGTGAGCTCTGTCCTCTGCTGATGTGACATAAATGAAATGCATGTTATTGACAGTTTGCCATTTTTTGTGGATGTTCTGGCAGGTTTTCATTCTGTTTGTTTTGTAGAGAGTGAAAAAGGTGATTGGGATCGAGCTGTGTCAGGAAGCAGTAGAAGATGCAAAAGTTAATGCAAAGCTCAATGGTAGGTCGCCAGATGGCATCACACACTTGCACGTTATTCACCATGTGTCGGATACATAAAATTATTGTAATGGAACACTTTGACATGGTGGAGAAATCATTGGAATAGTGTTGAATGTTTTTGATATTTTTAATATGCAGGTCTGAGTAATGCAGAGTTTCACTGTGGAAAAGCTGAGGACGTGTTCCCCAACATCCTCAATGCTGTTGTATCACCCAGTGTCACTGCCATTGTGGATCCACCGAGGGCAGGCCTGCGTGAGTACATGACTGTAACATGAAAGACATTTTTAAGATATGGTTATGTGAATATTAGCTTTTTTTTTGTTTTTTTTGTTAAAAACAGACTCCAAGGTGATTCTTGCCATCAGGAGAGCGGAGCATCTGAAGAGGCTTGTTTATGTAGCATGTAACGCCAAGGCAGCTATGACCAACTTCATTGAGTGAGTTGATAGAACATGAAAACATTATATATATACAGTCAATCACAAAAGTGAGTACACCCTTTTCATTTTTGCTAATATTTTGTTTTTGTTCGGGGGGGGACAGAAACACTGAAGAAACTAAATTTTTCTTAAATGTAATCATTATAGAGCATGTGTAACTGTAAATTTGTCACTTCAAAATAACTACCGAACCAAATAACGCCTGAATACTAGGCAACAAAAGTGAGTTCACCTCTGAAAAAAACTGACAAATTGGCCACAAACTGTCAATATTTTGTGTGGCTGCCATTATTTTCCGACACTGCACAACCCTATGGGCATGGAGTCCACCAGAGATTCACAGGTTCCTTTCTTCCACTACTCTATGATGACATCATGGAGCTGGTGAATGCTAGAAACCTGTTACAGGATGCCCTACAGCTGCTCTATAGGGTTTAGGTCTGGAGACATGCTTGGCTAGTCCATCACATTCACCCACCCTGTCTTGGAGGTGTGCTTGGTATCATGTTGGAATACTGTTGAATGGCACAGTTTCCGAAGGGGGGGAAGCATGCTCTGCTTCAAGATGTCACAAGATAGCATTTCTAGTTCCCTCAATGAGCTGTAGCTCCCCAATGCTAGCAGCACTCATGCAGCCCCGTACCATGGCACTCCCACCAAATAAGTTCATCTTGGCCTCTACAATTCATGCTTCCAGAAGCAGAGGATGCTCCCCTCCCTTCAGAAACTGGGCCAAATTAATTTCTCTCAAAAAACAGATCAAATGAAAAGGGTGTATTCACTTCTTTGACTGACTATACAGGTGAGAGGGGAAGGAAAAATAGTGTTAATTGCAAGCACTTTTTGCTTTTGTCTTCAGTCTTTGCAGAGCCCCTTCCAACAGAGTTCACGGAGCCCCGTTCCGCCCGGTGCGTGCCATGGCTGTGGACCTGTTCCCACAGACGATGCATGTGGAAATGCTTTTGCTGCTGGAGAGAGTCGACTATAACTCCTCGCAGCAGCAGACAGGTCAAACTGAAACAGGCCCTGTGTAATAATCATGTATGGCAGCATTTGCTTTTTATCTGCAAATGAATGCACTTAATTGCTACTTATAGGGACCTTGATTAAATGATTTGTTGTTTGGTGAGGTTGTGTATGGAGAGATCAGCTAACAAAAGAATTTTTTTTTTTTTTTTTTTAAATCCAGCTACAACCACTTGTCCCTTTGCAGGTCTTGTATTGGTTAATTCTTTTGTCATAACTCTGTGGCTATTATGTTGCAAGACCAGAAAGCTAGCCATTTTTCCATTTCTAACTGGAATAAAGATTCTCACCTACAAATCTTTTTCATTCCCTCCACAATTTGTGTGTGTGAATAAAACAAAACACTTCTAGTCATTAATACATTTTATTTTGCATAACAAATACCACTTAATTCAGCTCAGGTTGCAATACATCTTCTAGGCAGCAACATTTCAAACAAGTCATTGGTACAACTCAACACAAAAGAAGCCCCCCCCCCCAAAAACCAGCACAAACTTGGCGATACAAGACGTACAAAGCAGAAAGCACATTCTTAAAGCAATCTATCACAAGAGCCTTGCTTAAACTGATGTTTTCTTAAATGTATTGTTTAAAAAGGAAAAAAAAAAAAAAAAAAAAAAAGGCCAAATGTTAGCGAATGAACAGCAGTTTGTTTTGCTCCAGCAAGTGGTGCGTTTGTGCCTTTTTCCTGTGTCTTGGATCAGTTTCTGTCTTAATTCAGTTTGCAGCAACATTAAGAATTCTATAAAATGCATAAGACTGTAAGCTTTGGTATACACATCAGCTTTTGAAGTGTTTTCTACATGTGGTCAGACAGTGTCATTGACTGTCAGGATGGCAACAAAACATCCGATTAAGACAAGTCTTAAAAATCTGCACATGCTGTGGAACTATTTTCCAATGTATATCTTGCAGGCTGTCATTTAAAAAAAAAAAAAAAGGAAAAAAAAAAACAAACTTCAATTGCCTAGACAACAAATGCTTATCAAGTAAAAATCGGGCATGGTCTTTCCACTTCCTGTTGAAGGGTGTTTTAGGTCCAATGCATTTAGAGTCTGAGCCCTTCATGAAATGGATTAACTAAGGCAACATGTAGCCAACTTGATTTAGTTTTAAAAGGGCACCAAAATTGAGCAACGGCAATCGGCTAAGTAATTGTTGTGCATGGTGTTAGTACAGGGGAAAAACTAAAAGCATTTAAGAAATAATTAAGATATTACAGTACTTTGGATCTGTACTGGGTTTTACAGCAGTGTCCATATGGAAAGGACGCCAGGTTTTTGTGCCACCAAAAAAAGGGAAAAAAAAAAAAAAAAAAAGGCAATGAGACCCCCCACTCCCCAAATACAAAACATCCAAAATATCCCCAAAGGAGTCCTTTCCGTACCAACAGCATAATCACTCCACAAAAATATGACAGGACACAAGTGCATAATAATTTCAAATAGTGACCACTTGACAATGCATGTTTCTGTCGTGCAAAGCAAGACAGCAACTTTCCATTCTGAGGACAAACAAAGCCGAACATATTTGTATTCATCACCCAAAATATCCAGAACAACTACCATTAAAATAGCCAATAAAACAAGGAACTGTTTCCAAATGAAATGAATGGCATAAATACAAGTATTAGTAGTCCCTTTTGAAATACTTGAAGCACAAACTAGACTAGCAGGTGCTGGTACTAAAAGATGGTGACTGTTAAACCTTTTTAAGAAAAACCAATGAATGCAGTGAGGGTTTTTGGCGAATTAAGAGGCATGCATTTTTACTCTGATGTGGTTCATGTTTTATAAAGTCTTGTTAACTTCTTTGCATCCTTTTTAAGTGCCACGATGAGGCTGAATCTAGAGAGGTAGACCGGATTTTCTCTGGGGTCTGTAAGTGCACGTACTCCTACCCTTACATCTACCTGCTCATCCAGTAAAATGAAGGTGAAGGAAGCAAGCAGCGCTACTGGCCTGGCCAATGTGTTACTATATTGCCATTAGATTTTCGTGATGCATACTCCATTGATGGGTGGTGCTGTGTTTTGTTGGACAGTGACAGGGTTTCAGTGCTGTGGTTCGTCAGTGATTCTGAGACTTCAAACATCGACAGTGCAGAGCGGCTCGCTCCCTGGCTGGGCCGACTCCATTATGGTCATCTTGGGTTTCTTTCTCGTTTCCTCCTGATATGGAAAACAAACAAAGCATAGTCTGAATATTTACTTTAGAAAAGCACTTCAATTTTTCCTGAAACAAATCTTTGTAATGGGAATTGTTTCTAAGCGGGAGACTGATGTCTGTGTAGCCCAAATCTTTAAAGCCTGAAAGATTTGCGTAGCTGTAGTAAAGACCACAATCCCACTCCCCCTACAAAAGAACCCTGCAGATTTAGCTCGCTCAAAAGCTACATTTATTTGGAATAAAAAGTCCCACGTTTCTGCTTTTCAGTAAACCCTAATGACAGAATATCTAAGATAAAACAAATTTCCGTTCTTAGAACGCTAAATTAACTCAAAAAGCAAAAACGGCTCAGCTTTAGAAGAGAAGCCCCACTCAGTGTGTGTTTCTGCAGATGATAAACACATTTGGCTGGTGCAACAAAAGTCCAACAGCAAGAGAGGCTGCTCAGACATAAAATAATACAACCTTGGTAAAAGTCAACTAATTAAAAAACAGAGCAAAGGGAGGGTGGTGTGAACAGGCAATCGGTATGGTTTTCTACACAGCCGAACACAAAACAGTTCTTACCCTCTGAGCTGCCAGCTTCCTCATTTCTTCTTGCAGTTTGTTCAAGATATGAAGATTTGGCTTGTTCTTTTTGGCATACTGCTGGAGCTCAATCACACTCTTGTCTGAACTTTCCTGAAAAAGATCATGTTGACAAACAAGGATGCTCTAAGGGAAGGCAATTAACATATGCAAACCTATAATGTTGCATAACTCAGATATGGCACAGACTTCTCAAAATGTATAACAACGTTCAAGGAGAAACGCAAAACGGTCATGGACTGTTTACATGACAATGTTTCCACACAACCAAAAACTTTTCTCCTTTGTGCATTTGGGGAAAAAAATTGTTCACACAAGAGAAAAACAACAATGATCATCAAGATAGAAAACACAAATAGGACTGGAAATGATGTGGTGAGGGTGCCAGGCCTGTAGTGGATGGTGAAACTTTGCAATGACACATGCAATGTGTGTGCCGCCTTCTTTTAGGTAACTTTCTGCTTGAACAGAGGTGTATCTATTATCTGGCACATGTAATTATCATTTTTGCTGATGCCAAGTTGCACAAAAAGCAGGTTTTGCTTTAAGAGACAAAATAATAATAATAAAAAATTCAAGAGCAGAAACTAAACATGGAGATCTACCATTATTGTGCTGTTAGCAGGTGTAAACAAGGCTCCAGTTTGCCTATTGTTGTTGACAAGTTAGACGTCATCATTGCCAAAAGATTCCAGTTCATGTTCACATGGACAGGATTCGCCTTGCATTGCAAGAAAATGTCCCTCTGGAGTCTGTTGTCAAACCTTTGTTGTTTCATCCACTAGACTGTTACCGTGTCAACAAGAGGGCAAATCTCAAAGCTTTTGTGTTTTATCGTTTCAACATCAGCATGTAAACGAGGTCTAAAGAACCATAAGGAACAGATGTCTTGGACTTTGAGTCTGACATGCATAGTTAAACTTTTTTTTGTTTTTTAAATGAATGGGACATATGAGGACAAAACTTGAACACCAGTTTAATATTAGAAACTACAATCTAAAAACTTAAAAAGGTGTAACAATGCAGACATTGTAGAAAAAGAACAAACGCTGATGGATGAACAAAAAGCCAGAAAATTCCCCTCTGGAACACAGAGGTGTCAGAGCTGCTGCCGTCACTGACTCTACTCACCTTTTTGACCATCTTATTACTCTCTCTGCCATACATGCGCAGCAGTGAGCCCCAGTTTTTAACATGTGGGTGAAGCATCTGTAAGATCTTCTGAGATGCTAGCTGCTTGCCAACCCTCTTGTTCTTGCCTAGAAACATGCAAAACAAACCGCATCACTGATAGTTCCATATGTACTGCAGTTCGAATAAATTAGTCTGCTTCATATTAAAAAATAAATAGTGTGCTATTTATTAAAAAAATAAAACACCAGACTGTATTCCCACAACGTGTTAATATAAAGATAAGCATGTTGGTCAACTTACACAAGCCACGCACTGCATGTTTCCCACAGGTCATCACATATTCACTCTTCTGGTTTTTCCCTGGGATCACCTCAAATTTTATGCTCGTGTCTCCCATTCCATGATTTCTGCAATCAAGAAAAGATATGGCTGTGGATGTGAGGATGTGCTCCACAATGTCATTCAAACACACTAACATGCATATTCATTTTTACCTTTTAAGGCACTCATGAAGAATCTGATATGGCGAAAGTAGTCCTGCTTTGTTGGTCAGCTCATACACTCTTGAGTCTTCTATACTGATATGATTAAAATACTGTGGGAGAAGGCATGATAAACATTTAAGCTGCAGTGCCAATTTCAATAACAAAGATGCATTTCCATAGGAAACAGTTTAGCATAGGGCACAAACAACATAAACACCTCTAGTTCATCCCCCTCGACAGGCTTCTCCTCGGATGTCTGCTTTACAAAGTCTGGGATGAGGATTTCCAGTGTGGCTCGAGCTGCAGACCACAACACATTACAGGTGAGGTAGGAACTACTCCTGAATCACAATGACCGAGTGTACCAATGCAAGCATTTGCAACAGGTGTGATTAGTACAGTACATCATACAGTATGAAAACAGTGCAGATGTGAGTCTTTATACAGCTGATCTCATCTATTATGAATTAGATATTTGTAATCCAGTAACAGTCATCTACTTCCAACATTATGTAAATGATTACAGTTAGGACATATTGGGACAAGACAAGCTGACAATATGAATCATCATCATTAAGATTCCAGGAAAGAAACTCCTTTAAAAACAATCAATTCCACAGTGTTAAGACAGAGAAACTGAGCTGATGCACTACTTAGAGGACAAAATGTTAATTTATGACAGACACACACCAAACCATCACAATGTACTGCAAAGTGATGGAAAAAAGACAAGTTACCAGCTTTATTCTTGGCAAGTTTTTTACTGCTTGCTGTTCCTGTACCATAAGTAACTCCATCTATAATGACTGAGGCTCCGAAGGGTTCACTAGAGTTCTCTGTGGGGATAGAGAAATAGTTTTATGTTAATATCTGGAATAGTTTAACAGGAAGTTAGAAATGTTTTATTCATACAGGGAAGTCTGAGTGCAGACCAACGTGTGTTTGAATGTTTATTTGGCTGTGTAGTGCTTCAGTTTCCATTTTTGGATACATAGAAATCCAGTTTTATAATGTAAAAATACTGTATGAACTGTCTCTGCTTGCAAGCCTGACGTTCTCTTTACTTACAAGAGAGAATTTTACTGTTCTGTTCACCTCACTGTTGCTCATTTAGCAACTTTTCAGACACATTACAGAATTTTCCTCCCAAGTAAATACATGCTGACAAATTGAGGCACTTATTTTTTTGAAAAACAAGTACCACACTGAAAAGTGCACAATGAGTAAATCAGAGCTGCTGACATCTGTTGTTAATGCACAAAGCAGTATACAACAAAGATACAAAAGACAAAATACAAACTCACCACAGTCAAAAAAGTTGTAAACAGGTCGGACCTTCAGGACACGCTGCATGTATTCATGCAAGATGCAAACTTCAGATTTTCCATTAGGATTGATGACAAATTCTGTTCAAATAAAAACATTAAATTAAAATAAAAAGTAATACAAAATGTTATGATTAAAGCACACATCAAAAGGCAGGATGAAATTCTCAGTATGCGAGTATATGAATGAATCCGTTACCCTTCTTAGTCGGAGCGTCTTGGACAGACAGTGTGATGAGTTTCTGGTTAGCAGGCAGGATAGGCCTCTCTGACTCTGCCTGCTTCCTCTTCATGTCCCTATTGAACTGCCTTCGCTCAGCCCAGGTACGAAACTTTTTGACAGTAACTTGTTCAAAGTCGAAGCATTTTTCCAGGTACAGACGAAATTCTTCAGGTTCTGCAAGAAAGTTTTACCAAGTTAAATTGAGAGATTTATCACAAGGAAGGAAAAAGTAAAACATCTGCCACTTGCCATGGTAAAGGTCATACCTATGGACTCATCCTTGCACACCTCCACTTTGGCCTTGACCTGCCCCAAGGCACCATGTGCAGTGTCACAGGGCTGGGGCTCTTTATTCTGCAGACTGTCATCAGTCTGCTCTCTATCTTGGCCAGGAGTGGCAGCACTGGAAGCAGGAACATCATCTTGCTCCTCAACCAACTGGTCTGCTTTCTCTACGCCACTGCCCTCTTCACTGGGCTTCACTGGAGACTCCTCAGCATTAGACAGTACCTCCCCATTAAGCTCCTTTTCCTCCTGTTCCTTCATTCTTTTATAGTGTAGGCAGGGCACACTACTGATAGGTGGGTCATGTTTCTGTACGACAGAGGAGATAGAATTGAAACAAAATAATTAGTATTTATGTTCCACACATGGCTTGTTTTCAAAAATATGTTGCATTGTTTCTACCCCCATTTCACTTTAAAAAAAAAGGCGAAAAAAAAAAAAAAAAAAACAGTTGACCATTTGCTACAAATTGAATTCTGAGGTAAAGTATAATATGCAGGCAGTTTTTTGTAAACTGACGCATCTGGATCTTTGTTTTTAATGAGAAGACTGACATATTATATGTAACTAACTAAATGCCTTGAGTTATAAAATAGTAATGTGGCACAAGTAAAGTGGTGCAGAATGACATGAACATGTCAGTTGGGATGTAATTTGATAAGGCTTTAGCGATTCCTGCTCATTGATCCTCTTAAAAAAAAAAAAAAAAAAAATTCCTAACGATGGGCTCCATGCACCACCCCACTTCTTCCCAAACATAATGTAGCTCCTTTGTTTCCTGTCTTTCATTATTGGACAAACTGAATAATCCAGGTGTGTTGAGCCAGTTATTGAGGTCAGGCACACCTGGTGTAATCAGTTTGTCCAGGAATAAAAGACAGGAAACAATGGAGCTACCTTAAATTCAGGAAGTAATGGAACTTACTGCAAAGAGCCCGTTCCAAAATATGCTGAAAAACAAGTGAGTACAGAAAAGAATACAACCTGGTTTATTGAAATAAACCTCTGGTTTATAAATCTTCATTATTCACTGCTGAGAATAAATAAACAATACTCAAATGAGTTTGAGTCAACAAGTGGCTATTATTACATGGATGGTAAATGGAAAATGCACAAGTGAAAGTTGATGACACAAATTCCAAATTGTGGTGCTAAATTAACTTCATTTTATCATTATCACATAACATTAGCCAGTTGTTTAATTTTACCTGCTGTGCTAGTGCGCCAAACACAGCATTATTCAAGTATAATGGTATGTTGTGTGGACAAATGCTTGAACAAATTTTTGTGTTACAGTCTTTTACAGATCTCTGTCACAGTTATACAGGTGACGATCCCCGAGGTGTCGTCATTCTTTGCAAAAGGCAGCCAGACTGGATTGTTTTGCGATTCACTGTCTCCACAGTGGTTCACATGTAGAAGCTCAACTCTGCTCTGCAGCAGCTTATGTGTGAAAAGTCATCACAAATTTAATAGTGGGGTACGTTTGTTTAAAGTGGCGGCACAGCCACTGAGCAAAACTGCAACCGAAGTACGACTCTGTTAGCACTTTGACTGTACATTAACAGAGACACTAGTTTGGTATTCAAAAAACAGTCAAACATGCTACAGTACTTTTAACTTTGTTTTATCCACACTTCATTAATGCCCATTAATATCCGACAGTAAGCCAGGGTGAGCTCAGCTAGTGGATCTTTGAGCGTTTAATCCTCAGTGTGGTTCATAGAGCAGAGGTGCATATTTCCGTCTCTGCAGCTGGGAACAGAGACGCTGCTGCGTGAGGACTGATTCTCTGTGTTTTTAATGGAGGGAGGAGCCTGTGCAAGCACTGCTGTTAGAGAAGAGTAAACAATATGTACTTTCACGTCAGTCTCCAAAAGTTTCCAATACCACCAGAAAAAGCCCTAGGCTTGTTGCTAATCACTTTTTGTGGAATAAAAAAAAAATGCTAGACGGATCTGAAAACTCACTAAATATAGCAACAAAGTCGCAAAGTTACACATTGCTACTCTTCTGTCAGTTTTTGGCAGACGAGACAATAAAAAAGGTGCATTACTGCCCCCTACAGGTGACCCACAAGACAACTTCTCACTTTAACAGGAAATCTTGACAAATTACAATCTCGCAAGATCTAGTGGCACAAGATCTTGTCGCACCCCTACTAAATATCAAAACCATTCATAAAGGATTGTGTCTGAACCATAACAGATGAGTGCAGTTTTTAATAAATGAAAACAGTTACTAACTTGACGTATCAAATGGGCCATCCTCTAAATATAAAGCTTTAAAACCGACAAAAGCTTCACAAATAACTAAGAGAGGATTAGTGTTTTTTGTTGGATACTGTTCAGCACTGTAACATGGCCCCTACATGCCCAAAATCAGCTTGTCTCGCTGAGATAAAGCTGAATTCAAATTTTTAGGATAACGCCAGTCATAACCGCTTCTGGACACCCAGTGACAAATTTCTAAAAGTAAGGCTTTAAAAACCATCAGAATCTTCATAAGAAAAGGAAGATAAATAGCTTTTTGTCAAACTGTTCATCACTGTGACATATCAGCTACATGCCCAAGTTGTCTCTCGCCAAGAGAAAGGCTAATTCTGAATTTCAATAATCTCATAACTTTGTTTATGCATTAATGCGTAAACAATTCCTCTCTCTCTCTCGTTAATTTCACAGACTTCTCTTTGCATGAACACAGTAATTTTGGAAGCTGTGTTCATGTGATTTTAGTGTTGACATAAATAAAAAGCATAATGATTGTGATAATCGTAAAATTGTGATAATCCATTTGACATATTTTCTTGGAATGAATATTGTCAATAGGACATCCCTATAATGCACATGACAAATACAGATATGGTACATTTCTGAGGCACATGAACAACAATGAACAATAACCACTCTTTCTACTAAAACTAGCAAGCAAACAAGCAGAGGCCATAAAATGAGCTGATCAAATGTTTTGTCTTCACATTGTTCAAATATAAAACTTGTTGCAAATTACCCTAATACTGCCAGTTCCAAGGAAGTAGGGTCTGGACCAAGTAACAACTCGGGTCTCTCTGTGCAGGTAGACTGGAATGCCTGAGTTATGTAATGTCATGATCCATCCATCAGGTAGAGGCTCAGTAGGCGGGCGGCCCCGATCTAACACAAATGAAAATGTAGTTATTACAACATAGTTTACACAATAAATTTTACTAGCATGTTAGAGTTAAGCATTTAAATCTAAATTTTATGGATGTTTGTCTGAAACTTGAAGACAGCAGAAACAGGACCAAAATCAAAGAATAATGGAAGTAAATATCAGCTTTATCAATTAACAGCCATATGTCAACATATGATACAAAATGTGTGATTTATAAAGAAAACTACTTCAGTTCTTCTACCTGAATGCAGCACAGCAGTTCAACATAAGTTAACAATCGTGTCTTTTAATATGAGAAGGATCGAAAAAAGGTTTTCCTTGTGAGCGGCTTTATATCAGGAGGCTGAACCCTTGTTATTCAACTGGAAAGCTTTCTGGTCCGAACTCCAGAACGCCGGTAGATTGCACTGATGTGTGATGTGTGCCACATTAGTGCAGCATCTTCAGTCATTATAAAAGTGCACACTTTGATAGCACAAAACAGGAGGATGTTGGTTAGAAGTCTAATCTTATTTTTCTTTAGCGATTCAGAATATTCTGTCTGGCTGAATTTGCTTAAAGTAAGCTGCAACAGGATCACACTTCTTTTCCTGCACCGACTACTAACTGCTCTGTTCCATGACAACTTGAATTTAACAGTTATCTTCATGTTCACATTGTGACATCAAACCACAACTAACCTTGACACGTGGCAAGTTATTGAGGCATTGACATTTTATGTTGCGGTATACCCACCAATGTTAGATTTTCTTGCAATAAAATGAGTCTGCATGAGTCTACACAAATGCCCTACATTCATGTTATGTCAATATAGTATGAACTTTTTACATTTTCCTTACAGTTCACCCTAAAGTTGAATAATATCCCAACTTTTTTGTGAATAGTATATGTTGTTACAGACACTTTGAAAGTATCAAGTAGTGTCAAGATGAGAAACCTGAATTTTAAAATCGTACTGCTTTGGTTGTGGAAATCCTCGCACAGCATCTCCAGACTTTACTTCAGTCCAGCTTTCACCTCCACAACAACTCAGTCTGTTAAGCACTCAGATGTTGTAGCATGTTGTACTTAGGGTTGTCAAAAATATTGATACTCCAAAAAGTATCGATACTCAAATGCCGTATTCGGATACAATACTAATTTGCCATGGTAGCGATACTGCAGTGCGCGCGCACTCGACAGGCAGCAGCCGGCCAGGTAAACAGCGGCTGACTGACGGGCAGACAGAGAGCCCTGACAGCACGTTTCTGCTGCTGGAAGTCCAGGCCAGCCAGTCTTGGTTGAAAATGAAAAAGGAAAAAATTGGAAGTATTTCGCATATGTAGCAGACGAAGAAGGAATACCGAAAGACGTAGACAGGCCTGTGTGCAAACAGTGTGACGGAGTCCAGCAGCACAACAAACCTGGCGAAACATCTTAAAGACACACAACGCAACTTTTAGACCTCAAAAATATGCGTTTCTGACTCGTTCTGATGGCACACAAACATCCATAATGCGCAACTTCGAGCCGTCACTGCCCAGAGGCGTCCCGGGGCTCAGAAACAGCACTATGTAAGATTCCCATCCGGGACATGACTGTGATGTTGCAGCCGACTATTGGTTGCAGCACCGCATCAGTCATTAGTAAACGGATGTAAACCATGTATCAACACCGCGAGTGTTTTGAATGCGCATCATGTCGGATTCGGTAAAGAAAAGCAAGAAAACATTACCTGAGGAAGAGAGGAAAAGAAAGCAAGAAAGTGACAGAACAAGAGTCAAGATAAGACTGTCTTGTACTGGCTGGAGTGAGCTCACAGTACAGGTACGATGAAGATGGATGCAAGTTTAGCCGCCGATAGGAGGCGCGTCACTGAGAAAACTGCTAAAAGTTCCGTTGTGTCTCTTTAAGGACAGACATCCTGGCCTTCGTGATGAATTCTGACAGGTTAGTTACTTAAAGCTCCAGTTTATTAGGCAACTTAAAAACGCGTTATCAGTGACGGTTAGAGCCACTGGTAGTCCGCATTAAAGGATAACTTTCCATTTTTTCCCCAACCTGGACCTCATTTCTAGGAATATGTGCATTAACTCACCTGTAACATGTCTGTGTCACTAATTCCTTCGGATAATATTTACGTTACTCACCGTCTGTGTATATCTCACTATATAATGCGGGTGAAGGAGACAGTGGGAGTGGGTCTCTATATAACATTATCTACAGCAGAACTCCTTAATTTCACCAACTTTGCCTTTAAATATTTGTCTTTTTTTTTGTCCCCTGTAGCAACAAAAATGGTAACGTATATTGAATATTTTTTTGGATATCGATATCGAGTTTGAAATTTTTGTATCGTGACAACCCTAGTTGTTCTTGACGAAAGCATCTGATATTTTCTACACATCAGTAACGCTGTTCAATTCTACATCAGTAACACTACAGCTTTCACTGAACTTGGGAAATATGCAATCTTTTTCTTTCCATAAAGGTGATAGAAAAAATCCATTAGGACAGGCCTTGTAGGACTGCTTTCACAAATGCTACTGAAAATCAGCACGGTGCTCATTCAGAGGAAACGGCAACATGCGGCAGTTGCAGTTCAAGTGCATGTCTGGAAGAGCAAATGAGATGTTTCTTCTAGCAACTACACTCAGCCGTTTTCTCTGGGACATTGCTCAACCTCTAAGAACAGATCTACCACTCACTCTTCACGACAGTCTTAATTTTGGTCATCATGGGTTGAACGCCTCCTTCACCATCAGACTGATGATCACTGTCCCCACCATATTTGTCTTCAGCTGGGCGCATCTTCTTTGGGACCGGCATGCCCTCTTCCAGTAGAGCGTCAACATCATTGTCAAACTCCACCTGGAAGAGTCAGCAGTTAAAACCAGCACACAACTATAGCTCAGGGCTAAACATAGCATTTTTGAATGCTTTCCCCATTAAGAAATTTGAGCTGATGTAATTAAATTTAATAATATACACCATTAAAAGATCACAAGTTTGATCTCCCTTTATTATGAATGATTATTTTGTTTCACATCAAAGTCCATGTTTGTTGAAAGAAATAAAATGTCACAAACCTCATCCAGCTTCGTACTTGTCATTTTCAGTTACAAAAATGTACATGAAGACATAAGAAATATTCACATTTACACAGCTATAAGGGAGCATTAGGTTAACCAGTCAGGGGCAGTTGTACTCAATTAAAAAAAAAATCAAGTAAATCAATTAAAAATCATATGAAGATTTCACGAGAAGAACAGTCTCGCTGGGCTTCACCCCATAACCTGCATAATTGTTGCAAAATTGGCAATATCATCTGCCTTTCGATACTGTGCAGAGCAAAGAAAAGTACAAAACACAGAGTTCTCAATGAGATGACAAGGAGACTGATGATGCACCAAGAGTGCATCATCTGCTTCTAGTGTAAAACTAGTGTATTTTAGTTTTTCTCCAGTTTGGAGGAACTGTGTTGTCTATCTGATGATGAGAAGGAATACTGTTAACATAACAGACATACCTCATAGGCATCGTTCACAGCCTCGTCATCCGCTTGGTCCTGCTGAACTATGACTTCAGATTTAAAGCCACTGTGTTCGCCATCATCCTGATCCAAGAAGTTCTCGTAGAAATCATCCAACTCATCCAGGACAGCGAACTCTACCTTATTTTCCAGGTCTACCTCAGTCTCCTCTGACTTCCTGCCTGAAATGTTTCCTGTTCCTGAGCTATCTTCAGCTACCTGTGCCAAACTTGTCATGTCATGCAATTCACCATTAACACTGCCTAATCCATTATCACTTCCTGCCTCCTGCCCCACACCTGTGTACAGAACTGTCCTATCTTTGCTACTGATAGCGGTGCTGCTGCTTTCAGTGAAGCTCACGCTGATCTTAACATCTCTGAGCAGCTTGAGGTCTGGCAGGAACTTGGTGACCGGGGGAGCGTGGCGGGCTGTTCTGGGGCATGGTGAGCTGGAAGTGGCCTCATTTGAAAGGTGGGTACAGAAAGTTAGTGAGCCCTTGCTGATGGGCTCCTGTGTGTTGGCTTCCCCTTCCCCATCTCCTGGGGTGTATGTGTATCCATCACCACCAGAGCTAACGTCCATTACCTCTGCGTCACTGGACGTTTGCAGGGGAGGTGGTGGAGGTGCTCTTTCCTGGTCTAGGTCATAATCATCAGGTGGCTCCAAGGGGAGAGGGGGTAGAATATCATCCATTTCCATTTCCACTAATTTAAGAGCTAAAATATTATAAACTAACAATTATGTTAAAATCTTGACTTTAGATTTTCTTCTTATCTCAACTCAGAATTCATGCAGAAGCTCATCTCTGTATAGACCACGTACCAGAGGTGAATATGCTAAGCTGACTACATTGCTCTTTTCATTAATGTAGACAGCTTTCAGAATCACTGTCTCAATTATTGGAAATCACAATGCATTCAGCTTATGGAATAGAGGCTCTGATCATCTTCCACTGCGATCCTCTGGGAGCTGGAAAGAGGGGAAGTGAGAATAATGTCAAATTATTCAACTTTACGACGATTAAGATAATTAAATTAAGAATGTGAAGCGGTTGATCTTTTAGTTTAAGCCTTAAGCACGTTTAGCCTAGTTTAAGCTATGTATATGTATTTAAAAAACAAAGAAAAGCAATTTCATCGGCGCCTAAAATGGAGAGCAAGCATCTATTCAGTCCGCAGATGCACAGTGGGCCTCGGGAAACGCCAGCTTCAGTTGCTAATATGCTAACAAGCAACTACCTACGTACGCAGAGAAGGTCATGAGGCGACGAAATATCTAATCGCTGGATAATGGAAGTACTCACTGATAACTATGACACGGGTATCTCTTCGTGGAAACCTAAACACTTTCGTTTATCATTTTATTCCCGAGCAAAAGCCATAAGGATTCAACAGCAGCCCCGCCATCTTGAAGAGAGGCGCAGCGCCGACTTCACACATGCCCCGCCTACTTATTGCCGGCTTTTTCCTTGATCGATTGATCAACTAGCCAATCATAGCATCCTGCCGTTGCCGCTGTTCCGCATCTATTGGTGAATATTCAGCCAATGGAAATAAAGAATAGGGACGTGCGTGGAAGATGCTTCAATTTACACAGGAAAAAATAGTCACATAAAAATTGAAAATATCCATTTTCAAACCAATATCATAAAAAGTGATATGCCAGATTTCCCCAGCCTGATTGTTGATGTTGACAATCCTCTTGGATTGTTTCTGTGTCTGTAGCACAATAAACGATTATTGTCTTCCGTTCAACAGGTAAATGTAAGCAATGAATTTTGATAGGAAGTTTGTGCCTTGTTGTACTTGTAAAGGCTGGCTATTTATCTAACTGAACCCAAGACTGTAAAAAAACTTAACTTACTGTAAAGATTATGGTCAATAAGGACGCAATACTGCAAGTTGCCAGTTGGGGTCACTGTTTGCTGACTATTGTTGATATGCTGCAGCACAACAGGAGAACTAATAATGGTGCTGGCAACAATTTATATAAGTTTTCTGAGTAGTACACTGAAATAAATTTGGTGTTTTACATGTAATAGCAGAAAAAAATACATGTAATTAATAATGTTAATAACGTTGCACATATTAAAATATACTAATTAAATTCAGATTATCAAGAGGAGCCCCCCCGGCAAAGAAAATCTGCTCGACACAACTTACAGTAGCCGCCAGACCCTAATTCTGCTTGCTATGATGAGTAAAAAAAAAAATAAACAAAAAAGTTGTACACTTGTATAAGATCAACATCAGGTCATCAAATAGGATCACTGTGCTACTGAGTCACAAACAGACAGAGATCAAAGATGTTTAGTTATTTGACCCAATAACTACATTAAATAGGCCTCTAATATCAGATATGAACCACACCAATTTGAGTTTGTGAGCCACACAATAGCAAATCTAGTACATGTGAAAATGTCTTCTGTTGCATTAAGATCCATTTAATCACAGAGTAAATAAGCTGTGCTTAAATGTCAAATCAGCACATGAGGAAGAAGTAAAATACATCCTGTGTTGACTTTTCTTTTATGAAAAATTAAGAAAAAGATTGAAATTGACTGAATTTGTAATTAATCATAATGTCATAATACAATGTGAGTAACCGAAAAGATTGATTTAAATGGTTGAGCAGCTGTAAAATACATTATTTTGCCATAGAAAAAAGGCAGCAATTCATTTTTTGATAAAATAACCATCAGCACCAAATTATCTGTTGTAAACACTGTTAGAAATCCGAATGAAAGTTAAGGTAGAAATCTCACTCCAACAAGCTTAGATTGCATCACAGTCATTTTATAGTTACCATCAATCATAACAGATTAGATTTTTTCTAAAGCAACCCAATACTGTTTTTGACATAAAGTAAATAAAATCATGTCCTTTGGCTTTTCTTCTCCTTCAAATTAGCACACACTTTTCAGAGTTTCATTTAACTTAAACTTGTGCAGGAAACACATATTGCTGATGTTTATGAGGCAGCTAGTGACAAGCTGAAGCGAAAAAGTGCAGACGAGTCTCCATGTTCACATCACTACTATTGGGAAGTAGGACAGGGGGCCGAGTGGTATGGAAGGGAAGATGATGCAGAAAGGCACAGAGTAGGTTTCCTCCATCTTGTCTTCACACCTGGAGGTTGAACTGGAAAGAGTTGGTGCTCCATTTGCTTGTGTCACAGTTGAGCATGGTGCGTTCTGTGAAGCTGACGTTCCCCTCTGCATCTATTAGGATTATTGTGTTGGTCCTGAATGAGAAAAAAGAGAAAAAAAATGCACAAAAAAACAAGATTAATATGGTAGAAATAAGAATAAAGACAAATACATTGAAATATGATATTGCTAGCCAATTATGAAGAATGAGTTGGTGCCTTGCTAATGATATTTTAATGCCACTGTTGAAAACATTACCCCTAATCTTTTGGTTGCAGGAGAGTCTATCTGCTAACCCGCCGTGCCTTAACAACACAGATGATCCCCTTTCATTTTCTCACTGTGGAAGGCTGATTACATTGGGGATTACTGTGTTCCAACAATGATCCGATCTTGAAGCCTGGCAAAATCCTGTCAGTCACCGCAGGTGGAGACAAACAGAAGATATGAGGAATAAAAAGATATGGCATAGGGTGGGTGACACTGACCTTGTACCATAATGAGGGGAGCGAACACACACAGCTGACAGAGCCTGGATCATGGACTTGCTGTAGCCATCGCCCTGGCTCTCCTGAATTGGATCAGGTGTGTTCCTGTAAGACAAGCAAGCAACAGACCTCTTGAGAAGGGTTTTTCTGCACTGTCCATTCAGTAATTCTCTTTTGGCTCCTCCACTTTCATCCCAGTATCTCTACCAATTAAGCAGAAACTCAGATGACACATTGAAAAGACTTCAGCGAGTATACAGCATTGTTTCTCCATTTTATAAAGTATTTGACACTTTGAGCCATACTTTTCTTCATAACTTGTACAGTCAAAGCAGACTGACAGGCCAGCAGCTAATGAGGATGACAGGACTCCAAACAAATATTACACTTGGCCAGAAAGTCACTACATACTTCAGGTTTTCATATCTTCTAGCTTGATTTTCCCCACCAAAATAAGGGAAAGCTTCTAAAAACACATAAAATATTTGCTTACAATATGCAAGTCTGCAACTGAGGAGCAAAGGGGTGTTTAAGATGGTGCTCATTACTCACAGTTCCTCATTATTAAGGACGTTAAGCAGCTCTTGCACCAGTCCATCATAAGACAGCGACAGGTCATTGACGACACGACTGAAGTGCTGCTTGCCTTGCAGCAGTTTCCTCCACGGAGTATCCAAGAGCGAATTACTTAAGCTGTAGATCCCTGCTGAGGGTCAAAGCAAACAACACAGACAAATATACCCAATTGTAAGTTCTGCTTGTGTCCTTTTTGTCCTTTAATAAATCAAAAACAATCTGAAAGCAATATCAACACCGAAATGTCAGGCTAACATGGACGGGCCAGAGGCCGAGAGGAGAGGTGAATGTGAAATGAATGGTTTCTACAGCAACCACATTAAAAACACAGACCTGGATTTAGACGGATGGGTTCAGGGCTGCCTCTGTTACCATAGTAACACACTGTGTCTTGTTTTGCCCTAGATGGGGCACAGTGTAATGGAAAATTAGACATTGCATTAAGATAATTAAACTAGTTTATTTCCCATTATGATGGCTGTATCAAGAGTCGTAATACACACATGCACGGTAATGAAATAAGCAGGACAGCCAAAACTATATTAAAAGTAACGATGTTTGACAAACATGTAAGATAAGTCCTGAGGGTGAAAGATAACATCGACTGTGCAAAACAAGTTTTTGTTTGACTTTTTCTCTTGAGGTGGAAAAAGTTTGAAACAGGAAATCACAAACACTATACCATAAATTTTCATAAACTACTGGGTAAAATTAAGGCTTCAAAACACAAATCATTGTTACAAACATTCATAACTGTCATAAAACTATTCAGTTATGATATCAGATCTCCTTGCAAAATCCTTGGTTAGAAGGAATTAATTCTTTTTGAAAAATCTATCCAACATCAAGGGCAACTGTCACAGCGCTGGTACAGGATAGAATGAATAATAAATTATCACCAAATCCTTTGAACTAGCAGGGAAGTGAACTTTTTGATGTCAGTTTATGACAGCTATACACGTGGCATCAGTCAATCTGAAATGTGGTGCAACAGTGCTTCAACATCTATCTTGGAAAGTTTCCCCATCAAGAGCTGCCAAGACTGGGACAGAAAATGCTGCGAGGCTTACAGCTCTGCAACTCCATTTATTGGATAGTTTTAAAAGCCAAAATGAAAAATCAGACAGATGGCATGTTTTGGGTTTACCCCATGTATAGATTACCATAATAGGAAAAGATCTGTGAAACCCTGTGATGAAGATTATGGAAACAATGAGTCCATTAAGTGCTCAGTCAATCAGAATTTGATTTGGTAATGTAATTATTTGGCTCAGTTATTGAAACAAAAACAACAAACATTGCTCCGGCTCCAGTTTTCCCAGTTTCATTTAAACAAAATATTGATGGGTTCTGAATGGTTTTGGACAAAGATTTAAAAAATAATTGGTCCCTTTTTAGCATGCAGAACATCTGATTAATTACTTGAAAAAAAATTGGTTAAGTAATCACGCATGAAAGTAACCTTTGAGTCTCCATTTGCTTTAACGGGATCTCCACAAGTTGGTAAGACTGCTGTAATAATCTTCTCATCTCGATTAAAAAAAAAATCTAAGGATCAACTTGTCTTTTACAGATGGTGGATTATTATACTGGAGGGCATTATATAATGAACCTTATTATGGTTTCTAAAGAGGTTATCTGAGTGAATGCAGTCGCTGTTATCTTAAAACCAGTTCAACAAGTCTCGTCTGAACTGACCGTAAATTTAACCTCTAGGTTGTCTTTTGCATTGTGAAGATCTAAATGAGACATCCATTTTGTCAAAATGAAATTTCCATGCAGCACTTTGTGGTTTTATTATTTTTGCTTTTCAGTGTTGAAGCAATTTTTCTCGAATACTGGAGTAAATTTAACACATGCAAAGAGCATCATTACTTATTGAAATAAACTTAAATATATAAACATGATGATGTAAGAGATGGTGTGAGTTTGGGGCTGGCCTGGGGGCCTTTGCTAATGTCCAACCTTCCTTCCTTTCCTGTCCCTAAAACTGTTTAATAAAGGCCACTAGAGCTACAAAAAAAAGAGAATTTGTTGTATTTTTTTGTGTAAAATAGTCTGGAGATATTAACGCTTAATTTCAGCAAAACACTCAAAAAGTAATATGATACCAGATTAACATAAACAAATCTAAAACACTGGGGCAAAGCGTTTTCTACATGCAGGGAAATTTGTTCAAACACAACAGATCATCAGGCAGTTGGGCAAATCCTCAAAGCTGACAATACACAGTTTTTATGACAATTGCTGTCCTTAATATTGTTTCTTGAGACCAAACTCAGTTGAAAATTACAAATAAAGGAAAACAACAACATTGTCTGTGTTCCTGTGGTAGCAATGAAGCACTAAACAATGCTGACACGGACAGCAGTCCCCGTCCCCCCGAGCACTGTCAGGAGCTGCTCAGTGAGAACCAGATGGAACTGTAACCTTAAGAGAAACAAAAGAATCAGTAAAGCTTTTATTTGTCATCACCTCTGCTGAGGACAAACAGAAAACCCTGAAGATATTATTTTGATTTTGGGACCTGAACAGAATAATGTTTGTGTATACAATTTGCCTGTGATACAAATCAAATTGTGATGGAAGCAGGTGGAGGATTTGCAGGGAGACAGCTCAATTTCTGCTGTTTGAAACTGGGCAGAATATTGAAAGTCCCATCAGCGATGCTGTGGGTTGATTTGGGCTGAGATGAGGAAACAGCAGGAGGTTGGGACCACTCGACAGGGAGAGAGAGCAAAGAGGGAAGAGTCAAAATCAGGCTTTTTTCAGATCTCAGGCAGAGGTAATCAGTATGCTGACTGAGACATGCTCTAATGAAGAGCCCTCTATATTGAGCCTGAAGAGCAATTTCCCAATTGCCAACTGTGGTGTAGTTGCCTAGAGATGGTTGGATGGGATTTCGATTCAGGATGTGGGCTGGTGATGCTGGTTGGGATTCTGAGAGGGAACAACATGTACATTCATATGTCACCAACATCTGCAAATACTCCCACATATGGCGCCTTATGGATGGCACTGTGTGCTAGTTACTCAGTTAGTCTGCCACCAGGGTCTAGACTGACATTTGGCACACTTTCCAGATGGTCTATCCTAATAAATTGAGTGATTTCTTAGGTTTTTCTAAACTAATACTATGAGGATCTTTTTGATCTAGATTAAAAATATATCTCTACTTCTCACAAACACAAAAAGTAACTATACTGCTTAATATGCAGTTTTGACATTTGGTTTAACTTATTCAAATCGCAGGCTCTACTGAAATCTGTAACTCTTAGAGGATATATCCAATTCCAGCATGAGGCCAAAACTGTACTAACAAAGACATTTAAAATGCATACTTCAGCAAAAATTTGACCTGTTGTTAAAAGTCATCTTATGTTATGTAGAGATACAGGGGTAAGACAATGAAACTGAAACACCTGTCATTTTAGTGTGGGAGGTTTCATGGCTAAATTAGACCAGCCTGGTGGCAAATATTCATTAATTGCACATTGCACCAGTAAGAGCAGAGTGTGAAGGTTCAATTAGCAGGTAAAAAGCACAGTTTTTGCTCAAAACATTGCAATGCATACAACATTATATCAGAGTTCAAAAGAGGACAAATTGTTGGTGCATGTCTTGCTGGCGCATCTGTGACCAAGACAAGTCTTTGTGATGTATTAAGAGCCACAGTATCCAAGGTAATCTCAGCATACCACCAAGAAGAACGAACCACATCCAACAGGATTAACTGTGGACGCAAGAGGAAGCTGTCTGAACGGGATGTTCGGGTGCTAACCCGGATTGTATCCAAAAAACGTAAAACCACAGCTGCCCAAATCACGGCATTCGCTTGGCCCAAGACTTGTGCTAGATGGGCCAAGGACTACTGAACCATTCTGGAGGACCATGTGCATCCAAAGGTTCAAACATTGTATCCTGAAGGCGGTGCAGTGTATTAGGATGACAATGCACAAATACACACAGCAAGACTGATGAAAGATTGGTTTGATGAGCATGAAAATAAAGTTGAACATCTCCCATGGCCTGCAAAGTCACCAGATCTAAATATTATTGAGCCACTTTGGGGAGTTTTGGAGGAGCGAATCAAGAAACGTTTTCCTCCACCAGCATCACGTAGTGACCTGGCCACTATCCTGCAAGAAGTATGGCTTAAAATCCCTCTGACCACTGTTCAGGACTTGTATATGTCATTTCTAAGACGAATTGTCGCTGTATTGGCCGCAAAAGGAGGCCCCACACCATACTAATAAATTATTGTGGTCTAAAACCAAGTGTTTCAGTTTCATTGTCAACCCCTGTACATTAGATATGGGAGGAAGGTAGATCTTATGGAAATTGCTTACTTGTGTTTTAAAGATTTTGGAAAACAATTTTTTGAACATCAGCAAAATATATTTAGCTTCTCATTCATTTCTTCAACATAAATGCACATATTGCCAAAAGTATTCGCTCAGCTGCCTTTACTCCCATATGAGCTTAATTGACATCCCATTCTTAATCTATAGGGTTCAATATGACGTTGCTCCACCCTTTGCAGCTAGAACAGCTTCAACTCCTCTGGGAGGCTGTCCACAAGGTTTAGGAGTGTGTTTATGGGAATTTTTTACCACAATGCAAGTGACCTTTAACATCATACAGAAAGTCATTACTTCAAAGTATCACTTCAAAAGGTTTTTCAACAAGCTACTGAATCATAGGTGATACATTTGGGATTATGAGGGTTGTTTTTTTTTATTGTGTTTTACTAATTTTCAGATCTGGTAAGACATGATTTTTAAAACTATCCCATTTGATAATACTTTAAAAAAGATGGCCTTTCTTTTTCACATGAATGTATGTAAGAAAAACAAAAATAGTAAGATTGGGATTTTTTTGTTTGGAAGTAAAACATGACCCTATTTTAACAATTAAAAAAATAAAACAAAATAACTTAATTTAAAATCTCTCATTTTTAAGTCATCTGGGTTCACTCAGTGAAAAATGCAGAAAATTTACAGTAATTCTACTCATGACAATCTGGTGCTGTGTTCTATTTAAAGAAAATGTAATTTCCCAACAGTTAATACAACAAACTGCTGGGGGAAAAATCCCCACTCATCCACCAGATATACTCAAGAATGCATATCTGAAAACCACAGTCTCTTTTAGCTCCAACACGTTATGCCAAGAATTACAAGAGGACTGAAGCAAAAAGCCTGAACCACTTTCAAAAGTTGTTTTTATGAAGCAGTCACCCTCTGTTCGACTGAAAGTGCAATAAAGGAGGCATATCTTAGCTGGCAAACATCAGTAGATGTATTCATTAAAATGGATAGTCTCTGGGCATTGACTTTCAAGTGAGAGTGTCTGAAAATGGGATCAAAACCCAAAGTTATGGAAATGTCAGATGAAATGTTGGATATGGGGCCTAGGGAACATCAGCAGAGACTATCTGATATCAGAATTTGAATATATATGGTTTTAGCTCCCAAACGGGACACTCAGTACAATGTTCAGGGAACTGTAATGCTGCCATTCAACAAATCAGCCAATTTACAACTCAATCCAACATGGTTATAGATAATTAATCACGAGGGTATTGATGAAGCAGAGCAATTAAAAAGGAAAAAAAAAACATTGATGAGAGCCATGCAGAAATATTCTGTATATTAAAAGGTAAAATGTTGCTCTTCTATGCAACAAGACACTTAACAACTGAGGCCATAAAAATAGAATTTAAAAAATGGGGGGGAAAAAAGCACATCCACCACATCATAAATCATGTCTCTGGATGCAGATGAATGAAAAATCCTTTAATTGTAAAATATAGCTACCCTCTATTCACCAGATGCAGTTATTGATTCAGAAAGAAACTGGACACCTTATTTCCGCTGTGCTGCTGGACACACTACAGTGAAAAACCAACAGGCTTGTATTAAAATAAATAAATAAAAAGACAAGGGTGAAAGCTTGCTTTTTGCCACTGTGTGTCATCTCTACCTGAGGTGACAGCAGCTCCCATCAGATAAGTGTCTGAGGGAGAGCATAGACGCTGCATTTTCACTCTCAAAGGCTCTGTTGACTGATTCAAACCCCCGATAACAGACCAGTCAAAGCTGAGAATAAAAGCCCTTATCACAACAAAAACACACAGTCTTTCATTTTACTGGTTTCTTATTCATGTGACAGCACACAAGAAATGGGATAATGGCTATACTGGTCTAATTACAGCTATAGTAAGGGTACCTGCATGCCCTTATGGCCTACACCTACATTAAACAAACAAAAAAGCAAGAAAGAAAAACAGCAAAGCCATCCAGCTCAAATGTTCTTCTGAAATGAAGGAGCAACTTCAGACCACTTAATTCCTCCGGGCAACTTTCCAGCACAGAGCCAGTCTTTTTTTTTTACAGTTTGTTAACTTTCTTTAAGTTAGTGGCTTTGATGCTGCTGCACCAACACAGCTGAGATAGGAAACTGCATGTTCCTGCATCTCATCCCCACAAATCTTGGAATGATGTGAAATAAAATGGACAAAATAAATAATACTTTATTAACCTCTAGTGGAATTTTTTCTTTCTTTTTTTTGTAAATTAAAAGACCTTTACTGTGATCATTTAGTCATTTAAGATCTTATAGGGGATTATCACATTTCCGCGTTCAGGTTTCCGGAAGTTGAAACATTTGACCCTTCCTCTTCCGGGCCATGTTAACATCAGCCGTTCCTGCTCTGTTATACTGTTTAAATCGGATAAACTCCAAACATATATAAGTTTTCATTCTAGACTGAAGTGATACTGGATCAAAAGCTGGATCAAAGCGATCGATTTGCCGCGGTGAAGGGCCGAACTTTATAATAAAACACACGTTTGTTTGTCCCCGGTGGGGCACAACACCGGCACTTCACAGCATGCTAGCATTAGCCAGCTAGCGTTTACTGACGTGTTTAACATTGTGCGTCTTAAAACACACAAACATCTGAAAATCGGGTCTGTACCCCCCGTTTCCAGTGGAACAACTGGGGACTGCCAAGAAAGGAGACGCTTTCAGATGCTTGTGTGTTTCAGCCGCACAAAGTTAGGCACGTCATCAAGCTGGCTAATGCTAACATGCTAACAGTAGTCCGCCAGCTACTACTCTGTTAAACTTTGTAAATCGGATAAACGCCAATGCCAAGTTTTCATTCCAGACTGAGGTGATGCTAAGGAAGAAGTGGATCAAAACGACCGATTCGCCGCGGTGAAGGACCGAACTTTATAATAAAACGACACGTTTGTTTGTGGCCGGCAGACTGCACAGTCGTGTTAGCCTGTAAGCATTAGCCAGCTCGATGACGTGCCTAACTTTGTGCGGCTGAAAACACACAAGCATCTGAGAGCGTCTCCTTTCTTGGCAGTCCCCAGTTGTTCCACTGGAAACGGGGAGGTACAGACCCGATTTTCAGATGTTTGTGTGTTTTAAGACGCACAATGTTGCGCGTCAGTAAACGTTAGCTGGCTAATGCTAGCATGCTGTGAAGTGCCGGTGTTGTGCCCCACCGGGGACAAACAAACGTGTGTTTTATTATAAAGTTCGGCCCTTCACCGCAGCAAATCGATCGCTTTGATCCAGCTTTTGATCCAGTATCATTTCAGTCTAGAATGAAAACTTCAATATGTTTGGAGTTTATCCGATTTAAACAGTATAACAGAGCAGGAACGGCTGTCGTTAACATGGCCCGGAAGAGGAAGTGTCAAAAGCCGGCAACTTCCGGTAAGCGTGATAATCCCCTATTATGCATGGTTACTACTGGCAGGAATGACCTCCTATACTGTTCCTTATTACAACAGACAAGAAGCCTCTCACTAAATACACTCTATTGTTTCATCACTGTGTTGTTTAGAGGGTCCAGCATGCTAAATTAACCCAACATGCAAGTGCGGATCATCTGGACAAAGCTCAGGTAGAAAAACATGGTAGCTGCATAAATTTATTTATTCATTTATCTATATATTTATCATTTACAAATAAAAAAGCCTTAGTCTTAATTTTGTCACTGGATGCAGCTTTAATAACTGTTGCGAGAAGGAGGCAGCTGTATAGATCACCACGAGCATCTGTGAATTTTCACCAAATTCGTCACAGGTAGGGGGTGAAAACATCGCTTTGTTGCATAGGGGAGCCATTTGATTACCTGCTTTATTACTCGTCAATCTTCCTTTATGCTACTTTGGAAATACCAAGAAGTCCCGCTGTGTATGGCTGCCATAAACATAACTACCACACGGACAAGAGAGGATGTTTTTCCCAGTTCCAGAAACAGCAGAAAAAGGCCCAAACGACGTGGCAAGTGACTTGCGGCTATCAAGCCCATAAATGCTGACAGTTCACACTGGAATCCATGGAAACATCTAACAATATGTTCGGATCACTTTGTGACCGATAAAAAAAAAAACAAACAAAAAACCCCAAAACATGTATCGTGCTCTCACTATTCAAACCCTGTAGTTGTTTTTGTGCAGATGATAGAAAACACCATTAAATCAGTGGATGTACAGAATCACAGCGCCCCGCCTGCTCTGTTCCCGTCTCCTCAGGACAGACTGTTAAAGACATTCATCCAGATTACTGCCATCAATATTCCCACATAAGACTAAAAGCCACAAAAAACTGGCAGAAAGCATTTGCAGCGTTATAAACACTGCACAAACAAATTATGAGTGTAAACTCCTGAGAAGTACAGCAAAGAAATCCCACAATTTCTTAAAAATCTGGGGGGAAATCAATATTCAATAAAGAATAAATGATTCGAACACAGGGCTTACCTGATGAAACCAAATATACATCAGAAAATCAAGAAACTGAAAAAAAATGAAAAAGGGTGCAAAAATGGTTTTTGAGGCTCACAGTCCATCAGACACTGTTCAAATGCTAGGCATGTTTTCACCCCCTTCCTGCTTTGTGGTCACGTAAATTCCAGGTTGTGACGTAGGCTTGCGCTGATCCATAGCACACCACCGGCAGGAACAGCGTGTGTGTAGGTGTGTGTTGTCTTTTCATGTCTACTTCATCAAAATGAGTGAGAAAATTGAAACTGAAACATTTTGGGATGTTATTCCTTTATAACTAAAGGAAATCCAAGACAATACTGAACTAGAAGGACTTTTATGGCTTTTTATGTTTTTAGTGCAACGTTATTTTGTTAAAAATTTTAATCAATCTTTGTTTTGCTGTAATCAACACAATATAACTCTTATAGCCTGGAAGTCACTAACCATATTTTCCTCTATGCGCTCCCCATGTTGCTAAATTTTGAAGAGGTTATAATACCCTTATATTCACATGCCTTCACCATCTGGAATAATACAATAACCAGTGGCAGTTGGCTTTGAGCTACACAATCTAGTAAATCTAGTCTGAAGTTTCTCTGCTTCAACATAAATGAAATAACTAAGGATGGGCTGGACGGTGCTTTCCACATAACTAACCTAACTCAGGGAAATGACTCTTGTCCAAAGCCAAGACTCATTTCACATTAAGGAGATTTCTAGCATTAGAGGTAATTTCCTACATCCTCCTCATGCTAAATTAGAGCGTGGGATAATGTTTGTAGTTGTTCTTATTAGATTTGGGAAGTTTTCAATCAAGCAGCACAAAACTCTGAGACAGCCTGAACATGAACTGGTCAAACAGTCAAAAAGGTATTTATCTTATAATACTTCAAATAAAAATACAGTATAGAGTATAAACTCAGTAGGGAATGTTATTTTAGATTACAAAAAGACTAAACCTGCTTTTCAAAGATCATATTTGTGCTGTAAAAACAAAAGCATCATTCCACAATGTAAAAGAATGATGTCATTTGTCCCATTCAGCTCAGATGAGAGGATACCAACCTTTTGCATGCTGCTTATTGCTTATGTAGAATTACATATGCATGTAGACATCAAGTCAAAGTTTAACAGATTACTGGGTTCTCATTTTAAGACAGTTATGTGGAAATTAAAGACTTATCCAGAGGTGAAGTTTTCCAACCAATCAGCTTAATAAGTTAATCAAATTACCACTGACAGATGACAGTAGTGCTGTTTCTATCCATTTAGTTTTGGTTCTTTTGCTTAGAATACATTTAAGGGTGTGGGTTTCAGCCTAATTTACGGTAAGACTGATAGCCACAAGGACCACCAGCCTGACAATAATAACACAGCGAAGCATCTTAAATTCTTCCTCCTTTTCCCTCAATTTCTAGTTGTTTAGAAGTGCAGAGATCAAGATCCTGCTTCATTCCTAGGTAAATCCTGCAACCAACTTACAACCCAGAGCCTAAAAAAAAACAAAAAATCCTCTCAGAAAGCCCCAATATAATAAAGAATTAATCTTAAATCATCTTATTATGACTCTGAGGGCTAACTTTCACTCCATAAAATAACCTCCTGGAGGACAAATATCTACTTTTACAGTCAGTCTCCGTATAGTTATTCTCACAGCATACATATTTTACTTTACTTTTTCAGTGAATGGACTTTACACTAGGGATGGGCGATATTTTATCGTGTGCAATATATCGTCAAAGAAATTCCCCACAATAACAATTTGAATTTATCGTTTTTATCGTGAGATGACAATTCATCAGGTTGTGTTTGCAGTTGCACTACTTTGGTTTTTTTTTAAAAGCCAAGTTAGTTTTGCCGTTTGCATCGTTTGAATAAATGTGGAATTTGGTCCGTCATATTTCAGACTTGTTTGATTGGTGTCACAGTTTTACAGTTTTGCAATACAGGTGCACTACTTGAACTTAATTGATATAGTGTAGTGGCTTCTAGTATTTTGTAGGGCTTTTAAGACATAATTTAGCGACAGATTTATAATACAAAATATTTTGCTGATTGTTTTTATCGTCACTTATCGTTACCGTGATAAATAAGAGAAATTATCGTGATACATTTTTTAGTCCATATTGCCCATCTCTACTTTACACCAAGATGGATTTTACCACACCTTTCACTCACCTGAACTCTGCTGTGATAAGGTTGAAGCCGTTGTACAGGTGACCTTCTGCAGATACCTTCTTCAGGTAGGAATAACTGTCTAAGTCCTTGTCCATTAGGTAGTTAGAAACTAGAAATCCTGCAGGTCAACAAAAGTTCAAGCAAATTTAAAACTATTAAGGTTCTAATATCGAACAGGCAACAATAAGACATTTAACAGGTGAAAGGCAATAACCTTATCAAATAAATCTGAACTGTTTCCAACATGCAGAATACCTGATAGGATGTTTATGACGTAACAACAGGAATTAACTAAACTGAAATGGCTGGTTTACCTCTTCCTGGTGCATCAGGGTTCTGACGTCCCTCCATGTAGTTGGTAATCGCAGCCAGCTTGCCCCTCTTGCTGACCCCAAGCCATGACCCACCTTCTTTTCCACACTCCAGGTCCAGGCCTAGCAAGCAAAGGCAAAATCATTCTTAATAGATCCAGCTCAAAAACGTGCCAGGCTTCATGATCATTACAAGTAAAAAGAACCAAACTTAATTGTAAAAATTACAACAAAATCTTTCCTTTAATACTTTAGAAAGGGGGGGTAAAAAAGTCATGTTCAGTCATAATCTGCCTTCACAAATAAACTGCATAAGAAAATGATTTACTGGTATAATTTTAGGAAGATATCTGGAAAGAATGAATTCCTTTGTCATTAATTAAACTGTAAACTGGTGAACCTCACTGTAGGCAAGCACATAAATCAACATCTAGGAAAATATTTGACCTAATTAATATCAAAGTAATATTTACTGAGTCTTACAGTAGCAAGGAAACGTTCTTTTCAAAGAAATTCCAATCTTACTAGTACAATTTTACCTAATTCTTTTCAGGATATAATTATTCATACTAAACATAAACCTTACAAACATAGCTGATCTCTTTTCCATTTACAGCACTCTCATTCAATAACAGGCACTATGTTTATATGAATGAAAATAAAAATTTGTCCATCAATAATTTAGTTACACACTTTCCACATTTGTCTTCATTGCTTGACACAGAAAAGGCAGGCGTGCCCGCTGCACTTCCTGGCGATCAATTAAGACAGGCCCCCTTACACGGGCGGTAACCCAGAGAGCCAAATGGTCTCATTCCTTCGGGGGTGGACAGAAAGCTACTATACCACTGGGAACCCTTGTGTGCTTTCCTTCTTGTCATGATACGTCTCCTACAGGGCTCTGCCCTCCACCCCCACCTTGCAGATAAGGCAAAGCCATTTATTCCTGTCACATCCCATAAAAACAGCCATCAATTAAGGACCCGCGAGTGGAGTCCTGACCCCTCTATTACAGAGGCGAGAGGAGACTGATGAACAACGAGGCTACGTCTGTGTTTCCTTTTGCAGCAGAAAAAAGTAAAGGATGATTGATTTCTTCTGCTCGGGTATAATGTGTATTGTGCACCCGTCAATTAAATATAGTTTACTGTGGGAGGGGATGTGCTGTGACGGATTAGAGGAGAATTGGATTCTGAGGTGAAGGAGATAGATTTCTCCTTTAGAGCCTGCTAAAAGGCTCACATCCGTTGCAATTACACATAGTTATCATGCTAAGATTGCTGTTTTTTTAAAGTCTAAATATCAATTGTAAAACACATAGATTTCTAATATTAGTGTGACTTATTTGCTTAAAATATCTCATGAGGAAGCAAGTAATTAATTTTTTTGTGCTATTCAAGGCATGCGTAGCTACTGGACCATTAAATGGGGAGTGAGGTGGTCGATTGGTGGTCTCTAACTAACTAACTTACCGCTGAGGATCTCACTGTTGTTCCCCCAGAAGTCTGCAGCTTTGGATGGCCTGTTGTAATACTCATCTCTGTTTGCAGCCAAAATCAGCCTGAAGAGTTGGACAAAGAAGTTGCATTGTGACATTTTATCATTTGACTCAGTCCCAGGCACCCACTCAGTCCCTCTTGACCTAGAAAATATTATCAAATGAATTTAAAAAACACCCGAAAATCAATGCCTGCTATAAGGAGGGCAGCAGGACTTCTTTGGCTCGTGATATATAATCTAGAGTAGACAGGCGATCATAGCTGGTAATCCTTTCAGGAAATTTCAAGTTTATTAAGTGTCCTCAAACGAGTTGAGGAGCGTTCAGCATTAGCATCTGGATATCAACACACTGGCTGTTTCTGACATGCATCATGGCTGATTCAGCAAAGAAATGCAAGGATATTTTTGGAGGATTCAAGGAAAGAAAAAGACAGAATAACAGTGAAAGAAATAAGGTCAGAGTCAACATCAGATTGACTTTTACTAACTGAAGAGAGCTCAAAGTAGGGGTAGGACACAAGACGGATGGTAGTTAGTGTTTGTTGGGGGGTGTCACACAGAAAAAAATCTGTCAGAAGTACAGCAGTGTTGCTTCAAGACTCTTAAAACAGCTTGTAGTCTAAATGACAAAAAGAACTTTGAAACTACAATGCAGTAGTTTGGAGAAAGTCAAAACATTTTCCATGTTTTTTTTCTTCTTTAAAACATGTTTTACAAACAGTCATGCTCAAAAATTATTCATACCCTCCAATTAAAGTAAAGGATAAACTCACATATTTTTAGTGAAATAAAATATTGCTTTCGGATTGTGGTAGAAAATAATAATTATTTAAAAAAAACAAACAAAAAACTCCACCTTTCCTGTGAAATGCGGACCAAAACACCAGTGGAAAGGTGTAAATGTCTTTTTGAAAATTACAGACCTGATTGCAGTGATTGCCTCAGAATGTTGCTAAATAAAATTGTAGCTTTAGAGCCCCACCATGGTTGTTGGCTTGTTTTATTTTTTGTTTGTTTGTTTTAAATATTTCTTTTGAACCACAACCCAAATTCTTTGTTAGGATTTTCATAGAATTTTTATTTATTGTTACTTTTGTCAATTTCAGCTTACTTCACTAACAACTGATTTGTTTTCCTTCTTTAATTGGAGGGTATCAATAATCTTGAGTATGACTGCACAGTACATATACTTTGAATCATAATCAACATTTTCCATAACATCCATGACAGTTTTAGAAATGAAAAAAATCTTAGATAGATGATAATGACAACATGATTACTGTCATAATCATCTTCAAGACATTACTAAGGTGTACAAATAGTCATTTTAAAATCTCATAAGTTGCTTTGACAGTGGGTGAAGCACTTATTAAATGTTGTTGTTACACAGCATTAAGTTGACATTTATAGTAGCACTAGGCATCTTTCTGACCTTAAAAATATGTTTTCCTGATTCTTTTTGATGGCAGAGTGACATTTATTATGTACATCCCTGGAGCCATCGTTGCCCAGCAGCATCCAGAGGCTGAGAAACTGCACTCAACTTTTTCTTCTGGGATCCTGCATCACTATAACTGAGTCTCACTTAATGCATTGCGTCACATCCCAACAACTGGATATCAACACACTGGCCGCTTTGAATGCACACAGTGGCTACACTAAATAAGCTGTCTTAATTTTGGACAAATATGCATAAGAAGCATGAAACACACTTTAATTTAATTGAAAAGTCTGAGCCTTGGGTTAACAAGGTCAGTCTGAGAACATCAAAAGAGTTCACTGATGGCCAGAGAGCTCTGAATAATGAAGAGACGAAAAATTGCAAATTGAAAAATAACAGTTTTAAACATAAATTGTCTGATCTACATCTCATTTCGCAAAGCTGGCTGTGTCGGCAGCATGTACTGTAAATAATCTTTGAGGGCGTTTTATTCCATTTTGAATTAGTTTTTCTCTCCGTGGTGAGGATAAAACACAAATATTTACTGCTCCAAACAAAAGAGGACAGCCTGAGCAAAAGTGTGATCTGATCTGAAATAAATCCTCTGAGATGGGCAGTTTGTCTGCGTTGCACAACACTTTGACCCGTATTATTCAAAGCAAGTCACTCAGTAATGATGCCATTATGTTCACAACCATGAGAGACTCACCATTAGATTCACTGTCTTTATTAGCCGGCCACTAGTATCAGGTGTGCATGGAGGAAAACTAACATTATTTAGTGGCTGTACATCTTCCTTGCACATTTATTCACCATCACATGCACAGCAGCACACGTGATCTTAATCCAGCTCACTTGTTCTATTTTATAGTTACAAAACAATTGTTCCCTTGCTTGGAGGGAAGGATAACCTCTGCCCTGCCGTGTAATTTTAAAAAAAGAAAGAAATTTGCATTTTTGCATCTAATTACATTGTTGTTTTTGTGCATATTTGCAAATGTAACAAACTAAACCTTTCTTGATTTCATAAACACAGCGTTGTGACACTTCAAATCACACACAAGCAATAAAGAATATGCAATTTAATGACCTCTACATTAGCTGTACGTTCCCTCTGAGCATGACAACCGTCTCTCAATTAATCGTTCATGATGGGAGCCTTTCATAAGCAAACAAATAAACCAAACTGTGCTGTTAGGGGTCGACCTTGGTGTATCAAAGGCTAATGATGGCCTGTTCCCATGACACTGTGTGAGCCCCCACTGTTCCTGGGGAAAGAAAAGCAGCTCACACTAATGATGCTGCACAGGACAGAGCATCTGCTATCAGATCCTGAGGGGGAGATCCCATGGAAGCATCTCAGATCACATTTACAATCAGGCAGCTGCATCATGTAGGAGGCATGGTGAGAAACAGAGGGATCAAAGCTCATCAACATTTAACCGAGTATTTTTTTAATTGGTTTTTTTTGTTTAACTAACACAGCTTAGAGCATCAGACTACTGCAACCTCAATGAGGTTAAGGTCTGGACTATGTAGTGGCCAGTTCATGAGTGAAAGTGTCTCCTGCTTCCTAATCTACAGGCATTATCATCGTGTAATATGCCTGAACATTTCTGGACACATAACATTACATTAAGTGTAGACCTGACCAACCGAAGCAACCCCAGGCCAGCTGCTTTGTTAAATCCAGGTAGTGACTTTATGTTTTGTCCAGGCACTGTGTGCAGAGGGGTCAAAAGCCAATTACAATCTGCATTGTTTATTGCAGCACTGCTTTTGTTGCAAACAGCTAAAAAGCAAAAAAAAAAAAAAAAGGGGGGGGGGGGGGGGGGGGATTGAGAAGCCAGCAACAGACAGGAAATAGTTTTTGTAATAAAGAAATGTCAGCATGTGGGTAATCAGTGAGTCATTTGTGCTGAACATGAAGCCATTTAACTCCCGCAGATACATTCCTGTCATTTTACACTGTGGGGTTTTATAATTGCACAATTTAGTCTTGCTTTCCAATTTTTTTCTCAGTCTTGGGATGCTGAGCAACTTTTTTGATTTGCAACACAAGAAAAACTATTTCTGTAAACAGCAGTCTATATATAGACCCAGTGTAACAGCATTAGGACACAGTACAGTTCACCTTTCCCCCAGGTTCACATCCAAGTCAGTACTCATAACACACCTCCGCTGTCCTCTCCTTTGGCAGGGTCAGACTCCCAGAAGGAAGGACGGAGATGGGCTGTGTGCAGGCAGAGTGCACTCTCTACCTCTGGGGGATTATAATAAGCTGGAACTTCACATCACACCGCAACATTCATTGACTGATTATAGTGTACCAGTCAGCTGGAAGAAGTCAACCTTTACTGGTGGGTAGGGCATGTGGACACAGCAGAGAAGATCCAGTGCCCTTGTAAAAAAGGTAGATTGGAGCAAATGAGGTCTTACTTTCCATATTGCACTTTAAAAACAGAAAATGAAACAGGAAAGTGTGCAGAAATGTGGCCTAAAGCAATAAAAAAATAACCAATACGTAATTGCAAAGATTAATGTAATTACTCTTGACAATCTAAATATGAGATTGGCTGCAGGAACTTCCTGAACACTTGCTCATCGAAAATGGACTCAAAGTACGGTGAGTGATTGTGCCTACTCATATCTGTGCTAGGAAAGAGAAATTGCTCAGGTTCAAACATTTTCATTAGCATTTTTAACATGTACTCTTGGTGGATTACATTTTTCTTAAGCTTGAAGGCAGTTCTTTTGTTCTCTTGTGTCATGTTAGATGCTTGAATGTGTCTACACAGTGGTTATAATGATTAAAATGCTTTTTTTCCCCCCCAAAAAATCTTTGTGTTGAAAGCATTCCGGCAAAAGCTCTGTCTTGTGAAACCAAATATTTCTCTCTAATTTTTTTTTTTAGCCCCTAATTCTTGTGTCTTGGTCATTGTTCCTAGAACTCATTCCAGCCTGTTTCACAAAAAGTTTGGCTCTTTGACCTAATGTTTAAGCAACCCTGGAGGCATTTTTTCAAATATTTTTTTAGTCCCGATTTTATTGTGTGATGTGTTCTTTAATCAAATCTAAAATTTGACATTACTGTCTGCTCCTGCTGTAAAGGGAGCACTAATGCCACCACCAGCCAGAGCTCATTTTACCAGGTCTTACATAACATTATTTCCCAGGTTATAACCTACAATAATAGATAAAAACATATGACTCTGCAACTGCGCAACTTTCACTGGTTGTTACATTGATGTGGAAATTGAAGTATTATCACCATAAAACTGGGTTGCTTAAAAAGACATTATATAATTACTTAGTAACCCCTAATATGCTTTTAAATTCTCTTATATTTGTGAATGGGTCTCTTCTGGTTCTTTCAAAGCCTTGGCATCGAATTGGTTGCTGAAGCCCCCAAATTTATGCCTATTGAAACCAGACAGTCAGTGGATTGAGCAGCATTCCTTTTATGGATGTTCTATGACCGTTATTATTACTAACCTGTGCCCCATTTTTGTTTTTCTCTCTTTTTTTTATCTAACCTTATCAAATTTCAAAGTAAACGTTAAATGAAATAAGGTAACCGCCTTACCTGTAGGCATTTTTGGAAGCAGGCCGAGGGTCAAACTTGAAGAAGATTATACACATGGATGTATTGGTAACTGATGACTGATGTCTCACTCAGTCCACGTCTGCCTTCAAACATAAGTCATATCTGAGAAAAACAACCAAACAGAAGTCATTATCTGTGTTTAGAGTTGTAAATGTGTCATGCAGTTTATCTAATAAAGTATATTTTATCTATTCTAATTCAATTTTATAATAGTATAGTGTGATTGCACCAATGAAGATATGTTGTGAAGCAAAACCATAGCCCAAGAAGCAAAAGACTATTTTATGTACGGATAAAATATACCCTTACACAGTGATTATTTAAATACTTACATTGAGTAACTGGCTGGAGGACAAACGTATGGACAACCCTGAGTACATGCTGTGTGTGCCCCTGTGAACATGAAGTTCAGAGTGGCATGCTTAACACGTAGCCTACTATCAGATGTTACTCATCATTAACAAACTGCTAACGACAATAAGCATAAAAACAGTGATAAATAGTTGTAAACTCAGCCATGAATCACTGCATTACACAATGCGCTCATGAGGGAACTGAATACCTATTACAAGTAAGCTGCCAGGTTTCTAATCACTTCTATGAACGTTAACATTAACATTATTAAATAAAACTAGCAAATGGAGAGCTGTTAGGTCTTGCTAGTGGTTTCCTTCGACATGAACGGACCTAATACCATATTCTCAGTCTACTAACAAATAACCTTGCCGATCGAAAACTGGTTAGGTGAGTTTAGCATAGTTTACTGTACTGCTACTTTTAGTACAACTTCACCTGTGCAATGGTTAGCTAACGTTAGCATGGCTACAAGTGAAAGAGATACATGCTCAGTGAAGTTTAGCTACTCACCTATATTCAGCCGATTGTTACCCAGCCTGCAAATAATATATATATCCAGCTAACTGTCTGCCTGCTGTCTTGGACACTATCTACTGCTATGCAGCCTACTGTCAGCTTGTACTTACTGTCCCTTTACACCCGTTGTTGACAACTAAAAGGAAGTACTCTCACAGAGTGCCCTCGATTTGTGTTTCAATCATGTCATAAGCCTCACCAACAAACGCTCTTTCTCTGTGAATTGCGCTAAACTCCACCCAACTTGGCACTTCAAATAGTTAAAACGAGCGCGCACCCAGGAGGGATCAGCGGTGCGACGCAATTGGTCGCCAAAGGAAAAATACAACTTCCGGTTATTTCTTGTAACATTCAAAGCAAAAGCTTACAACACTTTTAAGAAAATGTTCACATTAGGAAGTTGAAATGTCTGGACCACAAAGCAGATTTACTCGTGTCTGTGCTGCTTTTAAAACTTAAAATTTAGAAATGAGAAATAATCATTAGAGCGAATCTTTTTGTTTTTATTTATTATTTATTATTATTTGTGTTTATTCCATATTATTTTAATACAATGATTTTTATTTTTTTTTACATTAGCCTATATTGATTGAATAACTAAAAATAAATGGAGGAAATGAAAACAAAACTGGGCTACAAAAAACAAACAGAAAATAGTCAAATCAATGACCTATTGTGTGTTTTATTATTATTTTCTTTTTTTAATGCAAGGAAGTCTAAACCTTTACCAATGTTAATATAACAACAATATCGTCAAATAAATGGAATAATCAGTCAGAAATGTCTTCCAAGACTGTGCTAGTAGCGATGGGGCGGAGACACTCACCGTGAACGACAGCATCCAGCACTCTTGTGGATGAGAGGGATAAAGGCTGTTCTGCATTTCATTCAGCGCAGCGTCGTGGCCACTAATTTCCAGCAATTATAACCAACACTCGCTTTAAATATAACTTTTAAACCAGTTAAGTTACTTCAGTTTTTTGCATGGGAAACTCGACTGAAAGGACACACCAACCGCAACCTAACAACTAATTCGAGGTTTTTAATGTGGTACAGCAGCAGGGTCTCCCTACTATCCTTCCAAGTTGCATGTAAAAATAGCACATAGCGGTATTCGGCTGAGGTTCGGAGTACTGCTCATCAAAGTGGAGTCGTTTTGCCAGCGAAGACAACGATGAACAGGAGAAACTGAGGTAAATAACGACGTAGCTCATTGCCTTCTTGCGCAAATCTGTGTGGTGATTTACATTTCCAAGTTTTAGCCTGCGCCGTTGCAACTCGGTAGGAGGCAGGTGTGATATCAATTTAGTCCCAATCATGTAATAACACTGTCAATTTTACTGGATACGCTTAAAAGGAACTACATGGTCCCCGCTGGGGAATTGTAGATGAAGCACGTTGATTGGGGCGCGCGGACCTGCTGTGATAGGGCTGCAGCTTAATTATGGTGTTTTTTTTATGTGAAATGAGGCACCAGCAGGTCATTTACTGCTTTTCAATGCAGTATTGCACCAAATATGTTCATGAAAGGAGGTTAGTTCATGTATTGTTATGAAGCGCCTTCGCTTTGAGGCGCAGCGAGCGCGAGCCGCAACGACCTGTCAATCATCATCCTAGTAGCCTACTAGTCCATTGTTTCCCCCTCCTGTTTGTGAGTGAGTTACCATGGAGAGTCTTCCGGTTTCTCTCCTGTAATTACCTTATTTGGAGAAGGGGCGGCTTTCTAGCGGTTGGACTGATGGAGTTGTCGCTGGTGTCTTATTCATGTCCGAGTGAGTAAACGCCAGAATGAGTGAATGCTTCAAAACAGACATCTGAGCTAAGGCCTCAAATGAAGTTCTTCATCTTTGATTGGTCTCGGTCAGCTTCTTTTTCACACCCCGCTAGCCTCTAATGGCCTCAGGATGTGGTAGGATGCAATTAAAGTAATTAACTCTGAACATGTGCAATCAATTTGTTTTAGCTTGTACTTGAATTTGAATGCTGCACACCACACAACTCGCAAGAGGCTTCTCCTAACAGGCAGGTATGCTTTGACGCTGTACCTGTCATGTGGGGAATGCAAGACAGCTGCAATTCTAAATAATATCACAAAATAATATCTAAAATATATTTTCTGGTGCTATGTGGATGACAGAGAAGTTTTTATACTGTTGTGAAATGTGCAGCAAAGTGGTCATGTCTCCATAATGAGACCTGAAGCCATATTATGCCAACCAACTCAGTCACTTTTCATATGATAAAATCAGGAATCAGTCTATCGGATCTCACTGGGGGATTTTAATTTTGGGGGGTTTTCTTTTGAACTGTCCTCAGAGAATTTAGGTAATTTGTGCTTTTGAGTTTGTGGAAGATGATCTGAGAAGCGCTTTTTTCAGTATTTTTAATGCTAACAGTTCTGCCACATTTAGGGGGTCATTACCTGATTATTTAATGCATGTAAATGCAATAAATACTGGGCATCTTGACACGTCATCATGTTTTGTTAAGCCTGAGTACTTTCATGCAGCTGTTGTAGAATCACAACCCAAAAGAAAATCTTTTTAGATATAGGCCCATGGCGTAAGTTGTATTTGCAGGTAGTTCTTTCCCGATGATTCTTTGTTTACACTTTGTGGTCAGGAAGTAGATCATTTTGAACATAAAATATTTGAAGAGCAGCTTCCATATGAGATGAGAATATTTGTGCAGAAAACTGATAAATGTTGGGTAAGCGTGGTAAACAAGAACACAATATATCCCTGTGAATCTTAAAAAAAATGTAACCAGTAAATGTTTGCTCTTATAAATGTTCCTGTGCACTGGGAAAATAAATAACGTCTGTCCCCTCTTCTACTTTTTATATGGGACTTCTGTTCTCCCTGAGAGTAAATAAGTTACATGTTATCACTGCATCCTAAACTAATTGATGACCAATAATGTTTAGCTACATAATGGAAAGCTTATAACAGTAATAAACACTTTACGTGCAGGCTCTTTGTTTTTTAGGAAGCTATATTATCAGTGTAGTTTTTCCACCTTGCAATAAAAAAATATATTTTTATTTATTTTGTTATTACCACGTTAGGATCTAAAAGTTTAGTTTTAATCTTGAGAGCAATTTGTGTTCTTATTCAATAATAAAGATGTAAAATAATAACAAAAGATGTATCTTTATCAGCCAGCTCTGTTACTGCTTAGCAGTTTGGATTGAAATGTGGTGGGTTATAATCTTTCTCTCAAGTCTCTAAGAACTGACTAGCTACAGTATGAAACCCTCCTTTCATTCATTCGTTCGTTCACTGTTTGTGCTGCTAATTAAGGATTGTGTCTGTTTATACTGACTGGCTGCCTTTTCTATTACATATGTTTCCTTGAACCTCGCAAAGGGACACATGAAAGGAAATGAGCGTAGCAAAGATATTTTTTTCTATGTGATGCTGAATCTAAAGGCCTTGGATCCGTCAGAGTATTTGTAGGTGCTGATATTATTGTTTCTGAGCCAACTACAGATGAAGACGTCGCAGTGCACTAACTGCTTTTGCAAAGTCCTGAACTACAAAGTAAGTTGCAATGTGGTGCCTGCAACTTTTAGAGCATACCTTCTCCAACACACCTGAAAGAAATGGCTGAATTACCTCATGCATGTCATTCAGTTCTGTAGAGGCCTGGTAACGAGTCATTCATTTGATTCAGGTTTGTTGGAGAAGGGAGGTTCTAGGCTGCAGGAGGGGCATTAAAATATATATATATATATATATATACACACAAAAAATTAAGGATATTTGGCTTTTTGTATGATGTCAGATTGAATCTAAAATCCACTTCAATCTTTCCAGGTGAACTGAATTAAACTTTCTCTATACTTTTCAATGCACATGTACATTGTTCAACGGTTAAATATTTATTCTGCATCATTCTGTTCTCAAAAAACCAAAAGTTGAATATCCCTAACTTTTTGTGAGTAGTGTGTGTTATATATATATATATATATATATATATATATATATATATATATATATATATAGACAGTCGTCCTCAAAATTATTCATTAATGAAAGGCTAAATTGACAATAATAAATCAAATAAGAAACTAAAGAAACTAATGATAAATAAAAATGTACAAAATTATGATTTAGTGAAATAAGATGTTGATTTTCAGTTGTGGTTGGAAATAATAATAAAAAAACAAAACAAACAAACAAAACTGTCCCAGTTAGAGCACCTTTCCCATGAACAGCTCACCAAAATACATGTCAACAGGTGTAGAAGTCTTTTTGAACATTACAGAAAAACATCTGATTGCAGTGATTTAATAAGTATTGAACACATGAAGAAATGGGGGTGTTAGCTGTGCTCGAAATCATCCACTCATGCACTCACTCCCCATTCCCGATATAGTGTATATGATGTAGTCCACTGTATCATGTACAATATGTAGGGAACGACAGGAGGAGAGACACTACATGGGGTGACATCAGTAGATGCGACAGTTATTGCTGCGATGTGCAGTAGCGAAACTTCAATAAAGTTAGAAAAAAAAAAAAGACGTGCAGTAGTGGTAGCTAACAGTTGTGAACAACAGACAGCTTTCCTGCTACGAAGAAATACCTTTATTGTTAAAAGCTACACAACAACGCCACTAAAGCAAATGTTGGTACTTTAACGTTACTTAAATTTATTTATACGAAAGCTTTTTCAACATTTTTCTTCTTCTGCGATCACAAAACACGGCCGCATTGCATTGTGGTATGTGGGAGTAAAATGTAGGGTACATCGGTTGTACACTTACATTCACAGTGCACTGTGGGTATTTTACAGTGGACGATGTAGTGGATGAAAAGTAGTGAAAAGAATTCGAACAACACTACAAAATGGCACGCTCACTATATAGTGCGCTACATCCGTGATAGGGAGCGATTTCAAACACAGCTTTGGAAGGTCAAGAAAGCAGCCGGAGTCTGTCAGTACAGTATTTAGAAAGTAATCTTGTCCCCTATCGGTGCAAAGTAATATCAGCTGTTTTAGTCCTGATTGATGCCTTTAAAAAGTTTCTCAGTTACCATGGAGAGTCAGACAAGAACAAGCACTCCATGATGGGTAAAAGCAAAGAGCTGTCTAAAGACGTACGCAACCTTATTATTGCAAACACACTGAAGGCATTGGTTCCAGGTGCATTTCTAAACTTCTGAAAGTTCCTGTGAGCACAGCTCCAGTACTTTCTGAACTTAGTACTGCACCTTTGTTTCCTGTCTTTCATGATTGGATGAACTGATTAATTCAGGTGTGTCTGACCGCAGCAAATGGTCAGACACACCTGGATTAATCAGTTCATCCAATCATGAAAGACAGGAAACAAAGGTGCAGTCTTAAGTTCAGGAAGTACTGGAGATGTGCATAAAGCCTATTGGGGCCATCATCCAGAAGTGGAAAGAAGACGGTATCGTCATAAATGGCCACGGCCAGGTGCTCCTCACAAGATTTCAGACAGAGGAGTCAGAACAATAATCAGAAAGGTTCTGTGGAATATTTAGGAGCGAGTACATTCCACGACTGAATTTGTTGCACAGGTGGCATCCTATCACAGTTCCACGCTGGACTTTACTGAGCTCCTGTGAGCAACCCATTCTTTCACAAATGTTTGTAAAAACAGTCTGCATGCCCAGGTGCTTCATTTTATACACCTGTGGCCATGGAAGGGATTGGAACACCTGAATATCATAATTTGGATGGGTGAGCAAATACTTTTGGCAATATATTTTATATATATATATATATATATATATATATATATCATGTTTTTTTTTTATAGTATGGAGGCTTACTATGACTTAAGTTTTTTTAGGTTCTACCTAATCATACTAATGATACAAATCCTCTAAAGTTTGATAGTTGACTCAGTTTTCAGTGTGTTTACACCTTAGCTTAGAGCTGTCATATATGGATGTATCACAGATTACACTTGTTAATACTATGTGTAAACAGATCTTAAGAGACATCCATTGCAAAAACAAACAATGAAAAAGATGTCACTTCAATTAAGCTTGAATTGATCGCGTTCTTAATTGCAGTGGCCTTTTTTCACAGGACATGCTCCGAGTCGTCACAGCAGAGGTACAATTAACACCACTAACAAGGTGCTTTCCTTTTTTAAAAAAGGGACTCCACAAGTTTGTTAGTCTCTAAAGCAGTAGGCTATTTTCACAGCTTGTATTTAGCAATGTTAAATCAGGAAAAACATAGGTTAATGACTATATATTTAAGTTAGCGAGTCAGGTCCAATGTTTGATTTGTACTGCACACTGTTGGTTCAACAAAGCTAATCTTAGCGGCTAATCATGTATATATAGTATATTTGCTTTCTTGCAATGAGATATTTGATTGTCTGCAATGATAAAGGTGAAAAATTACATTACAGTATATGCATTGCCTATTACCACTCCATTTGAAATCATGTACCAGTGGGATTTTAAAAACCCACAATGTAACTTTTAGATCTTAAAAATACGCATTACTGACTTGTTTGGATTGCACACCAACATTCATTATGTGCATTTCTTGAGCCATCACTGCCCAGCAGCGTCCTAAGGCTGAAAAAAACGCATGCAACTTTTTCCATCCAGGCGCAGCGTGATGTTGCAGCTGAGTATTGGCTGCACACCGTGTCAAGTGCTAGCCAATGGATATTAACACACCGGGTGTTTTGAATGCACAACATAGCAATTTTGACAAAAAAACAAACAAACAAACAAAAAAAAACCGCAAGAAAACATTATCAGAGGAAGAGAGGAAAAGAAAGAGAGGAAGGGACAGAAAGAGATAAGACAAGAGTGAAGATAAGACTGTCTTGTACTGGCTGAAGTGAGCTTGACAGCACAGGTAGGATGCAAGATGGATGCCAGTTTAGCCGTTGATAGGGGGCCAAACCCTGAGAAAATTGCCAAGTTCTGTAATGCATCTTTAGGGCGCATTCAAGAAGCATAGACCGCTAGACTCGGTCCAATTGGGGACTCGGCTCGGCTGGGGGCGGGGTGGTCCTCTGGACCAAGATCGCGTTCACCTTGCACCATTACCAAACGGCCAAACCTTTTGAATAATATTCCCAATCTCTCCAGAGGTGGTGCTGCATTTGGAATTACTGTAGACGAGTACAAGACATACAACAAACAAGAAGGTTCTCACAACTTTCGTTTCCTCCACATGCACGCAAACAACATTATTTTTGTGTTCTTACAAAGAGCTGGGGTATACTTTCATCAGACCAAACCAAGAGAACCTAACTGCAGTTACGATGACCGACAAGGATGCTGCCATACGTCCAATCCATACAGGAAGTCTCATGCGGAAGTTAGTTAAATACCGCCAAGACTATCTATCTGCGGCTTGCAAACAGATATGTGTAGTGTAGATGGGTGGTTGGGGTCAGGAGAAGGGTCAGGGTTAGATTTTAGTAAGTTACATGAAAAAGAAACTTCAGATTGGGACCTCCAGCGTGGATTGGATATATGGCGACGTACCGTGACTGCAGTTGGGTCCCTCTTGACCAAACAGCCATTTTTAAAAGTACTGCAGTCCCAAACGTGTGTTTGTTGTTGTCACGTTTACCCACAATACCCAATGTTTTACCCACAATGCCATGCTAAACCAAATGCAGGAGGCAGCAGTTTGTAGTCATCTTCCTGTATTTGGTCCACTTGAAGCGGACCGAGACCCATATTTGCAAGCGGACCGAGTCCGCTTGTTGGTTCCGGATCAGAGTCCGTTTATGTATTCACAACCCCCCCAAATGAAGCGGACTTTCCGAGCAAACGGATTCTGAGTTGAATCAAAAAAGCTTTGTGAATGCGCCCTTAATGTTTTAAGCTGATACAGGACAAAAGCCATCATCCTTTTTTTCCTGAAAACATATGTTTTATATGTTGTAAGGTTTTAGCTAGATATATGATACAACATTTCTCTTTGTTTCACTTTTTTTTTCTTTTTTTTTCTTTTCATTGGTTCTTTTTTGGCATTAAAATTTCCCTTGATTTTTTAATATTTTTATTTGATTCATTGTAAATACTGTAAGGACGTGGTGGTCCTTAAGAACCAGTTTCCAAAGTTGCCAGTCCTTCAGGTCTAGACAATTTTTTCCGTTCACTGAACTTGGGAAGCTCTGATATTAAATATTTGTTAGTATTTGAGTTCTAATCTTGAGGTGGCACCTGGAGGACCAGTCATATTTTAGAAGTGGCCCGGCCTCCCCCTGGTCACCCCTCTGGATCTGACCTGGCAGGCCTTGTGATATGTTCCATGTACACATGCAAGCTAAAGTTAGTGCAGCCTTTGCCAGTATGGTTTGTCATATTCATAATGTCCTTGCTGTGACATGCCATAATGTGTGCCACACATAACTACAGTATATTCCTATCTCTGTATATAATTCCTATAATCTGTATGTTTTTAAGATTTGGAAAGTTTGCTTTGCAGACCACTGAGACTATTATGTTTTTACAGTATGAAAGTGCAGTAAATGCAATGCTGCCATTGTGATGCATCATTAAATCTTTGCGTAATTCTTCCACTATGCATGCATGCAGTTGTCAGGGGACGTCTGTTCAGGCACACCTGAGGAGCATTGGTTTATGGGGTCTACAACAGTGCTTGTAATTCCATCAGCAGAAGGTGATGGAGTAACTCTGTATATCAGTGTAGATTTGTTTCCGCTAATGCTCTGCATTCAGAGAAAATGTCAGGTTAATCACATTAGCTTTGCAAGCACCTCGGTATAGTTTCACGGTCAGTGTAGCACTTCATTACCAAATGAGAATTACAGAGCAGCAGCAGTGTTGTATAGTTACAGCAATGTGTTTCTCAATTCAGTTATTGGAAAAAAAAAAAAAGATGTGCTTCATGTCCTTATGCTCAGTACAGAGTAAGCTGTGTTAAACGTATGTTTGGACTCATTTACATTGGAAGGTAATCATAAGAAAAACCATCCCTGCTGAAATGAGTTGTTTCAAGGGAATTAACAGGCTAATTCTTGTGTTTGCTATGGAGACTGTGACTCAGAAGAGCTTCTCCTGTGATGGATTGTGTGCGAGGCTGTGTTCTTTTGCCACTATGAGCTGACTGAAGCGGTGTGTGATAGTGAGTGGCTCAGGGCAAAGCCAGGCCGGACCCAAAGTGAATGGTCCTTTGTGGGAAAAGCACCTGCAGTGCTCTGCCTCCTGCTCCTGGAGCGATTAACATTCACCTCCAACCTCCCTGGCCTTCCCACTCTCCAGTCCCTCGGCCACCCATCCTGAGTCTACACTGTTGACTTGGCACCTGCGCTGCTTTTCCGATCCTGCTAAGCCTATAACTCATGTCTTTGTTTGGACAGAGTCACCACAGTGTGACTACAGAATTGTACTAAGGTTTTATTTCCTACCTTTCTAAGGTTAAATTCATAGCATTGTTAAAGACCCTTCTCCTGTCAAAATGCAGCATTTAACCCTGAAAAAGGGTTCACATATGCTGGATAAAGAAAAAAAAAAGTGAATATGCATCGATCCATTGCCCGGATCGGATATCGGCTCTGATATTGACTAATTAGCTGGAATGAATATTGGATGAGTGAGGCCGATCCAGCATTCCCATTCAGGCATTTACTGTATTTATTTATTTTTATCACTATCATACACAGAAATATAGTCTAAAGCAATCTATTCACTTCAATTCTATGTTTGCAATGCCATTTACATCATCATGCAGAGCAAAGAAGTGTTATTTACTTCTTTTATTCATGTACACTTTATTTGTTGATAAATAATGTTAAGTACATTTATATCTGTATTGTCACTTTTTTTCAAACTAGGCTAAATGTTTATGTCAAGCCTGATGCCTTCACTCAAGGTGTACAGTTCATTCATTCAACAGTAGTATCTTATTGGTATCAGGTATCAGCTGACACACACAGCCCGGGTATTTATATCAAATTGGATTGGAAAAAACTGTATCGGTGCATCTCTAAAAAAGTCAACTTTAAGTATACTGTGTCACTGGAGACTAAAAAACAAAACAAAAAACAGAACAAAAACAAAAAAGCAGAAAGGCAGACTTTGTCAACAAACCAGTGCAGGCAGCTTGTCGGGTGGGGCTTGCCAATGCTGACCAGGAACATGATTTAACGAATATTTTAATGACATTATTAACTTCTACTTCTCTTTTTGGGATAAAATCATGATCAAATAGTGCTTCATTTTAACAGGATGTACATAGAATAATGCACATTTGCTTTTTTAAAAAAGGTATTTGTTGTTTTAAATGGGCTGTGTGAAGCCAAACTTTATGCTTCATTTTTCTCTTCTGTCGGTAGGTTTAAGAATTGAGTGTAAAAATGAAATCTAGGGACATTAAAGGACCCCCCACATTTCAATTTCTCCTAACATTTGGGTTAATCTGGACAAAAACTACAAGATTACAATCTCCTCTTGAATGCTGCCAGAACCAAACTTCATAGATCTTTTTGAACATGTTTTGTATGATTTTTTTTTTTTCTAAATGAAGAAAGTTACGTATGGCTGGAGACTAAGTAGAAAGGGAAATTAAGCAGCAGTGCCTTTCAAATGGAGAAAGGAGTAAACAAGGCATTTAATGCTCTTACAAAAGACTTTCCAGGTATTTTCTAAGAGGATGTGAAAGCTTTTTTGTTTGAAGTCCTTGCTCCTAGTAATCACTGATAAAGCTGTTAGTCTAATTGAAATGAATAGATTCATTTAATGTCCGCTGTTCATTCAAACAGCAAAAAGTCTCCAGCCATTTTTACAATTGCCAACATTAAAGGGACCAGAGGCAGGAATGTAAAAAAACCCAAACATACATGTCCATTTGATGAAGCGCTAAATACCAAAAATAGCATTTCCACCCACGTTTCTCTCCATTGCCTTGAACAGGCTGTGTGCTGCAAAATGCGCTGCAATTCGGTGGCTGAATTTCCTGCGCTGCCCTGCGGACGTGACATCAAATGACGCTACATCCGCAGTTTTGATACAGGAAGAAGACGGCCGCTGTAAATTCAAACACTGTAAGCGATAGTTATGGATTCTTCTGCCGTCAGCAAACGATTCAGATCAACTGAAAGACCACTAAAAAGTGTGTTTGTGCTCCCGTGACGGCTTGGCTCGTGGCTGCAGTTACCTGAAGTGCCAGTCGCGGCGGTCGCGAGTTTCATTTCTTAATCTTGCCTCAAGTCCCTTTAAATGTTGACTTGCTTACGAACCAATAATGAAAGATGGACTTGGATGTATCATTGAAATCAGTAAAAATCTCTCTTGTGATTGATTTATTACAATATTAAAGCTAAAATAACTGACCAACTGACCAATCTGTGCAACATAGCATAACCTTTGGTTAAGACATTTAGATGTACAATGACTGTTATTGTGAATATGAGGCAAAGATTCATACAGACAGCTGCACAGAAAGTGAAAGGTATAAGTATCATGATACTTACTGGGTGGTATGGTGGTTAGTGCATAGCCTCACAGCAAGAAGGTTGCTAGTTTGAATCTCAGCCTAATAGGGTTTGAACTGTGGCCTTTCAGTGTGGAGTTTTCATGTTCTCTCTGGGTACTCTGAAATCAAACCAAACTTTGTTTATGAAGTACCTTTCCTACAATAAAAGCTAGCAGCACTAACTGCTTTAAAGTGCTCTAGCTTCCTCCTCCCATCCAAAAACATGCATGTAGGTTTACAGGGCTCAGGTGAAACTGTGTGTCTCAATAGGACTAGCTGTATCGATAAAGGTTAATAAAATATTTTTATGAAGGTGATTGATAATGTTGCATGAACCTTAGCTTATTGAAAAAAACAAAACAAATAAAAATAGGCTTTTTATCTTGACCAAATTGAGACAGTCGTGAAGGGGCGACCTGCACAAAACCAGATGGGCTCCTTATGCGAATTCTTTTGCTTTTAGTGTTTGAAAATTAGTTAGTGAGTTCAAAATTGGCTACATGAATTGGGTGCATTTGGATTTAACAGACAAAGAGGGAAATGCTTATGCCGCCCATAAAGCAGTTTATCCTGCAACAAACTGTTGTAGTCAACACCACACCACCAAGACTAACGCCTGGATCAGACAACATGATTTTTTTCATCATTCATGATGGTTGCTATGTCAGATTAACAGACATTGGGTCATAAAATTGGACGGTGTCTTGTTATTTGCGAGTGGTCACACTACAAGAATGGCACCAGACACGACAACCGTCTGATCATCGTGTGGTGTCGCAAGAGACGGCACGAGACGGTTTGAGATAGTACGAGACTAGGAGGGGTGGGGGGGAGCAGCTGTCAATCAGTCTCTTGAGAACGCGTCAAAGAGGCACGGAAACTGATGCCACAGCTCCACAAATCTCTCCTCCGTTTCACTGCTCCTCCTGAGAGCGGCTGTGTCTCTCCCCCTTTTCGCCATTGCTGTTTGTGTACCGGCGCTACTGAACGGTCTCTCTGGTTATTGGTGGAAGTGAGGGGCACACTGTCCTTCTATTGGTCGATGTGTAGGATTACGTCACAAGACATGTCACACTAGGCAAACAACCCCCCCCCCCAAATTCTGACACGCCAGTCTTGGTGGTCGTGAAGCGTTGCAGACGCCAAATCACCAATTGCTGATCATGTCACACTACACGGAGCAAAGATGTGACTTTCTGCGATCCAACAACACAGAATCTGGCACTACAGTGAGTGACTGTCTGCGACGTCTCTGACGTGCCAAAATCGGGCAAAATTTGTGAAGTCTCATCCAGGCTTAAGACATTACTGAGACCAAGTACCTAGACCACATTGCCCAGTCTTGTACAATGCCTTGGTCTCAGTTCCTGATCTCCGTAATGTCTTGGTCTTGGTGGTGTGGTCTTGACTACATCTCTACAGCAAACTCACTTGAGCAAACTGCATTGGGCCAATATGAAAACCAGTGGACACATCCTGTGTGTGGCCCAATTTCCAACCCAATTACTATCCACATAGATTACACATACAAATGCAGAAATTATTTTCGAAACTGTTGGCTGTTCATGATGGTTGTGTCGTCTTTTTCCCCCACCAAAGCAACTAAAACAGTGACTTCTTGTCATTGACAGGGATGAGCCCCCAAAATTATTGTCATTGTCATTAAATAGCTTTCCTCAACAGCTTGTTGTCAAGTTCTGCATGTTGACCAGTAATCTGATCAAGGTGTGCTGGAGCAGGAAACATCCAAAATCCTGCAGGACTGACTTTTGACACCCCTGACATAAAAGATAAACTGTAAGTTTGATGATTTATTTCAAATTATCCTTCTGTTTACTTGGATAAAGGTCATCTTGTACTGCAGGCTTACGCCATCACTATCTATTAGTTGGACAAATTCAGCTAAGTGCAATATTTTTTAACAGAGAGGTACTTTTGGGGTTGATGTACAACATTTGTGAAGCAATCATGCTAACTGCTAGTTGAAGGTCTTCCACATGACCCACTATGCTGTAATATGAGGTCTTCAGAACAGTCTTGAATTTTGTTCTGTAGGTTCAGTTGAGGCTGGTTCAGTGGCAAAAATGACTCATCTGCATATTTAACATTCTTTTCCCAAAAAATCATTTTCTCATTTTTTTCCCCTTTTTCTTCATAACCAAGACAAGAATATAGTCGCCATAAAGTTGTGAATCATCAAAGTTCAAACAGGCTGTTTTTCCTGCTGAGTTTGGCTAAAGATGAGAAATTTGTTATCCTGATATATGGATATGAAAACTAGAGTAAGATTTGAGCTGCTATGTACAGTACAATGTCATGCTACATTGCCCGTGTGTATGTTTTTATGATTGCTCTACAGTTGTTACAGCTTTCAAGGTGCTTAAAACAAGCGCACCCTGTTTGTGACTCTAACTTTCACAGAAGTTTTCAATGAACTGATTAACTGGGGGGGAGGGTATATATACACTACTAATGCCATTGTTCTGATGAGCTTTTATGAGTACGATGTGAATAAACACACGTAAACTGCATTCAAGTCTTCCTCTTCATTGGAGCAAAAGGATGTTGTGCAATATTTGGTGCCGAAACCCGGGATTTGTGGAAATGAATGGACGACAAGTCTTTTAATTGCACAACAGACCTGGACATAGAAAAAAGAAGAAAATGGCTGCAGTCGACCGTCTGAAGAAAAAGAGATCGCATTCGCTCCTCTGTGACAAAACTCCTGAGTAAGATTGATGATGAACTTGAGAAATCACAGATTAATGCCGACACTTTGGAGGAGATGTTGGAACAGCTGATACAGAAGGAGGATTGTTTGGATAAAATTGATGCGGAGGTGGAGGACGAAACAAAGACGGACGAATTGGAAGAGGAAGTTTCAAGAGCAATGGAGTACAAAGAACACATAATAAAAGAAAGACCAAATTAAGAAGAGCGTTCAAAAGAACGCAAGGAGATGCAGCGTCTGTGATATCCTTTGATTCTGACCCCATGCGTAATAATGTGAAACTGCCCAAACTGGTAATTGAAAAGTTCTCTGGAGATATTAGTAGTGGCAGTATTTTTGGGGACAATTTGAGACGGCTGTGAATCATAATCCCAACCTGACAAAAACGGACAAATTCAGCTATTTAAGATCCTATCTGACTGGCGCAGCCACGAATGTTGTTGAAGGATTACCATTACTGAAACTAATTATGATAACGCCATTCAGCTGCTGAAAAAAGATTTGGTCGGAAAGATCTAGTGATCAACGCGATATGACTAAACTTTTGAATCTTAACCAGTTAAAATGCCAATGACATTAAAGCACTCAGATATTTGTATGATAACTGTGAAATTCAGATTCGGAGTTTGGCTTCAATGGGAGTAGTTTCTGACACTTATGGTAGTTTGCTGTGTCCGATTCTTATGAAACTAATACCCGAAGAAATAACATTGGAATTTAGTAGACAAACTGAAGAGGACGATGTTGGAAGGTTGATGAACTTATGAAATTCATTAGAAGGAAGTGGACAGCCGAGAGCGCACTGCAAATATGACAAAGAGTGCAAAGGAGCGCACAATTAAGGACCGTGAAAGAGAACCAGCGGTTGCATGGGAGATGCGCTCAAAAGGAAAGAATATGATGACTGCATCTACTCTTTATTCCTCTAGTCAAGTGGAGAAACAAGGTTGTTTTTTTTGCGATAAACACGATCACTTGTCTAAACAATGCAATGAAATATCTGTAACTGAAAAACGAGAAAAGCTGAGGAAACACGGAAGATGCTTTGTCTGTTTTGGAACAAGACATGTAGCTAAAGATTGCAGAACAAAAGGCATTTCTTGTGAGAAAGTAACCGACGCCATCATAAAGCCCTGTGTACTTATGGACACACATTTAAAAGGAAAATGAGCCTGCAGATGCAGTGATTTCAGTTTCTCCCAGTGAATCTATAACCTGATTTACATATTGGGTGCGTAACAAGTACACGCGGGGGCGTTCCCTTTCCTCACGCACTATTGAGTAAGGCGACAGTTATAGGTGATTTCGTCTGGTTAGAGAATAATAGGAGCCAATCACTAATCGCGGGTGGGACTTTTGAAGGATGGGCGGATGTTGCCTTTTATCCGGAGGTTTTCTTTGCACATTCGACAAAAGTCGTTCACAGACTGTACACCGCTCGTACTAGCTGTCGCGCCGCCGCCATGTTGTTTGACTGAAGCTTTTTGAGCTTGATAACATGTTTTGATAACTCGTCCTTATGCGTGGTGGCTTGGTGTCGCTCTGAGTTGCGTCACGGGTTGCGTCATTCGGTTCAACGTGAGTGGCTGAAGTAGCGTGTCAGTCAAGATGACGGACAGATCTTCTATCCAATCACATGCAAGAGTTTTAGAAAAAAAAGACTAATTTGAAATGACATCGGGTTAACTCCCTCCCCAGATGGTATTGCAAATACCAGGTGGCGGGAGTCAGGTTAGTGAATCTACACGAGAGACTGTACTTTTACAGACTGCCACAGTTTGGATAGAGACCCCAGTAAAACGCCAGCTCACTCGCTGTTTATTAGATGGGGGAGCCAACGAAGCTTTGTGCGCCAAGACATCTCCCGTGCATTAAATCTTACAAAAATAGGAGAAGAAACTCTAAAGTTGCCACATTTGGTTCCGATACCCCCAAAAATATACTTGTAATAAGTGAAACTAAGACTGAGTAACATAGAAACGGCCAAAGTGTTGATTTAACAGTCTTAGAAACACCTCAAGTGTGCTCCTCAATAATGAAAGTTGCGGGAGAAGATTTGCGAGAGGATTAGAGCGTAAGGTGTGCAACTAGCGGATAAGCTGTGAGTGGAATGGAAATGCAAGAACTGGGAGTGCTATCGGCGGTGACCATTATGGGAAGTTGTGTCGGGAAAAGTTGGACGACTCTCTGAACACTGGTTGCACTTGACAGCAAGTTTGGCTGGCTTATCCAAGGCACTACAAGTGTGCTCAACGTCACAGCTGAAACGGAATACACAGAGGTGGGAACTCTTCATGTGAGTGTTGGACTTGATGAACAAATAAATAAACTGCGATCATTTGGGCTGAATCCATCGGGATTGTTAATGAACAAGAATTAAAGAAACTGATGAGAGGACGTGCAGCAGTTTGAACATTTTGTCCAGTTTAAAGATTCAAGATATGAGGTGAGTCTCCTTGGAAGAATGAAGACCATGTCTGTCCTCCAATTATGATGTTGTAAAAGACGTTTTGGCCAACTTGTTAAAAAGTTTCAATGTACGTGCCTCTTTATGATAGTATGCTGAAGTCATTCAAGATTATGCCAATAGGGCATTGTGGAACGTGTACAAAATATTACCACAGAAAGTCCTACGTACTATCTTCCAATAGAGCTGTCATTAATGAGGACCGATTGACCACAAAACTAGGGTGGTGTTCGATGCTTCGTCTATGCAGTGGTCGTTTGTCCCTGAATGACTGTTTGATGACTGGTCCAAATTTGCTGTTTATTAGTATTTTGATAAAGTTCCGAAGCATAAAGTGGCATTTATGGCCGACATCACGAAAGCCTTTCTTCAGATCTCAATTAGAGAACAAGATAGAGATGCATTAAGATTTCTATGGTTAAACAACTTGCCAAAACTCCACGAAGAGGCCGAAGTGATCATTATGCGAATGACCCGAGTACCTTTTGGCGCATCCTCCAGTCCGTTCTTGTTGGCAGCAACTATCAGACATCATTTGAGAAAATATCAGCAAAATATCCCATGTGCGTCAATGCTTGATAATGCTGTATGTTGATGATTTATCTGTAGTGCTCCCAACATAAGACGGCTGCTGAATTCTCCAAGCAAGCTAAAAGATCTTGAAAGAGAGGGATGAATCTGTGTAAGTGGAGCACAAATTCTAAAGAATTAAAAACCTGTGGGACGAAAACAAGGAAAACAAGTGAGTGGACATGTTGAAGTGAAAAATGATGTGTTAAAGTTCTTGGATTGACATGGAGAACTGAACAAGATGACTTCGTCTTTGATTTGAGGGTTTGATGGATTTCTTGGAAAACAAAAGGAACACAAAAAGAGGAGTGTTACAAGCAGCTGCGCGTATCTTTGATCCAATCGGATTCCTTTCTCCCTTCACGATCAGAGTAAAATGTCTCTTTCAACAGATGTGGGAACGTGGACTTGAATGGGACAGTGAATTCCTGAGGATTTATTACATCTTTGGCAAAGTGGTGCTCAGAATTGCCCCATATCAGAAAAATAACATTCCCAGATGTTACCATGTTGCGACCACAGATCAGCGTGAGCCCGTGAAAAAGGAAGTCACGCTTGTGATGAAGTGAAAGTGCATATTGGCCGCTGCTTCCTGAGAGTCATCCCTGAAAGGGTGGATGCACGGTGACACTTTTGCATCCAAAACGAGAGTAGCGCCTCTTAAAAAAGTTACGTTACCCAGACTTGAACTACTTGGTGCGTTAATCGGAGCTAGACTTAGTCAGTATATTATTACGAACCTTCATATGGAAAGAGTCAAGTAAAAATGTGGAGTGATTCTATGATAATTTACATTGGATAAAGAGTTCTGCAAAAAGTGGAAACCCTTTGTAGAAAACCGAGTCAGAGAAACCAGAGCCTAACTGACCTGCAAGTGGCATCTGCAGTGGAAAAACCAATCTGCTGATGTTGCAACAAGAGGAATCAGTGTAACTAAACTGCAGGAAAGTTTTTATGGTGGAAGGTCCTGAGTGGATCAAAGAAAAGGACATTGACTATTGCCACAGTGATATCAGGTCACATGTAAATGAGGATGTTGACAAAGAAAATCTAACTGCGTGAAATTACCAGTTTGACAGTGCTGAAAGTCCAGTTAAAAGAGAAATACTGGAAATGAAAAACAAGTGACTTGAACAAAGGTTGCGTATAACTGCCTGGGTTCTACGATTCATCCATAACACCAGAATGCAACAAAAATACGCAGGAGCGTTGACGGCTGAGGAGATCGTGAACGAGAGCTTTACTGGATCCATGTGACACAAAGTCAAAGTTTCTCTCAGGAAATCGTCGGTTGAAGAAAGGGCTTGAAATAAACTTTCAGTCAAAAATCAAGCCTTTAGCCCCTTGTGGATGAAAAGGGAGTGTTGAGAGTTGGAGGCAGATTAAAATGTCTCACTTGAAATTTGAGCAAAAGCATCCTTGCATCCTTCCGACAAATTCAAATTGTCTGAGTTGGATCGTAAAAAACTGCCATCAGCAGGTGCTGCATTCTGGACTACAGGACACCTAATCAGGTGGAGAGCGTTGGTTAATTAAAGGAAGACAGCTGACAAAAAGATTGGTACATGCCTGCTTGATCTGTCGTAAATATAAAGTCAAGCTACTCAAAGATTTCAGTCCGTGCCGTTCAAGCATTGAGGAAGCTCCGTTTGAAATAAAGGAGTGGATTTTGCCGGTCCTTTGTCATAGATGCCAGACAAGGTCTACATTGCTCTTTTCACCGTGGAGTGCTCGGGCTATTCATCTGGAATTAGTGACTGATTTGACAACTGAAAAGTTTTTGTTGGCTTTTGGCGTTTGTGTCAGCGGGGGTAAAACCGTTTCTGACAATGAAAAACGTTTAACGAGTCAAAAAGAGTTAAAAGTATTATGGGTTCCCTGTCCTAAAGAGTTGAAGAATTTTCGAAAAACCGATCCTTGGAAGTTTATTGCTGAAAAGGCTGTTGGTGGGGTGGTATGTGGGAGAGAATGGTGAGGACTGTAAAGACTGCTGAAAGTGATTGGAAAAGCATCATTGAAATATGAAGAAATCGAAAAGTTTAACAGAAGTGGAAGCAGTTGTTAACTCACGTCCTTTACCTTTACCCACACCAGCAGTGAAGATCCTGTGCCGCTGACTCCTCTCACTTTCTTATTGGTCAGCGTCTACTGCGCTCCCATAACGGGGAAGACAACAGCGGTCCTGATACAGAACGAGGTCTATTGACAAAAAGGTGGAAATACCGACAACTATTGATGGAAAATTTTGGAAAGATGGAAAAAGGAATACTCCTTGAGCTACGTTCTGCACACTGCAGTTCTCCAGTAAAAAAGACCATGGAGTTGAAGCCTGGAGATGTGGTGTTAATCATGAGGATAAACTACCAAAATTTGGAAAATGGGAAGGATCATGAAGTGATGCAGGAGAGATGGAAAGGTTCGTTCTGCCTTGTCATGTTCTCAAAAAATACCATAAGAGCCGACATTTTGTTCTCTGGAGCTGGATTTGTGATGAGCTGCCTTTGTCAGCGTCATCGGTCGGGAGTCTGTTAAGTTTCAAGGTGCTTAAAACAAGCGCACCCTGTTTGTGACTCTAACTTTCACAGAAGTTTTCAATGAACTGATTACTGGGGGGAGGGTATATATACACTACTAATGCCATTGTTCTGATGAGCTTTTATGAGTACGATGTGAATAAACACACGTAAACTGCATTCAAGTCTTCCTCTTCATTGGAGCAAAAGGATGTTGTGCAATAACAGTTAAGCGATTTACTCTTTAAGCTGAAGCTGAGTACATAGAAGAGTGAATGTCATTAGCTTTCTGGCCTGTGCAGTCATTTCCAAAGATATATTCTCATATCACTAAGCCATAGATTAATTCCTGTGTTATGAGACCATTAAAAATCCTCCAAAATTCCCTGCGATAATTTAGTCATTGCAAACAACCAATTCACAATTTTCAAAAACGACTCCACAAAAATTCATCTTGAACTCCAGCGCATCTCTGTTAATACCTGTGACAGTGTTTTCATGCTACACTCGGTTGCTGTTATTGCGAGTCATATTCTCCATGGGATTAATGCTTCTCTCGATGTGTTGCTGCGTCGTGTGTTAAAATTGCAGGGTCAGTGCAGGCGATTCTTCTACCAAACACATGATGATAGTTGTGTCAAAATTGGTTTTAAATCAGATTTCCTCAGCATCATTTCCTCACCCAATTGCCGGGACCTCGGTTGGCGTTATTAGAATATCAACCTGCCTGAGCTTTGCAGCATGCTGAATCGCTGATAATCCACTCCCCTTCCTTACACCCTCCCTGTGTCAGGCACTACATTAATAGAGAGCGCTGATTGAATTCCCCCCTGAATATTTCCAAAACTTGCCCTCCTTCACTCCCCCCCTTTCCCCTTCCTCAGTGAATTGAAATAGCTTTGCACCATCATGTTCCCATCTGCAAACCCCCACAAACACAGAGCTATTCTAAATATTTTGAGTGTATTATAACTGGATGTTTTATTTGTCCGCTGCCAACTGAAATACCAGCCATAAAGAACCACGTCTGCTCATCTCTCTGGGTTGTCCGCACTTTGAACCACACCTCCCTGCTCCACTCACAGGCTATGGGTCTCTGTGCCACAGGGGGATTAACCCCACCCTCTACATTCTGCTGTGCCTTGATTATGTCCAGGGATAAGAGCTGCTTAATTGTAATCACTGGAGCTGCCCTGAACAGTGTAAACACAGGAGAACGGATCAGCCTGAAGCAGAATAAACTGCAGAGTATGGAGAAGCAACAATCCTGCTCATACAACCCACGAGTTCTTGACTGTTCCCTCAAAGAATGGTACATTTGATATTTTTAGCCCCATCTTGGCTCACATGGTAATAAATGTCTTGAATGTTGCATGTGTCCACCATTTACAACCAAAGCTACATATATTGTGTTCCTACTCATTATTATTGCGATTTGTTCAGTTACACCTCAGCAAAGGGACAAGTTTAATTTAGTCACTTCCTCCCTCTTTTTAATCATTTTCTGTATTTCAGTTTTATATTCTACAAAATCCAACAAGCTTGGAACATCTCGGCTGCGGTGATACCCGTTATCGTTTCCTTTGCTGCTGTGTTTTTGCCAGTAATAATAAGTTGGATTGAGTTTTGAATTAACTTCTGTGCAATATGAAATCTTCAGTTTACCAAATTGGCTGCGACATTCCTTGTTGATAATTTGTCTTTTTGTCCTACTTGATATTTGCTCCGGAGCTTGAGAGTGCAAATGAAGTTGGCAGGATGGAATGGTTTCCTGCAGGGGGATAAAGCACCTGAACAGTACCAACAATTTGTTTGCTTTAGCAAATAATTGCTTCTCAGTTGCTCCAGAAATACTCTGATGGAGTTTGATGAAAGAGAGGAACATTTTTATTGCTGTTTCGCTGCAGCATCTGTACTGAGACTGTCTGGAATAAGCCTGCTGTGGTCTTTGCCTTCTCCCACCATCTGGAAAGCAGTGCAGTGACACATGATGTCCTAGCTATTTGTGGTGAGCTCATATTGCGGGGATGCTGTATTGTTTTTCCTCTCGACTTTTTCTCCCCCTACAATTTCTCCTCTGATACATTGTTAGTGTCTCCGGGCCTTTGCATTCATTTGGAAATAAATCCCATCAGCTGTAAGACGTGGTAGTTCATCACCTGTCTCTGCTTCTTCCTGCTGCCTTCATTGGACTCATCCAAACAGTGAAGGTCAGCAGTTAGATGCAGTGTGGGAAAACTCTGTCCTTTTGAACTTCCTACTATGTACTGGCCCAACCCTCTAGAGAGTACAACCTTATGTCTGTGCCACTGAAAAAGACATCTTTATGCTCAGAAATGTTTGATGAAGATTTTACTGGGGTATAGCTAAAGGCTGTGTAGCAGAACAGGTTGACCATCTGGCATTTTGGTCATGTAAAGCCTGAGGTCGAATCTCGGACGACCTTTCCTTGGATTGCACTATGAAAGCCAATTACTGGTTTATTAGTGTCCCCTTCCAGTGTACTTTGTTCCAGTTTCAGCTCCACAACTTTGGAAGTAATTAGTGTAGTTTCTGTAATATCACATGTATCTATGCAACAAACATAGCTTAAGTTTTCATAAATAAGCTTTTGTTCCCTGCAGGAGATAAGAAGCACATATAAGAAGCTGCAGTGAGAAGTCTTGAAATGGAGAAACAGCACGCCTTGCTGTGTCCAAACATTAAAAAGGACTCAATTAGCATTTAATATGTACAAGTAACAAAACAATACAAAAGTAAAAGTAAAATGGGCTGACTTTTTAAGTAGGTCATTTTCTTGAAGGGAACTTCCTTGTTTTATAGACAGTTTTGATTAAACATATATATGAAGGATTAATAGATGGATTTTGTTACACCAGCAAAGCCACACTACTGTTTCCCTCCTGCTATCTTTCTCTGCTTAACCTACTTTCATCCCAGAGCTATTATCTAATGTATAACAGAATAACTAGCTGTGCTAATATTTTTCAGTAAATCCAGGAATCTTTTGGTGAGGGCGTCAGATGTAACTGCAGATGAGATGAAAAGGAAGAGACTGAAACAGATTTTTAATTCATTTTATGAAAGCACAAAGGTGCTACAAAAGAGTTCATAGCTCTGTTTCGTTAATTTAGCTATAAAGATTATATTTTTTTGCTAATATTCAGGCCCAGCATCTGATTGTACAGGCATCAAGGAACTGGACTTGAAAGGACAAGCATAGATTTAACATAAGGCAGGGACAATTTTAGACTAGAAAGAAAGAAATGACCTCATGGGTGTAAATGTACGCTGATACTGTTTGTGAGAACCTAATTAGAGATTTAGATACTGAAGGTCTTTCCTCTCACCGCATTGATGTTTGCTCTCCCACTGCGCTAAGCCATTCAGTTTCCCTGAACATACACAGATGGTGTAATTGAGGTTTGCAAGGTAAGAGAGAATGCATTAATCAATTTAGGGAATTTAATTGAGAAAATCATAGCAGAAATAGCCCCAGAAATTACGCATTAAGGAAGTAATGAGATCAATCTTATATAATGTCTTTTGGAAGTAACTACTGAGTGTTGCTATACTTTTAATGAGTTTAAATGAGTTATAAAGACAGCAGTTAAGTAAAGACTCTTGTTTTGGCTGCATTAATCTCACTTTGTAAATGCAAGAGAGGATACGCTTTACACACCTGGACCATAAGTAGGCGCTCCTTAATTTAGCTTTGTATCTAAATGGGAAAAACTCAGAGAAAGCTTTACAGGCTCACAGCTTGATTTGTTTCTGCATGTGTCCCAAGTGGTCACTTCTTGATGCAAAACACAAACATTATGTACAAGAAACTGACATAGAGCCACCTGTTGGTGAAACACAGGACACGAAACTTGCTTGAAAGACATTATTTGAAGGTTAAGGCATTAATCTGCCTTTTTTAAATCTGTATGCGTCACATTTAAAGGTGCATTGTCACAATCATTTCAAGATGTAATTTGAAAAAAGCAACATGAAGCAGAGCAGCCTTCATTAAATTACAAGTCTGTATTGTTAATGAGTCCTGTACAAGACCCCCTCTGCTGACAAAGACATGCAAACTGAGGGTTTCCATTATGTACCAGCTCATTTACAGAAAAGAAATTTTATTACCTTCATACACCCATAAGCTGTCTGAGGATCCATGTTACATTTAAACTTTAGCTGGAACAAAAAAATGCAGGACATTAAGCGTTAAGTGGAGATGGGTCCTAAATTTTGCTGCACTTACAGCCTCTGAACATTGTAGAAAAACCATGCACACAGAGAAAAATCTACCAACACACACACACACACACACACACACACACACACACACACACACACAAAAGGTGGTTTTCTTATAATGTTAGATCCAGCATGATATAAATTATTTGAAACAGAATAAACAGTTTTCTCACACATCACTGGCGAGAAGAAAATCAATCCAGACACCCTGCTGGGTTTTAGTGGGTGGTCTCTCACTGTCACACACTTGATGTCCTAGTCCACCTCCACATGGGGTTGAAATAAGCTGGATTTTAACCAGATACAGCTTCATATTTAACTTGAAGATGTTAAAATAAAATTAAATAAAATTAAAAATTCCCCAAAACAAAAGGATGCTATTACTTTTTTGATTACCTTTTACATCATTGGAGAAGTGTGTGATATGTGGAAAACTACTACAGACTCTTTATGTCTATGTCCATGTTGTGGCCAAGTAGCAACGTGACACCTAATTTATGCAGGGGTCATGTGAGACGGCCTCATGAAGAGGCTGTCAAATAAAGACAGGAAGATGTTTTTCTCCCCTACTTAAGAGCTGGCAGCAAATATAAAGGGACACTGTCACAACATGAATGTGGTGAAAGGGATGCCAGCGTATTCATCAATGCCAGGCTTTATGTGTGCAGGGGTTTTTGATGTGCAGGGCTCACGCTGCAGTGATCCTCTGTAGACTGTGAAAGCCAGGAGCTTTGCCCAGCTGGGACCGAACGACGGTGGATGCAAGCTGCCTTTCCTGCCTCCTACTGCAGAATGTTCTTCAAGCACTAAGAGAGAAATCACTGAAGCATGGAAATCAGCAGTACATCATCCCATCATGAGGGATTTTAGTGACTGGAAAACAAGTTTTGACTTTATAAAACTTTATTTGGCATAAAAATTGAATGCTGTTTGCTGCTTGCTTATTACTGGAGCATGTTTTTTATCATGCTACCTTTCCCTTATTTTGATATGTAGCCATCTCAGTGGTGGAGCTTTGTTTAGACACTGCAAATGAGAGTCTGTACCATCCAGTGTTGTGGTTGTGATGAAATCAATTCTGGCTGCTGCAGAGCTTTGCAGCATGGAGGGCAGCGCTGCAGTGGGTATGAGGCTCTCAGTCATGGGACCAGATGTACTGCACTAATGTACATACTTCTGACACAGAGTAAAATGATTCTGTAGAGGAGACAAGTCATGTGAGACTATGGGACAATTCATGCTTCGTCAGCACTCGAGTCCACTTAATACGCCTAAATTCAATGGCTGATGATAATTCTCAACCAGAAAAAGCTCAGCTAAGCCTTTTCGTGCCCTACTTTGACGAGTGTGTTGAATAAATTCAACTTCCTTTTCCTTAGTTGTTGCTATGGTGTCTGCGCTAACTTGCCGTCGCCTTATTTGCTGGAAACACAGTAATCCTCTTACTCTAGTAGTTCCCCCACTTCATAACGACAGTTCCGGCCAGTCCTGTCCAGACTTCTGCTGTGTGACACTGTTTGCACCAAGGTGCCAGGCTTGGATTACCTCTGCTCTAAAGTCACACTGAAACAGCGTCACCACAAAGCATTGCAGATGCAACATCATAGTATGAAATGATACGGCTCGATCGATGCAAGCAAAATCAGCCTCTCCGCTCCTGTGTAGAAACCAGAACCAGAGTGATAGCGCTGCATGTGCAGACAGTCTCTTCTTCCATTTCACTTCTCTTTGATAGTGCTGCGGGCCTGCGGGTGGTTGCTGTTGGAAGAGCGATGGATGTTCTCTCTGCAGCTTCAAACCAGCCATACAGAATTTGGTCTGGAGGTCCATAGGAACGACAGCAGTGAGGGGGAGGGACGTGAGGAAATAGAGAGAAGAAAGGGGAATGTTTTGGCATCACTGAAGCAAAGATTGATTTAATCAGTTATAATATTTCTTGGCATTTCTTTTGTTCGTGCATTTGTTGGAAGAGGTATAGAAGTGGAAGAGCTGGCAATTAGATAAAGAAAATCTTCTCTAAAAATGATACGGGAGACAGTCAACAGTCTCAGCCTCTGATAATCAAATCTAACCTTGGCAAAGGAACTGCTCTCATCTCTAAACACAATTCCCTGCAAAGGCTGAAAGCTTTAAACAGGTCATAGGATGTCATTTTTTTAGTGCATCCATTTCTTTTTATGTAGGTCTACAGAGCTGCAAAGACACTTTTATTGTCACCCCCAGTAAACTGTTCCTGAATAACCCAAAACACCCTGCTTACCAATCTTTTATCCAAGTATTAATCTGCTCTGAAATCATTTCTGAAGATGACTCAGTCACTGTCACCTTCACTTTGTGCATCAGACAATAAGAATAATAAAAAACATTAGATAATTAGCTGCATTTCTGAAAGATATTGATGCTGCTTTTTAAAATATTGAATTTAATAATGGGGCTGTGGGATGTCGCAGTGAAATGAGCTGAAAGATGGAAGAAAACTTAATTTTTATTATCTCCACGAACATGTGGTTGACATGTGATCCATTGTTTGTATTGATTTGATTCAGATGCTGTCTTTTGGATGCTGTCTTTTAAGAGTGATGCACACATTTAAAAAAAAAAAGCTGCATGGGGAAAAAATTCAGGCTGGGGAAATGAGATGGATAAGACAGCATTAAATGAGTCATTCCTATATGCCGATAAGAGTACAGTATGTCATGCTGTCACAAACACCCTCCCCCCTTTTTTTCATCAGTCCTTTTAAACAGATGCTAGCACCATGCAGCGAGTACAGGAAGGAGCGGAGGCAAGGCTCTGTGGGAAGGGCAGAAGGATGGTGGGGGTGGGGTTCAGGGGCTGATGCGAGTGTCATGCCAGCAACTCAGCCCTTGATGTTACGAGTAGAGGACAAAACCATCTTCAACATGGACCCTGTTTTCAAGATTCATTGGCGATGGCAAATCATGCAGTGAGCTCTGTTGAAGGAGCGAGCAAGCTGATGCGTTTATTGAAATGCACGAGCAAACTCTGCTTCAAGGTCTAGGATATCAATATCTGTGCAGTGAAAAATCCCTTGTAGTCTCTCTTAACTGTTTCAAGTAATGACCCATGAATTTATGTCCACATCTGAGTTAAACAACCCATAAATAAATAAAATCAAAGCAGACCTGCCACTTAATACAGTCACACACATAATTATGCTTTCAGAATAAAAATGAAAGAAATAATTACCCAAATCTACAGGTCTCTTCATCTTTATCAGGTGTTTTGTTTTCTTTCAGTTCCAGTTGTTTTGGTTTCTGCATGTTCACTGCAGCCAGATAAATTTGATCCATGTGTATTGATTCCCAGAGGGCTTTGTGTTCTGAGACTTACAGGAGAGGTGATTTAATAATGGAAAGTGATTTGATTTGATGCTGTGATAAGGGTATGTCCCTCTTTTTCCCTTCCACTCATCTACTCTAGTTTAAACAAGGAAGCCGCCTAATGGTTTGCTTTACAAATAGATGGCTATAGAATTGATTACGACTTTCTGGAAATCCTTGAAGAGTCAATGAGTAATGTAATAAGAGGTGTATTTTTCTAAGGAGTGTGTAAAAACCACTCTCACAGTCTATCAAACTAACATGCATTCCTACATTCTCACTTATAAAATATCTTTTTTCATTTTATTATTGATTTACATGACACTTTTGAGTAATTTAACAAAGTATGATGTAAGAATTAATAACATTTCATTATATTTTTAAAAGATGAACTTTCATATTTTAATAACTTTTCTTCCAAAAGGAAATCCATCTTAGCTGTGATCTCATTTCTGACCTTTTCAAAACCTTGCCAAGTCTTAAAATTAAAATGAAAAGAGAATAATGATTTTCATGTGACTGCGCCAACACCCCAGTTTGAATTTGGAAACTGTGATATAATTGAAACTCCACAGCTTCAATGTAACGTGGCAGGACCTTCCTCACTTCTGGCACAAACATACACTTTGCTCCATCACTATCAAACCCCAACTGTTCCTCTGCCTGAACTTAAATATGAAACACCATAAAAATAATTAGATTAACGATAAGAGATATGACCCCAATTATGTCAGATTCTTGCTGAGATAGAAGGGAGGTCAAGAGTTTGAATACTCCAAAATGTCAGGATGTTTGCAGAGTTACAGGATTATTAAAGGCAGGGAAGGTATAATCAGTCCACCTGAAAATGAAAAAGATAAAAGATGAGCTACATCATTGCACAACTATGCTATATTTGTTTGACTTTATTACCTTGATGGGATTATAGCTGGATTACAAGATGTAGATTCATTTACCTCAAATTACAGTGCAGCCAACTGTTCCTAAATGCAGACAAATCATTCTCACTGACTGTGTGAAATGTTTTAGGCAAGAATGGCTCCAGCTTGTAATTGCCTCAAATAATCTCCAGTCTCAATGTAAGTGTGTCTGTTAATGTGCTGTTTTCTGTTTATGCTGCACTGCCTGCTAATGCACCACAGTGTTTAGAAAGGATATTACAGAAATCATTTGCCTGGCTGCAGGGAATCAAGTTTGACATTATTTCCAAATGTCATGCCATCTTCTTGCAGGTCCCTTTTGTAACGCCTCCTGCTGGGTCTCCAATCTGCATTCAGCTGTTCAGGACAGGATATGAATATTCTGAGCAGTTCTTTTGCATAGCTGAGAAAGCATAAACATTCTTCTTGATTGTGGCATTTGCAAAAAAAGATGCCAAAAGGCAGTCACTTGACAAGAGTGCACTTTGCAAAGAAGATGATGCAGGCGAATGACTGACAGGGCATCAAGAATGTAACGGGCAGGCCCTTTACCATGTTCCATATTTGTGATGAGAGCTCACCCATCTTCCTCCCCCTCACTTCCTCCTTCCTGTTCCATCCTAATCTGTTCTTATGGGTCTCAGCCCATGGCATCTTAAACCCCTCCATCTCCAACAGCTGCTGAGGACAGGGAGGTGGAGGGAGATTAAATGAATCTTTGCAGCCCCCTGAATGAATCCCACATGCCTCACTGCCTCTAGCCCCTACAAGTGTCTTTGATCCGGGTATATTTTCCAACACAGTTGAGTCCCACTGGATACAAGGGGGCTCCTACACATGCCAACCTACATACAGACCTCTTTAGACTCCATGCAAGCTGTTGAGCTTATCATTGTTGTTTAGTTCAGGATGAATCAAATCTGCTTTGAAACTCTTAGTTCAGTCAGAGCTACTTGCTTGTGCTCCAGATGTTCACAGGGTTTTGCCACCTTCTTTTACCATAAACTGTATGCACTGTGGTTGCAGCCCTTTGAAGACAAGTGCAGAAGAGTAATTCATATTACCCATTTTTTATTAATAGCCTGGGATGGCCCTGGATGATACACAGCCAAATGTAAATGACCCGTGCTTCACCTTGCAGCAGAGCGGACACACAAACCTTACCAGGAGAGCTATAGTCCCAATTTCCTCTCTGCTTTCTAGCTACCTTTCATTCAGGCTCTTTTTGAAATCCAGATCAAACTTCTCTGCACGTAAATGCATCCATGTTGCAAATACTGTATGAGCATGAGAGTGAATGTCATGTTGCAATAATTCCATCCACTTTTTCCATTTCAATGTGTGAAGCATTTTTGCCGCACTAGCAGTGAAAACTACAGCAGTGCATTCAAAATTCTCTGCTGTAGAGCTGCTGTAACCCTGGTAACATTAAGTGGGAATATGAGGATGGGTTGTAGATTATTTACAGTGAGCAACCACTAAGTTAATACAGTATTGCTCTCATGTGTGCATTTTTCACATTTTGGGCTATGAGCAAGCCTCCTGTGGTGTTTAATTTCTGTTTCCCCACAACTAAAGTGACTCTTGGTATCAGCGGAGGATTATGTGACAATTCAGCACTCATTGCAGTGCTGAATGTTGTCATTTTTACCATATTAGTGAAAAAGGTTAGAAATTTTTTATTTATTTTTCTTTATTGTTTTTGCTTTTAATGCTTTCTCTGTTTCTTAGACTTTCCTGACTGGCTTTGAGTTTTTGGGATGATGGATCTTTAACGTCTATGCACTTTTAAAAGTACTAGTATTGATGTCCACACCACTGCTGCCTTTGATGCTTCTCTCATGCAGCACATTTCCCAAGTACCCCTAGATGTTATGTGTGCAATGCTGGTGCGCTGTTGCATATTGCGTGGGTTTACATATGTAACCACACACACACAAGCACACATACCACACGCCTGAGGTATCGGTAAGGAAGCACCTTCATTATTGAATGCCACTTGTCTCCTTATACTTTTTTTCATCAACAACATCAAAGATTTTTTTTTCTAGGGAAAAAAAAAAACAACCAATAGGAAAACAAAAACACATCTTTACTGGCAACCTGAAGTGAGTTACAATCAAATTTATGAATAATTGTCGTGTTGCACAAAATTAGCAGATCCTTTGTTTTAATCTTCAATATGATTGTTTTATGTTGTCAAAATAGTTTAACTGAACGTGTTTTAGCTGCAGGTGTGATCTTTACATGTTGTGGACAGTTTGAGAGTACAACACCAAGAAGCATATCAACACAATGCATTGCTTCAAAGCCCTGAGGATTTCCCTGTCTGGGGGATTACACAGAGCTAAGGCCTGCACTCATCTGTCTGCCCTCTTCTTTATAATAGGTCCTGAGAGTTATCAGGTCACTCAGACCCCTTGATCGAGAGGATCTTACAATCTTCTGACACATTCACAGAGTGATTATCACAGCTACATGTAGTGCTAAAAATAAGAATTTTGCATTTTATTTGGAGCCAATAAACCGATGCCCCTCTGTTGCTCAGAAGAGATTAATGAAATCTTTTTCAGATTTAGATTCCTTTACAGTTCCCAACCGGAAATTGGTTTTCACAATCATACACGGGACAACAAAAACAAAAATGACAATAATCAACAACATAATCAAAACCAACATCTCATGATAAAAGAGAGATTCTCATAACACAATAGCATAAATAGAGGCAACTGGGCAGTCTCCTTGATGGTTATTACCATTAAGGAGATGAGCATCATTAGGTACAAATAACATGTCCTCCCTGCCAGGGACTTGAAACAACGGCCTAGGAAGGAAGGATGGAAGCAAATCAAACTCACTCTGGAGAGGATGGTTGAAACAGTTCAATATGGAGTGAACCTTCCTCAAAACATAGTTACCGAAAATGACCTGAAGGCCCTCCTGCTGACACAGTGAAACTTTACTTGTAGCTTTTACTAAGCGACCCAAATGGTTCTTGTTGGCTAGATTTAAGCTCCTAAACCAAACAATTATACAAAAAAGATAAAACTGATTCAATTACACTTTAATTAAAAAAAAAAATGTTGAGTTTGATTAATCATGTCTTGTTCGAGAATTTGAGTTGCATTTAAAACTTCACACTGTCTTTGTGTACTTTGTGCTGTCTTCCACTTCACTGTTACAGTCATATTGGGTTTATCACTAAATATTGCACTTATTATTTTTTACATATGTGTACTATGTGTATGCATATAGGGATATGTATTGGTAAACATGCCAACATTTTTAGTGGTTTTTTTTGGGTTGGTATAGATAGAAAAATATATCCATTTGTAATTATGTAATCAGGATATCGAACTAATCTCAACAAGTAATAGTGATGATGATTTATTGACTGTGTAGAAGGTTTTGTTGTTTTGTTTTTCTTCATTTGGTTTTATTATCTATTAATTTTATTAACATGGTCAAAATAAAGCATTTATTCATTCTTTCATCCATCCATCCATGAGCACCAGTCACATGCTGACTCCGCATGTTGCCAACATTGCGTTATTCCAACATCAGTGTATGTTTGCATATTGAGTTTGGAGTTATAATTCATTTTTATATCTTGACTCTCAAAACAATTCCTAAAAAAAATTATATTTTATTCCATGTGTATTTAAATTGACTGATGGATTGGTTGTATTTATCCATTGATTTCTGGAGCTGGGGCTAAAAGCTAGGTTAGCATAAATTTGCTATGTGTATTTCATGTCAAATTTTTGGGAAAAAATTGATGACCAGTTCTGGAAAGTAATAGTGCTCTACTTTTTTACAAATGCAATTTGCCAAGTGTAACAAATTGCTTTGGTCACTCCAGTGCACATTTCACAGCCTATGTGTAAGACTTTTATCTCCTCAAATGTCTATCTGTGTAATTTGTGTTCATTCCTCTCTTACCCGAGCTCAGAGAAGAATGACACTGATATAAAACAATTAAATGTATGCGGAGACAACCAAACCCAAGCTATTTACTTTGAGAAAAGACCAATTAGTTCAGTCTCCTCAGCTCAGGTACAATAACACGGATAACGTGATGCACTGCAGATACTGTAGGGCACGTGGTGGGGAACCCTGCTTCTCCTGTAAGATTTGGATGTCTCCTTCCTCCAACACACCTGATTAATGAGTCAGAACTTAAGAAGCTGTTCGGTCCATCTGATTTGAATTAGGTGTGTTGGAGCAGAGAAACAACGTAAACTTGCAGGACTGCGGCCCAGAGGCAAAAGTTCTTTAGTAAGCAGACTCATACTCTGCATTGAAGCTTTGAAAAAGCACAACAATGTTATCAAATCAAATGAAATTTATTTGTATAGAACATTTAAAAAACAACCAAAGTTGACCAAAGTGCTGAACAATTTTCAGAAGTGAAGGAAAAACAACGATAAAGTATTTATTTGAATTAAAGATGATGATAAATAATAGATATATTAAAGAATTAAGATTACCCAAAGGTCCTGAAAAATGGATGAGTTTTTAATTTAGCTTATCTAAATTTTAATTTCAATAAGATATTTTACTGGAAACCAGTGTTGGGACAATAGGACACCAGTGATGCTGTCTCTATCTTTCTCCCAGTCATTGGTCTAGCTGCAGGATTTTACCAGCTGCAGACGAGACAGAATGGACTGGGAAACACCAAAAATAAAGGGAGTTACAGAAATCGTGCCATGAGGATAGAAGCGCTTTAAGTTTTTTAGAGAGGATTTTTAGCTTAATTTTGGCTAGCTTAGCCAGAAGAAACCTGATTTGACTACAGAGTTGATGTGCTTGGGGTAAAAAAATAATCCAGAGATCCCTAACATATTCATAGATACCCAAGTGAAAGGGAATTTTCTTCGTGAGAACAGGCGATCCTAAAAGAGTAACCATTGTTTTGTCTTCATTTGATTGATGATAATCAGCCCTCCAGCTTTTAACATCACGATGGCATGCAGTAATTGTCCTGACTGACTCAGTATTTTCTGGATTTAGAATTTGAGACAGTTGTGTATCATCGGTGTAACGATGAAATAAAATACTGTGCTTTTTAAAAATAAGAGCCAAGAGGGATCATGTACAGGGTGAATAGAATTGGACCTAAAATTTATCCTTGAGGAACTCCAAAGTTAAGAGGGGCAGATAAGGAGTAAAGATCAAGAAGAATTTATCTCTTAGATAAGAAGTAAATCACTCCAGAGCCATGAATGGCTAGGAGGCAGTGTGTAAACGGTTTAAAAGAATGGTGTCAAATGCAGCACTCAAATCCAAAATAATCAAAGCAGCACATTTTCCTGGATCTTATGCCAGCAGGACGTCATTTGAAACCTTAAAGGGTGATGACATGCAGTTAAAACTAGTTTATGTTGTTGGCATTACTGCATATGTAAATACTCCAAAGAAAAAAACAGCATTTTTTACAGCGGAGTATTGTTTTGAAACGCCAGACCTCACTTCCTCAGTAATACAGTTGGGTCCGGTGATGATATGGAGCTTTACCCGGAGACCACGTTGACTTCATTTTGATTGGCTACACCTTATTTGGCTATGACCTTATTTGGAGAATCTAGGTCAAGCTGCGGTCGGAGTTTGCTAAAGGCTAACTGCTAGCAACATGGGCACTTCAGACAGTGAGCTACGTTTATCAGACAAGACAGCATTTAGAAAATAAATAAACTTACAGGTAATGACAAGGTTGTGGCCCCCTCCCTCAGTGTTGCTGCAGAAGTTTTCTTTTAAATCCATCTGTTTGAAAACCCAGACCTGACTGCACAGAAGTTACTACTAGCTCCATACATGCAGCTGAATCAAACAGGGAGGGAGGGGGGGAGTGGACGGTGCATAAACCGTTAGGAGAGAGAGAGGGGGGCGCTGTTTACTTGATAGTGTGCTCTTATTGGAGCAATTAAATTACGTAGAATGATAGAACTACGTAGAATGATAGCCTGCTGTCTGATTCAACCGTTTCTGAGCAGAGAGACAAAGCTGACAGACCATAAACAGGAACTTTGATTCTCACTCTGGACATTCTCATGGCCTCATCAGTGCACAACAGATCATATTATACCCCCAAAACCCCAGAAAAGTGAAATTTGATGTCATGGCACCTTTAAGTAAAGCAGATTCCGTTCTATGATTTACCCTGAAACTGGACTGAAAAATCTCCATTGTTTTTTACATCACAGGACTTCACGGTAAGCTATATTCTTTCACCAAAGATGATAGTTGACCAGTTGAGAACTACCTCAATTGTTTTTTGTGGTGTTTTTTTTGTTTTTTATTACTAATGCAACTTTTATTAATAATTGAACAAGGGAAAATAAATATTCTAATCTTACAATGAATTAAATACAAAGTGACCCATAGCCCCCCATCCCACCTATCGACCAAATCAACACAAATAACAGATCATCAGATCTGTTATGGGATTTGGGTATTATACAGAGCAATAAAGGGATGAGCTAGGGAGTAGAACAATAAGGACAAAACATAACCTTTAAAGGTTGACATCTAGTCAAACAGTGTTAAGAAGTTACTCTATCAATTCCTTTTTACCAGGTTTGGAAAGTAAAAGACCTGGCATGGTTAATTCTAGCTAAAGATCGTTCTAAATATAGGATATCTACTGTAACTTTTTTTTTTTTTTTTTAAATCAGGGTTTGTTTCATGAATATTTAAGGGCCATGTAAATGGCGATGACCTTCAGCTGCCAGATTTATCAAAACCCAAGTGTTTGTACGATGACATTGTTCGATATGAACAGAGAATCTGGAGGCCAAAACATGGTAGCCCATTGTTTACTAGTAAATCCACAGATGGGTCAGACGCAGAGTATATTTCTAATTTCCCAATTGGGATTGATAAAGTGAAATTATTCTTATTCTTAATTCCTTTATAGGGTTGGATTTGTGGAGGATTTCATGTCTCTTTAATCTTTATGGAAACTTCTTTAAAAACAAACAACAGCACTAACAAAAAATGTAATAACAAGCACCTAGAAATAACAGAGGATGAAGAAAGGGAAAGGTGTGTTTAGGATTTCTTCATGGAGCAGTCATTCTGGATGAAATAATTGCTTTAAAGATGTCTGTAATGCGCAGCTTACAGACAGGAAGGGGGTCATCCCTGGTGTAGCACACCTGGCCTTAAACTTGCTCATGTTCCTCTTCCCCAAAGTCACTCCTAACCTTTACTTTACAGTGCAGCTGCCTATGACATCATTCATCTAATGTAGTCTTCTTGGAAAACCTCACAGTTTCTCTAATATGGGTCTTTTACAAAATGTTGTCGGACAATATAAAAACATTCTGAGGCTGCCAACTGCAAATACCTTCACATAATTACTCTAATATTACATTACAGCTCTACAACATTACAAATCATTGCATTTTTGCTGAATATGGGTCTGTTTTACTCATCCATAATTTAAACAACACAATAGAAGAAGTCTGAAAGATTGATCAGATATTTGCTTCTGTCCCCTGTATTATCCTTTTGATATCATTGTTTCATTAAATTCTAAGTAGTACTATTGTTTAAAAGTTGGTTGGAAGTAAATCATTTATCTGTCAATAAAAGGCTCCAAAATGATATGAAATGGGATGGGCAGCAGTATTTTATTTGATCACAATCATTTGGTAGATCTGACACTAACAAGACATGTTTACTCATGGTGAAATAAGCAGCACTCAAGGACATCTTCAGATTTTGCATAATCTCCTGCTTCAGTAATAAGACATGTAGCTGGAAGGATGTAGAAGCAAGGCTGGCAGTGCTGCAGATGACCAAAGGGATCATGCTGGATTCAGTGTCAAGGTACTTGGGTATCATGGGCATTAGTGGGGGACAAGGTCCACTCTGCTTTCTGCGCATCCATGGCTATTCTTTAAGAAAGAATGCAGGGCAATGCTTTTGTTTGCAGTAAATCATGTTACTTTTTGAAGATTGGGAAAATGATCAGACTGATGGGAAGAAATGGCTTCCTAAAGACCTGTTCTCTGAGAAGTGCAGATACAGTTTAGAAGGATTTAAACCAATGCATAAGATGCAGATCTAATGTGGGCTAAATTAGATTTGCATTCGTTTGGAAGTTATTTTTTTCATTTTTATGGTGAATGTGTGCCAATATTGCATGCTTTTACACCTCTCTATTTACACTCTTCTGGAGTTAATGCAGCTTTCCAGTAGAGGTTGTGGTGGTGGATGTGTGCATCGATATTTCTTTCTCTCTTCCTCTGCTCTCTCTTAAAGTCACCCATGTGCACACACACACCCACACATGTTAACTAATTTAGACATCAAAGCTCGCTCTGATGTTCAGGTGTACAACAACTTCTGCCTTCGCTTGTTGTACCTAATGGATTTTTTACTCCGACATTTCAGTTTGTGTGTTATTTGCCACACATACTTCATTACTCTGTATTGATGGTAGCCTTGACTTCATGATTCTTGGGGGTCCTGTGGCCATATCTTGCTTTAGCTGACAAACACACAGTCTTTCAGGTAAAATGTAAAATGATAATATTTTGCTGTTTGGCATGGCTTCTACTTTTCTTTATTTCTTTAGGGAAGAATTTAGATACTTTTTAAGAATTTCGCATAGTGTTTAAAAGGGCTGTGAAAAATGACTGTCTATGTCTGTGTAATAATTATATTCAAAAAACGAAAGGGAAAGGGAAAAAAGGCTAACTGAGAGCAAAATTCTGTAAATACAAGAGCTTTTTTTTCTTTTTCTCAGTATTGGACAATGTCTTTCTGAGAGACCTCTGTAATCCCAAAGCTGTTGACCAATCTCCAATGTGGCTCAAAGCCAGTCTCTTTGCTCTGGCCTTCAGTGACAAGTCGTTTAGCCACGCTGACCACAGCCCTGTTTGTCCAGCAGCCATCAATGTAGCCTGTCTGGAAATATCAAGGTCAGGCTGAGACATTCTGCAGTGGTTTTTAGGGCACCAGAACTGCTGTAGAGGTGAAATCTGGTTCAGACAGCAAATGGGGGAGTGTGTGTGTGTGTGTTTGTGTAGTATCAGCTACTGTAGATCCCCTACTTCATATCCAATCAACTGACCCTGATGAGGTCATTTTCTCTTGCATGCCTGTCAGTTTGACCTGCAGGAGGCACCATGCAGTCGGTGTGGGGTAAGTGGTTAATCGGCACTGTGGGACTGGACCTCTAACAAAGCTTTTACACTGCAAATACAAGAGCACTGGAGTGAAAGTGAGTAGCCAAGCTGAACCCTCCTCAGACATGCATATGGACAAGTTGTGCCTCTGGGCGTATGCCACTCAGACTGTTCACCGATCAAAGCTCCTTATGTCACAGCCCACATTATCCAGCACCAAGGCTGCAGTTTTGAACTGAAACTGAATTTCCTTATTTGTTATCACATCGTATGAGCTCCTCTTCTTTCAGCAGTTTGACACTTATTGACATTTATCACACAGACCTGAAATTCCTGAATATTTATTCCAGTCAGAGCAGACAATAGAGAACAGGCTGTGACATCCTCCCTCCTTTTTTTTTTTTTGGCAGGGCTTAAGGGACATCAGCTCACAGGCTATTATCACTCTGTGAAAGGTTACAAATCAGGCCCTGTCATGAGAGAAAATTCTTCCTTTTTCAAGCATTGCTCTGCTCTAAAATGAGAGACTCTAATCTCCTCCTCCTCCCCTTATTTAAAGCCTTTGATACAATAATCTGACATAGTCAGGGTGATCAGATTTTTTGGGGGGGATTTGTGATATAACTACAGTGCGGCTACGTCACTAGGACACTGACAAAGCAGATCTGTCTGGCTATCTAGTGTAGTGATTATGTGACAGAATTCAGGAGAGCGTGCCAACTGTGCTGACATACAGCACAGGACCAGATAAGATTCATACAATAATCATTTACTAACGATATGGAATATGTTTTAATTATAGGGGCAGTTAGAGTTATGAATATTGACTTAAAACGTGAAAAGTGCTTCACTTTGCATCTTTTTATCATTCCTCTTCAGTCACTGTTGTGTTGGGTCCAGCTGGTTTTAATTAACAAGCTGCCATGAGTCGAGTTCTTTTCAGTTCTTTGTATCTATCTCACAAAAACATGTAATTTTGCACTACTTCACTGTAGCTTAGTGTTGCTTTTGCCGAACAAAATCAATTTATAAATCAAATATCAAAATATATTCAATTTTAGTTATTGCTTTTCTAATTTAGTGTGTAACTGAACTGATAGAAAAGACACTTTCATACCTTTAATTTTTATTTTCTGTCTTCTATGTCTACCATCTTTCCTCTACCTTCTCGGTCCTTTTTCTTTCTATTGAATTTGACTGTTACCATAGTCACGCTATCAGCCATTGAGGAGCTTCCAACATATGGGAGACGATCACATTTAAAATTGCTTGCTATCTCGCTCAGATGAAATCTCGCTGCACAAGGATTTTCTTCTTAATACAGTGCAGAGATTTTCACGCCTTTACAGTAGAGACAAGATAAATTCCTCCCTTTTCTTACTTTGCTTCAGTACAGCCACCCTTATATTCTCACTTATTCCTCTGTTGCACTATTTTGTTATCTTTCTTTTCCCTTCTCTCTGTCTGAAAGGGGTTGCATTCAGATTCAGCAGGTGTTTTGTTGAAGGGTATTTTCCTCTTATTGAATTTAAACTGTTTCATGCATGTGGAGGACACCCCACAAGGTGTAAACATGCTTGGAATATGTCAGATGTTTATTATTTCCTGCCTTTTTTTTTTAAATAATCCTGAACACAGAGTGATGCCCTGGTGTGTGGAGGTCAGATGATAATAACAGTGCTTGGCTGGGAGCCTGGGCCCAACTGACAGGTGTTGGAGTGTCAGGAAATCCTTGGCAGAGTTAATTTGGATTAACCCTCTTGGCACAGAATATGGGGCGTTAAAGCTGGAAGCTTTATCTGCAAAGCACTTCTTCATGCGGGATCCAGCCTTCCATCATGTGTTTGAGAAAAAATGTCAGGCCCAGTGACAGGAGCCCCACCTTTGCTGCTTTGTGCTACTCTGCCCAACTGACGCATCCAAGCCTTCATGTTTTTCACCAGTGATTGTAAATTACCATAGCCATGTATGCATGCGCACAGCTAATGACTAAGTAATATATAATAATCTTTGACTCAGTTCACCTGTATGCTACTCATAGTCACTTCCAGCTGCAGTCTCTCAAGCCACGTGCCTGCTGTTTGAGCTGTAAACTGTCTGAATTTGTAACTACATGGATCACTTTGACCCACAGTATATAAACTGGGAACTGTTGAAGCTGGTTTGTATAAAGAATTGAAAAATATACAAATTATTATGGTGGAAAAACAATGACGTTCAAATTAAAACAAGATAGGAATGCTATTTAAAACAATACTCAGCTCTTAGTATTTTACCTTCAGATTTAAGAAGTGCATTTACTGTAGCTTTCTGGCCCATGATTATGTGGAAATAAAGTATTTGACCAAATAAAAGTTAGGAATACACAATTAAGGATTAAATATTCTCACACAGCACTGCAGTTTGGAGTTGAGAGCAAATCATGAAAAAAACATAAAACCTATAAACCCCATTTATCAAAGACTGGATACTGTCTTCTGGTTTATTTTCGTATAGGTGCAAAGCTTTCAAGGTGCAACTCAGCAGGTGAATCCATGTTGGATAAACTCTTATAGTCAGTTCAATGGTGAAATTGAATCAACACTGTTTTGATTTTACTTGTTAAGTTAAATACTAACATTGATCAAGGTTACACATGGTGGTACACTGACCAACATAAGGTAAACCGTCCATTGTTTTTACGGTTGAGTGTCAAAGTTCACCTTTTATCAAGCATTTTAGATTTAGTTGAAATACAGAACATCACAATAGATGAAAAACTCCCAGTGTTGGAGTCATGCTAGTATATTTGCATATTCATGAGTTGGATCACCTCATGAATATGCAGGCGATGACGGCAGTGGTGACTTGCAGCATTGGCATCCAGGTGGTGAGTCTGTTGCTGTGGGCGCGTGTGTCATGCAGTTTCAAAGGTGCAGCTACCAACTTACTTGCACATGAATGAATGAATGGTGGATGGGGAAGAGGGGGGAGCACGGTGGTGGTCATATTTTCTGTTAACCATATGGTGAATTTTGTGCATTAATATAGAAAGTCTGCTTCAAATGGACAACTGCTTCGTTTCTTAATTGGTTTGCGTGAATTTTGTACCTATGGATGGATGGAATATATGTGTTGCTGCTGACAGAAGTGCTTTGGAGTTTCTTATAAGGTGTGTCCGACAGTTAACCACATTAGACCCCGGTGGCCCTTAGTTCAGTCACTACCGTTATTTTGCAGCAACACCATTTTCCAACATTAAAACTCTGCTTCTGACTAGTTTTGATGTCACACTGACATTCTTTATGCACATTCCTCGAGTTGTTCACACGCTGAGAAACCAGACTACACTACTTTGTGTTCCACACCGGAGCACTGTGTGACAGCTGTGCTGTGTTGTACAGTATTGTGTCACATGCCCACTACTGTATATCAACACTGTCCATTTTTAGGTGCGCAACATGGCTCATTCACTAAAGAAACCCAGGAGAACATTATCAGAAGAAGTGAGGGAAAGAATGGGAATTGGTAACACTGGACTAACTTTTACTGGCTGGAGAGAGCCAAGAGGATGCAAGATGGATCCCAAATGCACCTTCGTTAGGAGGCACCACCGTGTGAACACTTCAAATGCTGCTCTCATCTGATTTAGCTAACTGAGATGTCACCATGGAAAGAAACAGCCTGTCTCAGCGACTGTTCTTGCCAGTGTGTATTGATGTGCCATCCTGGATGAGCTGTACTACCAGAGCAATTTCTGTGGGTTGCAGACACGCCTCATGTTACCTTTAGTGGTGAGGATGCAGGTAAAATACAAATGTGACCAATAATCAGCCAGAAAGGGTGAAGAGAGGGAAAGGTCTGTGGCCACCACCTGCAGGACCATTCCTTCATAGGGGTTGTCCAGCTAATTGGCTCTCATTTCCACCTGTTGTTGGTTCCATTTGTACAACAGCAGGTGAAACTGATTCACAATCAGTTACTTCCTGACTGGACTGGATATTCCATTTGTGTGACTTTGACTTTTCTATTACTACAGTACGTAGAGACACTATATGAGGTATGTGGTAAAGGATTCAAGATTAAAACCGGAAAAAAATCAGCTGAAGTAAAAGCAGAAGTAAATTTGTATGACTCCTTTCAAATGCAATCACACAATAAAATACTGATTTGTGCAGCTTTGAGATTTATGTAAAGCTCTTCATTGTGAAGTGTGACAGTGTTGAATCAAATACTGCATCAATTGGATCACCTTGACAGTTTAAAAAAGTGTTAATAAACCAACGCTTTGCATTTCCAGCTACATCTGTGCCAAAGGTGTCTCTCACATTGGCCACTAAATTCAAGCAGTTGAGACGTTTTACATGAGACCCAGTGAGTAATCCACATGGGTGTAAATCATTCATCATCATCATCATTGAATCTGAATGAGAGTATCGCTTGAACCCCCCCCCCCCCTTCTGATCTAGTCTGCCTGCAGCTGTTCACACCCAGGGCATCTGACAGCTCAACAGGTTCAAATGCATGTGAAATGTCTGCTACACGTGTAAAACTAAATTGCCATGACACAAACCATCCCTTATGCTTTGTCACTCGTTTTTCCCACGCTATGTTGGTCAACATGATGCAAGTTATTCATTAATGCTGGAGAACCACTCATCAGATCTGCCATCTGGACTTATTAATCAGACTGAGCTCATCGTTTGGAAATATGACAGAGCGTTTATGGCTTTTTCAGGTTTGGGTGATCACTGGAGTTTCTGTTAAGCAGCTTCTCATTCATATAGAGAATGACAGAAAACCAAGGGTCATTGTGTCTGCGCTGGTGGCTTGAAGCATAGTTTATCAGGTGTTCCATATTTGTTCATTTTACCACTCAAAAAAAATTCAGTCATTAATGTATTAGATTTAGTGTTTGAAGGTCATGTCTACAATATATTTAGTCAGATATTTCATCTGTGGGTTCTCACTTTGAAAACAGCAATGTGGTTCCACATTTTCTGTGCTGCTGGGTGAAATATAAATGTTTTTGAGTGTATTTTCAGGGCAATCTCTAGCTATGTCTTCTGTTCTGCCTAAAATAGTTACGTTCTGTAGCAAGTTGTTTGCTGAGCAAAAATGGACTCAAAACACTAAAATATATATGTGGAGACATGAATGGTGGCTGCAGTTTAATTGGTTGCTGGAGCCATTTAACCATGATATTATCTAGAATGTAGCATATACGTATATATGATTTCTCATAGTATTGATAAAAATGAGCATTTCAAGCAGAGCAAGTTCACTGTTCAGACGGTTGAAAAATATATTTTCCATAATATTTCATGTATTACTCCATATCTGTGTTGACTCAAGAGCTGCTCTTAAGTAGTTGTGATGCGTCATGAAAGTATAATTTTTCTGAGTTCCTGGTTCATTAAAATAATGAGGAAATGTTGGAAATGGAACTTTAATATTGTAGATTAAGCCTTGGTGCCTTTTAGTTAAGCAGTTGGGGGCTGATTAAAATGTCACTTTTATGAATGTCTCAGATGTGAAATAGTAAAATGGCAGAAATGTGAGTATTTATTGGTCAAGAAGTGGGGAAATTCTTGCAGTATGTTTGTTTTGACCCCTACAACCATCTATTTTCAAAATGTTGTTTTTCTCATGGGTTTGCTCTGTAAGGATATATTATCATTGTTGAACTTGGAGTAACACACTGCATAGTTCTGAAATAAAAATACAGTAAATTAGATGTAGGTCTTGCTCGAAGCATTGCAGTGTTGGCCAGTATGCTCTGTCCTGGAATGTGGATTTTGCAGTCAAGGTTAGATATGTTTTCATTTAGACAATATCTTTGATTTACAGTCACTGCATTTGAAAAATATGCTTTTCCTTTGTCACATTTCATCTTGAACTTTGGTAGCAAAAGCAAACATGTCCTCCAACAGCGATCATTCATTGTTTTAACTGAGAGGAGCTCAAATCTGTGGAAATCATGTGGCCTATTGAGATGGCCCTGCATTTGTTTGTCATCTGAAACCCAGCTGAGTTCACTGGACTGTTTTGTACTTTGATATTTAATTATATATCCCCGTCAGCTTCATCTGTATTCATTTATATTCCTTATCTAGGCTGTGCTTTCTGAAGTCTTCCCAGTGCCAGATAATGTGCTGTTAGCACATGCAGTTTTGTGCTTTGCAGCATTTTCTGGCTGTCTCTACTCTAATACACTGTTAGTAAATATATATGTGTGGATAATCAAAAGAAATGCTGACAAAGTGCATGACTGAGCAAGCTTGTGAATGAACAATTCAGTGAGCAAGCAAGTGACTTAGCTGAGTGTGTGTTTTTATGTGTGCGTGTGTGTGTAGGCGACTCAACAAACGAGTCAGTGTTTGAGTGAGTGTGTGCGCAAGTGATTCATTATTACTGATACAGTGTGTTTTCTCCCAGTGTCAGTGGAAGCGTTGCTGCAATGTGTTTAATGTCTGCCAGCCAGAGGTCTGCAATCCAGTATAATGGAGCGGTTGTTGCAATAACTGGTGTTACCCTGTGAGATGCTGCCCCTGCTCACAGCTCTCAGCCTCCCCCACACACTCCAGTGATCTCCGCTCTTGCTTTCCGTCTCGCTTGAGAGCCGCTCGGCTTTTCTCCGGCCTCTGGTGGATCTTTGCTCCGGTCGACATGGCAGCTGAGGCAGCAGCCAGGTCAGAGCTTCATTCAGTCACCTGACTTTTGCAGCTCTGATGGTGAAATATGTGCAGCCTTTATCATAATGGAAATATGCAGTTTCTCTTAAATAATGACACACATGCACATTATGATATACAGTTTTAAGATTATAAATCATAGAATTGAAAGATGATACGTGTTGGATTTCTGTGCAGTCGCGGGTCTGCTGCTTTGAAACAGGCCAGATTTGTGCATCTTGATCTGCAGTGGTCATGTGAGGCCTACCCTGACTTTCCCAGCGGCATTACACCTTTTGAAATAATACACTATCTTTCTTTTTTCAGCATCCGAATGTTGTAATTGTTTTTTGTTTTTTTTTTGGATTATAGGTTATCTTTCATTTCCTTATGCTTTATTTTCCCAAAAGCCAGACACACTATCTTGCCTTTTGCAGGTTTCATTTGCATAAATTATATCAGTTGGCTGCAGTAAACCTTCAAGAATGGTGTCATAATGTGTCTTGTCTTGATTTCTATAATAAGACCACTGACCAATTTTAATGGTTTTTAAGAACTTACATCAGAGCATGTTGAGACTCATTAAGTCAGTAAAACAACAAATTAAGCTGCCATTTTTTTTTAACACAGTAAAGTTCTTTATTTTTTAAACAGAAAAGAAGAATATCAAAAGATATCTTTATATTTGGGCTAAGGAATGAGCATACAAAAGGTTTTTATTTTGGTGAGCATCATTGAAACTACCTACATACATCTTATCTTATAGAGACCAAAGCAATGCTTCTGTATAACAGTTTTCACTAAGACCCTTTAAACCTACTGGCATAGATCATCTTGGGCTGGTCTTTCATTAAATAAAAGGAAAAAGAAACTATGTATTTTCTTTTAAAACGTCAACTTGCCTGACGTTGCCATAGAACAAAAAATCATTCAGTGATAGAGCTTTTATATATTCCTTTCATCCTCTCAGGGCTTTGCTGGATCACACATCACAGCATGTTGGGTATGATCAGGGGGAAGACCTCTGAGTAGCTGGGAGGATTCAGACATCGCCTCCCTCCATAGCAACATGCTTCCTAGATCTCCAGGGGTCTCTGTGGTGCAGCAGAGAGGCCTGCCGACTAAGCAATACGAACATTGGCTCCACTGGCTATTTGAAGCTCAGTCAGTCTGCACACAAGCTTCATTTGCTGGGGCTCATGCTATGAAATTTTTACCAGATCAGTTCTGTGTGTTTCCACCTTGTTTTTCTTGGTGTGTGTCCTCAGTACAGGGCAGTAAGTACAATGCAAACACTGCTTTTCCCTTGTCTTTTATTGAACTTGGCATGCAAAAGTAAAGTATTTGAAATCAGATATGCTCGACTAGTATGTGGTAAAGTGGCTTGGGGCTTTAGATTATACTCTATAAGCATAAGAAATTATATGAGTACATCTAAGATGCTTAGCATTCCAAGTGAGAAATATCTGTTGCACTGCATGGAGAAATCCTCCTTTTCCCTTTGCAGCTACAGCTGTGTTTGATGACTGCAACATTGGCAAGATAAGCTGACTAATTAGTGCCTGACAACAGCACCTCTCTGGTTCTTTCAGGTGTGATGCAGCAGCAGGAGAAATCAAGGCTGTATCTCTGCAAATGTGGCTCTAGTTTGTTTTCACACCCATAGAGGGCAGCTGTGCTCTCTACAACTGCTCCAAATGAGTACCGGACACACAAAGAGAGAGAGACATGACATGTTGTCAGAAAAGGAGGTGTGTGTCCTGCACATCTGCCCTGCATACCATTGAAGGAGTGGATTTTTTAAAGTGTCATTTATGGTTTTAGCATATTAAAGTGCAATTAAAGGTAGGCGTCTGCCAAAGACAACACAATATCTTGTCTTGAGGCTGCGCTGACTTATTTACTTATTTCTAAAAAGGATTTTATTATATGTAAGGATTTTACAAAATATCTATCTATCTATCTATCTATCTATCTATCTATCTATCTATCTATCTATCTATCTATCTATCTATCTATCTATCTATCTATCTATCTATCTATCTATCTATCTATCTATCTATCTATCTATCTATCTATCTATCTATCTATCTATCTATCTATCTATCTATCTATCTATATATATATGTGTATAGATAGATAGATATTGTGTGTGTGTGTGTGTGTGTGTGTGTGAATATACCATTTTATGTCATTGTATTTTGTTAAAGTTTTAGTTTCAATATGAATTTGATATATATATATATATATATATATATATATATATATATATATATATATATACGTGTGTACATATATATTAGTATATAAAATATACTTACTTGTTTTATTGTATCTATATTTCTATTATTTGATCATTTAAAAAAAATACTCCTGACTTATTTTCACATCTCTGTCTCTCTACTGAAAACTTTTGGCTTGGTTGAGCTTACAGTAGAGTAACCACTACTTTAAAATGACTGTGTGTAATGTATCATAACACAGTGAATAGTTGGTTCCTGACACTTAAGACTGAAAAAGAAAATGCCAACTACTCATAGAATGTGACTCCAGCGGAGTGGTTGTGCTTTTGGAAAATGGTTGGCTCCAGAGAAAAGCTCATGTAGATGTAATATGTTTTAGTCAAGCTGCAGGCAGAGAAAGAAAGAGACGGAACAGAGTGAGCGCTGGCATGAGACCAGCTCTCTAGTCGGGCTGCTGGCAGACACTGGACTGTAATAAACCAAACAATATCACATTAACACTCGAGGTCCGTCATTAATGGGTCCTGCATTTGGCCAGCAAATGATGTTGAACATACACACACATTTACATATGGATGCAGACAAACACACATACACACAGAGTACTAGTGAGTGCCCACATTCTCCCTGCTGACTGTTTAATACTGTGGCTCATAATTATAACCGTTATCTGTTGCCTGTGAAAAATTACCGAGCTTGTCAGCACCCATTAATTTACACACTGGATCATAAATTAAGTGGCACAAGTTGCTTTTTATCCTCTTCTTGGTGCAGGATGAGGCACTTTACTCTCCTGCACATCGCACATGACAGACCTTTGCTCTGCTTCTTAGTTGTTTAAAAGCTCATAGAAAGTGAGTTGGAGGTTGATTACCCAAAACTTTGGAAAAAAGCTGAGGAAAAATTGTGAACATTCATGCAAATGAGTAATTTTCCTCTAAATCATGGATGCATATGTTACTACAGAGGTCTGTCTTTTATCTGGTCTGGGCAACTACTTGTTGCTCCACTTTAGTACCTTGCTGAAACATTGTACAGTAATCAGTGATTTGCATGAATTTTTTTTTTTTGTTATACTGTTTAGATCCCCAAGGGGAAATTAGGGCTCTGCATTTTACCCATCTCTGTACAGTAGTATCAGAGAGCGGTGGGCTGCTACTTAAAGCGCCTGGGGGGCAGTTGGTGGGGGTTAAGGACCTTGCTCAGGGGTCCACAGTGGTTCACTTAGAGGGTCAAGTCGGGGCCTCGAACCCGGGTCCTCCGCTACGTACCACTAGGTTACCCTCTCCCCTGTTTATGCAGTTGAGGTGGGAAAAACATTTATTACAGGCTTCTTTTTGTTTTTATTTAGTTTCTAGCTGTGAGAGTAAGTGTCTGTTAAATCTTTTCCTGATGGGGGATAGATATGATGGTAACCTTTCTGAACATCCTGAGCACTAATTGCCTCAAAATTGCAAGGTATGAAACATCCAAACATTCCCATATTGGATCATATTATGTTTGACCCAATCTGCATGCAATAGCCACAGCACAGACATCCTGTTACCTTCACTTCATTTAAAGAGTATTTTATGTATGTATCTTTGTGAAAGCCCAGCCTCGCTAAATTGCTGGTTTGCTACTGTAGCTGAGATCTATTTTCTAAGTTGTTAAACAGCCAGAGTAATAGCAGAGTCAGCCACAACAGCTCTGCACCTCTCTGTTTTCTCTTCTGGACCATTTCCTCTCTGACACTTTGTTTGCAGGATAGAGATGGTCATTTGCAATTCATGTCTCTTTTGTGAATCACTTTGGATTTGCACAGAAGAGGCTCAAATCAAATTGAATGATACATCACAGCTAAAAAGAGCTGAGAGAGTCAGAGGTGCAATTTTGCGGGAAAAGTTAATTAAGGAAACATGGAAATAAGATATATGCTTACTTGCTGCAAAACAGAGACACCCTGCAAGATGTGGATGGATAAATACCAACAACTCGTGTTTCCAGAGGAGCGTTGATGCTGTTTGACAGCATCACTGACAGGCTGCCGCAAAACTCACTTTTAAGGGACAACTGAGAGATGCTGAAGTCCACTGCTGCTCCCCAAACCCCTTCATCCCCCTCAACATTTTCATTTCATAACCTTCTCATCCTTCGCCCCTTTCCCCCACTGTTGTTTCCTTTCTATCTTTGTCTTTCACTATTTATTCCTCCATCACTTTACCCTCTCTTCCCACCTTTTCTCATTTTAGATTCCCTCTTGTGGCAGCCTGCAGACACTGTTTAAATTGGATGGAGTTTGTGCAGCCGATACAACTCCAAAAAAAAGGGAAAGATGTGATATTTATTTTTCTGCTCGAAAACAGACGACTGTCTCATCCTGGCTGTGGAGGGAAAGATGTTGGGCTGATAGTGTGCCTTACTGAAAGCAATAAACCTGGTGTGTGTGTGTGTGTGTGTGTGTGTGTGTGTGTGCACGTGGTCCTTTTATATAAAGCTGCGGGGCTCATTATTTCTGCAATGTCCCATGATTTCTGAAAAAGGTGTGACAGTCGCTGCGAGGCATTGTCTAGCATACACTGCTCTGCAGTTTTGCTACAAAGGAAGTCCTCGCTGATAGAATAAACTTTACAGCTTACTTTGAACACTTAGGATAATGCCTTCCTGCCATCTTTCTACTCCTTTATTCACTTCCACATGTGTTTCCGGCTCTGCAATTTTCACCCTGTCCCTATCTGCACAGACTTTGAACAACAAGGAGCAAATTATTACCATATATCATTTCATGAGCAGAACAACTTTTGTCAGTCTACCCATCTGCTGCAGCACAGAACTGATGTGATTTGGCACTATGTGGTTTTGTTTTTATATTTATATTATAGTTTGGGCTGTTTATGCAGCTTCAACTTTGGAAGCTTCCTCTCTGAATACCAATCTTTGCGGTGCTGCTGCTTCTGCATGGGTATTTACTGCTCCTGGATGGGCTCCAGACTGAGATATATGGCTGCAGGCTTGAATAGATGTCAGAGAAGGTCTGCACTTGCATTTTCTATTGGGAGAACTCAATATGGTGTTGCTTTGTTGGGTGTGAAAAGGGGAGTGAGTTGAAGTGGGCCAGAGGATATAAATGGAACGGCACGCACTGAATGAGCAAAATATTTGGGACACAATATTAAGTTGCAGCATCCTTTTGTGAAAGTTTAGTATCTAACTCATCTTTGATCTTTTGTAGCAAACAAAGAGTTTGCAAACTATTGAGGAAAAATACTTTTAACTTAGTTCAGCCATTCTTCGTATAGTTTTACCATATTTGGACACCTGAATGACAACCACTCGTGTCCAGTCACTGGGATGGTATGTATTGGTTGCAGAACCTTAAAGGTACAGTATGTAAAAAACAAAGGTCAATGGCAGAAAAATGTGATTTATAATTCAAAACTGTGTTTCTATTGATGTGTAATTGCTGCACTAGAATAGCTGTTATATGTTTATTTTCTTAGAATGAGTCATTTATACCTACTTGCTGAGTGGTGCACATATAGAGGCTGCCATATTTGTTCCACCATTTTTACTATGGTGTCCCTGGTGTCACAATGTGTGTGAAGTAAGAACCCTCTGAACTTTAAAACTGCTGTACCAGCTTTGTTTAATGGGAGTTGGAGCTAGCCTGGTACACCAGCCTGACTAACGCCATGTATGAGATACACGGCAAGTCAGTCTGGGTTCCCTCCGCTGGAGACTGATTTCCAATGCGAGACGAGAGGCGGGACTAACAGAGAGAAAGTGAACCAGATCAGAGAACCAATCAGAGGTGACTGTAGCTGGCGTAGTTCAGCACTCTTTTGCTATGTTGCTATGGCGACACCGGAAGTCAGCGTTTACACATGGTTTTTCTCTCTCTGTTTAATGTAATTTTTTTGTGTATATTAACGTTGAATGTTTTATTATTATAAATACTCTGTTACATGTAAGCATTGTTTATTGCTGAACTACTAATATGAGAAAGCGTTTGTGTCGCACGTCATGTGACTATGACCCGAAAGCTGTTAGTTAAGCACCAAAACAGAGCAGAAACAGCGGTGGAGACGTCAGAAGAGTTTTATGTTGTTGTTGATAATTCTGCTGCTGTGCTGTGATTGGTCCGGTCAAATTTTTTACCGGATTGGAAATCACTTCCCAATGGAGGGAACCCAAATAGACTTGCTGTGTATCTCATACATGCCGTTACTCAGGCTGGTGTACCAGGCTAAGTTGGAGCACTGTTTAGGATAAATAATGCCTTAAAAGACATGAAAAATAGTTACTCATAGTACAGCCATAGCTACACCTGAGACCAATGGATCCACTCACAGATGAAAAAATATGTAATTCTTGCATACTGTATAGTTCTTACATACTGTACAGTATGTAAGAATTACTGATGTCTAGTGGTACAGATGGGTATTTGAAAGAAAATGTTTTCTTTCAAATGACTTCATATTTCATGCGCTGTTGTGAATGTACAGTGGCCTTTAATGACCAAAATTCTCCCAGACATAAAGATGTTTTCACCTATGAGTGGATTCAGTGCTATGACTCTACAATGACTAGCTATTTCTAATGTTTTACTTAAGGCATTACTTATCCCAAACTGCGCTCTAACTCCCATTAGTCTGGAGTCCCCCCCACCGCTTCTGTTTGTAAACACTATTCAAACCAAGTGCCCCTCCCCTTTGGCTAATGGCCTCCTTGCTCTTCAGCCTGTTCAGCTCTCTCCTTCAAAGCTCAGAAGCAGGTAAAAGCCAAACCATTTTTTACCCCTGGTTTTCGAATGTGGCCTATATACTGTAAAGCTCTTTTTACAGCAGAGTACTTCCTTTTCTTCGCTGCGTCTGCTGTTTCTCTGTCTTTCTTTTTTTTTTTTCTTGACAGTTTGAGTGACTGCCATTTGCTCCAATCATGAGCTTATTCCCACACAGCGCCATGCCCTTAGCTCTGTCATTGGCAGGTAATGTATACAGAAGTCTCCACCAAGAAACGTCCCGAACACACCAAAACAAAGGGAAAAGCCGAAATACAGACAGGGGAGAGGGAGTTGCAAACAAACTCACCACCACATGAGAGTAGAGGCCCAAAAGTGCGGACTGAAACATATTTCACTCACACAAGTCTAATGTTTATTTTCAGGGGGAAAACTCTACCATTAAACAAAGCTGGTACAGCAGTTTTAAAGTTCAGAAGGTTCTCACTTCACTCACCTTGTTTTGTCCATTTAGTGACGCCGTAGTAAAAATGGCGGCCCAAATATGGCAGCCTCCATGTTAGTGCACTCCCAGCACGTACCCACTGAGCCAAAGACGTCTATTAGACATCTTGTCTAAGTTTAGACCGAAATTCACCCAAATGTAATCAGTCTACTGCTTGTTTTAGCATGAACCTAGACGATAGAATTTAATCTATTATTTATCAAATATTAAATTAGAAAACAGCTGTTAGCTGTATACATGATGGCCTCATGTTGATTAAAACATTTTAACCAGTCATTTATCACTGTGTAGTTTAGATTTCGAAGCTCGTCTAAGCTTAGACAGCTAAAAAACTTTCATTTTTAGACCAGTGGTAGACCGTGGGAGAGACGATTTTAGCCTAGACGTCTAAAGACAATCAGACTTCTATTAGATGTCTTTTAGACCAAAAAAATCCGTGGTGGGTACAGCTATTCTAGTGAAGCAATTACACATCAGTAGAAACACAGTTTCGGATTGTACTGTATATTGAATTTTTCTGCCATTGACCTTTGTTTTTTTTTACACACTGTACCTTTAAGTAAGCAAAGTGAATAAAAAGTGGGAAATGACTGCAAGTACAATGGATATGAGTTTGCATTTTTGAGTGCCACAGACAGGAGGATGAGGCAGGGAAAGGGATTCCATGGTGCATTAAGTCCATCTGAATGGATTTTTACTCAGCTCCGGTTTTTATAACAGTACTGAATCACCATTTCCATTTCCCTAATTCTTTCCATCTTGTATTGCATGCAGCAGACTTGGCAACTATTGTTTGACACGTTACTTTTGCCAGAAAAAGCTGTGTGTGTATGTGTGTGTCGGAGAATTGAGGCTGGCTAATCCATAAGCCATAATAAGAGACTGTTGCTTTTAATAAAACTTCAAACTAAGATGTCTTTGTCTCTTGTAGTGTCCATTTTACAAACTACCAGAGGTGAGAAGGGACGGTAGACCCTGGCAGAGTGAGATATGGACTTTACTGCTGCTGGATTGATTAACAAAAAAGAAAGAAAAGGAAGAAATAACTGAACGTTATTTTCACCTGACAGTGTATTTTGCGAGGCCGTGGAATTGGGGAGTTTTGCCATACTCATAATTTAAGAACAGGAAAACCAAATTAGTGTTTTGAGGATTTTCTGCAACAATAGCAATATGCCTTTTATTAGTCTGTGCTCAAAGATTAGTTAATAATTTATACCTGGAGATGAAGCTGGAGCCTATAGGTTATAAAGCCAAATGATGGCATACCTGTATTGAATCTGTTCCATAATTTGGAGATTGGCTCTGCAGTCTATGGAGAATTATTTCTCTCTCAGAGGGAAGTCACGACACAAACTTTTTCACTTCATAACCACTTAATTCAGCCTTCAAGGCAGTTTTACTGCTGTAGTTTTCTTTATATCCTGAGCTGAGTTATTTCTGAGGTAAATCAGCTCTGCCTTAGTGAAAGAAGAGGTGCTTTAGTATTAGCAGAAGAATATCAGCGAGCTACCCTCAGAGGGTTAATGGACGGAGGTATAAAAGTTCAGAAGGATTTCTTTACCCCCACGGGGGTTTCAGTTCTGCTTATTTCTCTCTCACTACTGACCCCCACCATCACTATCTCATCATCTTATTAGCAGTGTACTCGTTGGACTTCTGATAAATCATGCAAGGTCACTGAGTCATTGAGAAAAGACATTAAAGTTTTCCAGTCTGAGCAGTCGATGTGGGAGATGTTTTGACTGGTAAAGTATGAAAGTCTAACTTGAGAATGATTCCTATTGGTGATGATGGTGTGTTCATCATATATTCAAGCTGATATATATTTAAGCAGTTCAAGCATGTATTCAAGTCATGTCTGTCCTTTGGATTAATGTAACGTTTTTATTTTTACGAGTTTAGTTTGGATAGTCTTAGTTTCTCAGCCTAATTACTGACTTACTTCTTTCTTTGTCAAGTTAGTTTTTATGTACCCTGCATTCTGGTTAAGTTATTTTAGTTGCTTCTCTCTTTGTTTATTTCCAGTAAGTTTAGCTTTTTGCTTTTAAGTCACTCCAGGTTTCTGTTTCTGACTGCTACACCTGTTCTGCATTACTTCTTCTAGTGTATGTAAGAATGCCCCTTAGTTTCTCTGTTCACTGGAAGATCCTCACCACTCACTGTAGCTTATCATTTATTATTCCCCTCACTGTGCTCAGTTAAGACCTGCTTTTGTATTTGTGGGTTACTGTCCTCTGCTGCATCTTTAACGTCAAAAAAACATTTTCTTTATTTCTTCATCAGCTGCACTTGAAAAGTCCTACGTATGGGTTCTCCTCAACCCTGGAAGATGACAGTGATGCTATGTTCTTTGGTGATTATGTTTTTGGTTGATAACTGCATAGCTATCTTTGTAAATCCTATTCCTGATTCATGCTTTTTTGAACAACAGGATAAACACTGCTTACCTTTTCCAATATGTTACACAAACACACCAAAGTTTCCTTTTAACTGCTCTGTGCTGTTGTATCTGAAGTTGGAAAATGAGGCATATAGTGAAAAGAAAGTTTCCCTTGTCTGCTTTTTGCTTTTGTTTCAAATGCTGCAACAGCTGTGCTGATACTTAAGGTTCAACAAACTCATAAGAATGTGGTCTGTTTGATCCGGGACCTTGCTAAATCAAACCTAGTCTTTATGACTAAGAGAACATGACACCTTTGTATCATTTCATTGTCTTCAGCAGCTACAGATGCCATAAATAAAGCCTGGTGTTGAATCTCTTAACCCCCACAGGTACAGAATTGGTATTTAAGAAGTGCAAATGTTAATTTAGGAATTTTAAACAAACTTTAAGAGATTATATCCTGCCCTTTTTCTTGAATCTTAACACTAGAAAAGTGAAAACAATCCCCTTAAAGCACATCTTAATGGTTTGAGACTCACTAACTATTAATACAGCAATTATGAATTAATTAGTGATTTTTATTTATTTATTTATTTTGGTTGCTAGTGGATGGGATAACTGTTTACAGGCAGAAATGCATGGCTGCTCAGTCTCTGTCACATAATTAAGAAAAAAAATATCTTCGTGAAGTTCATGCTAACAATCACACATCTACTTTATAATAGAAAATGAGCTGTGCTTACAAGTTTGCCGTCCTTTCAGTCATTAATCCTCCCAACACTTTGCATGTGGGAACATGAGCTGCCTGGACAGGATCACTGCTTTTAACTCCTTCCCTGCTGTCTGTGTGAGGAGCCCTGTCATTGATAAAGAAGCCAGATCTCTTTCCAGATGACTTCCACATTACCTCATCTGTCAACATCAGTTAACCTTCAGTAAGACTGAAGCCACTCTTGGTCTGATGAAGCCAATAGCTGAAGACAGTGAGGAGAATTAGTGCATGGAAGCCTTTTAAAAAGGTCAGTAAAAGACATGCTGGAGCTTTGAATGCTGTGTTGCATTTGAAAACTGGAGAACCTGTAATAATGTTGGATAAAAGGATAACTAGTCTAATTGTGCATGTAATATGTTTCCGTAAACGTAATTTGATTTTTTGTTAATTCGCAATTGTTAAAAATTGCAACTATTCTTGGAAGAAAATATGACAGAAACATCAAAGTGTTTTTGGCTCTAAAAAAAGCCAATGATGATGGCAGCCAAATGGTAAAGTCAGAACAGCAGTGGCAGCAAGACCATCAGTGGCCAAATCCCCCCCAAATGTGCTCCCACTCAGTCAGCCAAACTGTATGGATTGAGTCCATCTGATTCAGCCTGCTCCCCCTCTTCTCCTATCTTATCTTCACCCCAGCCCCTGTTCCCAGCAGGGATTAGACCCTCATGTAGCAGGTTTTCAGGGGTCAAGGTTTGGGCTGTAAGGAGAAAGAGAGTTGCTTTGATTACTGGAATAAAAAGGAAACACTCTTATATAAAAATTGGGGTTACAACACTTTTCATGGTCTAAAAAAAGACATGTCATTCCACATTAATAGAGCCACCTTGTTGAAGCAGCCATGTCAGGCGTTGGTCCATCGCACCAGAAAGCCAAAGAAAATCCATATCTCATCTGGGGTTTTTTCTGTGCAGGGTTCTGTTTCTGTTTTTGTTAACCTGCCCTTTCCCCTCATCTAATTCAGCCCTGTCAAATCCCATGCACATTACAACAAAAGTCTAGATTTTCTCTGCACTAGTGAGAGCTGCTGGGATGTTTCTGCCTTGCCACTTTCAAAGTGTCCATCAGACTGTGACTGAGGCTGGAGCTTGGAAGTAGAGGTTGTGTATTTATCTGGGACGAGGGTGTAGCTGCTGGAGATGGAGGAGCAGGCTGGGAGGCGTTTAAGAGTGGAGGATCGATCATATTCTCAGTTAAAGGTGCTCCCAGTAGCTACAGTACACACTTCATTATGTAAGCTGGCTGCCTCAGACTGTTGTTATCCTTTTTGATGGGAAGTGATCAACAAATCTCACTTCCACTTTTTTTTCTAAGTTCACCCCTCCATGTGGTTGTGTTTTTGCTCATTAAAGTCAAAGTTCTCAAAGACTTGTAAGACTCAAGTGGTTTAGAATTAGATGCGTGCTGGCCTGTGTTTCGAGAGAAAGCAGTGATTCCAGGTAAGGATGGGCATATCGATACCTTGGAGTCGATACTTTGATACCAGCCCGACAAAATATTGGAATCGATACTTTTTTGAGTAACGTGATACCACTGTACAGATACAAAACATGCAATTTGTTTCTACTTCTAAGAGTTTTAGGCAATGAAGTGATGAAAGCAGCCAGATTCTAGCTTCCGTATCACATGATGGTGGTAGCCTATCAGATGTCACGATGATGCTGCTACTGTTAGTAATAATGATAATGATGATGATGATGATGATGTTTTGTTGTCTTTCAGTGGTTTAATGCAGGTTATTGTACATTATTGTACATTATGTTTTGGTAAATTTGTAATATTATTATTACATTTTTTATTTTAACATTTTCCACTTTATAAATTTGATTATTTTAGTTAGTATATATTATGGGGAGTGGGAGTTAGGGGAGTGGGTAGCCTAGTGGTAGTGTCGTGGGCGTGGGGTACCAGGGTTCGAGTCACCGACATGACCCCTAAGTGAACCACTGTGGACCCTTGAGCAAGGTCCTTAACCCCCACCAACTGCTCCCCGGGCGCTTTAAGTAGCCGCCCACTGCTCTCTGATACTCACAGTACAGAGATGGGAAAAATGCAGAGCCCTAATTTCCCCCTGGGGGAAAAAAAAAATGTTATTTGATAACTGAAAGACGTTTTAAATCTATTTTTGTTTGATTTTATCATCACTATAATTTATTATTGTTTTAAAAGTGTTTCTTTCCAGTAATTCTGTTCTCAGGTTTAACTTATATCTAATATTGCCCTTGCATTCAAGATATTAATGCAAAATGTACAATCACGTGATTTTCTTTTAAAGGACAAAAAGTATCAGTATCGATATCGGTATCGCTGAAAAAGTGCCATGAACTACTGGTATCGTATCGACATGAAAAATTTCGGTTTGCCCATCCCTAATTCCAGGGCAGTGAAACATGGCCCTCTGACAGCATGTTACAGACGAGAAGAAAACCCTAACTACAAGGTATTTCAAGTTATGTAAACTCAGCAGTAGAGTAAGTTGTCATTTTCCCATGCAGCTGCAGCTTTTTGAACAGGATCCTTTTTCTCTGCAGTGTATCAGAAAAGACTAAATGTGAGTTTTTAGTTGTTGCAAAGAAAATGCAACTCCAATTCCAAAAAGTTGTGATGTATAAATAAAGAGAAGTTTCAATGATTAGCAAATTCATAAAACAACATTTTGTTCAAAATACAGCAGCATACCGCAAAAAAATTGGGATAGGTGGCAACAAATGTCTGGAACTGATGGTGGTGCTACAGAGAAACAGCTGGAAAAATGCTGCACCATTTAGTTAGTGCCGCCTTTGTTAACTGATAACAGGTTGGTAATGTGAGTGGGTATGAACAGAACAGCTTGAGGTAGTCTCTCAAGATCAACAAAGGTTTAGTATAAAGATGTCTGATATTAATGGCCTACCATTCTATTACTATCAGCCAATATTTGTATTAAAATATAATATCGGAACTTATCCGTATCAGTTTTTATTTTTTAATGACAACTTTTACGCAACATGCACAATTTAAATATCAAACTCTTCAGTTTCTTCTCCTCTCAATCAAAATGTCAAAATATGAAGGAGACAACCTCACAGTTGCCTGCATATATTGGCATCAGTTGATATTGGTATTCTATTGTAAATTAAGAGTTGAACAATATCAGGTATTGGTCAAAAAGCCAGTATCGAATGTCCATGGTGCAGTATGTTGAGGACATAAGAATTGTCTTGAAATTGTGGAGCAATTCCAGAATAATGTTCTTCAGTGTAAAATTGTGAAGACTGAATATCTATCAAAAGATCCTAAGAACCTCTGAGACATCTTTGTGTGTTTAGGAAATGTGCCTGAAAATCAATATTAGATGTCTTGTTTTGGCACTGCATTAAAAACAGGCAAGATTCTGTTCTGAAAATCTTTGCATGGGTTCAAATGCAAGTTAGAGCTCTATCATGGAATAAAAGGTCAGGAAGCTGATGGAGAAATGCTGCTGTCTTCTCTGGGCAGCATCACCTTTGATATGGATTGTGTCCAAGAGGAAAACTGTTCTGTGGTCAGACAGATCTGAATTTGAAATTCTTTTTTTGAAAATCATGGACACTGCGTTCTCCACCCTAAAGAGGAGAGGCAGCAGTTTATCAGCGCATAGTTCAAAAGCCTGCATGTCTGATGGTACAGGAGTCCTTTAGTGCCTCTGGAACTGGCTAATTGTAGATTTGGAAAGATACCATCAATGTTGAAAGGTCTTAGAGCAGCATATGCTACCATCTTCATATTTTTTTTTTCAGGGAAGACCTTGTACATTTCAGCAGGACAATGCTTAACCACATTCTGCAACTACAGTTTTATAACAACATTCATAGTGATGTGTGGTGGACCGACCTGATGCCGTCTAGACCTTTCACCAGATGAAAATATTTAGCACCTTTAGATGCAAAATATGGCAGATTAGGACTGTTGAGCATCCTGCATTCTTTATTAGACAAGAATGGGAGTACATTCCTCTCCCAAAGGTCCAGCAGCTAGTACGCTTAGTTTCCAGATGTTTACAGACTGTTGTTAACAGAACAGCAGATGTTACATGGAGGTAAACATGAACCTGCCCCAGTATTTAATTTTTTTTAGATGCAACACCACCATCAAATTGAAGATTAACTAATATTTTTTCATGAAATAGTAAAATATCTCATTTTCAGCATTTGATATATTGTGTTATATTGTGAAATAGATGTTGGTTTATTAGATTTGTCAATCACTATATTCTCTGCATTTACACAAATTCCCAGCTATTTCAGACCCGGGGTTGTAAAAGCGATAACAGCAATGTTAAATCAGATTATTAATGAGAATAAATGCTTAATCTGTTTTCTTAAATGGCCTTGAAAAGTAGCAAATTAGATTTTACTGTGAGGAAACACATTGCAGTATAAAAGAACACACTATATACACATTCGGCACCGTCAGAGTAATTAAAAGCTCAATGTGTGGCAAGAAAGGTGAAAGGATGGAGAGGTCATGTACTCATTGTTGGAGCATGTATTGCTTTGTCAGTGTCTGTCATAGTCTCACCTCCAGATATACACGATGTGTACATCATCACTATTCAGCTCTACTGCTGTACCATCTTTACTGTAGCCGACAATAGTTGTCTATGATGTTTACCTCTGTGTGGCTGTTGCAGTCGTTGTAAATTATAAATGCATTAGCAACTACTCGATACTGTCAGCCTCTGACAAGCCTGGGTTGCTTCTTTAACAACAGCAAGTCAATTTGTTGATGATTTTATCAATGTAACGTATCTGGCCAGAGAAACTGACTTGACGGCCTTTACTGGGCACATTCAGGTTATGAGCTAGGAGAGTTTACATCTATGATGCAACGTTAGGAAGCAGATGAAAAAAGTATGATGCCTTTGCCGTGAAGGAGGATAAATGTTCCTGTTAAATACAAGCAAAACCTCCTTCCCTCTTTTAATGTATAAAATCCTCACGATTCATTTAGTCAGTATATTAACTTAATGAGCATCTGCAGAGATGACAGCTGTATTTCTTTGTTATTCTGACTGCTTTTAGATTTCACTTGAATTTTCTTGTTATTGTCTTGTCCAGTCATGTAACTATTTCCACAGGGATTTTGGACAGCAAATTAGGGCTGGATGATAATTTAAAGACTTACAACTTAACTTTTCCACCTTAAAAATATGCGTTTCTGACTCGTTTTGATGGCACACCAGTGTTCATTATGCACATTTTTGAGCTGTCACTGCCCAACGGCGTCCCGAGCCTCAGAAACTGCACTATGGGCCGGATCAACTAGATCCAAATTTGCGTGTAGTAATTTGCCCAAGCAATCTAGAATTTTGCACGAGGGGCTAAACCATGGTTTGCGGGCAATTTACAAAGAATTGCCCGCAAATGACAGCGGGTGCAAACGTGTTGGAAACGCCCCTATATAAATTAGGTTTTGTATGTTTGGAGGTTTGGAGAGTGGCGAATTGCAAGAGATAACAGTGCAAAAGGAAATTTGACCCGCAAAGGAAGATTTTAGTGGAGGAGGGAGATGAAAATATAAGTTAAAATAAGTATGATTGATATAAAAATTTAAATAATACAACAGGTATCCGGCCAGAGTCTCAGAAGTGGCCAGTTTTATGAGGACATGGATCAGAAGATGCTGAACAAGTGAAAGTGTCTGCAGCATCGACATGGTCTCTATTACGCACGAAGTGCGCACTTTGGCACAATGCCAACAGCTTCAGAAGCTCGCGCTGTAGGTGACTGTGATCCTGTCCACACGCTAAAATCCAAGTGAAAATGTAGCGTTGGCAAAAAGGGGAAATAAAAAGACACAATTCATGCAGCTTTAGTTCTCATTAAGCTGCAGCGACTGCAAACTTTGTTTCATTTGTCCAGAATATTTTGCATTCATGTTGAATAGTGGTGTTTGCTGTGGTGATTTTTATTGAATTCAACAATGAGAACTAAATAGCTGACCTCACTGCCCATGAAAAATGATTTTGAATCAGATGTGTGCATGTCCAGGATTGTCCCCCTCCGAAGTTGCAGTCTTTTGTGTGTAAAGCTGCAGTTTGCACCTGCTTTTCAGATGTACTAAAAAAGACAAAAAAAGAAAAAAAGAAGAAAAAAAAAACAGCAAAGCAATTTGTGAATTCACTTTGCGAGTGCTGAATTAATATATTTACATTTCCTCCTTCCATCACATGGAAGATCACTTTGATAGATCCGACCCTGTGAAACTTTTCTCTCTGGGACATGACCGTAACGTTGCAGCCAACTTTTGGTTGCACACTGGGTCACGTTCCAGCAAACAGAGATGAACCAGACATGAACACAGCGGGTGTTTTGAACGTGTACCATGGCGGATTCAGCAAAGAAATGCAAGGAAACATTAGTGGAGGAAGAGAGGAAAAGAAAGAGAGGAAGGGACAGAACAAGAGTCAAGATAGGACTGTCTTTTACTGGCTGGGGTGAGTCCCAGTACAGGTAGGATGCAAGATGGATGCCAGTTTAGCCGTCGATAGGGGGCACGTCACTAAGGAAATTGCTAAAAGTCATCCGTCGGATAATGCAGATCTAGGAACCAACTTGTTTTACCCTCTAAGCCATTGACACCAAGGCCAACACTGCACAATATATTCTTTTTAATTAAGATCATTATCGATATTGATCAATTAGATTTTTTTTTCATCAATATGCTTTTTTCCTATATCGTCTGCCACTGCATATCAATTGTGATGTAAACTGGACTTAATTCTGTTAAAGTTCAATTGGGGAATCTGCTCTCTGCTGTCATTCTCATATTTATCACAATAATATGTATTTTTCTATGTTTTCCAGGGCAGCAGCTCAAGAGTTGTGACTGGTCTGATAAATGTCAACCTACTCCAATATTTGTATGGGTCTTTCTCATCAACCAAAGGTAAGTTTCCTTTTTCCAAATTAGTGATTGGTGTAATTTATTGGTACCAGTCAGGACTGGCTTTATTAAAGGCATATGCCACCTCTGGGTGAAATTGAGCCACCCCCCATAGTCCCCTGAGTTGGACAAGTGGGCAGAAGTGTTTTCTAATCGACCCAGTCATTCTCTGAATCTCGCAGCACTGACTTTAGCTTAGGTTAGCGTAGTTGCCGTAATCGGGTGGTTTCTAATAGCATCACTTGGCGAAAGTTAACTAATTAACTCAATTTTTTTTTTTCCAAATACGTTTCGTGATCCGCACATTCTGATCGAGTACAAACGAGAAGCCGATTTCACGCAGCCGGTGGCAACCCTGTTTACGGAAGCTGGGGATGCTGGGCATGCGTGCTGGCTTTGCTACTATCCGCAGTGCTTCGCCTCTCTACTTCCGCAGCATATAGTTCCCTATCAAATGCCACCTAGTCAGTCCTTTTACTTGAAATCAGCTTCTCGTTTGTACTCGATCAGAATGTGCAGATCGAGAAACGTAATTGGGAAAAAAATTTGAGTTAATTAGTTAACTTTCACCAAGTGATGCTATTAGAAACCACCCGATTACGGCAACTACGCTAAGCTAAGCTAACGTCAGTTCTGCGAGATTCAGAGAATGACTGGGTCGATTAGAAAACACTTCTGCCCACTTGTCCAACTCAGGGGACTGCGGGGGGAGGCTCAATTTCACCCAGAGGTGGCATATGCCTTTAGGCATGTGAAGCTGTGCTGATTTAAGGGTGCCATGACATCAAATTTCACTATTCACCTTTGTTTCTTTGTTCAAAAGCGGTGGAATCAGACGGCAGCTTATCATTCGAGGTAGTTTTAGCTTGCTATATAATTCATTTACTCCAATTAGAGCACACTATCAAGCAAACAGCCTCCCCCCGTCCCCTCTCCTTCCAATCCGCTTGGCTCCCCCTCCTGCACCTGAGCTGATACGCGATGTGAGTGTAGCTAGCATGTCTAACTGCATTCAACATGGATTAATTCAAGTCTGGGTTTTTTAACAAATGGATTTAAAAGAAAACTTTTGCAGCAACACTGAGGGAGGCGACCATATTTTTGTTATTACCTGTAAGGTTATTTATTTTCTAAATGCTGTCATGTCTGATAAACATTCACTGCCTGAAGTGCCCATGTTGCTAACAGATTAGCATTTAGCAAAGTCAAACTGCAGCTACAGCTTGACTTCGTTTCTGAATAAGGTTATAGCCAAATAAGTTGTAGCCGATCAAAATGAAGTCAAAAGAGAAAGTCCAGAGTGCTCAGAAGGTTCATCCAAGAAAGTGTGGCGAAGGTGCTCTTTGGTAAGGGAAGCCAAGGTCATCAAAAAAGCAAAGGTCCAAGGCACTCTTCTTAGAATATAAAAAGCCTTTATTGTGGGATGGCTAAAACATTCAAACTAGTTGGTTACAGCCTACGCGTATTGGCCTAAGCCTTCATCAGGGTGTCACACCCTAATTTTTAATGTCTTGTTTTAATGTTTTAATGTTTTAGCCATCCCACAATAAAGGCTTTTTATATTCTAAGAAGAGTGCCTTGGACCTTTGCTTTTTTAAAAATGAAGTCAACTTGGTCTCCAGCGGGTGAAGCTGCATATCATAACCACACCCAACTCTTTTACTTAGGAGGGAGGTCTAGCATGCCAAAACAATCCCCCACTGTAAAAAGTGACATTTGTTTCTTTGAGAATTAACATATGCAGCAATATCAGCTGCATGAAATAGTTTATACTGATATGTCATCATTTATTTATGAAAAAGGAAAAACTACATAAATGAAAACTTTGTATGACCGTTGTATTTATAATTGCTGAAAGTTTGCAGTTAAAGCTATAGTCTATAATTTCAGAATAAGTTGAGAAATTCTGAAAAAATAGCAACCTGCCCCCCCACACAGCCCTCCCCTCTCTGCTCTTTGATCCTTCCCACCGAGTACATACGGCCCTCGTCCTCAACCACAACCAGCCTTATCACAACAGCTACACAGTGTAATATTTATCCCACATAAATGAACAACAAGAACATCTGCTCACATATATCAAATTTGCCTTTCTCAACCACGGGATGTTTACGGTGTGTTTTAGCTGGAGTTTCTGCATCAGTAAGAGGCTGCAACGTTCCAGCGACTTCATGAGTTTATTGATCACATTCAGGACGACACTGACAACAATGCTAGCTTACAATACTAAAAATAAACAACTGACATTCCGACGTCGTCTGTCCACACAGAGAAAACCACCAGTAGCGTTTCCAGTCATCAGCAGCATCGTCATAGATTATAAATTTATGTACAACTCACGCATAAAAGAAAAAAAAAAAACAAACTGCCTAGTGGTTCAACAAAAAGTCTGCTGTATCATCGGTTTCACTCCAAATCCTCCTGGAGCTTCCTCCAGCCGGAGAAACTTTCCCAAAGTTTATTAAAACAACACCAAAAAATATTCAATCATTTGTAGAAAACATTCAGTCGTTTATAGAATTGTAAACTGCTGCCAATGGTTCATTTTCAGCATATTTGATGTGATTATCTAACTGAATCATGTAGTTTTTCAGCATTTGAGCTATTTTCTCAAGTGATTAGATATTAAACTCAGAAAATAGCGTCTGAGCCAAAGGAAACTGTCTCAACAAATTCACCTGATGCACAAAATAACTGAAAGAAAAAGTTAATAAACAGAATCACAGATTTGAAAAGGTCAAAACGGGATTTCCTTTTATTTTCATTTTTGCTTACAAATAAACACTAATGCAAAATACCTGCTAATTAGATTAATTAGCAAGCTTTTCAGCTCATTTCTTTTTACCTTTCCCTGCCAGATAAATGCAATTATGCAAAATATAAGATGTTTTTCTCGGAGTGATATTGGATTAGAAGTCAAGTAAAGCGCACATAGCAACATGCAGGGTTTTAGGGCTGCAGTGAATTGACAGTTATCAGAAACCTTGGCTTTTGCAATCTAAATTTGTTTCCCTGCGTCAGCAAGGTTTATTTGTGTAAATAAATAAAGAAAATCTCCACTTCCTAACTTTTTTTTAGGTTCACACTTTCACAGTTCATACTCTGCTTCAAACACAAGCTGCCACTGCAGTGGATTTATGTAACAGGTGCGGGATATTTTTTAAAAAAAAAAAGATGCCACACCTCATCTGCAGATATGCTGGTAGAATCCCAAAAAGCTGGGAAAGAAAACTCATCAAGTAGAAGGGAAGATGATACATCTATAGACACAACTTGGGTTCATAAATGGAGAGACAGATGACTTGAAGGCATGCTAGTCCAACAGTGTGGTAAAGTTGTAGGTAAGCTTCATTGCATTGTTAAAAGTTGATTTCTAGCTTTGATTATTGCAGCAGATGCAGATTTTTTCCATTGAGGAAAAGGGAATCAGTCAGTCTGTTGTGTGGCATTAACATTCATGAGACAGTCTCCACTGTTACATCCAGCTCAAGTTTCTTGTATAAATAACTGCTGCATGTTCCTGCTGTCTTTTCAACAACTTCCTTGGGTTGTTGAAAGGGCAGTGATGTTCTTGCTTCAGGGATAATGTTTTGTTGCCACCTGACAAACAGTTCAGGCATTGATGATGGTTGCCTGGGAGCCATAACCTGAAGTTGAACCTATTTATGGAAGTGAAATAAAAGGACAAAGAAAAACTTCACCAAAATGGTCAGCCCTTTCTTTGGTAACTTTGACATGAGCGTTCTCCATAGACACTGAGTCTCAAGGGTATGTTATGCCTTTTTGCCACTGGGGTTAATCTTGTTTCTGGCAGTTAAATTAAAGTCATTTGCATAGTTTGGCTGAAGAAAAGGCTCATCCCATCACCAGGTCATGTTTTGTTTCGGCCTCGGCCTTGTGTTTTTTATTTAATGGGAACAAGCCACTGCTCTGGCTGTTCTTGGGGGAGCAGTAGATCACTGGAGCAGCATCTGGGCATCTCGACCCGGAGTTAAGGCCTGGCTCCGGATGAGCTGCAAGCTTTAGGGCTGGACATGAAGGAAAGATTTAAAGACATGCAAAAACATTCACACAGAATGGTGAGAACAGTCATGCTGACATGCGGTCATTGAAAGCAGTGCCACAAGGGATTAAAGCACCTCCACCACCTCCCAGGGGCTGCCACTCTGCACTGGTTGATTTCTGCTATTCCCAGGAGAAGCACGGCTACTGGGACTGAACCACTGAGTGACTCCTCACTGTCATCTGCTGCATGTTTACAGCACACAGCTAAAACCACAAATGTTATTAGTTAGATTTTATGATTTCATATTTCACTCTTGCTCCTTAAAAGCCCTAAAATCCTTTCTTCATGATTCATGAAAGAGGGAATAAGTGGCCATCTGTGAACTGACTGTTTATGGCAGATTGGCTTTAAAACAGGTCAAATCAGGGACACACACTCAGTTACTCCTTAAGCACCTCAAAGTTGAACCAGGACTCATTCCACTGATGAAATTTGAGAAGTTTTTGAATTAGAGCTTGGGTAAATTATATCAGAAAGAAATGTTATGCTTTTATGGTATTTCCCTTGTATGATATTACGATTTAAAAAGCAAATAGGGTAGGCTGTGCTTGCAGAATTTATAGTGTTTACTGTAGCTATAAAAGACTCCACTTTATATTGATTCTTTTTTGGGGATTGGGGGGGTCATTTTTTTTTCTTTTGTTTAACAGTCTCAAACAAAACAAATTATTTTTATTCTTAGTATGTGTCACCTTGCAGTGTTTCTTAAGACTAGCCACATGCTTTACTTTTTCTGTTTCACAGATTGCAGCCAAAGAGCTCTTTGTCTTTGCAAATATCTCCAGTTTGACCTTTCTCTGTAACATTTCAGCAGCTGATCTTTTGACATAAAGGATGAACCTATAAACCTTTACTAAACCTGCACAAAATTTCAGTTTCAGATACAACAGGATCAAGTTGTAATACTAAGAGTAAATGCACTGCGGAGAGGGTTAAGTGCACAGACATGAGGACAGTAGAGTCATCCATCCACAAGCCTTGCCTCTCATATCAAGGTCAGTTTATCCTTAAATCCTCAGCCCTTCTAAAATGTCATTGGTTTAATTAATTCTCTGGAGCCTCTCTAAGAAAGGCCGTTCTAATATAAAGGGAATGCATATTAATCTGCTGGCAAGGGGCCAATTATAGCTGACTGTCACTGTTCGCACATACAATGTGAGGACTAATTCGACCTCTCCAGGCCAGAGTTCCATGATTAAACTCCTGTGTTCTCAAGTTTTATGTAATTGAACTTCAGAAATGTGGGCAAGCATATCGCTTAGTGTAGTGAAAAAATATACTGAAATATCAGCTCTCATTTTGTTTAAATATTATATTATCTTATCTTATATTATATTATATTATATTATATTATATTATATTATATTATATTATATTATATTATATTATATTATATTATATTATATTATATTATATTATATTATAGTTTTGTTATATCTTTTATAATCATTATAAATGATGAATTACTGCACAGAAATAGGAACTGAATGGAAAAAATCCCCCAAATAAAAACAGAAATTGATGGAAGTATTTTAACTCTGCAACAAAAGTGTTTCAGATGCAAAAATGATAAACTATTTACAACAATGCATACCTCCATTTTGGGCTGTTGTGTGCAGTATATGGCAGCATTTCTGGGAGTCTCATCTTTTCATAATTTATACGGCATATACATTTTGTTTTTATTTAAAGGAAGTATAATTTTAACCCACAATGGCCTATTTTACCTGAATTGTTAAAATAGAGCAATATTATTCTTAATTATACTTGTTCCATAATATTTCTTCACACCACATTTGTCTCATAATTAATTAGAGCAGTCTATTAACATTTTTTTTTTTTTTTTTTATGTCAGCTGACATTTAAGCCATGTTACCCATGAGCTGATTTGATGTCATCCGGTCCCTCAGCTTCAGGAAGTGCTCAGATAATTCTCATATCTCATACTTTGACTTATTCAATGCTAGAATGAGCCTGAAGCCACTGTTTATCATTTTATGCACGCAAGGCATATTAATGGCTCAGGGAAAATGGCTTTAATAAGTTAATGTATACTGAGTGAAAGGCTTTTTTTCCCCTTTTTCTTCTTTTTTTCTCCTGACTATATCTGGCAACGTGAATTGGATCGGACAGAGCGCGAAATGGGTTTTCAGACGCGCAGTCAACACCAGTCCACAGCTGAAGGTGCAATCTTTTTAGGAAATTACAGGTTGTAATGATAGGGCCTCCAAGTTACTCACGCCTGCATTTACTCCAGTAATGACTCATACCGTACTTGTTACATACCATTTCCTGCATTTCTTTTATGGCAAATCTCTCCGCAGTGAGAGGATCTGGGTTTCCAACCTCCTTTAGATTGTATGTTTGACATCTGGGCAGAGAGAAGCTGGTGCTGGTGGAAGTGTGGTTGGCGGAAAGTTGTCCAGACAGAAATGGATTTGGGTTTAGTTATCATGCTGAAACAAGGTTCCTGTGTAACTGCTTCACAGTCAACATGCTGTTTTAAATATAATGTATTCCCCTTCAATCAGGCACCACATAAATGCTTTGGGACCAAAGCCCATTTTAGTGGAATGGTTTATAAAGCATCGAGGTGTGTTTACAGCTTTTCTTGGTCGCAAGTACATCCCCCATGGCAATGCAGTGAAAGTATGCAACTATATCCAGAAGGCCTTGATTTCTGGTTCAAAATTTAGATTTTTCTTTTTCATATGGACACAAAGTATGATGCCAACCCAGAATGGATGGATGGTGTCTTCTGTTTGTATTTTTATATGATGTTGTAGTGACAAGTGTCAGTGTCACATCAGGCCTTTTTCTCATTGGTACTTGTATAGAGAGCTTCTGTCAGAAAAGTCCTCCCCTTCTAACTTGTTGTAGGCATGGTTTACATTTCTTGTGTATAACTTTACAGTACTTTCTCAACTATTGTAACTAAAACCACAAAACAAGGGCCATAGTACAGAAAACATATTGATATTAATCGTGCCACAGGACCAGCAGTCTCAACCATACCAACGCACAGGCAGGGACATCAACTAAAGCATAACACAAAAATAAAATCTGTCTTTACAGCCATAATAACCCTAAAAAAGCCCCCAAAATAATGAAGAAAAAGAAGTAAAATCAAATAATTTATGACAGAACAGCTTTTCAATATGCAATAAATATACGGAATGTTGTTGCTGCTGCAGTGCACAACTACCAAAATGAGGAACATAAAAATAGATTTTCATGCCCCGCTGCACAGTTTTTCATTCACTGCTAAATACTTCTCATATGTCTCACATTGCTGTGTAATTTCCAAGTGCAATTGTTTATCAGAAGCTTTGAGAGAACCCACTGTATCTGTTTCCACTTGGTGTGTTTAGTGGTGGGTAATGCAATGGTGGCCTTGCTGTTGTGTTTTGAGACTGTATTTGGATGCGTGGTAGTGATGCAGTGGAGGGGAGCATCAGCAGAGAGCTGGTAAGCGTAACTAATCCAGGGATCTCCTGCGTGTTGGCCGTCCTTCACGCCTAACGCCTCGCTGAATGAGCCTGCTCACGTCCAGCCTCACACGCTGATGGAGTGGTGGAAAGAGTTGCTTGTATTTTTCTTGGAGTTCAGAGTGCAATCATTAAATGAAATTTGCAGTTTTCAATGTTTGGCTGCCTGCAAACTTTTATGTAATGGTTGCACCCATTTTTGCCCAAAGGCTGAAAGCAGCAAAAAAAAAAAAAAAAAAAAAAAAAAAAAAAAAAAACAGCTGCTCTGTCATTTATCAACAACAAAAGAGTTTCTAATCCCAAAGAATTTCATTTTAGAACTGATGTTTCCAAGTGTCATTTCTTAACATCCATTATTTTAGTCTTTGACCTTTTTTAACTGCACAGCCTTCACTTTATATGAATTCTCTATCATAACCAAAGCCCTTCAGTGACCTTAATTCAGTTTTAATATGGCAGTTTTCATTTCGCCTGTTACAAAGAAAATTACAAGAATGATGTATGAGGACACTGACCAAAGCCTTGATTTTCTTTTTTTAGTTCCAAAAGAGGGAAATTGGTAGCGCCTCTGTGTTAATGGGATTACTTTGTTCTTATTCAGCTACAGAGAGGGAGAAACTTGCATTGCTATCAACTGATTGCCCCTCAACCGTCTTGTGCGCCTCCATATTCTACACCAACACAGAAATGCTCCTATATTTCCTGGATGAATGTTAAAGAGTGTCATTGGAATGTGACTGAATGATGTATATGTGATGTATTAGTGCTAAAAACCCTTGATGGAGAGGGGATAAAAATCATAGACCCAATTTGAATGCACAGTGTCATTTACTTGACTTCTGTACTTACTTTTGTTATGTTATGCTATGTTATGTCTGTCATATTAATGTCTTAAGAAAGTAATAAAACGGCAGTATTTGCATAATAATTTTTTTTTAAAAAAGCAATACATGCAACCCCAGACACCACAAACAAATAAATGTCAATGATCTCACAGCTGTGTGTAAAAAATAAAATAAAATGGCAGCTTAGTTTGTTGGCAGCAGATATGAATTCTTTATCAGGTTGAAACTGTGGTTTGGGTGGATTTTTGTTATGTAATATTTTTTTAATCTGGATGGGTTCATCACCTTTTTGAACTCTCTAGTATTCTAGATGGTTACCAGTGATATTTTGGGAAGTTTTAGTCACTTACTGGTGCTGGGTACACCCCATCCAATGTTTGTCATGTCTCGAGAGCTGCTTTCAGACTTGCATTGCAGAATATTTGAGGTAAAGTCCATCTGCTTTTTAACCACAGGTGTTTTTTAAACACATTGCTTTCTTGCAGACTTCCTATGGCTCAGGCAGGTTCAGATATCGAGAAATGCTTAGGATAGGACAATCATCAAAACAGGATAAGATACCCATTTACATTGTTGTACCCATACATACACTGTAATATATGTAGACGCCACATATCTGAGTGTATCCAGTATCACCGCCATATTGGATTGTTCTCTAGACTAGTACCAGAGCCAACCGGAGTCAACACAGAGCGAGCAACTATGCCCGTATCTTGTACAGCCTATAGTTGCAAAAACCAGCGCAGTATTGACAGCAGATCACATGGGATTACTCATTACAAGTATTATTGAAAAACTCTTCTTTATCATTTATATCATTAGATAATTGTAACTAATGTTTGTAATGATACAAACCATGTAAAATCAGGTCAAGAAATTGGGGAGTTGTTATTATTGTGATTGGAAATACACCCTCATTCATAGAAATGAATGCCCTGAGAAAGTATGGGAGACCATCCAAGATGGCCGGGCTGATACATCAGCTGCAATTGGCGGCACCAGTCTATTAGGCGTCTACAGTAGGTATGTCTATGGTTGTGCAGGAACATTTCTTGTGCATTCAGCCAAAACCATGTGCCGCAACAGTTCCGCTCTTATGACATGGTGCCTACCAAGATGTCCGAGGTAAATGAGCGAAACGCTTGTCTGAATGCAACTGGTAAAAGGCAAGGTTCACACGATTTTCAGAGCAAGTCTAAAAGGGGCTTAGTTGTAATATTGAAGCTTATAAGAACTTGGTAGAAATTGAACTTTTTAAAGTTTCTTTAAAAAGTTTTTTTTTTCTTTTTGCTACCCTGGTGAAGATATAGTGGACATTCCAACACCTAAACACACCATCTATCTGTCTTGACTGCATTTGAGCAACGCCACTAATGGAAATTGCACCAGTGCCCTATACTGCATCATCAGAGAGCACAGTAAGCCTGTTGACTTGTGATGGATCCAGTAATCATCAGAGTTGTGGACAATCTCTGATTTCCGCTTGCTGCTCCCCAAATTCCATCAATAACATCAATCACCTGTGCTGGATGGAGGAATGACCTCAAGGCCAATCTGCCCTACGGTAACTTATCACATCTCTTTCTGGGTCAGTTAGCTTAACTTGTAGTGATGTTGGTCCTGACTGGTTTTACTGACTGATCTGAGGGTACAAAGGGAAAGAGATACTCTAAAGGCCTCTTGAACTTATCCAATATGTCTTTCCTTTACTTGTTTTGGTTAATATTGAGTAATGCATGTTTCAGCACCCCTAAAAAACTTCTAGAAATCAATATGTAAAATGAGCAAATATGGTCAAATTTACAGTAAGAGCCACATGCCACTTCATCTGTCTTTGCTGCTACAACAATGGAGATCAATGTTAAATTTGATATATTTCTTTTTAGCTTTGTTTTCAAACACATTTTCTGGCTTTTTTCTTGGCTTCTAGATGCTCCTCTAGACTAGATTTTTCCTACTTTTGTTTGCTTCAGAGTAACAGACAGAGGGCTGATTTGTCAGAAAGAAACTCAGTAGAAAAACAACAGTGAAGAAATTTCTTGATTCAAAGACAGATCAACCCAATCAAGCCTGACTGCGCCTGTGTTAGCTCCATATTTAGGTTGCTGCATTATTGCTTCACTTTATTGTGTCTTTGAAGTAGAAGTATGCCATGATGATAAACATCCTGTTGTTGGAGTATTTTGATATAGTTAGTTTCTCTATGTATGTATGTAACTGTAGGTTTTTGGAAAAATACAAAACAGACAATAAGTATATGTCTGTTCTTGTGAAAGAGGAACTTCGGGAGTTAAGCCTCCTGTTCTCTGGCTGCAAAACCACTGTACTGGAATGTTAATTGGTATGACTGGTCTGCCTTTCAGATAAGACGCAAGGCCACGTTAGGGATAAAAAAAAAAAAAAGTGAGAAGATATCCAGATGCCCCACTGTCTCACCCCTTCAAACAAGAAGGAAGAAGGTGGTATAAGCTCTTTTTTCCCATACAACTCCACATCCCATGGCCTTATGAGGAAGAATAAAACAGAAATCTCACAGAGTTTGAGGTGATTCACTGGGAGACTCAAGCGCGTGTATTATTAAGACTAGAGCGGCAAGGTTTTGAAGTTATGCTAATGAGGAGCCTTTTGGAGCTACAAATCTAACAGTCATTTGAATAATTTCTCTCCCCGTCCCTCCATTGCTCTCTTCTGTCTTTTTTTCTCCCCCATCTTCTTTCCATTCGATTAGAGCTATGCATCCAAGGACACAGCACTGGTATGATGCTCTGCCCATGCTGTTTAAAGGAGGCAATGGTTGATTAAACAGCAGCTACTAAACTCTCATTGCAAACCTCTGACAGGAGATATCTCCTCTCATCGACATCCTATAATAAAGAGCTTATTTTATGTTGACTTCCTTTTGCCATGCATGTGATTGTATGAAAATCTACAACATAGAAAATCTCCTTAGATGTATAGAATACACTTTACTTCACACATTTAACTTTGGAGCAAGATAGGCCTATGCTTAATATCATACGGCATTTCACTGATTTTTAAGTGACATATATCGTAACACTTAAATGTGGGTGTGAAATAAAGGAAAACATGTAGCAGTTTCACCTCTGCAGTCAGTATTCATATACAGTGGGTGGGAAAGTATTCAGACCCCTTTAAACATTTTACTCTTTGTTTCATTGCAGCCATTTGCCAAAATCAAAAACCTTCATTTTATTTCTCATTAATGTACACTCAGCACCCCATCTTAACAGAACCCCCCAACCCCCCAGAAATGTAGGAATTTTTGCAAATTTATTAAAAAAGAAAACTGTCAATCACATGATCATAAGTATTCAGACCCTTTGCTCAGTACTAAGTAAAAGCACCCTTTTGAGCTAGTACAGCCATGAGTCTTCTTGGGAATGATGCAACAAGTTTTCACACCTGGATTTGGGGATCTTCTGCCATTCTTCCTTGCAGATCCTCTCCAGCTCTGTCAGGTTGGATGGTGAATGTTGGTGGACAGCCATTTTCAGGTCTCTCCAGAGATGCTCAATTGGGTTTAAGTTAGGGCTCTGGCTGGGCCAGTCCAGAATGGTCCCAGAGTTGTTCTGAAGCCACTCCTTTGTTATTTTAGCTGTGTGCTGATGGTCATTGTCTTGTTGGAAGGTAAACTTTCAGCCCAGTCTGAGGTCCTGAGCACTCTGGAGGAGGTTTTCTTCCAGAATCTCTCTACGTTGCCGCATTCATCTTCAATTCTCCTTCAATTGCAACCAGTTGTCCTGTCCCAGCAGCTGAAAAACACCCCCATGGCAGGATGCTGCCACCACCATGTTTCACTGTTGCGATTGTATTGGGCAGGTGATGAGCAGTGCCTGGTTTTCTCCACACATACCGCTTAGAGTTAACTCCAAAAAGTTCAATCTTGGTCTCATCAGACCAGAGAATCTTATTTGTCCCAGTCTGGGAGTCCTTAATGTGTATTTTTGGCAAACTCTATGCGGGCTTTCATATGTCTTGCTCTGAGGAGAGGCTTCTCTGACATAAAGCCCCGACTGGTGGAGGCTGCAGTGATAGTTGACTTTGTGGAAGTTTCTCCCATCTCCCTACTGCATCTCTGCCACGGTGATCTTTGGGTTCTTCTTTACCTCTCTCACCAAGGCTCTTCTCCCACCATTGCTCAGTTTGACTGGACAACCGGGTCTAGGAAGAGTTCTGGTTGTCCCAAACTTCTTCCATTTAAGGGCTATGGAGACCACCGTGCTCTTAGGAACCTTTAGTGCTGCAGAAATTCTTTTGTAACCTTGTCCAGATCTGTGCCTTGCCACAATTCTGTCTCTGAGCTCCTTTGACAGTTCCTTCCACCTCATTTGCTCTGACATGCACTGTGAGCTGTAGGGTCTTATATAGACAGGTGTGTGCCTTTCCTAATTAAGTCCAATCAATTTAATTAAACACAGCTGGACTTCAATGAAGGAGTAGAACCATCTCAAGGAGGATCAGAAGAAATTGACAGCCTATGAGTTAAATATGAGTGTTGTGAATATGAGGGTCTGAATACTTTTGACCATGTAATATTTCAGTGAATATATTTCTTTTTTTTAATAAATTTGCAAACATTTCTACATTTCTGTTTTTTTTAGGGCTGCTAAAAAATTAATCCTGATTAATTACATTGCTTTTTTCACTTTTAGAACACATTTAGGGTTAAAGGTGTCTCATCAGGAATTCTGCATTTATCTTTAGTAGACTAAACTACTGAAACTCTGTCCTTACATGTCTCCCTATAGTCCTTCAGACAGCTGCAGTTTAGTCCAGAATGTTGCTGATACGTCGACACACACTGACTTCACAACTGCCCTAATGTAAAGCTGAAATTCAGGTCTGAGTCCTGGACTACTCCCGGATGTGTAGCTTGGTTTTAGCCTTTAAGTTGTAAAACAAAAGTTAATGCATTTCCTGCATATAGCAGTAGTAATTAAAAAGGACATCTCTTGTTTGACAATAGGATTAATTTAGGATTAATTTTTTGACAGCCCTAGTTTTTTTCCGTCAAGACGGAGTGCTGAGTGTGGAGTGTTTGAGTGTGAGAAATAAAATGAACTTTTTTGATTTTAGCAAAGGACTGCAATGAAACAAAGAGTAAAAACTTTAAAGGGATCTGAATACTTTCCGTACCCACTGTTCTGTGAAGCAATACGCACGAGTGTCACAGCAGTATTTATTTACTCAGTAATTACAGTTATTGCCACACACCTTGTTACAGTTACTATCGTGAAGTGCCATCACTATATAATTTGAAGATGTACGTATGAGCATGAGCATACTGTGCTGTGTCTTAATAAATAACAATGATAATTTTTACTTTATCAATCCCGATTGGAAAATTCAGCTCTACTTTTAACCCACGTCTAGATTCACCAGAGGGCAGTGGGCTGCCAATTACAGAGAGTCTGATACTATTGTTGATGAACATCATCTCACCAGCAGTGCATCCAGTTTCCTCATTTCCAAAATACTTGCGAGCAACGTTCAGAATTTGCGTACAGGTGCGCACATTTTCCATCAGGTTTGTATTTTTTAAATCAGAAACTTTGCGTGGAAAATTGCTTACACCACTTTCAGGCCCTGTTTTGAGTGTGAACAAACTTTATAAATGAGCACCCAGGAGAATAGCATTGACCAGTTAAGCAATGAAGAGATCCAATTATTTTAATTTATCACAGCATGAGTAAGACAGGTTTCTAACTTAATCAAAAGATTATCATGCTTGCCAGATTTTTATTGCGTTACTTAAATCTCAGGTGGATGAGTTTGTAGTTAACTGCAAACAGGATAGAGATGTGTTTGCAGATTCCTCAGAGTGAAAAGGTGCAATAGCCTTGACATGTGAGAGAGCTGAATAACAGTTATCAAGTTTTCAGTGGGAATGCAGTTTGAGCTTTGAAATGTTTGACATTTTTGGTGAAAAATTTATTGGACTAAAGCATATTTAGTATTGGATTTGTTTACCAAGGCTGAGGTCAGAAAATACTCAAAGCCTGATAGCTAGGGCTCATGCTGAAGCTGCCGAATACCAAGAAAATGTCTGGACAGATATTAGCATCTTGTTAATACGTCTGATTCTTAGAGAACATCCTGGGGCATGTGTATGTAATACACGTTTGAAAGGATTATATTCTCTGAAAACAGTCAGTGCTGAGAGCGATGTGTCATCTCATGAATTATTGCATGGGTTCATTTAATGACCTAAGTTAGTTGTGTAAAAGGAAAAATTGTAAGTAATAAAAATTTGAAAAGCTTAAATGTGAGCTGCATGGTGGAGGGGATGTTTCTATCCAGGCACGTGCAGGGGATAACATCCCATGGTCATAACACGGGATGTTATCCCATCATCATGCATTACTAAATCATAGCCACATGAAGTAACGCATGGGAATCAGATAACTAATTTGTGACCACATGTTACTAATGCAAGAACTTGCACCATGTCCATAGTTATCTACTCTCGCTGAAACAAGGTCATTTTTGGATTTTTATAGAAGCATGCATGACCTCCCAGATCATTCTGTTTCCAAATTTATTTCTGTAAATGATCATTAACATAATAAATAAGAAGGATAAACATATTTCTTGAGGATTTGTTCCACCACACGGTGCAGCCAGATGTCCATAATGAATAAAGTCGCAGGACCCCCCAAACAAAAAAATAAAAGTACAACTTGTAGTTTGGAAAATACAGTGTGGTGGGTTTATAAGGTGTGAGGGCTATTTATTATTGCAGCATTCTTGTACACATTAAAGCACCCATACTGTTACATCCTACAACAAGTTGTGCCTTGTTTCCACATTGACTTTTTTTCATGTGTAAAACAGAAATCTGACAGGAACTAAACCCACCACCAACACTTACAGACAAACTGACTCATGAATTCTGTCATTTTGGGACCAAAGGTTGCAAACTTCACTTTAAATCATCTAGTAGAATTAGGCCTGGGCAAAACAATCGATTGAATGAATTTTTTGTTGCGGGGGATTTAAAAAATAAGTAGATTGAGTTTTTGTGTAACGGTGTATTTTTGGCTACCTGGAGCTTCCGAAAGTGTTAGTTTCACATTGCAGTATGGGAAGCGACAACATGGCTACCGGTGAGAGTACAAGCTGTGACTTAAAACACAGCTGGGACTTTGATTACAAGAGGGTAGTCATTTATTTATTATTCATCCCAATAATGGGGGTCACATTTGTCTTGTTTTTGATTAAAGGTGCCATGACATCAAATTTCACTTTTCTGGGGTTTTGGGTGTATAATATGATCTGTTGTGCACTGATGAGGCCATGTGAATGTCCAGAGTGAGAATCAAAGTTCCTGTTTATGGTCTGTCAGCTTTGTCTCTCTGCTCAGAAACAGTTGAATCAGACAGCAGGCTATCATTCTACGTAGTTCTATCATTCTACGTAATTTAATTGCTCCAATAAGAGCACACTATCAAGTAAACAGCGCCCCCCCTCTCTCTCTCCTAACGGCCTATGCAACGTCCGCTCCCCCCCCCCCTGTCTGATACAGCTGTGTATGGAGCTAGTAGTAACTTCTGTGCAGTCAGGTCTGGATTTTCAAACAAATGGATTTAAAAGAAAACTTCTGCAGCAACACTGAGGGAGGGGGCCACAACCTTGTCATTACCTGTAAGTTTATTTATTTTCTAAATGCTGTCTTGTCTGATAAACGTAGCTCACTGTCTGGATTGTTGCTAGCAGTTAGCCTTTAGCAAACTCCGATCGCAGCTTGACCTAGATTCTCCAAATAAGGTCATAGCGAAATAAGGTGTAGCCAATCAAAATGAAGTCAACGTGGTCTCCGGGTAAAGCTCCATATCATCACCGCACCCAACTGTATAACTGAGGAAGTGAGGTCTGGCGTTTCAAAACAATACTCCGCTGTAAAAAATGCAGTTTTTTTCTTTGGAGTATTTACATATACAGTAATGCCAACAACATAAACTAGTTTTTAACTGCTATGTCATCACTCCTTTAATTAAAAGCTAAATTTGTTTTAAGTTGTTTGTCCTTTGTACTGCTTTCCTTAATATGTAGGAGAAAATAGGAAAAAATCGTCAATCGAATTAAAAAGAAATAAATTGGAGATTTTATTTTTCTCTATCGCCCAGCAAGAAGAATTAATGATATATTTTTTTGTCTAATTAATTTTCTTTGATCTAATTCTTGGATTTTATATCATAATTTGGATTTATAATGACAAAATTTCTTTACATTTTATTTTTGATGCCAGGAATGAGATAAAGTCATCCACCAAATTAATCACATAAACATGTTTACTGGAGCCTTGCTATTTCTCCCTACCAGTTTTCCATCAAATGCTCCCAAGAGGACAGTCAGTTTTATCAGTTGCAAATATTTTATCCCCAGAGTGTAAAAAACTTTCAGTGTTAAAATGAAGTAGGACCTTCTCTTGTGCATTAGCCCTTGTTTTAACAAGCTCAGCACTGGAGTGAACATCAGGTAATGCAGCTACCTGCTTTTATAAAGTGGAAACAGCTAAAAACATTGAAAATCAAAAGCACTTCATGGAGGAAGTGTTTTTATGCGTTAAGAGGAATTTTCATGTTATGATAATGTATCATAGGGCTTGCTGCAATTTGACCAGATTTACCCACCGTCATCTACTGTCTGTTACATAGCTTAACACTCACGAGAAGAGGATCAAAACACACCACTGTGAAGTTCTCCAGTCAGGGGCTGATTTTGTTTGATTGCTGACGGGTGACAATTTCTCCCTTCACTGACTCCCAGATTGTGCCCACAGCAAGACCTCCGGCTCAAGAGAGACCACACATGGAGGTAGGAGGGGAGGTAAAGGTTGGCTGAGTCCCAGCCTCATTTTTCTCTGTCATCCACATCAGACTGTTTGTAGTTCCTCGGGGCTATATCAGAAAATGCACTAAAAGTTTGGTTCAGACTGTTCTTAATAAGTTTAGGATTAAAGATATACAATAAAACTTTCACACCAACAGTTGTAAATTTTGGTGATTAAACATACAGTAGCCAACATTAAAGTGTTAGAAGTTTAGTGCCAAGAATCTCAAAAAAATGTCAGACGATCCAGACAGAATGACAAGCAGTTCACATGAATGTCATCATGCAATCATTCAGATCACCACTTTCTTTAAAGCAAGTGCTTGTTCACTGCAGTGTTGCACTTGTTACACTGAAAAAGTGAATTAGAGCAGTTTATATAAACAATTTTTTTCAGTTATATAAAATAGGTGTTTGTTGGGTTTAATAGTTTTTTAATGTTATCTTAATGTGATTTTGTCTCATGTTATCCCTACAAAATATGTGTTGCATGAATACAGTTCATTTAAGTACTGGACTGTGAACAACAAATAAGAATAACTTGTTTCGTTTCATTTGAAGTCACATATTACAATTATATGGAACCTGTTGATGTAAAATATTATGTAAGTCAAAGATTAATTGCCTTGAGTGTATAATTAAAGACTCAAATGACTAACAATATGTTTCAGCTGTTTTCAAAGGGATGCAAAACTGCCCAGAATGTCAGAAAGGTGCAGTAATGGAAGGTTTGAGCCAGTCTGGATGGTAGCAGGCATGTCTCAGAGACTGTAGGCATTTTTCATTTATTGTAATTTCTACATCACTTTATATGTATCATATCATTTTCTTTCCCCTAAAACGACCACGGTTATTTCAGAATATTTATTTCAATGAAACACATTCATGTCATCTATTTTTTTCCAACTTAAATTACATAGCCCGCTAAGAGAAAAAAAGAAAAATGGCAATGTCAAACACTGTGTACTTACATTATAGCTTGATCAGTGAGCCTGTGACTGGTCATCTGTCAGGGGTCTGTCATGCTTCTGGTACAACATATCTATAGATGAAATTGACAGCCGGTGGGAATTGCTCTTATATTCTAACAAAGTTTTCAGCCATGACCTGGATCGTTTTCAGCTATGACATTGTGTGTTTGTGGAACGTTTGATCATTTAAGATTGTGAGAAATGTGTGTTTTGGCAATGAGAACACTGATTGCAAAAAGAGGAGAACAAAATCTGGCAGATGTTTCAGTCTAAAGCTTGTGTTTTGGCTACGTACTCTCTGATTTTGCTGTAGCAACCCCGGAAGCTGCAAAGGGCCACACTTTATTTTCCAGCTACTCCTCCGGACCTCTAAACTGAGCTTCATTTGTAAACTCTGTGGACGTCTTCTCTTTCTTCCATTGATATCAAGAAGGAAGAAAACATGAAGTGCTGCTCTGAGTGAAACAAACTGGGATGAGACTGTGACAGTGTGCGACAAGGTCTACTCAAGGGAAGCAAAGTTGGGCCAGGGTTGACCGCCCCCTCTGTTCTCCCTCCACCTTCATTGTCCCCCGTTTGCTCTCAGCTAAAAGCCTCTGAGGGCATCACTGCTCTCACAGATCCTCTTTTTTTCAGCCGTCTCCATGGACCCAGGCTGGCAACTGAATGGTCAGGGCATCAAAAGAAGAGGAAGATAAAGTTCAGAAGTATTAACATTACTTTTCCTCGTCTCCAGGGACACAAGAGGAGAATCAATAGTTTTTCATTAACCTGTCTTCCTGCCTGTAAACGACCAGGAACAGCCTCAGGTGACACTAAATGCTCCAGCAGTAGTAGTGTTGGAGATGGTATCTTTTGTTCACACTCACTCCTGCACAAGAACAAACATTTTTTATTTTCACCTCATTTCTCCAGCTATTTAACCCACTCTTCCGACAAGTTGTTTGGAAGAAAAAAATAAACAGGGAAAACAATTTCTTTAGAAGTTGGTTAAGATGATGGAAATGCATTTTATTTTTACTTGCTTCTAAACTAATGAAAGCAGAGTTATGAATATTTCATTGCATTCTTGCCAGTAGTTGTTTCTGAGCAACATCATCGCAGAGGTGTGTGTGTGCGGCTCTGGAGAAAACTGGTTTGTTTTACAAAGGATGACAATGCAGTCAGCTTTAACAGTCACCGAAAAGGAGGGATAGAAATAGCTTAAAATTTCAAGAGCTGATAAAGGTTATGGATCTGGGTCAGTAAAAGAGTAAACAGGGGTCATATGAGCCCCAAAGGCAGAAAAACACAAATGTACACATGTAAATGTATGCAAGAAAAATGTGGATTTGATTGTAAAAAAAAAATCACTGCCCCATCAATTTTCTCCTCGTATTTTCAAATAAGGAGAGCAGAAACACAGAAATTTTATATCACTCAGAAACACTGCTGCATTACTGTACATTTTCCACAGGTTTACATCAAAACTCTAAACGTGTCAACAAAAATTCGCAAATGATGAAATTGTACATTTATTGAGGAAGTTTGATTAATTCCTATGCTGTTTTGCCCCCTGGATGTGTAGACAATCAGTAATGTCCATAAGCAAGAAACCATCTCAAAACTGACCTAAATTTTACGTACTTGAACTTTACAACTTTTATTGGCGCGGCCCCCGGGCGGGGGCCGGGGGGGGCGGGGGGGGGCCCCACAAACCCCCACCGACCCGCGGCCCCAGGGGCCCCGAGGGGAAGGGGGAGGAGAAAGGGGGGGGGGGAAAAAAAAAAAAAAAAAAAAAAAAAAAAAAAAAAAAAAAAAAAAAAAAAAAAAAAAAAAAAAAAAAAAAAAAAAAAAAAAAAAAAAAAAAAAAAAAAAAAAAAAATGATACTGATGACATGCTGGAACCATCCTGCATCCCAAGAGGAATATATAGGAAACTGAGAGTGTGTCAGGTGAACTTTAAAAGAAATATGAGAACTATATATGCAACACTAAAAATACTGCTCCCAGAGTGGCAAAATAACCCTTTGACCTATGCATTGATGATACCAGCACCGTCTGACAGCAGTGAACAGGATAAATGTATTAAAACTGAACGGCCACATGATGCAGCTCTTTTCCTTTTTTAGACATTGACATATACAACTTTTTTGTGTACTAATTTTTGATTCATCAAAAAGGAAATTAAAGACTAAGTTTCACTAACAGCATAGTTTGAAAAGATTAGTTTGTTGCATTACATTAGAGTAATGTCACAAAAAACTATTGTTTATATGAGCATAACAAACATAATGCGGTTTCTCTCTGACTCAGATTAAGATAACTTACCTGCAAATCTAACATGGCACACGTGAAAATCAGCCTGGTTTAAATCAGATTGACGGCTAATGAAAAGAAACTGCATGTCAAAAGTAGAACACACAAGACAGCTTAACATCCGCTGAGGCCTAAAGCTTCATTAAAGTGGTTATGTACAATCAGTCAGTGCTTCCAGACTAAATTTTTCCTCAAACATTCAACATCTGCATTTTCTGTCTCTGATAACTGGCTTTTATTCTATTTATCAATTTTAAATGAAATCAGTCATGTAATTTCTTGTTTTAAAGGGACTAGAGGCAGGAATTAAAAAACAAACATGCATGTCCATTTTTTTTTATACTAATGGGTAATGAAGCGCTAAATATCAAAAAGAACGAGCCCACCCACGTCTCTATCCGTTGTCTTGAACAGCCTTTGAGCTGCAAAATGCGCTGCAATTCGGTGGCTGAATTTCCCGCGCTGCCCTGCCGCTGTGACGTCAAATGACGCTACATCCGCATCCCCGACAGTTTTGATACAGGAAGAAGACGGTCGCGGTAAATTCAAACACTGTAAGAGATAGTTATGGATTCTTCTGCCCTCAGCAAACGATCGAGATCAACTGAAAGACACTAAAAAGTGTAACTACAAAGAAAAAGCGTAGTAAACAACATTATAGCTTCAGTTTGTGCACACTCCCGTGACAGCTTGGCTCATGACTGCAGGTACCTGAAGCGCCAGTCGTGAGTTTCATTTCATAATCTTGCCTCTAGTACCTTTAACATGTGTACAGAAAAACATTACTGTAAATATTATAAAAAAAAGTTTAATCAGTGATTAATGTCTGTCTTCAGGTAGGATAATACTGTTACTCGAACCTGAATCTCAAACTCTGGTCCTTGAGGTAGGGATGGGCGATACCAAAACTTTTCATGTCAATACGATACCAGTAGTTTATGGCACTTTTTCAGCGATACTGATATTGATACCGATACTTTTTGTCATTTAAAAGAAAATCACATGACTGTACATTTTGCATTAATATCTTGATTGGGAGGGCAATATTAGATATAAGTTAAACCTGAGAACAGAAGCACTGGAAAGAAATATTTTTAAAACAATAATGAATTATAGTGATGATAAAATTAAACAAAAATTTATTTAAAACGTCTTTCAATTATCAAATAACATAATATATACTAACTAAAATAATCAAATTTATTAAATGGAAAATGTTAAAATAGAAAATGTAACAGTAATATTACAAATTTACCAAAACATAATATACAATAACTTGCATTAAACCACTGAAAGACAACAAAACATCATCATCATCATCACCAACAGTAGCAGCATCATACATCATCATGATATCTGATAGGCTACCACCATCATGTGATACGGAAGCTAGAATATGGCTGCTTTTATCATTTCATTGCCTAAAACTCTCAACAAATTGCATGTTTTGTATCTGTACAGTGGTATCATGATACTCAAAAAAGTATCGATATTTTGTCTGGCTGGTATCGAAGTATCAACTCCAAGCTATCGATATGCCCATCCCTACCTTGAGAGTCACTGTTCTGCAGGATGCTTCCCTGCTAGAACACACCTGGTTTAAATGAAACAGCTCTAACAGTGCATTATCAGGTTCTGCACCATGACAAATTAATTCGAGTCAGGTGTGTTAAAGCAGAAACATCTAAAACCTGCAGGATAGTGTGGCCGTCTAGGATTTTGAGATCCCTGTAATCAAACCTCCAGGAATATGATTCTTCATGTCAGTGCAGCTTTTACATCACTGTCCATAAAATGATGTTGACGAAATCAAAATGTTTTTTTCAGTACATACTTCAGTACTTCAAAATTAAAAGACTAAAGTTTATGGTAGATTAGGCTGAAAATAGCCTATATTTGAAATATTTTTAAGTTTATAATAATGTTCTAAACCAGAGGTTAATGTTTTTAATTAATGTAATCTGAAATAAGGAGAATGCAGATCATATGACAAAACAATTAATTGAAATTCAAGCTTTGATTTAGATTTAGATTTGTACTGTTCCTCAATAGTTTGAGCTAAAATCTCTTCAAGTAATGAAGCAAGAAAATGTTAAATGGCCCAAAAGAAAGCACATGCAATGTTTATTTGTGGGAAATAAATGAATGAAAATTTCTTAAAATAATAACAGATTGCCCCACTCCATGGTGCTTTTCTTTAGAAATGTTTTAAAATGAAGCCTCGACTTTATACCTCACTACTTTTTACCAGAAAAACAATTTTTTTTTAACAAAGCCTGGAGGTCCTTTCACCTTGCCAGAATTAAAAAGCCATACAAACACAGATTTATTTCCCAAAATGTCACACTACAATGTTCAGTTTTAAAAATACAAACAACACATGATGCAGAAGGTTACTTTATCATCCATGAGTTCCTTTTTTGTGTGTGGGAGGGTTTCACTGCATGAACTATGTGTAATTGTTGATAAAAGTGGATTCATAAAGGTTGTGGCAGCTCACTCTTGGAGACACAGTGTCAGCTTGCAGTTGTAGCAGGTTGCCCCTCTCACCCCTCAGAAGCCATATTTGTTAAACTTTCAGGAAGGTCAGCTGTGGCGCCATCCCATTGCTTTTTTATTTCACGTTTGCACATCTTTGACAGCCACTTTAAAATTTTTTCCACCGCCACACATCTAACGCCCATTTAACATTCCTCACTGGTCTTTGCTCTACACTGGCTCCATTTACTTGATTTCACAATCCCTCCATTACCACATGGTAGTAGAATCAGGTCCATTAAACCATTAAAAAGATATAACACATTTCCTTTTACAAGCTTTTGTAGAACAGCCTAATTTTCTCTCCCATTTGCCAGCTAGATAGCCATATATGGAATTATGCAAGCTGACTTTCTAATGTTGAGCAATGAGTTGATGATGACTGGTCATGTGGAGAAAACTAGCGCCTTACAATAGCTTCTTTGCTTGACTGCTGCACTCAGCAAACTGCTGCAAGCACTTAAATAAACATGGGAAACTTTTCTCCTATTGCATGCAAAGATATTAAAGCTCAACTAAAAATGTAATAATGATTAAAAAGCATCTCAAGCCTGTATTACATTGTTGACTCTACAGCTGGTTTTATTCCTCTTTCCAATGTTGCACTGCAGTTTACTCCTTTTTTCTGACTGGTCATCAGTTTCTCATGTCTCTCCAAACACAATGTAGTCTGTGTTTGAGGATGACCTTACTCCTCGTTAGTGCCATCCTCCCATTTATAACACATTTATCTCTCCTTTCCTGCATGAGCTTGCACACTGTGTCCCGTTTGTTGCAAACAGAAGGTGATAATGTGCAGCTTCGTACTCATTGTCGATGTTTGTTTCACTTGGGGCTCTTTAAGGATTTAAAGAGTGGAGACAGTGGTACGTGTTTGGGATTGACATCTATCATGTGAAAGTGAGAAGGGTGTTTGTTATCATCTGTGTGCACAACTGTTGCAGTTGTTGCAAGTGTAGCGTTTCTCAGATTAAAAAACAGGTCTAATTGGTTTAATTTTCCTGTTATCTGCCTTGTAAACTTACATGATGAACAAACCAGGGTTCCTTGTCTTGACCAAGGTATATCAACCTTACACCTGACTGTGATGAAGAGCCAAAAATTGTAGTTATGTAAATGTCTGGATTATTTCTCACTGATAACCAGTGAGGTAATGAATATAAATGATCCAAGATGGAGAACCAATTCAGAGGAGGTGATTATCACTGACAATGAAGGCTGAAATCAAGCAAATGAATTAATAAGAATATTTATGCTCATGGAAGAATGTGCAATCCAGGGAGTCCATGCTCATTTTATTTATTTGTTCGGTACAAATTAATGAACATAGAATGAATTGCAAGATGCTTATTTCCATCCAGTCCCAAAAGGAAAAGCATGCAAAAATATTAACAAAATTGTGCATAATGCTAATAAAAAAATCCCAACACCAACAGGAAAGGGGTCAGGTTACTTTGTTTTTTACTCCACCAGTCAATCAGGAATAGAAGCTGCACTAACTCATCGACTCTTCAAAATCTATTTTAAAACTTCAGTCTCCTGCCGTTGATTAGGTTTCTTTATGAAAAAGGAAAGCTCTGAATGAGTTTGGTTACCTGCAGAAGTGACTGGTGGAAGATTTACTGGCTGCAGCTGAAATTTGTCAGCATTTGGCTGGTGGTAATTTGCTGACCTGAAGGGGAGATGAAGCCGGGACAACTGCCATGGCAACGCATAGATCCAGATGGCCCGACACAGAGGGGGGATGGATGCGAGTACTTTATCTGCGGCCTATGCTCCATGAGTCAATCAAAGGCTTAAGTGCAAGTGAAGGCATCTATATTTACAGTGAGTCTGCCAAAGTTTCACCACTGTTCGCTCCCTACGTTTCCTTCCCCAGCTGGTAACCATTCCAATTGAGACACGTCTCATTTACAAGAGACACCTGTTAACCTACCACGCATGTCTTTTGGAAACTACAGTCTCATTTGTTTCAGCTATTGCTGCTCACAGTTAAGCTGAGAATAACAGTATAAGCAAATGGAAACAGAACTGTTCAATGGTTTCTATCAAACAAATTTATTTAACTCACACTTTTACAAAATGCACAATGGCTTCCCATTCATCACTTCCTTACAAACTTCAAAAGACCTTTTGTAAAGTGAGCACATCACTGGAAACACTAATCACTTCAGCAAATGTCTGATAACTTTTCTTTTCTTTTTCATTTCACTTGTTTCCACATTCAGCTCTGATTTATAACTTTTTAGAGGAAATATATTTTTGAAGATATATTATAAAGTGAGAAAAAGCTTTATAAGAATAAATGAAGTCTTTTTCATATAAGCAAAGCAAAAAAGACAAAAACTGAAGGCTAATTTGTTTTCATAGATAAAAATGAGTCTGATTAGACAACATCATGCCATGACATTGCTGGGAAATTTTGACCTTAAACCTTGTAAGTTTGTTGACCTTTTACTTTGAAGTTGATCTTGGCTGTTAGGGTTACTTAACAATGAATGAAGGAGCCCTGCCCTCTACCTGCATCAAAGCTCAAGGTTAAAGGTTGAATATGGAATACGGACAGAACAGCGACATCACATGTGTCTAGGTTGTAGTTGCAACGGCAGAAAAACAACTCCAGCCGCTGGGATGCCAGGCTCACTGCCAATACGCAAGTGACCAACAGTCAGCAGCATGTTCAACACGTAACACAGAGGAGTTTATAACTGACAGCTAACGTTAGCCACGTTAGCAAACAAGCTAGCTCACCGATCCAGAAAGAAAGTCACCATTTCCGTGTTTTGACTCCATCGTGGAAAACGTTTATGTGGGTCCATTTAGTGAAGTCTTCACCTAAATTTACTCCAGCTTTTGCTCTTCTCAGGTCACTCCTCCTCAGAAACAGATAACAATATCTCCAGGGCTCTGAAGCAGCTGCTTCACTCGTCATCTCCACGGTTTTCCCCTGTACAAGCCTGACTGTGCCCAAAATATTGTTTCCACACAGAGATCATATTTGGCAACCTGCAATGGCAGCGTGTATTGCTTACAAACGTAAATATAATGCCATTATCGAACGCGTTAGAATTTATTTTATAATTATTTTTAGGCTAAATATGGTTTTTCTAGGAAATGTACTTTCATTCTGTACACCCCCAAACGACCTGTGGAGGTATTATTTTTTGAAAAAATATAGCTTTTAATAAAAATGTTACATATTTAACCTTTATTGGTTTAAAACTTTTTCAAGATTAGTAACAGTGATTTGCATTCTGTTGAATATTGTATGTTTATTCCCTACTTCTCCATCCACCTGTTGCCCTGCTTCTTGTTTCTCATGTTTGAGCTGTTACTAAAAATTGTGAGGTGTGCACAGTTGTGGATGATTATGCTTTATTATCTATTTATTTATAATAAAAAAAGGAGAATTTTGTCTGATTTCCACCCCTGTTTCTGTGACTTAAAGCTGTATGCTCGACACTTTTCAAACACGTCAGCTGACAGATTCCTTGAGGAGAGGCTAAGGTGAGGTGTTTCTTTTAAAAGCCTTCCCATTAAAATTTAAAACTGAGAAAAGTGTTAAAATTGGCTTGTTTATTGTTGGAGAACAACAAAAAATCCTTGATCACAAAGCATATGTTTTGAGCTGAGTCCAGAAAAGCCCCAGTCTAATTTAATCCCTGGTTGCACACTGTGTTGCATATTTTGCCTGCTGTTATATTCCACTGAAATGAGAAACTGAAATCAGTTTTCTTTTTTTCTTTTTTTTATGGGCCATTTGATTTTTTATAGTAAATAAATTGCATGCTTCTCAGAGCAAACTACTGGCAGTTACGTCGGAGTCTGAGTCAGGTTTTTCATGAAATCTAATATTCTGTGGTTCATATCTTCTCCAAAGCACAAAGTAGAGATTTTCAGCTGCTAATTGCATGATGCCAAGGCTTCCTTTTGCCTCAGGTTGCCATCCTGATCAAACACTGCTCCGTTTGCACACTAAAAATACTTTAAAACTATTCCACTGCCACAGGCTTCAGTGATTAACCTCCAGTTACTGCTCGAGGTCAGATTTATGCATGTATATATTTGAAATTTCTACACGTAAATTGCGAACAGAATGCAATGGCAAGACTGATTTTTATGGTGAGAAAGATGAGGCTAAAAAGGCTTTGCATAACACATAAAAGGTCAGTTAGGATGAAAATTAATAGAGCAGAAGTGACATGGGCCAAAGTGCAACTTCAAGTTAAGCGCTGATGTTTTCGTTTTTTTTACTCCCCAAAGTTTTGAAAAGTAGATTTGCAAAAATGTCGTATCACATTCCTGTTCTATAAATCTTCGATGACCATCCGATACTTTGAAACATTGTTATTGTCGTCAGTATAATCCATTTGGATTTGCCTCGGATGTGGCAGTCCTGTTGGAGGAAGAAGTGCTCAGATGACATGAGTATTTATACTTGTACAGGCCCTTTGCAAGCGCACATGAAATTCAAGACACAAGCTTGTACATGTGTATAAATCGCATCACGTGCACAAAACTATAAGCTACTGCAGTGTAATCTAACTGGAGTGTGTTTATATACTTTGTCTTTTTTCTGATTTAACCTCTGAAATAAAAATAACTGGCTTCAAAAATGTGTTACTTCAAAAATTACACCTGGATTAAAGTTATTTGTTCCCAATCAGGGATCTCTTTGAGTATGAAAGCTTCGACTCAGATGATGTCAGCATGTTACTGGTTTATTAGAACACTGACAAATTGTGTCAAAAACTTATATTACAGACAGAGGTTTGTTTAATAGACAAGTGCTTGTTTATTTTATTGAAATATGGAAAGAATGAAAGATTTCTTCAAATACACTCTACAGCTGTACAGATTTGTTTTAAAACAGCTTTATTGCAGGCACATTCACTCTCTACACTGAGACTAACGAGCTGATGCAGAGTCTTAGAGCAAACATCATGCAATGCGAAGATGCTCTTAATCTTCAAACTGGAGTATAGAGTTGAAAATATGGAAAATGAGGAGCTATAGAAATTTCCACTGCTGATGAGACAGATTAAAGGCACTGTGTGCTTCTTTATCATCACCGGTTTGGGGACTAGTTATAAATTGTTGTTTTACACTACTTTTGTTTTTACCTTTATATTTCACCTTTAAAACAGTCTACCTTGCCATGTTTGATATCATTCTTTACAGCATAACCTAACCAGTGAAATTGCTCAGGTTCTAAAATACTTAATTGCAAAACATGCCCTGTTTGATGGCTGTTAGACCTCATTCTTGAAGTGCATATATATTTTATTATTGAAATGGTATAAACTTTTAACACGTTTAATTTCATGGAAATGTAGCTTTTTTGTCAAACTTTGCGTGGCCGCACTTTGTTACTCAAGAGTTAATAAATGGGGCATAGAAAAAGAGTTTGTGTCATGTCATGTAAAGGTTTTGGTTGTTGGTGGTGGTGAAAGTAACTGAAAAGTAATCAGTAACTTATTATTTTACACAGATGGTGATATTGTAAAGAAATGTATTACTTTAAAATGAAAGTAACTTGTAATATCAAATATATTACATTTTGGAAGTAACTTGCCCAATAAGACAGAAATGACATTACAGGTCTGATATTTCCAGGGTGTGCTAGTCCTCCCGCCCACCAGGAGGCAACCTTTCAATCTGCTTTTGGTCAATTTTGGTTACTTCCACCACCTCCCCTATTCCTCAGCAACCAAATGCATCATGTTTTCCCATCATTTTCTGATTGGTTGATGTGGTGCATTTTTCTACTAACAGTAAAGGAGTTGTTAGGTTTTTGTGACACTTTTTTCTTGCTTACCACTTTCCTTAGAATCAGACGTTTTTTTCCCATTTTTTCCTTCACTAAACGCCCATGACCCACAACATAACTTTTAGACCTTAAAATATGTGTTTCTGACTTGTTTTAATGGCACACCAACATTCATTATGCGCATTTTTGAGCTGTGACTGCCCAGCAGTGTCCCGAGGTTCAGAAACTGCACTATGTAACTATGTCTTTTACTGGCTGGAGGGAGGGAGCTCACTGGAGGGAGCTCACAGTACAAGTACGATGCAAAATGCTAGTTGAGCCGTTGATAGGGGGCCCATCACTGAGAAAAACCGCTAAAAGTTCTGTTTTGGGCCTTTAAATCAGATGCGTGATCTGGATGCACCGGCACGTCCGTCGGCCCCAGAGGGTTAAGGAATATGACATTCAGCTGATATTCAGGAATATGAGCATGCTCTGATGGGAAATTAAGTCTAGCACATCAAACTCTGGTTTCAGCTGAAAAAAAACAAGATGGTCAAAACCAGAATCAAACCAGAGATTTTCACTTCCATTTGGCAGGTAGCCACAAACTTAACTGTTTCACCTCAGGAAAACATTACATTACTTTGGTCAATATACAATAGGACCACAGTGCTGGACTCTTCTTAAAGGAGCCCTATCATGAAAAATGGACTTTTAAGAGCTTTTCAGAATGTTACTGTGTTATTTCCTCATAAAAAACTTCATTTAAGTAGTTTTTTTCTTCATTTGTGCATATTTGAGTAATATATATGATTATTCAGGCCAAGCTGTAGCTTCCTTAAAGTTGTACTTCCATGGTTATTTTATTAATATTTCTGTTATCTACAATTTTATAAAGAATACTTTATATTGTTTCTGTATAAAAAAAAAACCTTTCGGTGCTTTGTATCAGGATTGATACTAGAAGAGAGGGGGGGGCCAAGGGGGTTTGGGCCTTTTCTCAAGAATTTCTCTTGGGGGGGCCCCCCGGGGTAGAGGAAGTCCGCCTCGTATTTTGTTAAGAAGGAAATAGAGGAAAAAATTCCCGAAAAAAAAAATAAATAATCATCCAAATCAAGGGGTGTTTTCTTAGAGGGGGGAGGGTCCTAAGGAAAAAATAACCAGGGATTGCTGGAAAGGGAAGGGCGGGTTCCGGTTGTTTTCTTGGAAGGAGGGGGAGAAGAAGAAGAGAAGAAAAGAAAGAACGAAGGGAAAAAGTAAGGGGAGGATTAACATAACTGACTTACACAGGTATACGCAACGAGGTGGCACCAATCACGAAGCGACAAACATGCATGTGCAGCATCGTAGTGAGACGCCCTCTTTGTTGAACAGAAACTCAAAGAGAATCCTAACCTATACACACTCTCTGAGGAAGAAACTAACAGCCTGCAGAAAGATTTCCTTAGAGACAAGCAGCCATCCGCTAACAGATGTTTGCTCCAGAGTTCAAGAGAATTTTTTTTATTATTATTATTTATTTTCTTTTTCTTTTTAAACTCTAGAAGATGGCAAGTTGGGAAAAATGTGGTTGTGTTCAGCATGGGAGTTTATTTATTGTATTGGACGAATCGACTTGTCAGAAGTGGTTGGATTATAACTTCAGGAGCAGAAAAAAACCCTCAACTTTGTGTGTGAACTTCACTCCTGACAACTTCATGAATCTCGGGCAGTAAAGTGTTTTTTTCTCTGGGATTACTTCTGAAACCTGACGCAGTTCCTACTGTAAAAACGTGCATTGACAGACAAAAATATGAACAAAGCTGAGAGCTGTGAGTGAAACACATCTCTCAGCGCAATGCTAACTGTTAGCCTATGATTTGTTCACTAATTTATTTACTTGTCAGGGGTCTCTGTGGTACTTCTGTGGGACTGCGTGTACTTCAAACTCCATGTCAGACTCTGGGTCGAGTGCATACAGCTCCATAACAGGCTGCTCCATTTTATCCCATCAATTGGAGTCCGATTATCCATCAATGTTTACAAATAACATCCATGTGAGCTGCCGGTGCTACAAACAATTCTGCAACCCTTCAGAATCAGTGTCTCTTCTGGGGCGACGTCATGAAATGGGCGTAAAACATGTTGCAATTGGTCGAGAGCTCCATGGATCAGTACAGTCAGCCATCTTACTTCCGTGTTGGAAATTAGATGCATAGAAAAACTAATATTTACACCAGATTAGTTTCTAAAGTAGCGATGGGAACATAATATTTAGCTTATAAATGCCCGTATTTGACTTTCAGATCGTTTGAAAAGCATGATACAGCTCCTTTAATGTGCCCCTGGCATGAAATTTGCTTTTTTTTAAAGGTTTTTTAATCATATATTTTAGTTTCCCCAGCCTGCCTATGTCCCCAAAGGGGTTAGATTATAGATTTGCGTTTCCTTTTTCCCTGGGTGTGTCTGCCTACATGGCGAAGTTAGCATTCACAAATGGGCTGATTGGCAGTTCGGCGTATTTTACTCCTAGTGCAGCTTGTGACGCCATGACCTCCCTCCCCCGAACTACACTGTCCAAGTCCCTCCCTCCGAGATCTACGACAACAAACCGACATCATGGCATCCAGTTCGCATCAGAACTGCTCTGTACCTGGCGTACGAAGGACAACAGCAATCTTTTTGTCCTCCCCACTGAAAAGCTTGTGGATGATTTCATTTCTGCAGGAATGTGCCGACCGAACTACCATAAAATCTCCCTGCAGCTCCGTCTCCTCCTCAGGAGGTTTTAACGGCTTCCAGCCACCACGAAGAAACACGAAGTTTCTAATAAACGTTTCTCATCATGTTTCGTGTCTTTTATCTCTGAGGGTAACTGATGTTTGTGATGATTCCAGTTTACAGTTTTTCCCGTTGTACGTGCGTGTTCGGCTGCGGACTCGGGTTTGCAGTCAGGCCTTCATCATCATCATCATCATCTCATCATCATTATCATCATCATCATCATCACTGTTTCTGTCTTGCTCCGGTCAGACGAAGACAGATCTAACGAGCAGAACTAGTGTAATATATCTTTAGTATTAACTATTAACTGAATTCGGGTCATGGGTGAAGTAAATAATTCAGGGAAACTTGTTGCTGGAATATGATGCTGTTTTCTTCATAAACTCTATTCATACTCACGCATCAGCGTCTGTTTCAGGTTGGTGAAGCCGTCACCGCCGTACGCCCTGTATAGATCCAGAGACTCAATGCGAACTTCTTCAAGCCTGACGTGCTGTCGCGTTCAACAGAACAGTAACTCTTTTTTTTTTTACTCCAACATGAGTGTGTGGAGAGGCGCGTGTCTGCAGGTTACTGCTGAGTGTATGGGCGAATATCTTCAGGTATCTCCGTATCACTCCGCCTCCTCTCTACGAGAGCACCATGACAACAGAAGCAAGCGTGCCTTCTGGTCCCGCCCACCGATCCTCAGTCATTGTACAGCAGTGCTAACAGTAGCGCCTGCTATTCTATGACAAGGCTGAGTTACGGCGAACGATCCTTTCATACAGTATTGAGGTACTTAGAGTCTGACTAAAAAGGGACCAAAAGTCGCCGGGAATTTCATGCCACTGGCACTTTAACCATAAATTTACACCTCTGTTCAAACAATCTTTGATAATCTTTCCTACAGCTTTGAGCTACTATGCAACCTAACTTTGAACACAAATTATATTCGATAGATGAGCTGGCCATTGTTAGAAAAAAAACACCATAATGAATGCTGCACACAGAACAGAGATAAAAATGTTCTAAGGGAAAAACTTGTGTATTTATTAAATTTCTCACTATTTCCTGAAGGAAAACAACTTGCACTGAGGAAGTCAACATTTTCCAGCTTTATTCATGAGTCTAGAAATGAGTAGGACTGATGTCAGGTACAAACAACCCAACAGAGAAAACACCTGAGAAATTAATCTTCCATTGTAAGAAGTGTGACCAGCTGTAACTGAGACTAATTCCTTCATGCTTGCTGTGCTTTTTAATAATAAAAAAAAAACTCGTGATTTTACTTTAAACGTTTATTTTTTTTTGTGATTTGATGCATCATGGAAACGGGTTAAGTCTCGCTCCATCACATTTTGCAGTAAGAGGGAGCGTTGGAGAGAGATTTAAATAAATATCCAGTGGGATTACATGAGGCGTGAACTAACCCCACAGCTTCCTGAAAAAGGAAGCCTTTGTAAACCAGACTGCACATCAGCATGGGTAATCTGACTTTGTAAAGTCATGCACCACACTGCTCCCTGTGCTGCTGTGCCCCGGAGGATGCCCCAAAATAAGATGCCAGAGTGGAAAACAAGGGAGACTCATGAATGCCAGATTCAACCTTGCACGACTGATGCTTAGAAGCTGAAGGAGAACCGCTACCTCCGTCACTTCACATACCCTCTGTGATCTTAACGCTAATTAGGAGTTCTTTGTTTATATCAACTCACATTTGGGATTTGCACAGTTTGAGGAGTCTGTTTCACATTTAACTGTCAGCACTTTGATCAAAGTGATTAGAATGAGGCCTCCTGTCTTAGAAAACATGCCTGCACTTCTTCTCAGCTAAAATATGAGTCTTAATTGTTTTTTGTTTACGTGAAACATAACAGCTGCAGATTTTTCAGATTGGCTGAAGTGTCTTTTTTGGAGTAAATCATTGGGCCTCAGCTCTGATTAGGATGCTTTAAACGCATCATTTTGGTCATGTTCTTTTTTTTATTTAGTTCCCTTTGTCTTTAATTGCCGTTCTCAAAATGTCGCTTTGATTCCTGCTACCCTGCTGGGCATCTTTATGCTACTGACTCCATGTTAAGAATAATTTCCCTCTTGACTGGGCTGGAACAATACAATGCCATATTCCAGAGTTTTATTGTATGCTAGATCCTGAGAGCATGAAGCATATCTATCTTTGCTCTAATTTGATTCTGCAAATATGATGCAGAGATCAAAGCTGATATTCATTTAAAAACTGTCTTTGAACTTTATCTCTGTTATCAGAAGAATGATTCAGTTCCTGTGATGGGATTTGTCTTCACTGTGAGAGTAGAATGTCATGTTATCTTCTCTGTTAGACCTATTTTGCTTCTATTTGCAGCACAAAGAAGCTTCTCTTTACTAATCAATACTGTATACTGTGTGTAAACCAGAGATGGAAAGAAACCCAAACTTTGCAATTAGCCCTGTCACACACCTGCTGTGAGGAGTAAAACGTTTTTTTTTGTTGCTTTCGCTTTCTGATTTTGTGTGATTTGAACTTATTATAACGCTTTTTGCAGGTGCTGCTGGGATTCATGCCAACATCGCTCATTGTCATAAAGATCCATCGTACATAAACATGTGGCAGGTTATCCTTGTTTATGAGGATGGACTTGCACCAGTTCAATCAATGCCACTGATGTCGCGGCTCATTTACTTCTCTTCCACGCCCTCCTCCTCCCACAGTTCCTGCTGGTTTACACGTCTTTCACATCCTGCTGGTGCAGGAGAATGGTAACTTTGCTAGCATACAGAATAATCTTTGGCCTTACTTTGGTGATGGTCTTACTTGGGCTACAGTAGTTACATATCTGTCCACTTTTCCTCCCTTGATGGTGTTTTGGTGGCTTTTGACACATAAAATAAGTATTTATCTTTATCCTTGCTGAGGCATGCTCCATAATGTGTGAACATTTTGGCTGTTTTACCACATATCTTAAGCATTTTTTCATTAAAAGTATGTTAAAAGTAAAAAAGTTTGTCAATTTTTACAAAATTGTTTGAGCGTGATGATGCACAAACATGCATTTCTGTTAAATAATTTTTTATGTTGCATGTTTAAGGAAACAGATTCTTTAAAGTGGGCCTACTGTAAAATGATCATTTTCCCCCATTTTTCTTAATTTTGGGTACCTTTCAGATTAATGGTGCACCAATCAGAACTGCGGTAGTTAGTATGAAAGTATTAATTATTGCAGAACATGGGAGCGAAAATGTCATCTGATTGTTAAAATTCTTGGAGGCTTGGTAATTGCTTGGGCAACGGTTGATTGTTTCAAAGAAGCTGGGATAACTACAGTAGAAGAAAAAAAATGGAGAAAAATACTGCCATCCTTTCAGATCATACACATTCTGGTCGGACTCATATTGAGAATTAATAAATAAAATCAAATTTAATGCCAGCTGTTCAAAAATTTAAATAATTGAAAGCATGTTTGCCTAAACGATCTAAACCAGTTCTCTTTCCATAGAATATGTTTAGATAAGGGTGTAAAATAGGTCAGGATTTGTTTGAAGTGCTTATACTTCAACTGAGAGTGTACACAGTGTTAAACATGCCACTAACAAGGTGTTTTAATGTTAGCTTAATTTATCTAGAGCCTGGTTACTGCATAACAACATGACCTTGATGACTTCAGCTTGCATATGTATAAACTTGCTCAGCTTATAAATTGCATCTAATATCTAACCTTGCAGTGTGACTATTAATTTGTTTACTGTGGTGAGTGTGTGTTCATATTTGTTGCCAGGGCTGCAACACAGTCCCCTTAAAAAGAGCAGTGGTACATTTTGTCCCAGGAGGGGACAATGCTCTGACCCCAGAGGGGAGCCGAAGCAGTGCAGGGTCAATGGAGATGTACTGCCTCAGCTGCACAATCTGACAGACCTAATGCAGCTATTTGTAATGGGATTCTCTCTCTTCAGCTCTGGGCCCTGTTATCAGTGGCCGTGCACGCTCGCTGCGGCATGGCTCAGGCCAGCTCATCAGCGCAACGTCCCCCCGATGTAGTCTGGCCGCTGAACAAATGATCACATTAGGCTGAGTGGACTGCGGCTCGGTCATTAAGGCTGTTCGTTATGATACCAAATCGATTTTACATTTCACTTTGTAAGACGTCCAGGGATGAATTACACCAAATTGTACACTCAGGTAAGGAAAGAAAAAACATGTAAACATCATAGTTATCTATTTGTTTTCTGTAAGCAGTTGCTTGACATCAATACTGTATGTTGTAATCTTTAAGAAGGTTTCCAGTTGAAGGCAGAGGTGGAATTATGGCATGATAAAAAGGCTTATTCTAAAAATGATGACCATCATTAGGAGTGGATGAGATGCAGGTGTGTTCACTGATTGTTCAGTTGCATCAGCTGGGTCAATGATTCATACATCAGTGGAATCAAACTGAGAGGAAGAAGACATGCATGGAGGATAGACAGGAGCAGAATTAAACAGACCAAAAACAGGCGTTCCTCGTTAGCAGGTCTCAGTCATCATAAAATCGGTCAAAGAGCTTCTATGGAGCTTTAGTTATTTTCATGATGAATTATGATGCCTTGCTGTACGTTGAGGCCTCTGTCTTCTTTAACTAACTCATTAAACTGCTCCTGGGGGTGACTTTAAAGCAACACTACATAAGTTTCTGACCTTAAAGCTCTGCTGACTCTTTGATGGCACCCTGACATTTATAATGTACATTCCTGGAGCCGTCGTTGCCCTACAGCATCCTTTGGTAGAAAATCCACACTTCATAACTTTTTTTTTTCCATCCAAGGGCATCACCTGACGACTTTGTTTTGCTTCACGGCACTATGTCACACACAAGCAACTGGATATTAACACACTGGACGTTTTGAATGTGCATCATGACTGGTTAAGCACAAAATGATATACGTATGCACCACAACATTATCAGAGAGAAGAAGGGAGAAGATAGAGAGTAAGACAGAGCAAGAGATAAGCCAACACTCAACATCATCCTGACATACTGGTTAGAGAGCGCTCAGAGAAGAGGCAGGACACAGGACTGGTGCTGAATTAGCCCTCCTTATGAGGCACCAAAGTATGACTATCTGCAAAGTTCAGGAGTGCTGCTGTAAAGTCGCACTGTGCAACATTCTGACCTTAAAATTATGTGTGTCTGACTTGTTTTGGTGCCACACTGACATTTATTTTGTACATTCCTGTAGCCATTGTTAACACCCCAAGGCTGAGAAACTTTGTGTTCCAGCCTGAAGCATCACATTAAAGCTGAGTTTTGCATTATGCACTGCAACACTCCAGCAACTGGGTATCTAAGGTGGTATTATTCTACCTCTTTCCTGGGCGAGCAGAGCTACGTTCTGAGCACAGACAAATAACTTTTGCAGGCACATCAGTTACATTTTAAGAAGAGAAGCTTCATCTAAGCAAGCAAAAATGAACATTCAGTGTTCGGTCCTATCTGTGTAGATGTTAGACAATAAAACGTTCCTGAGGTTTTATTTATCTTCGTGGCGCAAGCTCCCACACATCTGTTCACTGCGCACGCTCGTTCAACTCAATGCAGCACTAAACGCGCCACAAGTCCAACCAATAACAGGCTCAGAGAAAATCTGACCTGATTGGCTTTTTCAATGCATCAGGATGACGCTGGGAAAGATGGTTTCTAAGTCAAGAGGAGTTGCTCCTTTCAAACTGTACGTTACAATTATGAGCTCAGAGTAGGATACGTGATGGAGGCTGAATTAACTGTTTTTAGGAGGCTCTCCTAAGTTAATCTTAAACTAAAGTTAATTTGAATTTCCTTAAAATCAGGACAGTACATCTGACAGTTTAGGAAGTGGCTCTGCTCTTACAGTATTTCTCCTAAATTTCTGCGGATTTTCACAAGATAACTTTGGAAAAATGGACTTGATGTGGAAGCCCCGATACAAAAATCTCTAAAGATATTAGTCATTTTTCTATGGAAATAAGGACAGTGGAAGAAGCTTGCTATATCTTGTAGAGTTGAAGGGGGAGAATGTGTTTTGACTCCATTTCTCCTCAACACTAAATTGCTTTCCACTCTTTCTCAGCTTTTCCTTGTCTCTTGTGAGAAACAGTTGGCCGTTTAGCTGCTAAATGTTCTCCTTGATTCACCAGCTTATTTATTTTCGTCTATCTGCCCCTTGCTGCTGGGCAGGTAGCGTGGCTAGAATGGTTATTAAAGATTTTCCACTGATCTGCCATCTTTGGCTGCAAACAAAACAAGAACAGGAGAGTTAGTTGGAAAACTCTTTAAAGCAACTTCAGCCTCCGGAAGGTAAACAGAGTCAAGCTCAGACCCTTGCACTTTACTGGTGTTTTATATGCATGTAAAAGACAAGTTTCACAACGCAATCTTTAATTGATTCAGGGGATAATAATTTGATGTTTGCTGATTTCAGAAATTTCCAGACTTTTATTCTTGAGCATACTGATAAAGCAAAAAAAGAAAAAAAAAAGAAAACTCATATATATGATGAGCAAAACTGTGAGGATTTGGTTTACATCTCCACACTTTATCTGAGAGGTTTGCAATATTCATGCAAATTATGTGGTTGTTTTCTCTGTGGGGTCTTTGTCCATTTTTACGAGACATTTTGAGATATAAACTGCCGTCCCCAAACCGTCCTCCTTCCATCCCAGAGCAGGCAAAAAACCCTCTGTTTAATCACCCAGATAGTGCCGGGAGATCCTTCCAGGCTGGGCGCAGATTAAGAGGACATTATCTAGAAATGAGGGGTGAAAACGGTCTACGCAATCTTAAATATTCTCCGGAGAGCCTCACTCTTTTATTTAGGTAATTTTCGTCCTGCTTATGTTTATCCATGTGCAGGTTTTCTGATTCTTTTATTTATTTATTTTTTAAATTCTTTTACCCCCTCGGCACCCTGATTCATATTCATGCCTGTACATACACTAACTCTTGGGAGTTACACAGGAAGAGGTGCACTTGTGCTTTTAAAGTTCCTCAAAGGAGTTGTTGAGACAGAGATGTGCATGAACAAACAGCACTCTATGGGCCCTCATGTGCCAAACCAGAACTCCAAGCATTATGCCACAGATAGAGTACAGTATGATGTTTTTGATCTATCCTACTGACAAACTCTTAGAAATACATTCCCCTCTGTACATTTTTTGCCATATACGCTTGTATTTCATGACAACTGTTAAATTTAGGATGATTTTCTGTCATGTACGGCTGCTGAAGCTTTTTGACGGAGCATTTCAGGTCCTTCCCATCAATGTCAGCAGATGTTGGCAGCTGGAATTATATCTGTCTGCTTCTCTCTCTTCCTCTTATTGACTTCTCTTTGCCTCGGATTCCCTCCCGTCTTTAATGAGCCTCTGTTTGTCAGCACTGATGTGAGTTTGTCACATGATGCCAATCACACTGAGACGGCAGGACCGTTTTCTGTCTTCTCAGATAAAGCTGCAAACATCACCAAGAGAGCACAACAATTGATGGATGCAAGTCTTTAAATAGGACCTTTTCCTTCAGGGCTTTATTATTATTATTATTATTATTGTTGGATTTAACACTCTGACTCTGGTAAACTGTGTCAACAATAGCCTTTTTGTAGATAAAATGACTGGTAATAACTCTTTAGCAGAAAAGAATAGTTTATTTTCCAGAATAGTTAATAATTCATTTTGGTAAACAATGATTTAATTGTCTCTCTGGTGATGCCTGCATATAAAGCCCTGACATCTAATGTTAAATTAAAGCTGTAAAACTCTGGGAAACACTACATTGCATTTGAGTGCCAAGCTGGCACAGACTGTTGGACTTGTTCAATTAAAATCTGCACTGAAGGGAGGTAAGGCAAAGCAGGCCTTGCAAGAGGAATCAGATGATTATTAGGATATTAGTTTGAGTATTATTGTTTGAACTTAATTCAAGGAAAACTTCAGGATGATACTTGGAAATGTGAACAGTAATGAATCGCTACATTTAATTGGAACCTACAGTGAGATTGAGACTTGCTCGTCATATGACGGCTCAGAGACGTGTGTTCCCGTTTCATCAGTTTTCCTTTCAAACTGGGTTTCCTGCTTCCAGCTGTTCCAGTCCGCACATCATGACTGAATTTCAATATACACTGCCCGGCCCAAAAAAAAGTCACCAACAAAAAAAGGTCAAACATTTAACATTTCGTTGGACCACCTTTAGCTTTGATTGCGGCAGCATTCGCTGTGTTTTCAGAAGCTTCTGCAATGTCACCAGATTTATTTGCATCCTGTTGCATCAATTTTTCACCAAGATCTTGATGATGATTGTAGAGTCTGACCACAGCACATCCCAAAGATTCTCAATGGGGTTCAGGTCTGGACTCTGTGGTGGTCAATCCATGTGTGAAAATGATGTCTGATGATCCCTGAACCATCTTTCACAATCTGAGCCCGATAAATTCTGGCACGGTCATCTTGGAATATGGCCGTGCCATCAGGAAAGAAACATCCATTGATGGAATAACCTGGTCATTCAGTATATTCAGGTATCAGCTGACCTCATTATCTGAGCTCATACTGTTGCTGACACTGGACCTGAGCAACTGCAGCAACCCCAGATCATCACACTGCCCCCACAGGCTCATACAGTAGGCACTAGGCATGATGCTGCATCACTTCATCTGCCTTTTCCGGCCACATTTCTTCCTGGAAGACGATGGTCCACTATCCTTCCAGTTTTTCATAATGCGTTTGACTGTTCTGAACCCAGTTTTAGTAGTTTCTGCATCTCCTTAGATGTTTTCACCTCTTGATGCCAATGATTTGACCCTTCTCAGACAGACTAACATCTTTTCCATGACCACGGGATGTGTCTTTCAACATGGTTGTTTAGGAAATGAGAAGCAAGTCATTGCACCAGTTGGGGTTAAATAACTTGTTGCCAGCTGAAAGATAATCACCCATGCAGTAATTATCCAATAGGAGGCTCGTACCTATTTGCTTAGTTAAATCCAGGTGGTGACTTTTTTTTTTTGGCCAGGCAGTGTAGTATTAATTATTGTTCCTCCTCCACAGATTTCTTCTTAACTTAAGTGCGGACCAATGGAATTAACATAGAATAAGCAGTGTTTTTCTTTACTACTAATAAACTTTTACATCCAATATTACTTTTACATCTGAGCGGACAAAAATGACCTGTGGAGTTCCCCAGGGTTCTATCCTGGGGCCTCTTCTGTTTAATATCTACATGCTACCACTGGCCCAGGTTATAAAGAACAACAATATTAGTTACCATAGCTACGCAGATGACACACAGCTATATATTACAGTGTCACCAGGAGACCGGGGCCCTGTACAGGCTCTTGGTAAATGTATTGAGGAGATTAATGACTGGATGTGCCTCAACTTTCTTCAGCTGAACAAAAACAAAGCTGACGTGATTGTTTTTGGAGCCAAAGAGAAACGACAGCAGGTTGTCACAGAACTTCAGTCCATACACCTAAAAACCACCAATCAGGCCAGAAATCTGGGGGTAGTGATGGACTCAGACCTAAACTTTGAAAAACACATCAAAACGATCACTAAATCAGCCTACTATCACCTGAAGAACATCTCAAGGATAAAAGATCTGATGTCTCAGGAAAATCTGGAAAAACTAGTCCATGCATTCATCTTCAGTCGGCTTGACTACTGTAACAGCGTCTTTACTGGTCTACCTAAAAAATCAGTTAAACAGCTGCAGCTCATTCAGAACTCTGCTGCCCGAGTTCTCACTAAGACCAGAAAAGTGGACCACATCAGTCCAGTTCTGAGGTCTTTACACTGGCTGCCGGTCCATCAGAGAATAGACTTTAAAGTTCTGCTGTTGGTCTATAAAGCTCTGAATGGTTTAGGCCCAAAATACATCAGTGACCTCTTGACCCAGTATGACCCCTCAGGTCATCTGGATCCGGCCTTTTATCAGTTCCCAGAGTCAGAACCAGACATGGAGAAGCTGCGTTCAGCTTCTATGCTCCACATGTCTGGAACAAACTCCCAGAAAGTCTCAGATCAGCTGAAACACTTAGTTTATTTAAATCCAGGCTGAAGACCCACCTGTTCTCAGCTGCATTTACGTAGATTTTATTCAAAAGTTAAAATCCGCACATCTCTATATTCTCTCTTTTTAATCTTAAATGCTTTTAATTTTGAATCATGCTTCTATTTTTTTTCTCCCCTTTGCTTATAATGTTTTATGTAAAGCACTTTGAATTGTTCTGTACATGAAATGTGCTATACAAATAAACTTGCCTTGCCTTGCCTAATAATTTCAAAGATGTTTGTGTTCCATGTAGATGAGCATGACCCAATGTTTGCTAATAATACCCCATTTCCACCAGCAGGTCTGGGTCGGGATGGGATGGGTTGGTTTGCATTTTTTGGCTTTTCCACAGGCAAAAGCTAGGAGGGGTACCAGAATATCTAATCCATGCATCCCACTTTCCGAGGACCCCTCTGTTGGAGTCCCAGTCTAATCAATCTGACCCAAAAAGGTGGAGATTGACAGGCTGCAATGCCTAGAATCCATAGATCCCATGTGATCTGGTATTAAAAACAAAGCAGGAACAGTTCTATGTTTAGAGCAACAGATTTGACTTCTTATAATAAACAGCCACATGCCAAGAAGAAAAAACACCAACTGTTGGATTTCCACCGTATTTGTTTTTTGTTTCCGTGTTGTGTTTTTGTACAGTCTTGCGCTGCTCTGACTTCATGCGATTGGGTAGCTACTGTAATCGATATCTGGCTGATTAGATGCCTACTGGGCAAGGGTATGGTTGGCTGTGGAAATGCAACAGGGAGGTTTATGAACCCCTCCGCACCAAAACCGTCCTGTCCCAACCAGTTGGTGGACACAGAGCTTCTACTGTATGTGTGGACTTACAGAACCAACCAGTCTGTTTCAGAACAGGATTAACTTTGTATTGGAGACAGGTCTTTGTTGGTAATGGCACCAAAAAGTGATTCCCCTATACTGCAACTTTGGTTTTTCTTGTAAATAACTCTTTCCAGGCCACTGGATATTCTTAAAAAAAAAAAATAAAATAAACAATAAGGAAAAAAAAAAACTGAAGGCATATATAATTAAGTTCCAGAAAAGGCATAAATGATTTATACCAGAATTTCTTTATTTTCTTGCAGGTAACACAGATGAAATCAAATGGCAGCAAGTGAACTTTGTTTGAGCAGAACTGACTCCAACTCTGCAATCTTTGTGATATTTCTTGGCAAGACATACCATTCATTAGCAGAATGTTTAATGAGGCCTTCAGCCTCTAATGACCACTAAGATTTTCTGGAGAGGGCAGATTGACATTCACAAGACTAGACTATCAATAAAGTAGTTAAGACTAGCTCTACTTCAGCCAGCTGGAGTAAAATGAGAAGTGCACACCAATAACTGAAAATTAGATTTTTAACATTTAATACAAGGCATAAATAAGAAATCATCTTTGTGTCCCAGGCTTCTTAACAATCTTTAGCAAAATATGATGTCAATTTGAATTTTTAATCATTTTGAGCCCCTGGTAGTGAGATTTAAAAATGTATTTTTACTTCCAAGAAAGTAGATATATGTTAAACAAATAATTAAATCGGATGTTATCATATGGGATATTAACGTCACAAATAGTTTGTGGTACACACTGTAATAGATAAAACAAAACAAGTAAACAAGCATGGTTGGGCTCTGAAGCTAAAAATTTTATTGAGCAACACTTTGAGGCAATAATTGCAATCAGGTGTTTTCTGTAATGTTCAAAAAAGCTTCTGCACTTGTTGACAAGTATTTTGATTCACTGTTCATGGGGAAGATGCTCTAATGTGTCTGGGACAGTTTAAAAGCAATATTTTATTTCATTAAATTGTAATTTTATAAATTTTTATTTATTATTAGTTTCTGTAGTTTCTTGTTATTTGAATCACTGTTGTGAATTTAGCCATTTCTTTAATTGGAGGATATATGTATATGTGTGTGTATATACATAATATATATATATACATATATATATGTATACGGTATATATATATATATATATATATATATAAAGAGGTGTATATAGGGCTGTTACGGTACACAAAAATCACATTTCGGTATGTACCTCGGTACACAGGTCACGGTTCGATTTTTCCTTGGTAGAGTGATGGAGAAAAATTTCACAAATATTAACTGTCTTGTGTTTTATCAACAAGTTCACAAAACTTTAACATCACAGCCGATTACATACTACATACCCAACCCAATATGCGTTGGTCTCATTCACAAAAACAATAAAGTTCATTGAAAAAAAAAAACCACAACAGCAATGTTGTGATTTGTTGCGTTGTGACAGCAGTGAGCGACTGTTTCAACTGTGTAGAAAACTTTAGCGTTTGCCGCATAAATCCTCGGCCATCTCTACCTTTCTGCTCTTCCTTTGTTGATTTCCAGCGACACGCGGTGAGTCTTTATTTGTACATGCGCTGTGTCTTGTTCTGGGTTTGGAGTGTTACTTAATCATCATAACAACACCCTCAGACTTGTATAATGTGCTACAGCGGTTTCATGGGGATCGTGAAACCTTTCCCCGGATTTCTGCTATCGGTTTCATACCTAAGCCGGCTTCAGCTTCGTGTGGACTAGGCCTTAAACTTTACTGGGGAGATGAAGAGGAGAAGATGAAGATGGAAATACTCGCACTCCTCTTGCTTGTGAGAACGAGCACGTCGCGGGAACGTGCACAGCTGATACCTTTAAAATCACATTTTATTATGTCTGCACATCACCTTTGATCTGAACTTTGAGAATATTTAGCACTACTTCATGGAATGAAACGAGTTTTATCAGGGATTATACAATCCTTTACGTTTTTCTGTCCTATGTGTTTTCTCATTTTGTTTTTTTTTTTTATCAGTTTGGAAATGAGACATGACTTAACAGAGTGTCTGTTTATGATTATTTACAGTATTATGATTAACACTGAAATGCTGCAACTGGAAGGTTATTGTTACAGAGTTCATGAATACATCATTCAGCAGATTTGTAGTTGTAGGCAATCAACACAGTAGCTATCAGACTTACTGGCATTCATCCCCTCCCAATGCTGAGACACTGATGGGGGAAAACACTGCGACCGCAGTTCTGCACTGTCGACACACTGATTTCGTTTTGCCGACTTTTATTCAGCTCCCTCTTCATCTAAACTGAAGTTCTCCGACAGAGGACTTGAGAGTTGGCGGAGCTTCAGTTCAACAATCTTACATCCATGTTGTTACGAGTTGTTAGAAACAGGATGGTGAGCGCGCTGCTCTGGTCCGTTACGTCAAGTGGCAGCAAGAACTTAATGAAACAATAAATATATAAATAGACAAATCTTGCTCCCAACAGTTTGGTACAGGGTTTTGCCGAACCGAGAGTAGCGTACGAACGGTTCGACACAAATACATGTACCATTACAGCCCTAATATAAAGATATATATATATATATATATATACTTTGTTTAGGCTAGATAAATGAATAAATACAGTTCAGTGACAGCTGTTTTTTGGGAATCTTTTTTATTAAGGGTAATTTGTTTCCAACAGGGTTAATTCTTAACGCTGAATATGCAGCTGCTTAAATGACAGTTTGGTTTGTTTAATAAATATTTTTAGGGTCTGACAGATGCAAACTTGCATACACAACCTCGTACCTGTCATGACATTTGATCCTATGCTTCCGTCCAAATTCATAAATGCTGAGCCTTGCCAGGAAATGATTATGTACAGATTTCCGTCGTACGATTTTGATAATGAGGGCCAAAGTGTTCTTTATTTTCAGCATTACCTGACACACACGATTCACCGTCACCATAGTTTTTTTTTTTATCAGTTTGTGAAGAACAAACCTTTGCAGTAAAATATGATTCACATTTGAAAATAATAAAGCAAAACATGCATTCAGGTCCTAGCCCAATAAAAACAACCAATAAGAGATAATAAGAACAACTCTCAATACAGACAAAATCATTCTTGCAACATTCACAAAGAGGTAAGATCAGTGCAGGTTAATTGTCAACAAGATGGCAGGGGTGCAGAATAACTTTAAATGCTAATCAAGTCATCTGCTGAAATTTCTGTATTTTTTTTCACATAGTCATATATATTGCAGGATTAGAAAAAAAATTACAATGTCAATTTCCAGCACCAACCCCAATGTCCCAACCTCATACCCCAGGTACCAAAAAAAAGAGGTTAAAGCCAGAGATCCTCCTGAAATTAGTGTAAACAAGAGCTTTAATCCAGTACTTTGAGGTATACAGTACCAGTTCATACTAAAAACTGGTGTACAAGTTTGCAAATATCATGTACAACTGTTGTTTTTGCAGGAATTAAAGTTGGGTGCAGGTTAGTGGTGTCAACATTACTGAAGGTAAAAGAGAAAATGTCACTTTTGGGATGCTGAAGCTGTTTCATTGGTATGCTCTTGAACTTTTGCATGGCCAGTTTCTCTTCGGCTGAGCAGTATTTTTCCCTCCAGCTCAGGAAATACAGATGAATACATGTTTTTTTTTCTATTCTAAAAGCAGCGGATTTGTTTTACTCCTGAATACCACCTTTGTTGTTTACAGCTCTGAATAATCATTTAGTTGTTCTGGAAAGTTTTCACTGCATCGGATGTTCCTCTGGGAACTGAAGTCAATCACCACGTCTGTGTCTTTGCCGTCATTTCCGAGGCACCCACGGTGACCTTCACACCTGCCCCGGATGCACTCACAAACATATCGTGTGCAGCTTCAAGCCTCACTTCACATGAATGGCTGTGCTGTGATGGTGTTTTTCACCACTTTGCTGCAATTACACTTAGAATTGTCAACAATTAATCAGCTGTACTCCCTTGGAGCCTTTATCCACTCGCTACCGCTAAACGATACGTCCTTCTTAATTACACAGTAATCGGCATAAACAAAGTGTTTATTTTTGCGTAATGAACTGTGGCTCCTTGCAAAGAAAATGGAAACGAGAGGCAACATGAGATGGTCACCTTTAATTCCTGGATGTAGCAGGAGTTTAGCATTTGATTGGAACAAATTAGTGTAAATGGTGTATGAATTTTCTCTGTTTTCTGTCAAACCATGTAAAGACTTTGGGTTTATGATTTATGATTTGAAGCTCGTTCGGTATTTTGAAGCTTCTGTATATTATTCATTTTTGTCAGTATCAGTGTATGCATGCTGATGACTGCGATCACTATGTACTTTTTACTTTCTGTGGTTATTACTCACTTCAGCGTGAGGCTTGTTGTCCTCACCACCTCTGCTGACAGAAGTAGCTGATAATATCCAAAAACAATGTTTGACTTTTCTGCTTCTTTGACACATTCCAACATACACTCACCTTCTTTTGACATCCCAAACAACGCCTACAGCTGTCTTTGGGGATATCCACTAGAGCTGAGTTTTTCGTCAAGCCATATGCATGTTAGACTCCCCGTCATGCACAAATCCTTACATGAATCTTTGAGTTAAAAACAGCATCAGATGAAAACCTCCTCCTGGCCTCGACTGCTGTTTAATCAGGGAGACTGATCCTCCATATGGCTTATATGATACTCAGGGTGATGGGGTTGAATTCACAACCACCCCCCTATGAGCTGAACCTGCATACACATACATATACACACATATACCAAAAAGTAAAAATCTTTGCAATGTTGTTTAATCAGTTTTCAAATTGCGATCTTTTAGTGTTACAGTTGAAGGTCTTTATGTTCCCTGCTGTTCGTTGAAATGAGGCAAGATTTGTTTTTGTCTTGCTGAATGCCTTCATATGAATTTTCAACCGAGGAATGCCTTGTTCTTGTAAATGATGCCAGATTCCCCGACTTTCCACATAGTAAACAGCAGAGAGATTATCTGAGGAAACTCCAGGTGGCAAATTCATCTCTGTGTAGTTATAAAGACTCATGTGCATACAGTTCTCTTATTTATCTCAGATATGTTGAGCTTCTACACACATGCACTCAATGGATTTATACTTAAACCATAAATAAATGTCAACTTAAAATTTGTTTTTATCATAACTGAATAGACATGACTGTGAAAAAAAACCTCGGGAGAGAAAACACAAAAAGCCAGCAGAACTTAAAAAAAAAAAAAAAAAAAAAAAAAAACAACCAAAAAAACCCCTCATCAGCTCACATGAAAGATGTCTATGAAACCAGTTCCTTAAAGAGCTCAAGAGGAACAGCTGGAACTTCACTAGCCTACTTCAGAACAGCAGTACTTCTCTTCGTAAGGACACAATGTAACTTTTGCTACGTTCACACTGCGGGTAAATGCGACCTGAATCCGATCTTTTCGCTCAAATGTGACCCATATCCGATCTGCCTCTGACTGTGTGAACAGTGCAAGTCGCATTGAATCTGACATTTCTGGATCGGATTCAGGCCACTTTCAAATGTGGTATTAAACGGATACATATCCGATCTGTGTTGAAGCGACTGCAGTCTGTACGAGCATGTCGCATTTTATCCGACCTCTTCTCTGAGATCGAGACAGACGTCCTTATTTCTGCACCAGAGGAGACGGAAACGGGATGTAAACACTGGACTGAACAGTTAAATCGTATTTTTCTGGCTCTGATTGAACGTCAACCTGGAAACTAATGAAAGTGTTGGGGGAAACTTTTTGTGGTCCAGCAGCTCAGTGTGTGAAGGTGAGTGAGACGGTGTGCACGTGCAGGGGAAACGCGTCGCTGTGGATGAGGCCAGAAGAGGAAAGGTGTGTGAAATGTGTCCGGCTTAGAAAGGCACGTTCACCGCAGCAGGTAGAGAGAAGAACCGCGGTGATAAATGTGAAATGTGCAGAATTAAAATAAAGCCGCTTCTCTCCAGCATACCCCCCCCCAACTGTTTAACACAGAGACGTCATCACAAATGCGTTCGTCTTCTTCCTCCGTCGTCACAAACCCGCTCATACATTTGCAGACTGCCGCCACAAATTGCTTTCAACGTGAGTCCGCAATGCCGGTAACTTCCATGTTTGTTTGCATTGGTTTCCATGACCACCGTATGTGCGTGATGTCATTCATGTTTAACTGAGCATGCGTGTCGCTTCAGAAGCATGAGCTGTTCATATTGCAGTCGGCGACAGGCCACATTTAGAAATGTAATGTGAACACCCACACAAAAAGATCGGATCTGACAAAAAAATCGGAATTGAGCATTAAGACCTGCAGTGTGAACGTAGCTTAGACCTTAAAAATATGCGTTTCTGACTCGTTTTGATGACGCAGCAACATTACACACATTTTCGAGCCTTCACTGGCCAGAGGCGTCCCGGGGCTCAGAAACAGCACTATGTAAGTTTCCCATCCGGGACAGGACTATGACGTTATGGCAGACTATTGGTTGCGAACCGCGTCACTGAATAGCAAACGGATATGAACCAGATATCAACACTGCGGGTGTTTTGAATGTGTATCATGTCGGATTCGGTAAAGAAACGCAAGGAAACATTAGTGGAGGAAGAGAGGAAAAGAAAGAGAGGAGGTGACAGAACAAGAGTCAAGATAAGACTGACTTTTACTGGCTGAGTGAGCTCACAGTGCAGGTACAATGAAGATGGATGCTAGTTTAGCTGCCGAAAGGAAGCGCATCACTGAAAAAAACTAATAAAGGTTCTGTTGTGTGACTTTAAAGGCACATTTCCAAGTTCTACCAGTAACCCTCGGGCAGCCTTCCTGGTGCACAACCAGTAAACATGGCTCCAGCAGGGTGTAGCCCTTCGATTTAAATAAGACTAGATTATAAAAAACTAACCATAAGAAACAACCAGAAAAAACTGCCACTAAACAAGTTCTGTAAAATGATCCGCTTTGTTATGAATTAATACAGCATACATATGTAGGGAATGCAACACCACATCAGTCTACCCTGATACATACATTCATTCATCACTGAGACTAATTTTTTTATCTATATTAAAATTGTTGATCAAACATTGATGCAGTAATTATTAGGGATGTTTGATATTAACGGCCAATATTGGCATTAAAATGTGATAATGTGCTTTTTCGGACTGTTATTTTTACTAATGAAATTCCGGCATATTTTGTAACTGAACAACGAGATCTCACGAGATCTTGTTCCATTAGCAGTGGTCCAGCATGTGGAAAAGTCCATGTTATCCTGGAAGAACTTCATATCCCAGCATTCCTTTTAAAGTCATGTGACTACGGTGCAGCTGCTGCTGCTACAGACTGACTTGCTTTGAAGCTGCTTACAATATGTCTGGTTTAAAATGAACTCCTCTGGCTGAGTTAAGGCTATTTTGGGATCTTTGCTTTTGGAGCAGAATGTAGTTGTATTTCTCAAAATATGAGAGATTCAACCTCACAGTTCCCTGTATACATCGGTATCAGTCGATATTGGATATCGGAATTTAATATTTGGACCATATTGGATATTGGTAAAAAAGCAAATGGATGAATGAATGAATTATTTAGTAGTTATTATTTGTGAGACATTGTGGAATTTTTTGTATTAGTTTACCTTTTTTTTTTTTTTTTTTTCCACATTATATATTGTATATAAAGTATTTTTCTTAACAAGATTAAAATAAAATCAGGTACAATTCCTTTAAAATAACCCTTTAACTTCCAATCTGTTCAGTTTTGGCCAGGAATATTTTCTTCTACTTTCTTAAAAAAAAAGAAAAAAGAAAAGATTTTTCTCAGACATTAATAGAGCTTGAGTTTACAGTATTATTGTCTATTATTTTATCGCCAACTAAAATACATTTAAATGACTTTTTTTTTCTTTTTAGGGCAATTATTATGTGATTAAAATGCGATTAATTGAAATCAATTGCAAAGCCTCTAATTAATTAGAGTTTCTTAATTGTGTCCCACCCCTAATAATATCGCATTGTATTTAAACCTATGATTGATTCAAAACAAACAAGTAAAGTGTGAAGGTCTAAGCATGACTCTGTTTACATACTCTTAAGGGTTTTTCAGCTAACTCTTCTGTTCAGTGAAAAATCTCTAATAAGCATTCAAGTCATGCTACCTGCCCAGCAGCAAATGGCAGATAGACAAAAATAAATAAGAAGCAAGTGAATATAGCAGAGCATTTAGCAGCCAAATGGAAGATATTTCTCACAGGAGAGGAGGAAAAGCTGAGAAGGAGATGAAAGAGAGTAAAGAGAACAGAAACAAGACTCCAAACACATGATCCCCTTTTGACTTAATATGATCTGCGAGAGTTTACAGCTTGTTCCGCCGTCCTTGTTCCAGAAAATGACTAATACCCCTTCAATATTGGTTCATTTTACCATCTGAGCTTTCACATCAAGTAACCATCAAGTTTAGGGTGTGAAAATCCATAGAAATATAGGAGAAATGTGACTCAAGTTACTTCTTAAATTGACTGATGTAATGTTGCAGATTTTTGGTTGCACTTTAAAGTCACACCTCAGGAACAGCTGCATGACTTTGCTAAAGATACAAGAGGTCTCAACATGCAGCAACACATCATTAATCACGTAAATATCTTTAGTTCCTATCCTCCATGGATATCTTCTTCCTTTTATCTTGATTCCACTGATGTATGAATCATCAACCTAACTGATGACACTATACAATCAGTGGACACGCCTGCATTTCATCTGTTCTTAACGATGGTTGTCATGTTTAGAATAGGCCTTTAAGCCATAAATCTACCTCTACCTACCTGAAACATTCTAAAACTACCATGTACAGCACCAATGCAAGAAAACTGTGCTAACCAGATCTGAATTGATTATAATGATGCCTGCATGTTTTTATTTTCCACAGCTGAGTACACTATTTGGTGTTATTTATGCCTGTGTGTCTTACATAATGAAATGTAAAATCGATTTGGTATCATGACAGATAGCCTTAATGGCTGAGCATTAATCCTGCACACAGCCCACATAGTTACACTTATTACTTCGTACTTCCAGTACGTCCAAAAGTAAAATATCTATGTAATTCTCTTTAGATAAATTAACAAGTTCTGACCCCATCTGGTAAACGTATGCTGCTCAGCTGACGGTATCTTGAGCAGCAAAGTGAGACGGTTCAGGTGGTAACAGATTTCTCATTGCACCAGAGGTCTTATTAACCCCTCCACAGCAAGCAGGTCATCAGCACGAGACAAGAAGCAGAGAGGCAGAACGTTATTACTTTTTCATTTTGATACAACCTTCAGTGGGAATGGGCTGAAATATTTTACTCACCGCTGAACAAAAAGAAAAATCCAACATAGATTCAAACATAGACTCCAGCTCAAAGTTAGAAAGCTGATTAGCAAAAGTATTCTGCAGGAAACTAGCTCAATTCTTTATTTCACATCCAGAATTACAGCAAATGCATATTTAATATCAATGTTTTCAGTTTAAGACCTTCATAAACTATATACTGTTAGGAGTCCTGGAATAGACATTAACCATATGCCACTTTTTTTTTCCTTTTTTTTTTTTTTTGCACATTTTAATTAATTCCAACGTTCACTGTGGTATGATATTAATCTGAGAAAATACAGTTTTCTGTCTACTGCTTAGCTGGCTTCTTGAAAAACTCCTGGTGTGAAAAGTGTCAGACAATCTGATCTGGACTGCGGTCACAAGGTCAACCAATATAGTGTAGAACTCAAACGCTGGTGCATGAAACTGGACGAACCCTCATTTTAACTTTGATATCTAAGTTATTATCGGGTGATAGACCAAGGTGTCGGCTTACGGATTCCATTAGTGCTCAGTGCCTGCCTGTAATGAATCTGTAACAAATTCAACTTTGAAAGTAATTTCCTCAAAAGTCTCTGAAAGCCTGCTGATGTGCTTGGTAAGAGATACAAACAATCCAATCAGTTAATTCCCTTTCAAACTTCTCATTGAGCTTATTTGGCTCTTTCTGTTGATTTTTTTTGTCTTTTTTTGATCACTTGTTCATCATTCACATTCCAAGAGACCCTGAGTTCTAATGAAAAAAGTGTCTCCATGTCAAATTCTCTTCGTTTTAACATGATGCAGGTTTGTGCGTTTACAAGCTTGGCCGTGTCACCTTGGAACGCTCAATTAGCAGTGCAGCATTTTGCAAACACACTGCACACACAGGTGGAACATCTGCAGCACAAAGTGTCTCAGCAAAGCTTTCAACCATACAGTTACCTCAAAACGCAGAGATGACAGGGGGTTCTCTCTTGGTACACACTGTTCCAAACCTGCTGCACATAATTTGCAGGTTTTCATACAGTATGTGTGCATGAAAATAGAAAGGATGGCTGACATGCACTGTGAGTCATGAACACTGAGGCAAAGCAATAATCCATCCACCGGCTTTAACTGCGGAGAAGTGTCTACTCAAAATAAAGTTTGTAGATTTGTTTATACATTTGGGCTTCAGGCTAATATGCATACAATGTGCAGGATGATGCTTTCATCATAGTGATGAATCCCCGCTGCATTCTGAGTTTTGTTGCTCACATTCTTGTCCAGTGCAAAGGCTCAGATATCTTGAACATATGCAGCTGGAACAAGAAGCTACTGTTTAGAATAGCCACAAAAATAGCAAAGAAATGTTAAACTAGCATGTTTTTCTTCATGAATGCAAGTGTCAGGCAGGCAACCAGTTCATTAGTGCAAAGAAGTTCAATGTAATTTGTACTTTTCTGTTTGCGTGTGGAGAGTTAGAGACTTTCCTGGCCAGTGTTCTGGCTCATGCTTAAAGTCAAATAATGACCGATCAGTGTGAACTCACCCTCGATGTCTTGCTCCATGCATCATCCTGTCCACTCCCCCCAACTCATTAGATGTTAAAACTGTGGACTTGGCCGCAAATACTTAAAAGATGTAAGACGGGATGTTTTAAAGCTTTTTAAAACAACACAAATTAGAGATACATTTGATACAATGTTTCCACTTTCCTGTCTATTCTATACTCTCATTTATTTCACAAAAGGATATGTGATTCAAAGACACATTGCTGACTCATATGTAGAATTAAGATAAATGGTTAACTTTAGATGTTAAAAAACTTACAGATAGGGATAGAAGAATATACAGTATTTTACTATTCATATGCCACAATACCATCATCCTACAAGGATGCTGCTCAGGAAAATAACAGGAAACATTTTACAACCATATAATGCAACACTACTTCTGTCTGATGATGTGTTCAGACGTATGAGCCCAGTGCCACGGTTCCTGGTGAGACTGGACTGTACCCTCCAGCATGCAAATACTTCTTTGCATTTTAATGCATAAAATTCAAAAATAGCAATTTGTGGCAATTACTCACATAGATAATAACCCACATGGACAGTAGTTTTAAATAATGAATGCCTCCATATGTATTAACAATAAACCATATTGCTCATTGCATCCATGAATAACATACATAACAGCAATTCTTCTTTATGAGTGCAAAGATGCACCGACAGCAGAGGAGAGGCCTTGATCAGTGTGGCATTCCCCAGACAGCCAGCCCTTCACTCAGTCGCTCCATCAGCTTGCTAGCAAAGCCTCACTCCACATTCATTATTAATCACAGAGTTACACTGGGGTCCTCTTCTGATGATGTGGGTTGAAGGGGGACATGGCTTGATAAAATATGCAATTGTCTGCATGATACACAGCAAGTAGCAGGTAAGGTATCAGACCCTGGTATAAAGCAAAAATATTCCAGGGAGTTTTGCCTTAATGTTGGATGATGATGGAAATATCAGTGACAGCTGTCAACATGTTCAGCATTTTTATTCAGCTTTTTAAAATTTCTTTATTTACCCCCAAGTGTGCTTTGTTGAAGACGTCAACATCGCCTTGTTATCTACAGTCCTTGTTGCCAGTGCAAATCTTTGCAGCATGTACCTCCAATACTAAAGCAAGCTATCAATACTGGGTCAAAATCAGCCATTTACCAACCCCTCTTTAGCCACAGGAACCCCCAGCTGCCACCCAAATAATCGCAATTTCCTCCCATTAACCTCCAGTCAGCTCCACAGGATCAGGTGGGAGGTTAGGCAGTATTAGCTTAGGGCAGCAGGCGCATCATTTATTCATTTAGCGTCACTGACCATCAATTTTCTCACTCCCAAACCAGTATGTTGAGCTGCTGACCCACCGTTTAAAAAAGCATTAGTTCACTTTAACCAGAAATTAAATCTGTATTCATCTGGGTGATACTATGAGATGTGACTTTGTATCTTTGTAATCTCCATTGAGGAGCAATGTAGGGCCTCCTTCAGAATCCAGAGAGAGACAGATAATGAAAGCAGCCTGGCTCAGCTTCACCTTTGATGTTTGTATCAGAAATCCAAGGTGCTCACAGCCTATCTGTCCTAGAAGCAAATACACCCAGGAATCCCTGGAGAAGAGAGATATCCTAATCCCACATAGAGCGAAGACATAGGGAGGAAAACCTGACTTTTCATTATGTTTTTTATAATGTTTTTTTTTTTTTTTTCTGAGTCACTTAGGGCCTTAAGATCATAGATAATAGTTCCTTTCAAGCTTACCCAATGAAAGATGTATATTTTGCTAGGAGCTAGAGTGGCTTCTGGAGATACTTGACATGTATAGTGCAGTAGTTCATATTTTGGATTTTAGACATGATCTAATGCAGTTAGACTCATAAAACTTGAAGGGGCACTCCTTGCTGCTCCATGTTTTTCTATATAATGTTAGCATGGAAAAACATTGTGACAGAAAAGCTTAGAATTTTAGTTTTTAAATTAATTATTCCAGACACTTTGTCTTATTAACACTTTAAAAAGCAATCTAAACCTCATTTTCATCTATGCATATCATCTAAAATGTGAGAAGAACTGCTGATTACCTCAATTTATTTAATTTTAGATTAATGTTCCACAATGGTCAAGTGTTTCTTGAATATGAGTTATTTTCAAGCAGGCATTATATCTTATTAAAACTAAAGAATTTATTTTTTCTGCAAGGGCACGAGTGGGAGAATTTGATGTCATTGACATATTCAAGGGGGCAGTCAGTCCACCAGTTCAGCTAACAGGCTTGTGTTTCCTCAGCCATCAAAGGGAGCAGAGCCTTTGGACAGGTTGGTGTGCATGGTAGAATGACTCATCCCATGAGCATGAGGCATCAAAACCAATTTGCACTGCAGCATCAGACAGTGGCCTTTAACTTTCTTTGTGCTTGTGATGTTTGTATTTCTTTAGTATTACAGTGCAACCTCTAAGGTCAGGTTTGTTTTAAGTATTGATGAAGTCTTACCTCATTAGCAGGAATCAGATATTGGCTAGACAGTTTTCTGCCTCTCATATTTAGTTATGAATTGATCATTGGTCTTGCTCTTTATGTGAGGCTCCTTGTCTGAAACTGCTATTCTTACTTTGGCACCACCAGTGACCATTTTTATTCCTTGTTATGATGTAATTTCACAGTAAAAGTTGCTGTCTTGGGTTTTCTTTGAGGATATTGGTGCTTGGAGTAAAACTTTTTCGGCAAAGACATTTCTGTTTCGAGAAGCATCAGAAATACACAGGTATATTTTCTGGTCAGACCTAATTAAAGGGTCAATTACAAAATATTTGATGGGATTTGATGGAAGAAATACATCGTGATATTCTTAACTACTGTATGTTATCATATGTTATTTGCATTATGACACTTCACCACTAGATTTCGCCCAATCCTGTTCATGGGTCCTTTAAGTCTTGATCTATTGTATATATTCACCAAAATACACTGCCCCCCCCCCCCCCCCAAAAAAGTTGCCACCAGGCAGTTTTACTTTCTTGTTGATTTTTTTTTTTTTTATCACACTTTTTATTACACTGTTTTTCTGTCTGTCTGAATACTTCAGTCTGCCAAACTAGGTGAGATAATTTGATTCTGATCAGTTAAACTAATTATGATTCAGATGTTTCCGTGTTTGGAATACAAATTGTTTTTTTTTTTTGTTTGTTTTTTTGGGGGGGGGGGGGGGGGGGGCATTTCTGATAAAAAAATAAAAAAAACTTTATTATGAACATTCAAACTCCACACACAAATACACCATTTAAAAATAAAACTCTTTCTGTTGATGGACAGCATAGTTGTGCTGAAATGTACCCTGCTATGTACACAGGTCCTGACAGAGAAGTGTCTTTTATTCAAAACGGCTGTCTTTTTTTTTTTTTTTTTTATTAATGTCTATTTTTGTTTTAGTCAGACAGATAGGAAATATTCTCCTTACTTTAACATGTTTCAGCTACACCTGTAGCCTTCTGCAGAAAGGTCATGTAATGTTGTTGTGACGGGTCTGATCAGCTGTTTTATGCAGCTTTGCCTGACACTGGGGGACACTATCCCCCTTGTTGTCTGGCATGGGATGGGTATTTTAAATGATTTTTGAAGTAAAGTGATCAGGCTAACTAAAACTGACAAGTTGATTAGTCTTAATGTCATCATTAATGCATACCATCAACGCACATGAGCGTTTTTCAATATGTACTAAGCAAATAATCTATTAGTTGTGCATATCCTTCACCTATAGGTATTTAGGACCTGAAAAGAGGAATTGATTTTTTTTTTTCTTTGGTTTCCTGATCCTGGGTATCATTGATTTCTTATGGAATTAAGTTATAATTGTCAACACAAAGCACTTGTCACATGTTATGGATGACATGCTGAAGCCTTTCGATAAAGGAAAAATGTGCAAGATGGTACAAATGCTCCTGAAAGAAACAAAGGAGAGGAAAAACCATGAAATCAGAACATGCCTCTTAAAGATCTTTGCTGCTACATTTTGATTGAAAACCAAAAGTTTAATTGAGATATAAATGAGACATAAATGATAAAACATCATTCAGGGTGGAAGCGTAGTGAATTTATGAGGTTTTAATTTAGGTTTCAAATGGATTTATAAGATTTAGTTGCAGGCTTTTGTTAATACCTTCTACGGGTCTAATTTCTGTGGTATTCATTCACAGTCATGAAGGCATGACCATCAGCACTGAATTATTAAAAAAATTATAATCCTTAATCCTTTATACCCCCCCCCCCCCCCCCCCCCCCTTCCTTTAACATGACAGTTGAGAAATGTGTGAATGCATTAATGGATAGTCAAGGTTGTAGCTGATTGGCTTGATTGTATTATGTAGTCATTTCTATTGGATGTAAGAATAGTAGTATTGTAAGAGTAGAGTTGTAAGAATAGTGGTATTCCCAATGTTGCAGGTACATTTAACAGGTACATATACACAGAATTGATAATGGAAATTAAAACTGCTAATAACATCTACGCCAAGTTTACAATAAAGCAAATAAAGCATTCTGAAATTAAGCCAATGGTGGAAGTTTCAGCATCATCCAAAGAATTTGACAGGGTTATAGTCGTGCTCAAGATTATTGACACCATCCAATTAAATAAAAGTATAAATTCACATTAATAATTCAACAAGAAACTAAAGAAACTAATAATATATCAAAATTTTTCAAAACTTTTTCATGTACACATCTGTATATAGTATACAGCTGCACAATTTTTTTTTTTCAAAGGATTTTTTGGGCTCTAGTGGCCTTTATATGACAGTATATAGTGACAGGAAAGGGGCAGAGAGAGCAGGGAGGGACATGCAGCAAGGGGACCTGGACCGGGAATTGAACCGGGGCCGACTGCGCTGAGGAGCTACAGCCTCTGTTCATGGGGCGGCTGCTCAACCAACTGAGCTAAACACCACCCCATGGCTGCACATTTTATAAAAGCTTTAAGGCGGTGACACACTGGATAGACTGCCGACTGTCATGATCATCGGCAGAAAACAGAGTTGTGCTGATCATTAAACCTCCTCCCTCTCGACATGGTCAGAAAAATGCTCAAGAACACAACTGACTCAAGACTTGGGCGTATCTTCTGTGTGTGTGCAAAATATAATGTTGCCACAACAGGCAGTGCTAATCTCCCTGGTGTGCCCCCCAAAAAACAAAAAAACGGAAATGTCTCTCCTAAAAAACTAACAGTGCCGGCCTCTCCTCCACCATGCTGATCAGCTGCACCACCATATTTTCATCCACATGATTAAAAACGGTTGATCAAAAATGTTTCCAAACAATGTGAGAGTGTGCAATATGCCCGCACTTACCACTCTTTATCCGGTTTGTTTACCATGCACATATATCTCTTCCAATCTGATCGGTGAGCTCTTCACCGACTGAGAGACTGGCCAACACTGATTACACATGTTCAATTGGTTGAAAAGAAAGCTGACGGCTGCCAGTGACAGGGAACACACCAAACTGACTCATGTCCCTGACTTTAGAAGACTCCATGATGATGCTCGGTGTGTCTCTGCCTTTACAATCCTGAAAAACTGTCAGTAAACCAGCTGAAAATATTATTCCCATTTTTTTTTCCATCCACAGATTTCCCCAACAGAGCGACACCTGTCCTCCGTCTACTTGTGGTCTGACGGCACTCACATCAAAGGTACATTCGCTTCTTTCTCCATACTTCCTGCCTGCTTTAATCACTTTGTTCAGTTCATTACTGCAGTAATTGCATTTCTTTACAGTCTTTTTTCTTTTCCTCTCTTTTCTTTGGCTTACCAATCCAAAACTTTCTCTATTATCTCTCTAAGAGCTTCACCAAATTACTGAAGTACTTTGTATGATTTTTTTTAATACATTCAGAGGCTTTTTTCCTTGACGAAGTGTGCCCTAATTTCAGTAATTCACACAGAAGAATAAGCAAAGGTAAAGCTGTTTTAGTTCTCTTCACAGATTCCAGTGTGTTTTAGAGCTGGCTGGAAGGAGACTCATGTTCTGGTCCAGAATTTCTAAAGACAGACTCAATGGTGTAATTGAACGTTTGAAGTCTGTCACCTGTAGTTAGATACAACCAGAGACATTTAATTGCAATTTAGATGTCTCACATGCTGTTAAGGGCTGAAATCTTCTCTTAAGAAGTAGGACAGAGTTCATGAAAACTAATTGAAATCCTGACTCATGTTCATGTCTTGTTTTTGGCTTTTGATGTGCTCTCAAAAATATCTTTATGGCGAAAATAATTTCACTTCTCACATGAAAAATCTAGCTCTTTTATTCAAAATTGCTGGTTTTTAAGTCTGGACTTTGCTGCTTAGAGTTTATTTGGTAATTTACTGAAACCTTTTGTTTTAACTTGTAACATCTGTTCAGGAAATGGTTTACAACCTCGTAAGCATTAATGTTTGAATTGGAAAAAAAGGCATGTAAAGCATGCTGTGTAAAGGATTGTATGGCATATTTATGACAAAATGTACTTTTACCTTTATGTTTTAATTAACTTCTGTCTTTTTTTCCAAGGCTAACAGTGACATGCATTTGCATGTGTAAGTGCAATATTTTGTGTTGAAAATGCATGAGTTTGTCACACTTTGAGGTGGTTCAAAGACAAAGGATGAAACAGAGTATGGATGACAAAGAGAAGCTGAATTTCTTTTCCGCTAGCTATGAAAATAATCAGCTATGGGCTCAACGCACCTCTTTAAACTATGCTTATCCTGGCTTCATTCAGCAATACCCTTCTAGGCATTAGCACCTACTTAAATGTTGCTTAAAGCCAAACTCCAAAACAGGAAGGAAGCGCAGTCCTGGTGACAATGCAATTTTCAGATTTTCTGTTGTATCTTTGTATAACAGTCAATTGCAATGTCAGTTATTGTCATTAAGAATAGTAGACATTTGTTGAAATTGGTAGTAATCTTTCTGTAACCATTGTTTTCAATGGTTAATGTGCAAATTGCTATATTTATTTTCATTATTAGCCTTTATAACACTTGTTGAAAAGATTTACAAAACATTATTGATTAAAGCCAGAGTTGGTAATCCGGTTCAAAAACACTTTTTGTTATACTGGGTGAAATGGTCCTTCCATCCTGACAGTACTCAATACATCATGGATGTAAAAAGAAAGGGAAAAGATAGGGGGTAATTTCTACCTAAACCCCCCCACAAGAGAATAATTAATAAAAAGAAATACCTTTTTTTCCTTCCCCTCACCGTCACGCACGTGACCCCCCTGTGCGCTGGTCACTGTAAACAAATACAGTTAACAGACTGCTAACTGCTGCTGCGCCAAAAAACCAAAGCAAAACAAAACAACAGATAAGGATTAAGTCTCGGAGGCATTGATGGTTGCAGTGTGGACACTCCTGCACTGCAGAAGGAGTTGGAGGTGAGTGGATTAAAGCTTTTAAAAACGTGGTTTGTCAGCCGTTTATGATCAAGCCAACGAGCTATCCCCTCGGCTGTTATCATTAACCTGCTCGTAAAACATCGGCACACATTTCCCTGCACTCTGAAGGCATGGTTTCAAGGGGTGTGTTTTTTTAAACTGTCGCTTGTTCAAACCATTTTTCCAACATCGCCAACCCTGGCTTTAATACAACTTGTTTAATCCATTCCATTCATTAATCCATTCAGTAAGGAACTTAAAGACAGTACATTGATTTGTCATCAACAGCTGCTGCATTTAAAGGACAACTCAGTAACTTTTTTACCTCATTGAATGTTTTTCGGAATCCCTGTGGGGCTAAACAAAGTGTTTACGGAGCGATTCAATGTTTTCTCCCCTCCCGCCGGTGCCTCTGGACTTTATGCAAGCTCTATGCAACTTTGCCTGCGCCGACCCGAGTAGAACTTGCGACAAGAGAAACCACTGTACGGTACTCAGGTCCCCTATCTACCGAGCTGCTTCCAGCGCTGATTTGAACCAGACTACCAGCGCTAACTCGAAGAAAACATTTCTTTAGATTCCCACCACCTAAACACCGGGTCCTGGTTCTCATAACCAACTCTTTGCTGGGCCAGAGTGATTCACGTAGCTTGTGCTGCGTGGGGGCCGGGTAAAGCATGACTGCTTCACGCTCAATAATCACTTGTCATGTCCGCAAAAAGTAAATAAAGTTCGTATTCTTACCTGCTACCCGCCAACACCGGAGTAAAATATAATCCACAGCGATATTAAATCGCAAGTAAAACGTGCCGTTTAAGAAGAGACAGGACTTTGCTTTGAGCAGAGGGAGACGAGGTGCTGCTACCAACGTAGCAACGTAGCATCAACAAGCTAGTAAACGCTTAGAAATATATCCAGGGATCAAAATAGAGGAAAGACAGGTAGAGAAGCCGTCTGTGTGCTGTGGGGGTGTAGGGCGGGTTGGCCTTTACGACAGTGAAAGGACACCACTAGGGGGGAGCCCTAAGCTGAAGTTACTGAGTTCTGCTTTAAAGCAGCAGCCAATAAACTAAAGACAACTTTTTGGTGCATTTCTTTGTAAGGATGTGTGCATTTCTAAAAGCATTAATTCTCTCACCTCCATCTCCTTCTGCAGTAGTATAAAAGTCCCCAAGGCAAAAGTCAACACCTCCACGACTTGATCCACATCTGTTTTGTTCTATCTGGTGGATTTATTAGAGTAAATAGCTGAGCAGATAGCAGCGGCAGTGAGAAGTCTGTCGGCCACGTGTGTTTACACTGAGTGGTGGGAGGGGGTGGGGTGGGAAGGTAGGGGTGTTATAGACATGTCATCATTCAGTCTTACTGAACAGGCTGGTCAAGATGATTGGATGGAGTTTTTTCTGTCCTGTCCATTTGGCAGGTGATTAAATTTTTAATTTTTTGTATTTTGGCTGCAATTGAGGTGTAAAAGAGATTTTAAGCAATATAGTAAAAAATGCTCTTGGAAAACATCATCCAACACCCCCCCCCCTTCTTTCACAAGCAAGTCCTCGTGCTCCGTGCAGGGTTCCACCAACAACAAATCAATGGATTTATTACATGTAACGCGTGGATCCTGCTGACAACGCCAGAATGTGGCAAGGTACACAAGGAGGGCCTGGAAGGGATTCAATTTCCAGACTACCGGGGGAGGGTCATGCACGCTTACCATTCAGCCAAGGGAATATCCCTGTGGCCAAGTAACCAGGGCGCCTGATCAATCGAAGGCATGGTGACAGGACACCAAACCGTTACACAGAGTTGACTTCTCTTTTATGTCCCTTTCTCTCTTTCTTTTCCTCGCTTCCTCTGGTAATGTCTTCTTTCAGTTCTTTGCTAAATCAGGCACGGTGCACATTCAAAACAGCTGGTGTGTTTATATCCACTTGCAAGTGTATAACAGTGCGTAAAACGAAACTCAGCTGCAACGTCATATGGCGTCCCATAAGTTGAAGTTGTGAAATGCGGTTTCTCAGCCTCGGGACTCAGCTTGGCAGCAACGGCCAACAGAAATGTATATAACAAATCTCACTGTGCCATCAAACAAGTCAGGAACGTACAGTACAGGTTTTCATGTTGGGAAATTACATACTGCATATTTAAGAGGGGTTCCCAAACTTTATTAGGCAGCAACCCACCTGTGGAGGCATGCTTGGTCCCACCAAATATTTCTTGCAGTAACATAAACCATGTCATTACCATGTAAGAATAAACAAAACCACAGACACACTCCATATGGAGTTGTAAACAAAAACCTCAGACATCAAAAACATATAACACATATAACCAGCAAGCATGAAAAGCTGGAATCCCATCATTTACATCACAGTCCACCTTTCAGTTTAACACTGCGCATAATGTTAACTAACTATTATCTAGGAAATCCCAGGGACCTCCTCTATATATGAGGCCACCAGGAAATGTCTCGCTTCTCCAGTGGGCCAACTGGGGCATTTTTGTTAAGTTTAAGTAACCATAATTGTACAATGATACTCTCAATTTTTGTTTTTAAAGGCTTTCCCATACATCACATCAAAATGTGTTATAATAAAAACTGTCCCTGTAAGACCACTGACAGATATACACTCACATACATAGACACAGTAGGAGGAGGAGCAGGTGCTGTTAAGTACCCAATTGTGCCACTGAGAGCTGCAACCTCAGATGGGAGTCAGATGGATTTGGGGAAGGAATTAATTAGAACTGCCTCTAGAAAGGGTGAAATTAGTGGTGAGGAGGGAAGAAAGACCTCACCACCCACCTAGTCCCTAATCAGGTAAATGTTACTGACACTGTATCAGGCACCAGTGGTCTTACTCAATTATCCTGATCCTTTACCTCCCAATCTGTTCCCCCATCCCCCACTTGGCTTTTTACCCAAACCCCCCTCAAGATATGCTAATTCTGTTCTGGGTAACACCCTTATAGCTACCAATGTCAGTTGAGCTTGGACTGTTAAGAATGAAGGAAACAAAAGAAAGCAAATGTTTTATATTTGAAAAAATAATCAAAGCTTGCTATGAGACAATGGGCCTCATGCAACAACATGTTTATATTCTTTTCATAACTTTCTCTTACTTTCTCTCCTACCGTGGACTCCTACGAGTGCCCCACGTCAGATTCAACAAACGTTCTGAACTTCAGATAACTGCGTCAATGATCCTCAAAAATATGATGAATTCCACCTGTGCGTAAGTGAGCGCGCATCTATGAGAATTGCAAATCTGCATAACTACCGCCCCGATAATTCCATATGAGGACATGACTCCCCATGCTTGTCAGGTGTTCATTCAGAAAAATGGCATTGAAGACAGAAGAGAGAAACTTTACAAATTCGGAGATGGAGGTTCTACTGACTGAGAGAGCTGAGCAGCAGAGTTGACGGAGGTAAAAGCCGGGCAGTGGAGAATAAATCACAAGAGCTGTAAATGCCGTGTCTGTTGGTTGCACTGTTACAGAAGTAAAAATAAAACTTATTTGATCCGAAAATGGTATCAAAAAGACGTCCAGCAAAAGCAACACAGTCCTTGAAAACTAGCCTACTGATGGAGGCCAAGAGGTGCAATATATGATGGAAATGTTTAATATGAGTTTCCATCAACCAAAACAGCGCAGGTACTCTTGCAGCATTCTGCAAAAATCTCCTTTTAATACATACGCACACGTACTGTGCGTCCCAGCTGGATAAAAAAGCTGACGTGTAGCTGGACCATGTCTGTCATCCTTTCATCAGCCTCTCCATCTCTCTCAAACAAAGCACATAAGATGTGAAACACTAATTTGACAAATTCAGACCCAAACATTCCACATTTTATAACAAAACTGAGGCGTCACAAACTGACTGCGTGTCTGACCATTAGAAGAGTTGCAGCGACTTTTGCTGAACCTCCTTTATGAACTTTCCATAATTTTCTGTTTGAGATTTCAGTTTTAGAGCAGCTTGATCTCACTTGGAGCTCACTGACTGCACTTTCTATTGATGAAATGACAACAAATTATCGTCCCCTCACCGACATGCCGGCTGCAAGTGAAATGTCCGATAGTTGCTCAGTTTGTGCATGAAAATGTAATTCATAATTGCAGTGATAGCCTACATAAGTAGTCGAATTTATATTGGATTTTACAGTAAAATACACAATAGCTTTTGAAGTAACAATCAATAAAGTCCTTTATTGAAAAACCAGGTTTGGATAACAGCAGACTGAGTGCGCAACACTCCTACGTCAAGCCTGGAGCAGTCGTGAAATTTGTTCGTGTCTGACAGAAGACTGGAAATACGAGAAAAATCACTCGTACGAACCATTTAAGAACGAATTTTTTCGTACGAATGCTTCTTGCATGAGGCCCAATGGTTATAACCACCACATTGTTTAGTTTTAGTCTTTAACAGGAATCTAATAACAATGGATAACTCAACATTAACCTTGTGTCTTAAGCCAGGATCAAACTACACGACTTTTTTCATCGTTCACGATGGTCACTATGTCAGATTAACAGAAATTGTGTCATAAAATCGGACGTTGTCGTGTTACTCGCGAGTGATCACACTACAAGAATGACACCAGACAGACGACCGTCTGATCATCGCGTTGTGTTGCAAAAGACAATACGAAACAGGAGACGGGACAAGCAGCTGTCAATCAGTCACTTGGTTTGGAGCCTCTGAATTGACTGTTTGGGTCACTCATGAAATGGAAAGTGGACGAAAACATCAGTTCCCTCCATTATTGTGACCAACATGAACTGTTTGTGTGTATTCTGCCTGTTCCAGTTGTTCTGTGGAGCGGGTTTTCAGTTGTAACTAAACAGGATTAAATCCACGATGCGCACAGAAAGACTCGCTGCTCAAGTTTGAAAAAGAGCTTTGAAAGAGAGAAACTGGGCTCTGATTAGCGCCGTTGCTTCCACAGGTGCATCACGCACCGCGCGCAGGAAGCCAGTGCCAAGCGAAGCCAAAACCATCAGGCTGGCCACGAGAGCAAAGTCCAGCCGACGCAGTGACGCTACTTTTAAAAAACTGCCATAAAGTGAAATAAAGTGTGTTGTTCTATATGAATGCATACAGGTGCGTCCTCACGCCATTCATTGAACTCCATCAGTTCAGAGCGCACACTGGAAACCACGGCAACCACATGAAATCACACACGCATGATAAACTGAGAGCTGCGCAGTGCACAGCAGCATCGCTGTGTCTATATTCGGCGCCCAGTAGGTGTGTTCAGAGGGTTAAATAGCTTTGATGATCGCGCGTAATGTGGATAGTTTAGTTATAACTGAGTGCACGAGTGCGCGCATGGGTGTCATATTTGCTCATCTCATTGGGCGCAATGTCTGTTATGTTGCAGTGTTTTTATTTAAACAGTGATTTTTCTGTGACTTTGTCATTGATTTATTTGAGAGCGTCACATTCGTGCACGTTTGGGCCTGCTGTGAACTCCTGTTGACTATTACTATTACTGATAGAACACACACATCGTGTGGAGATGTTTCGAGTTAATAAAGTAATGTTTTATTCAAGAGAGATACACCCTTTTGAATGTTCGTGGAGGTTTAACACGGTTGAAAATAAATTTGGCACACCCAGTCTTGCTTTTTTCTTTTTTTCTGGAGTAAACTGATGCCACAGCTACATAAATCTCTCCACCGCTCCACCAGAGAGCGGCTGCTTCTTTCCTCCTTTCCTCCATTGTTGTTTGTGTACCGGCGCTCCTGAGCGTCTCTCTGGTAGAGGCCAAAGGCGCACTGTCCTCCTGTTGGTCAATATGAAGGGACGTGTTGTGGGACGTGTCACACTAGACGGACTAAACCAAAAAATTCTGACATGCCAGTCTTCCTGCGTTGTGGTCGTGGAGCGTTGCAGACGCCGAATCGCCAATCGCTGATTGTGTCACATTACACGGAGCTAAGACACGATGTCCGGCGACCCGACAATGCAGAATCGTGCACGACAGTGAGGGACTGTCTGAGACGCCTCCGTCGGGCCAAAATCGGGCTAAATTCGTGTAGTTTGATCCAGGCTTTACTCTCAGTGCTCTTTTCAGGAAGTAGGATCAATGTTGACTTTTGTACTGTTTCTTATTCCATAATTTCATCTCTTTCTTTTCCTCTGATAATGTCCTCTTGGGTTTCTTTGCTGAATTAACCAAAATGGGCATTCAAAACAGTCTGTGTTGATATCCAGTTGCTAGCATGTGACATGATGCTATAAAGTAAGTTACTGCTGGAAAGAGATGCACCAGGCTGAAAAAAAAAAAAGTGTGAAATGCAGTTGCTTGGTTGCAGGATGAGATGCAGTGCTTGACTTTCCATTAAATTAAGTCAGTGACTCAAATTATTTATTTGAAAGAAACTATTTTCTTTCAAATAAATACGACAGATTTTGAGCAAGTCTGTCGTGTTGACCTAACTTCAACATTCAATTTGATCAACTTTATCCAATCCCTTTTCACAAGTTGAAGCAATTCTTTTAAGTTGACTACAATTTTGTTAAATATAAGTTTAACTGAATTAAAAGAAGTAAATTGTGATCAATAACCAAAAGAATTAAGTAGGATTGATGTAAAAAAAAAAAAGTGCTTTAGGTTAACTACAGCCCAAATACTCTTCGTACAGTGACATATGAAGATAAGCAACATGACTTCAGCACCAGGGTCTTCTTACACTCATAACATTCTCCAGCTGGAAAGTGTGAGAGGTTGAACACCACGTCTTCAGAGAAATGTCAGGCACTTTTTATGCATGCATCTGGAAACTTTTCTCATTGGTGGTTTGAAATGGCAAGGAGAGGTAACTGCTGGAATAAAACATCAGCAGCCATAAATCCTGGATGTCAGTCAAAGGCTCTCTCGTATCAACTGCCTCAATTTGGGATGCTTTTCAACAACTTATAAGGAACTGGAGAGGCAATTCAACTCTTGTCCATTCCAGTTTGCTCTGGTCAAAGGGTTTCCATGCTACTCAAGGCATAACATATGCAAGACAGGCAGAACATTTTTTGAAAATGGGGTAATAAGCTGCTGTTGTGGCATATAGTCACATAACTAAACCTCTGGCTAATCAAAGAACAACATTAATTTAAATGCAGGCCAGTTTACTACAGAGTGACTCACTGGCATTGGGTCTTGTCATTGGGAGGTTTGTCTCAAGGGAGTCCAGCAGAACGGATAAATAAGGTGGCTGGGATTTATTACCTGATTTTTCAATAAGCCTTTCAAGTGCCACTGATCCACATTCAAATTATAGTCGTGTTTTTATGTTTATTACTGGGCTTCTTTTTCAACCGCAGTGCTGAAGTTTGTTTATAGCTAAGGAAAATTCTTGCAACCGCACAAGTGAAGCATCCACTCCACACATAGAATTTGAGCCTGTTTTTTCCTTTTAATTAAAGATGTTTATGCCTTAAGAGTACTCAAATCTAACCAGTGTGTCTTTGTGGAATTAATTAAACATTTTCCACTTCTTAGCTCATCTCTTTGATTAATTATCATTCGCCCCTATGCATAAACTTCCAATAGTGGTGTCCAGAAATGACACTTCTGCCCTTGGAGTTGTACTTTGATATGCTTCCGCCACATAAAGTTGGGTGTAACTGGGGTGTGTGTAATTGAGAATGGGGTTAAACGTGCAGACCTTGGCTATGTTTTTATCCCCTCTGACCCAGGCCATTAGCAAACATCTGCTGAACCAAAGCTGTAAGAAAAACGGGGCTGTCATGGTGGCAGAGGGAAATTCCTCAGATACCCCTCCCTGTGCATTCTGAGCTATTTTAAGTAGGGCCAGAAGGTGGTGTTTAATGATAAGCTGTGGGGCGTTGCTGACATACTTGCCATATTATTCCCCTTATGACTCAGGAAGCAATGGCTATGCCGTCCCACCAACCCTCAAGGGTGTGTGAATCATTAGGGCCTGTCTTCAAGTATGACCAATCAACATGGCTTATGGAACTATATTGCTGTCACTTATCACAAGCAGTGGATAAAATAGACACAAGGATGCTATTTTCTGCATGTAGTCATTACCAAGCCCTGCCTCCATTTTCAGACAAAGTTAGCAGCTGCTGACTCTAAACACGTATCAGCTAGGGATGTTTTCATGAGAGCAAGAAAACTATGGAAGTATAGAGAAAATGAAACAAAAGGAGCCCTTTTCCTTTCGTTTGCATTGATGCGGAGTTTAAATTTCAAAACACAGCCTCCTTGGAACGTACCGCTTCAACTGGAAGAGTCAGACAAGATAAATAAATGATCAGCGCGCAACAAACATCAAAGAGGGATTGTGTGCTTCAAAGGGAATAAGGGCTTCACGCTCACTGGGTCCTATAGTAAAGAATGAGTACTTTTTTTTTTGCCCATTCACATATAGACACATTTGGTTTCTGTAATCCGATCTGTTTTAGGTTATGATTGTTGCACCTGTGCTGATCATCCCTGCTGAGCCAAATGATGTGTCTCACTTGGTTTTTGTAAAGTGCCTGCATGTCAAACCCTATAGTGTTGGATCTGGGAAATGTTGCTTTTAAAATGGTTTACACTTCACTCTAAATGTTTTGTCCCTAAGATGTGAGTGAGCTTATTCTCCAGTCTTTGCTCTTATTGGGTAATTCCACCGCTCTGATTTTAGAAATTTACCTCAAACTTTGGTGCTGGTTATGAAAAAACATTGCCCTTTAGTGCTCTCCAGAATTTTGCAGATATCTAATAAAAGCTTTTGATGTGTAATGATCAAATCATGCAGGATCCTGAAAGAGACTTTCATCATATTTGTTGCTGATGATCCAGTCTTAAAGATAAACATGAAGGCTGACCGATGCATATTTATGAAAACAGTAAAGGCCGTACTGTTGCAGAATTGATTTTAAGCAACCTTTTAATGTTTTGGAAAGCTACATGGTGCTTGTTCTCAGTTTTTTAATCTCTTGTATTTTCTCTCTTGTCTTCCCTTTGTTTCTCTTTCCCCTTCTCTCCCAGCTCTACTTCTTATTTCACTCCTCTGCTTCTGTTAGAGTGGGGGATGACTGTTTTCTAACACCTCTCAGCCTGCTTATCTACTTGGTCTGTATCATTGTAAATTTGTATTTCCATCATCATTTGTTACTGTGCCGTCAACCCCCGTGCCATCGTGGTGGAAATCCGAGTGTGTGCGGCTGTGATTTTGCACTGTGGCTTTCTGACAGACTTGGTGGTGTGTCTGTATGGGTGACTGTGGGAATCTTGCATGTGCTGGGACTGTGCCTGCATCTGTGCTTGTATGTCAGAATGCATTACGGTTCTGTGCATGACTATATCCAATGACGGCGCCGCTCCTCACGCTGGCTGTGATTGTTCATTTGGAGGAGTCATGTCATTCCTTTCCACCTTTAGGATGTCCAAAAACAAGAATCTTTGTTTGAGTGAGTCTGCACTGTGCTGTTTCATTCCCGCTGTTGTTTTTGGAGGTGGATTGGTGGATTCTGTTTTCATTTGGCAGCGCTTCTGTTTTAGCATAGCTGCACTGGAGTTTATTTGCGGTGCCAGGATTGTATCATTATGAATAAAGCTCAGACTTCGGAAAGCAAACACATAATTGGCACCCAGCTGAGATGTATCGTTCATCTGTTTGCCATGCTGGGCTTGAGTATCAGAGACTTCCCCAAGTAATGACCCATCAGGGGAAGAATTTAGTTGTGTCCCTCCAGGGTTTTGACACTGCAAACTACAGCCAGCCATAAGCAGACTGACTTAACTATGCAACTCCATTTGCCTTTTATTATGCCAGTCTTCTATTCATAACACTTTTCAGCGCTATGCTACATCATCAGCATCCCATCTTGGCCAGTAAATAAGCCTTGTATTTGACGTTAAACTTGAGGGATTCATCCACCTGTTGGTGCCACTCATCCAGCCTGTTGGGTCTGGGTATCTTTACTGACTTGGTGCCCCTCCTCCCCCCCTTGTCTTCCCTCCCTTCCTGACTTGGAAGATCCACACAACTTCAAACATCACTGGACATGGAGGACTATGATGTTCGCTCAGCTGCCAGCATCCTGGCCTCAGTGAAAGAGCAGGAGGCACGTTTTGAGCAGCTGACCCGAGCACTTGAGGAGGAGCGTCGCAACGTCACCCTGCAGCTTGAGCGCGCCAATCTGCCTCCCAACCCCCCCACCAGCCAGCCACTAGCATGGCAGCAAATGGTGATGCAGGTAAATGATGCCAGCATGCTGGCCAACCTCATCAGTTTTTCAACCACCATATTGTGCCACCATCTTCCTCACCTGGTTATATCTGCGTGATGTCCGCTTCTCCTGCTCCATCCTTCCATCCAAGCAAGCTCATTGCAATTTTTCCTAATGGTCAGTGCGTTTCATCATTGCTGGAATTCTGTAATCTCCATTTAATTTCCCTGTGATCTAGGACACTTGTTCCCATTGTTTGAACCCACTGTCCTGGATGTTCCACAGTAATCTGCTCTGTGATGACTCCATCTTTTAAAGTGAGCTGATGAGATTGAATCTTTCATTAGGTCCTCCTTTGCCCTCTTTCTGTGCCACCTTTGTCATCCCTTCTTATCACCTTTCGCCCACCAATATAAAAACATCCAGTATTGATCACTGGAGGTGGCCTTTAACCCAGATCCTCCAAGCATCTGGACAGCATTAAAGCCCTGACCATGACTTCTATGCATGCTGTTTTAATTTGAGCAGAAAATATAAGATGTAAAAACATTATAGCTTTCTTAAAAATAAGCAGTTTTAACAAGATAGCTTATTAATAAGCAAAAACGAATCTGCCAATAGAGCAAGTGAAATTTTCTTGATAAGATTTCTTCAAATAAGATGCATTGTCTTAAAACAAATTCCTATATCTCAATTAAATGTTTCTCTTAAGATGATTATCTCGAGTGTGATGAGATATTTTGACAAGAAATTAGAAAAATATACTGTGTAAGAGTTTTGGCAGTGTTAGATAGTTTTACTCTTGCAGGTGTTTGTAGCATGGTATTGCACTCTTTCCTGTTTTCACCCTTGGTTTTGATGACATCTTTAAAAAAGCTCTTTGACTGCTCACATGTTTTACAAACAGGGTTGTCTGTCAGCTTCGTTGTAATTTAGAATGTTGAATCTAAAATTAACTTGCTGCATCAGTATTCTCATACATAATTGATATAAAAAGATCTTTCTGTTGTTGCATCTGTCTGCGGGCACGTTTTGTGCCAAGGTTAATCTTTAAATGGCTTTCCAGCAGTTTGGTTCAATGAAGGAAAAACAGTATGTGGAAAGTGTTTGATTTGATCAGTTGATTTCTAGCAAAATAACATATGGTGCTGTCTGTAGTAAAACATACAAGTGTTAGCTACTGAAGCTGTCTCTGATCCACACTAAACCTGTGTTGCTTAAACAGACAGCTAAATGTGTATTTACACCACAATGCATGACTAAGTCCCCATTAGTTTCCCTACTGTTAGCTACAGTTATGCTGCTGTTCACTTTTACAACTTCTGTTCAGCTGCAGTTGCATAGACAGCCCAATCTGACATGCATTGCCTTGAATGTCTTTATTTAGAAAGAATTTAAGCTGCAAATTTGTATTTCAAAAGGGAGATGAGTCAGGGATCATACAATTTCTGAGTCTTTGGTGTGAAACAGTACCATTTTTCATTGTGAACCATCATAGCAATTAAAAAATCTGTCATGAAATTGACTAGCAGGGTGATACTTTCACATACAATCCATGTGCAGTAAAGCTGCCAGCATAAAACATTTCCTTCCCACTAGTGTGTTTGTCACTTTATGTGGGCCTGTAATCCATTCGCAATGGTATCATCTGTCGTCCAAACTATGGTGCTTATCATTACAGTACATTAACTTCTAGTTCTATAAGTCACAGATCATACTCACAGGCATCCTTCTTCCCTGGCTTTTTGTTAACTAGGGTGTCAGTTTGCAGTAACAGGGTACCACTCATGTAATGATGCCTCATTTTGCATCCCTTTGAAATGTCATGTTGTTTCCAGGAATTGAATACCTAAATACCAAGCCAATTTGAATGCATGGTAGGAGGGTGGCAGGGGGTGTTGAGCACCTTTATGTGTGCATGCATGCCATGAGACCTACTCCACTTATATAATGAGGCTTTATGAGGTATAAAATATGCATCAGGTTGTTCTCTTTATTGCTGTCTTCTCCTCTGCCCCCCCCCCCCACACACACACACACACACAGACCTTGTACTTCTATCTTAGTGAGGACATTCATTGACATAATGCATTCCCTAGCCCCTTACTGTAACCCTAAATTCTAATTGTAACGTAAACTCTAAACCCAAATCTTGACCCTCAAAAATGGATTTTTCTATTACTTTTTTAGTGAGAACTGGCCTAAATGTCCTCACTTTGCTGGTTAAAAGCGCAAAATGGTCTTCACAATATAGCAAGTACAAGCACACACACACACACACACACACGCACACACAACTTGCACACAGGATGCATTATAGATAAAAACAGGGCATGGATCAGTAACTGGAGGTTTAAGATACACAACCATGAGGCCAAACTCAATCAGATTTGCCATTATTTAAAGTTGAGGTCATAAAAGAAGAAAGTGGACCAAGTCTAATTAATAAAATTAGACAACTAATGAGCGCGATAAGCCGCTGATCTAGACAGAGCTCCACTATAGGTTACTCACCTTTGAACAGACTGGGTCTAAATATCATTGGGCAGCTAGTACTTTTATCTAGCGTTATCATTATTATCAGCTCATTAACACTGGCAGCTGAGCATGTAATAAATATGAGCTAAATTATCTTCAGTTCAAATGGATGGTTACTTTTAAACATGTTAGTACGGCAATTTTAATTCAGACCATTCAAAGTATGCTTTGCTTTATTTATTTAATTATTCTGTATTTGGAACAACTAATTTTCTGTCATTTCTAATAGTATTTTGTATCTCGAAGATTATTGTTGTTTAATGTGGTTCAAGGTATTAATTTCATCCCATTCTGGGAGGAAAACCCAACCAATGCTGTCAAAGATGGTGTCAGCTTGTCTGATGAAATTATCAGTGCAGATTCAGTGACACGGAACAAGGAGACTTAGAAACAACATCTATTGACAGCTCCAATATGTGATCACTCACATGCTAAGATTTTACCCTTTCTTCATTTTATATCGTGTTTGCCTGTGGTAATTGATTTCAGCCTGGGGGAGTATTATCACCAAGGCTTTGAAAGGTCAAGTGGTGAATGGTGACAGTTCTATGTATGGAGACAGACAGACAGCACTCAGTAAACTATGTCTGTCTAGAGCTAAGGGAGAAGGTGACCTCATTTCATATACACCAGACAGCTAATCTATCTGCTCTCGGCTGCCCAGCACATGCATAGATCCCATCTCGGGGTACACACAGTTCATTGAAAAGGAAACTTGGGGATAATTTCTCTTGCGGTGGATGTCACAAAATGCTGGTGTTTGATATTCAGATGATATATTCAGTGGGCCGTGAGTATTGCAGAGGCATATCATGCCTTTGTGCAAATGTTGTGGGAAATTTTCAAAGCCTGTGAGGTTTAGAGAGAGGGAACAGTGCAGCCTTTGATCTGTGCTGCTGTCTGTGCTGAAGATGTACAGACCCTGGCCCTGCGTTGGCACCACAGTACTCCACCAACAATCGTTCCAGCCTCCCTCCGCCCACTTTCATCCGCACAGCCCACAGCTCCCTAGTACTGTCTAGGCACAATGGATACAAAGGGGTTGAGGGTGCTATAGCGACAGAAGATCTATCCTTCCACTGGCAGGACCTGGAGCCTACATTCCCTCGTAAATCACCTGCCTAACAAAGAGCCTTAGTTTACCCCCTCCCTTCCTCTATCTCTTGTCTTCTTCCCTTGCTGTGGCATCAACAACCTTCTTGCCTCCCATAAACTTCCTGATTATCTGGTTATGAAAGTGACCCTTTTGTTTAGTTTCATATACCACACTGTTCCCATATCAGTCCAACAACACTTCCTTTTTGTTATTGACCAGCCTGTGGAAAAGTCACACCGAAATTCCATCAAATATTGCTGCTTGCTTTCCTTGTTTTTGTCAAGTTGAGTCAGGTCTCACCATAGTTCAAAGGGGACTTCATCTTCTTCGTAGTACCTTTATCTGCAGACTTCTCAACCTGTGAATTCAGATAATCTGATGAATGTGACTGATAGGAACAGCACCATTGCACAGGTGGGAAATAAATTCAACTAAAATAATATTAAAAGCTGTTTTCATTCACACACTGCTGGAGGAGTGGCAACAATGTAAATCCTCCAAACAAGTGTGAACTTACAGCAGCCTTGTACAAATCCCTGGAGAATTTCCAAGTTCTGAGTTTTTAGGATCTTCTATCCTGCAGCTGATGCAAAACCAGAAGAACAGCAACAACCAAGGATGAGGAAGGACTTTCTTTACACAAAGACAACTGCAAAAAAGTAGAGCTCATACTGTAAATGTTTTGAGAGAGCCAAAGTGATAAAACAAGCTGCAAAGCAGCAGATGGAGGCGTGAAGGAAACTGGCTACCTGTAAGCTGCTGAGTCTTTACAATATGTTTTTCGTCCTCCATTGGCAGGCATTTCCCCTCACCTAAATCAAAACGAGCTTTTTCCAAATCTGATATCACTGGAAAATCTGCAGCGTGCTACATGAGTAAAGGGAAAATTCTATATTATGCCCTGACCTGATTCTCTGTTTTCTGTGGTTTATGTGAGATAGTGCCAACCAAATCAAATTTATGTAACAGCTTTGGAATGGCACAGGCAATCTAGTCCATATTTTTAACTTATGGAAGTATTTTTCACAGACAGGGAGCACACCTCTTCTCCAAGATATAGGGCCGATGTGCCATTTATGTTTTCAATATTCTTTTATTCACCTTTTCCACATTAATAATCAAGTCTGAGGGAATAGCCCAGTAGTACAGGGGCTGACATGGGAGGACAGGAATTCTTACTCAAGGTTGAGGTTCAGCACTTTGGTATTGTTCAGATGAATGAGATGAAAAGGATGAGAGAGAGTTTTGATGGGGAGGCAGCGAGAAAGCTTTCTGTAATGTTGGCTATTTTTATTCCTCTGGTATGACCCAAGCCGTCATCCTTCAAATCAACCCTGCCGTTGGTGGACTTAATGCTGGTCATGCTGCATGTGGTGCTCCCTGATATTTGATCACAATCCATTAAACCATTATGTTCTCTAAAAGCACTCAGAGGGGTATCCAAAAAACTGCCTGTGTCCGCTTTACCACTCGCTCTCTGCGTGTACCCGAGTAGAAGAACAGACAGGTGAAATATCTGCCTCCAGCTTAAAGTTCTGGACAACATGGAAGTCTACTTATGTACTTGAAGATGAACATTGTAGTCTAAACACAGTTGGGCTTGACTGTTAAAGCCAGAGACTAAACTATAGCCCATGTGTTTAAAATAAAGCCTTTTTTCTTCACAAGACCCCTGTGCTACCCGAGGAATGTGACCTCACCCTTTTCAGTGCCCAGAAAGATAACTAAACATGGCTGGATGCTGACCCCATTCAATGAAAAAACAAAATTGAAAACAGTGGTACGACTTTATAGTTGGGCTGGAGGTGTTCTTCAAAGCATTGATTTAATTATCCCCACGAGTTTAACATACCTGCACGACATTTTTACTGCATGACTTACAAGCACGTAAATGGTGATCAAATGAGTAACAGAAGCATTACTGAGCCTGGTTTTGGGAGGCTTGCATGTGTAAGTTCACACTTACTAAGCACTAACGCTCCTTAAAATTGCAAATGGCTAAAGGGGACATGGAGGAAAACAAGTCTTTTCAATTTTCCCCCAGTGTGTTCTTTAATAAAATTTACTGCAGTATAAATAGTACAAGAACAATTAAGTCCTCAGCAAATTCAAATAGTCATTTAAACTAGCTTAAGGAGCTAATATTGTTTAGAAAATATAAATGCAAATGCAGTTTGGCTGCATGATTTAGGGAACATCTTAAAGTCTTAATTTAGGAAGACTGCTAAGTTGACAAATTTACAAATGAAAAAGAAGTAAAACAAAATCCTCACTAGAGCCTTGAACTAAAACACTAACAGATGAATCACTTCAGAAGAGGTAACATTACTGTCATCTGGGCGTTTTCCCTGAAATCAGCTCAAATTTGTTCTATTTAACAGTAATAAAAGCAGTCCTTTAGATATGAGCAGATCCCTCACTCTTCCACTGTTTATATGGCATTATCAGCGTGTTCATTCTCTACAGCAGAATAGTATTTGCAGCAACTTCAGTCTACGGTTTGAGTTCCTTCACATCACAACTGAAGCCTGGGTGACTTCAGACTCTAGATGACAGGCTTGATGTGTTATGGCATGGCCGTAGACTGAGGCAGTCTGCATCTCTAGACTGTTAACAGGTCGGACAACACAGTTTGTTTTGAGTTAATACCAAAGTCAAGAGCCATCTTCACGTTTTGGTACATTAAAAGATACCAAGTATGCTAGACACTTGTTTCAATTAATCACTATTATCATGATTCCAGTTGAAAAAAACATAACTGTAAGTCCGCACACAAGATACATTGAAAAAGTTGAATGTTATAGCATAAATCTTCATATATTACTCAAGAGTTATGCTTTCAATTTGATAAATATCCATCCATTCAGTTCTGTGACATCTAAAACTCTCTGGTGCCTCAGATGAGCTTCTGTCACAACAAAGCACGTCTGGAAGCCCAGACACCTTTATGGATGAGTAAATGCCGTTAGGACCTTTTGAACAAAGACTTTTTCTTTTCCTTTTCTTTGGTATTTCTCTCATTTTGTTTGTTTGTTTTTATTTGTTGTCTTATGTTTAAATAAACCTTTCAATCAATCAATCAATCAATCAATCAATCAATCAATCAATCAATCAATCAATCAATCAATCAATCAATCAATCAATCAATCAATCAATCAATCAGTCATGGCCTAGACTCTTTGTACACTTTGCCCACCTCTGCAACCACTATGGCTACCATTTCCCCAGTTTACCCATAAAATAGAAGAAGCTAACAGAGATGGATTCGAACCCATGAGGTGGTCTTATACCTGTATTTCATCATCATGTTTGAGTCAGCCCCCTTTTCATCCCAACAAAAGGTTTGTAAGCCACTTTTCTTGATGTCTGTTTGTAAAATCCTTTGTTTGCTCTCAGTTTTTTGTGACTCTGTCACACACTCTGGTTTACAGTGAACTTGGTTCATGCTATTCCTGGCTAATGGGGTAGATGTGACATCACGTAAATGCAAGTAATACCTAAATTCTCTCCTTTTTCTCAGTTTACAAAAAGTTATTTAAAAGATTAGATAAGTCATTGAATATTAGACTTAAAAAGAATTTTGTCCAATCAGGTTTCAAGTTTCAGGCTCTCGAGCTCTATCCTCATGTGGAAACTTCTAGCTGGCAGCTGAGTGCTCATAGCTGAACATTGACAACTCACAAATAAAAATGTAGCTGGCTCTTACTAAAGATGACTCAGTTAACTGAATTCCTGAAAAAATCAGATAGAGAAGCTGAAAAATACATCAAAGACCTTTTTAGTGAGAATCAACATGGACACAGGTTCAGATCTATTTGAAAAATCAGATATTACTGTACAAGCTTATAACTCAAAGTCAAGATACATTATATTCAGTCGTCCTCAAAATTATTGATACCCTCCCATTAAGGACGGGGAAAAAAAATCAGATGTCAGTGAAATAAGTTGAAATTGACAAAAGTAATAATACATAAAAATTCATAAATTCATGACACTGATTCTGAATTGTAGTTGAAAAGAAATTTTAAAAAGCAAACACACACACACAAAAAAAAAAAAAAATCAAGAAAAAAGAAAATCCAGCATGATGGGGCTCCGAAGCTAAGATTTTGTTGAGCACCATTTTGAAGCAATCACTGCAATCATGTGTTTTCTGTAATGTTGAGGAGGAGTCTTGCACCTGCTGACAAGTATTTTGGCCCCACTGTTCATGGGAAAGGTGCTCTAATTGGTCTGGGACAGTTTTGTTTGTTTATTATTATTTAAAATTATTATTTTTAAACACAGTTCAAAAGCAATATGCAATTTTACCAAATTATATTTGAAAGTATGAATAATTTTGAGGACAACTGTGTGTGTATATATATATATATATATATATATATATATATATATATATATATATATATATATATATATATATATATATATATATATATATATATATATATATATATATATATATGTGTGTGTGTGTGTGTGTATATGATTTAATTATTTATATTTTGTATGTTTTCCCCATGTATGCGTGGGTTATCTGTGGGTACTCTGGCGTCCTCCCACTGTCCAAAGACATGCACGTTGGATTAAATGGTAATTTTAAACTGCCCCTAGGAATGAATGTGATTGTGAATGGTTGTCTGTCTCTCTGTGTTGGCCCTGTGACAGACTGGCGACCTGTCCAGGGTGTACCCTGCCTCTCGCCTGATAATAGCTGGGACAGGCTCCAGCAACCCCCGTGACCCTGAAGTGGACTAAGTGGAACAGAAAATGAATGAATGAATAAATATACTTTCCATGTGTATATATACAGTATATACACACACACACATATATATATATATATATATATATATATATATAATCCAAACCTCCATGGTCCTGTGTGAAAAAGCGATTGCCCCCCTGTTAAAAGATAAATTAACTGTGGTTTATCACATCTTTGGAAAGCTGAGTTCAATTTCTCTAGCCACACCAAGGCTGGATTACTGCCACACCTGTTCTCAATCAATAAATCACTTAAATAGGACCTGCCTGACGAAGTTTAGTAGACCAAAAAGATCCTGTTTTGTTGCTTAAGGACCTGGAAGACTTGCTGTGGTAAATGAACCATGAATTCTGCTGTCTACCAAAAAATCCTGAAGGAGAATGTCCGGACATCTGTTGGTGACCTCAACCTGAAGCGCTCTTGGGTTCTGCAGTAGGACAATAATCCAAAACACACCAGCAAGTCCACCTCTGGATGGCTTAAGAAAAACAAAATGAAGACTTTGGAGTGGCCTCGTCAAAGTCCCGACCTGAATCCGATTGAGATGCTGTGGCATGACCTTAAAAAGGCGGTTCATGCTGGAAAACCCTCCGATGTGGCTGAATTACAACAATTCTGCAAAGATGAGTGGAACAAAATTCCTCCACAGCGCAGTAGAAGACTCATTGCCAGTTATCACAGACGCTTGATTGCTGTTGTTGCTGCTAAGGGTGGCCCAACCAGTTTAGGGGGCAATCTCTTTTTCACGCAGGGCCATGTAAGGTTTTGATTCCCCCACTTACTATAAAAATCTTCATTAAGTGTGACTAACATGCAAAATTGTAAGAAATTAGGAAGGGGGCAAAAACTTTTTCACACAGCTGTATATATATATAAATGTGTGAGTGTGTGTGTGACAATATAGGTCTCTTACAGATTTAAAAGATATGTAGAACTAACAAAAATTAATAATATTTGAACAGAAAAAGCTGTATCTGCACGTTATGATATCAGACAGCCTCAGTCTCCCAGTTAAGCAGAAAATAATCTTCTTATTGTTGCATTACAAATTTTGCGTTCCACAATATTTCAACATAAAAACAGAAAATGCAGCTTTTCAATCTGAAGTGTTGGGATTTAAATAGTTCTTTATTTCTCTAAATTAAGAGAAAATTGTCTTTTAGCAAGACAAAGCCCTCAATAGATGGAACTCTAATTCTCTGCATCGCTGACTCGTCATTTGTCAAGGAGAAAATAAAACATGATAAACGTCATTAGATTTGGGGTTTTTTGCCAGCTGTGCTATTGTTAGAATAAACAGCAGTCAGCTTTTTGTCATCCGTGACTGTCCGAAGCGGCAACTTGGCGCTATCTTTAAAATCACTTTCGTAGTTGTTTTGAGGACTTGCTTTGTGCCCGGTGTGATATTTAGTTAACTTTTTCACCCCAATGCTGAAGGATGGAGTACAGTACTGTTTCCCAAGAAATGTATCCTTGGCAGTGGAAAAGAACAGAGAGTTAAATGTCATTAGTGACTCCTTTGAAACTTGAAGATTACAGCAACATTATTTTATGTAATGACACGCCACACATACTTTCAAACTGAACGCCTTTTTTTCCCATCATTATTTCTCTTCTCATATGTTCTCTCTGTTCTTCTTAGTATCTGCCATCATTAATGGAGGCTATAAACATGATGTTAACAGATGCAGCTGCACTGGAGGTGTCTGGCTGTCAAAGCGGGCCTTGTTGCTGAACATTAACCTTTCTACCATTTACTTCACACCACACATCTCGACAGACTAAAACTGACCTCGCAAGCTTTGATTACAACTCCTGGATTATTCATACACCTCATACATTTATTATGGGCTGGTCTAACTGTGGGCTGACTGGATTTAAGAGAGGACGACATTCAACACTTACGTTTTATTACCAGGATGTGGTACAAACTATAGCTAGAGTATAGTTTTTGGGTGGGATGATGAATAGATTGTCTTTTTTTTATGCTCAGTTTAGCCAGCCCTCCCCTTGCTGCTTTGTTGATGATTGCTGGAACAGATGTCTTGTTAATAATAGTCATATTGTTTTATGGTTTGCATGGGTTTGGGGCTGGAAATATCTGATACAATTCCCAAGTTTGAGACTGACCAGTTTCAACTACTTGATGGTTTTATGCAAGAGTCCTAAGAAGAAGAAAAAGATAAATATTGCAGAGCATTGCCAAGCATGCATTTGCATAAAATGGTTCCTTTAAGGACCCAGAAATGAAGTTACAATAGAGATTCATCTGTGATCTGTTTTACGCCCCCTCTAATTGTGATAAAAATAAACAAAAGCGAAAAAACAACTACTCTATTCTGAGGATTTATGTAACTGCCATGACAGATATCCTTTTTGCTTTTTCCACTTAAACAACACAAGCTCTCATAAATTCATCTGGACATCTTATCTTTCCTCCTTTCTCTGGAGACAGAATCCTCAAATTTATGTGATAAAGGCCTCGTAGAGGAAGGGAGGATATTTTGATTTATCTCAGTTCACTTCAGGCAAAACAAACCTGCACACACAAAGAGAAGATGAGGCTATTGCAATGAGCAGTGTACTGTATAAAGCAATGATATGAAATATACATACAAAAGGGAATAAAAGGCATAGTAAATATAAAATTTCCACCACAAATGTGTTGCCTTAACTTCTCTGAGACACAAAGGATCCAAAGAGGATAAATCCTCCTGGCTATAATGTTTGCTTGATTTTTTTTATTATTATTTTTAACTGAATCATAAGCAGGCCATTAATGGTTTCCAGGTGATGAATCCTGCTGACCCCTCAGTTTTCCCCTCAGCGACATTTGAGTGAAACGTTTCATCTGATTGGATATTGTGAAAATATTAACCTTCAAAGCGTTTTTCTATTTTCATGCCTTACAATTTTTTAGATTTTATGTAATAGACCCATACAGATGATGGCATCTGATGAAAGAAAATAGCAAAAAAGCATTTAAGGAAAAGGAAAAATAAAGAACTGAAAAGTAGTCCATTGAAATGCATTCATTGTTGCTGTGAAAGCTTGATCTATTGCTGCCATATATACATATATATAAATATATACATATATATATATATATATATATATATATAATATAAGACAAGTTGATCTGTCGTTAATCTGTGTCACAGGACACCATGAAGCCTTTAATTCATTATTAGAAATACGAACATGGCAACACACCATGAAAGGGTAGATCACCAAAAACTCACAGGCAGAGAAGAACATTAATTAGAGGTTTCTGAGAGGTCAGAGATTAGAGCGTCTTTCTATTGGAGTGCTTAATTTTACACTCGACAAAACTGGGCTATAATGGAGGAATGGTCAGAAAAACTTATTGAGGGACGAGAGAAAGCTTGCAAAAAGCCATCTGGAAGACTCCAAAGAAGTTCCTCATGTGAGATTTAATCTTTTAAGAAAATGGTAAGAGAAAAATGTCTCTTTGCATCCATTATTTTCCTTTGAACAATAATGACAGGAACCAGTGTTTTTTAACAAATGGTTGAGATGAGTTAGAGAAATATAGTAATGATAGTGAAATTGTCAAAATATGAAACAGTAACGAGAAAACAAACACATACCCAAACCAAGGGAAGTTTCATTTCCACAAATTTATAATAATTTATTATTATCTCTGAAATAATTTGTGGAAGTAGACCCATCTGAGATATCTCTACCACTCCGTTTAGTAGACTATAATATTTATAGTCAATACAGCTTATCTGGTTACTTTTTAAATTATTTATACTTTTCCAGTGAAGTAGCATTGTAACCATTTTAAAAGAAAAAAAAACAAAAAAAAAAAAAAAAACACTGATTCTCATCAGTTTCCCCCCCAAAATCCCCATGAGGACATTAAGGGCTGGAATAAACCACAGTGGATTAAACCCAACACCTCTCAGAACATCATCCCCACATTAAAACATGGTGGGGGCAGCATTATGCTATGGATTTTTTTTTTCCTTTATTCATTTTCTGAAGAAATGGTGTCATTGGTTTAAGAAAAATATTTAGATATACTATTAGCAAAAATCATTTAGTTCTTATCAGTTTGTACAGTCTTATCCCAGTGGTTCGATGTCCCAAACATATACCAATACTAGTCAAAAGTCTTGACACACTTTCCAATGTGCAAGTGTGTCCAGACTTCAGGAAACGCTGGCAATAAATTGGCAAAAACATATCCTGTTCCCTTCAATGTTTCGTCCTAATCATGTTACGAGAAGACTGAATCGACAGCTAAAGGAGACTGAGTAGTGGACAGCTAGCAGCTAGTTTAAACTGGGAGAGCCACATGCATGACTATGCATTTATAAGCTTGTTTACATCCAGATAGCATGGGAATTTGGCAAATTTTTCCTAAAATCAATAAAAACCCAACCTGAACAGATCAAAGCACGCATGCAGATTTTAAAAGTAAAGAGTAATGCTGCTTCTCGCATCTGCTCCCAGGAGTATCCCAAAGCACTTAATGGAATTTTAAACAGGGTTGTGAAAGTCACTGAGCGTTTAAATGGTTTAAATTGAATGTGATATTGCAAATCACATACAGGAAACAATATCAACTGAATGTATGAGGCCTGCTTTTCTAAATCACTTTTTATATGCTAATGATAGTTGAATTCTTAATGCCATTGTTGAAAGTAAATAGATCTAAATGTAATGGTGCATGGTGAGCTGGGGCTTTCGCTAAGAACAAATGGAGCAGTAACATTCTGGGACATGAAATAGCACTGCCAGGCTAGTGGAATGTGAAACCTCAGCCATTTCCCCTCCGTTTGGCATTTCTCCTTTCTCTGTTTTCTTCTTTTAGTCCAGTCATGCCTTTTCTCGCTCTCCTGTCTTTTCAGGCTTCTCTCAAAGTTGTCTTTAGTTAAGCTTCAGTCGGCGTTATTAGATTAACATTCCTACTCAGTCTTGGTCACAGTCATAGATATTTGAATGTGAATTCTTTCACGTACATCCAACCCCTCCCTTACATCAAGTGCAATGAGAGGAGCTGCACAAAGAGCTTGAGAAAAGGAACTGTGTGTGTGTAGGGTGTAAAAATTTGCAGAGTGGCCTATGGGATGCCTTCACTTCAATAGGGGCAACTTTTGTTTTGTGTATGAGCCCCTGTCCCTCCCCCTCTACTCTTTTTCTCCTCTCTCTCTGTCTGTGCCAACAAGGGGGGAGGGGTCGGCAGATTGACAGACATACGCAGCTGGGGTGCAAAGAGGGAGCTGGTCCCACCCTACTGATGCCAGAGATAGAGAGAGAGACATTGACCCAATGAGAGAGAGAGAGAGCTGCAACATTTCTAGTTCTTGTCTCGTCTGGGAACCCTCCTTTCTATTAGCACACCTCCTCTTCTCCCCCAGCCCTCTCAGCCCTGGAGGTTTTGTTCTCTTGCTACCTAACTTTTTGTTGCGTGAACCAGTGTGTGCATGTGCACATGCAAGAGAGCATTGTGCAGATTGCTCACATTATCTTGGGTGCCTAGAAAAAGGAAATTTTGTCTTTGCCCTCTACAGTATCTCCCCTTATTCTATTCATAAATACAGCATCTCTGCAAAGAGGATAGCGCCTTCCTTTTTCACTTGTCTCTCAGCCAGAAACACACAGGAAGTGAGGACACTTTTCTGTCAGAGTAAAAGCATTGCTGTTGCCTCTGGAAACAGATTGCATCGGTGTAAAAACAACCAAAAACTGTTTTCTGGAATTTATGTGATAATTAGATGCCGCCAAAATGATACGTTGGTTTCTGTGCATCAAAAATACTAATAATTCTGATCATTATTCTGTTAATTTTTTTCTGAATTAATTAGATCATTTTTCCAATTTGAAAAATTTAACAAGATGTGCTTAATGTGCTCAACTTGTGTCATGATTGAAAAAACAGGCTATTTTTTAAAACAAAGAACACTTCTGTTTTCTGTAGAGAGGCTCAGAAATGTTACACCATTGATTTTATTTTAACTTGGGTTTGGCACGTTGGCAGATACTCTTCATTCTAAGTTATAGAGATGGTATCGTTGTTGGCTCGTTGAAGTTCTGTATGCCACCGAATTATACAGACTTCAAACTAACCAAATAACACAGCAGAAAACTTGAAACATAATGCAAAGCACCCCATTCAGGATATTTTCGCTCCTCTCTGCCAAGTTGAAAGGTCAAAGTTGACCACATATCGGCAACTTAGGCATCAAATTTTTTTCCAGCTTTTCAGTGGAAATTACGACATGAGTGGATTTTCAAGTGGAGTTTTGACATCGGACTTTGGTATTTACCATAAATGCAATACCACATGAAGGCAGCACTGCACAGTTAAGTTGTAGCTCTACTTTACAGTAAGGCTACAACTCTACTGGCTCCGGTATAGCTTAAAGGTGTCATAACCTAGTGTTTTACATACACAATCCTTCTTTAATTTCTTAAATGCATTTTAATTTAGTTGGGTGGACAAAAATTTAATAAGTTCATTTTCCTCTTTTTTCCAACTTTTGTTTGTGCGAGAACACGTCGAGAGTAGAGCTGTTGTAAGCGCGTTCACGAGGCAAGCGTCAAAGCCAAAACAAAGTTTTATCAGGACAGAGCAAGTGAAGGAAATGATGTCCAACAGAGAAAAACTTGATAAAAACGTAACGGTCGGTTGATAGAGAGGATCCGCGGAGTAAAGGGCTGGACTTGATAAATATAAGGAGCGGACGTCTGACGTGAAGTTAACCAAACAGTGTTGCTTCTGTAGCTACATTAGCAACTTGGCCGCTCGTCAACCACCGTTTACTGGTCTCTGACACAAAAGATAATAAGTTCACAAGCAGCAACACCCGACTGCCATCCTCACTGATTAATATAATCCACTGGTCCCTGGTCGTGCTGTCCTTTCTGTCCACTCAGGCCGAGCACGAGCAGCTCGGCGGACATGCTGCTGCGCAGGAGCCGGTGAAAAAGCAGAGCTCATAACTTTATTTCTGAAAAACCAACTTGAAAATTAAAGTAATGGAGTAGGAAAAAAAAAAAAGGGAGAGGGGGGAAGGAGGTGGGGCGGAGAGGGAGGGGACCCCAAAAAAAGGGAGAAAGGAAAAAGGATAAAAAGGAGAGAAATGTAAGGAGGGTGGGTGGAAAAAGGGGGAGGAGGGGGGGAAAAAGGAAGGGGGGGGGAGGGGGAGGGGGGGAGAGAGAAAAAGAGGAGGTGTCTTCATGAGGCTGGGGGGGGAGGGAGAGGGGGAGGGGGTTGGGGGGGTGGTGGAAGGAAAGGAGTTCTTTGTTCTCATCTCCCTCATAAAAAAGGGATGTTAAGTATTTTGTGCAATATCATACTAAAGTACTTGCCTTTTGCTGAATTATTTTTTAACATTTTTTTGTGTGTGTGAAATATTGATCTAGAAAAAAAAAATCTCAATTTGCACAAAATAAAAAGAGAGAAAATTATTGCCTGTGCAAATTTGTTAATCACTTATCAGGTGCATGAAAACACATTTCAGGTTTCCAGCTTGAAATGATCCCCTACTGCATAAATATTTTATCATAAATCCAAATTTCTCTTGTTTTAGTCTTGAATTATGTCTTCTGGATGATATTCCAAAGACATAAGTTATTAGTCTGTAACAAGATTTATGGACAATTAGCTGTATTATCTTGTATTTTGTCATAGCTTTCAAGGCAGCTTTAGAGTTTCCAATCACAATAACAAAGATGTTTTGTGGTACTTTGATCAGGATGAATGCTCCATGAGCAACATATTGAATACTAGCGTTGTGTTGTAAAATGTTATTAGCATGTAATAGTCAAATTTGGTAACTTTTTCAAGAGCTTAACCCACATACTGAACTCTGCTGCTCATTCCACACATGCATTTTCCTTACAAATGGGGCACAATTAAAAGGTGAAATAAACAGGCTTTCCTGCGGATCAAGATTTGTTGAATCAATGATCGACCAAACACAATTTACTTACGTTTTATACTTAGTTTAAATATAAATGCGCATTATTTGGCTTTACCCAGCTTGTGTGGCCAGTGTGCATCACATCCGTAAAGCCGTCAAAAAAACCTAACGTCTAGTTTTATTTTGAAAGAGACAGCGCCTAATTTCCTGTCCAGCTGCGTCTAAGCTCGTGCAACTTGACGCGGCTGAGTTAGAGGATGGCTGCCTACATCTGAGCCGCTACCTCTGCGCTCACAGGGGGGAAACTCAGCGTAAATAAACAAGGAAAACGTAAGGGTGACGTGAGGAGGAGAGGAGAACTTTTCTCGAGAGGAGGACACAACTACCTTACATTTCCCCCGGAGGTTTTTTTTAAATAAAATACATTTTTCTTTTATTTCATTTCTATTTTTTTGTCGGGAACGAAGCGGGGTTTCGGATCATGCCCGCTGAAGTGAAACAGGTTAGTGTTGCTGCGCCTGCCGGTCTCCTCTCCGTCCTCTCACCGTATCTTCTTGCCTCACAGACTCTTCTTATTTCGCCTCTCTTCAGTAGCTTTTCATCGTTCGGTTTGTCCGGCATTCCTTCACTCTTTATATCTTGTGTTGCTTTTCTAATCTCCCCTCAGTTAAGTGTCCTACAGGAGGATAGCGCGCGCATGTAATGTTTGTTGTGCACATCTATAATTGGTCATTTATGTAAGTGAAATAAAGCTTTCTGTATGACAACAAACCAAGCAAGTATACTTACATGACTTGGTGACCCCTTCACTGTAAATAGTCGTGCCCATGACACATGTTTAGTTGCAGTCTTGTGTGTTTGTGTTTCTGTGTGCTTACTTTGGTGGAAAGCAGTGCCGTGACTTATGAGCTCCCTGTCACATTCATGGGCTCAGATGTGTCAGTGTCATCTACAGAATGATGCTGCGAACAGAGGGGCACTCAGAGAAGTGCTGAAAGTTTGTCCCTGCTCATCGCCTGCAAGGCTCTGAATGAGTTCAGGTCAGGATTTATAGCTGGTGAGCTGTTGTGCCAATTTTGTGAGACACATAGCGTTACACTCTTTTGTCTTTCACTTGCACAGATACCACAGGAATGTGCTTTTGTTAGCTCTAGCGAGTGTGTTGCCATGTCTGTGTGGGTGCGCGCGTACCAGGGCATGATGTGCATCATTATTGGAAGTGTTTCCTGTGCTTGAAGCGCATCCACAGGCAGCCTACACTGGCTCAGCGCTCTTTTCCCACCAAGCTTGGCAGCGCTCTGATGCACCCATGGGGAGGGGACAGACCTCAGAAAAAGAAAACGTTGAACAGAAACTAATGATTGAATAAGGTCAGCTTGTCATCAGTGCTGCTCTCCTTTTACTGGGGTGAGGGAGGGGTTGGAGTCACCAAGCTCCTGTTTGGGAGACAAAAACATTCTGTCAGCTTTCCGCATTGCTCTGATAGAGATACGTTAACAGTTGCCCCTGTGGATGAGTGCCACCTGATAACTGAAGGAGCCCGGGCCAAAAGGAGACGCTGATCTCTCCTCACTCACAAGCTCTTAATCTTTCCATCCAGTGGGTTTTGATAAGTTTCAAGGCTGGACTCAAGTGTTAGTGGATGAATCAGACGCAGGCCTGAGTGGTCTGATGGCATCCAGGTTCAGATGATGCATGAGACAGAATACAAGTTAAAAAGTTGAGGGAATGTCCTCTCCAGATTTGTCCCAGAGTGGGCTTCATGTCCGTGACCCTGGAAGACAGATAGTTTGCATACTTTAGGCCAGCAATGTTGTAGCGTGACCTTTTCAACTCAGATGCACATACCTCAGCTACACCCCTCATGCAGTCACCATGTGTTCGTGTCACAACTAAGCCATAAATGAATCAGTGTTGGCGCTCATGATTTTTGTTTTCATTGCTTATGCTTATGCTGTCAAGTCTTCAAGACCTTTATGAAGCAGATGCTGAATTCTCATTTAAATGCCTCTTTTAGTATCAATGCTTGAACTATATTCTGCGTGCTCCTCTAGATTTCCATAATCAGTTGTTATAATTAGAGTAATATTGATAACAAAGGGGGGGATGAGAAAGTTACTGCTCTACCTTGACTTCATCTTAATGTAGCAGAGCTTACAGTAAATTAGTTTTACCCCATTGAAGATTACTGGACAGCCTGTAATTAGTGGAGGGAGCTCGCATCAGTCTATGTCTGAGTTAAAAATAAAGTGGCCTTCATTTAAGAGCTCCACCAGCAGGGCAGGGGCCCGATTCCTCCAAATGCAGAGGCCATAGCATCATTGGTTCATGAAAGATAGAAAAACAGATTTGTCGTGAAGGCGAAAAGAAAACATTATGAATAATCCAGTAGTCATCATGCTGCCAAGGCCTTGCAAAACCTGACTTTTCTTTTTCTCCGCAAGCTAGAGGGACCCAGCTGAATAACAAGATAATTCATCTGCGATTCAGGCAAAGACTAAAACAGGTCTTGTCTTCAGACCGCAGGTTCCTGCCAGATTCCTGACGGCAAGCAGAGGTTTCAGATGCAGCTACTGAGCGTCCCCCCCTCTCCTATGCTGTTTGATTTCTTGCTGAAATTTAAAAGCTGTCAGACTTCTTTCTGCGGGGGTGTTTTTTTGTATGACAGCTCAAAAGTCCCTGCCTGTCTTTTTTTCCCCCTTTTCTTTCCTCAGGCTCCTCTTTGTGTGACTGCTGAAGACGATGCACAAATCAATATTTGAAGACATGTAGAGCATGAGGAGTGGCATTGTTTGGGACGGGGAGGTCATGCAAAGATGATGCCAATGACCGGAAACATATGAGCGTTCAATAGCTTCAGAGAGTCAGTCAATGAATGGGAGTTGAAAATGGGATGAGGGGGGGCTCGAATGCTGTTGTGTTTTGAAGGCGACGGTCCTGGAAGACGTTTGATCATATGGTGGTGCGTGTGTGGTGAGTGGTCATACCAGATGGCCTTCCCATCACACAGCCTGTCCATGGCGGCCATACTTCCCATGTTTTCCATACCATGGCTTGACATGTCACAGTATCTTCCACCCCCACCCACTGTTCACACCTCCCACTTCTTTTACTTGCTGCCTGATTTGGTTCTCAGTAATCTGAACTTAATTTGCAAAGAGAAAGCGGACACCGTATATGTACTTCCACATGATAACTGCCTCTGCCAAGACACCCTCATCAGCTTCTTATATACAGTATCCTCCTGATATAGCATATTTAATGGTTTGAAATCACCTCTGTCATTTTTAATGGACTTGATATGCTTGTAATTTTTGTCTGTCGTCAATATTGGCTCTTTTGTTGCCTTTGTTTAACATTTATAGTGTATAAAAAATTGATATATGTGACACTTATAGTTGGCCTTTGATTTTATACTGTACATTCCCAGAATTAGCAATGCACGTTATAACTGGACCGATATTGGTAAGGGCCGATATTGGCTCTAAAATGGAATATACAATATATATACGTGTATATATATATTGTATATATATATATATATATATATATATATTATATATATATATATATATATATGTGTGTGCATATATATATATGTATATTTAAAGAAAATAATTTATTTGATCAGACGAGCATATAAAATTGTCATGTACCGATACAAATTTTTCTAATCCAATCCGATACTGATACTTGGGCCAAGCTTATTGGTCGATGGCCAATACCTGATACTGATCCAGTACTACTATTGAATGAATGGATCATGTACCTTCCCATGTAAGGCGGCATTAGCCTTGTTAAAAAACTGTAACAAATTAACAGATATAAATGTACTTAATATTATTTATTAACAAATAAAGTGTAAATTAGCAGCAAAAAGAAATAAATAACACTTCAATGTAGAGCACTGCAAACAGATATTTAAAGTTGTGGACATTAGTAAAAAAAAAAAAAAAGGAAGAAGAAGAAATTACTAGACTGGAATGTTGGATTGGATTCATTCATCCGATATCCGATCCAGGTATCAGATTGGTGCATCTCTAATAAACAAAATAACCTTCTAGATATGCCGAAACTAATTTTCATCTGTTGTCCCTTGTCAGATGTTAAAAGGCTCCCTGAAAAGAGGAAATACAGAAATATCAAATTGTAAAGAATTAACCAAAATATAACAGGTGTTGTTTGCTGGCAAACCCCTGGACTCCTGTTTTTTTTTTTTTTTAAATATCTATATACAGTATATATATATATATATATATATATATATATATATATATATATATATATATGTATTTTTGTAATCTGTGGGGCATGGGAACAACATTAGGCCACACCCATCGTGCAACACTATAACGTCTCCGGTCAGTACTGGATCTGCAACAGAAGGATTTTTCAAATGTTGCACAAGAAATGAAAATTGCATCATTTTCAGCTTTAGTATCGTTATCAGCCATGAGAGGCAGAAAATGATTATTATGGTTATCGGTATCAGGTGAAATTTTTCATATCGTGCATCCCTACCCAGAATGTTGCCACTCTGGATCTGAACATCATTGTCTCAGGTGTTTGGTGTTAACCCTGTGGTCATGCTCTGTGAAGTACCGGGGGTCTTTGCCTCTTAGCCCTTGGCACCACACAGCTTCCCCATCCTCTCTGTCTTGGCTTCCCTTCTGTTTGTCCCAACCCATTTGGCCGGCTGACAGTGTGACCGATGCAGGCCTGCGCTCGCTCCCTCACTATCTGACCACTGGCGAGAACCATAATGCTCTCTCAGCTTTCATCATGGCGCTGATGGAATTAGAAAAAGGTGAGTGGCAGTAAATTGGAAGGCTGAAGAAGGGGCTGCTGGAGATGGATGCCTTCATACCGCTACCTTTAGAGATGGCACTGGGGAGAAGAAACAGTGCATTAATGAGATGGCAGCTTATTATCTTGCCAGAGCTGATGTTTTTGTTTTACTGATTCAGCTCCTTGGTGTACCTGTTAGGAAAATATGTGCAAATTACCCTGACTATGAAGCCTTGATACAGATTTCTTGTACATGTAGATCTATTTTTCACTCACTTCTTAATAACTGTTTGACCGGTTGGGGGTTTTATTTTTATTTTTTGGTGTGTTTTCAGCTGCTAAACATGGTAAATCCTCTAAAGGTGAGGTAAAGATACGATATCAACCCACACTCGCTTCAGCACACCAATAAACACATACACACCAGAGCCGACAGAGGAACATCACTTGGATCCTCGGCTTATTTATTTTGTTTTTGTCTGCCGGCTACGGACACGGCAGCCCTGTTTATAAGGGAGTGGGATTCGTTGTTCCCTTGACTGTGTCCAATAAACACCTTCCGATCTTTGCTGGAAGCCAGCAACAACAGGCGTGTTTTCGATCGGGTAGATAAGAAAACCACTTGCCCAGGGGAAAGCAGGGGATGCTCTGTCACGTTGTGAGGCTAACCAAAAGGCTGGGGAAGTGGAACTCATCTTTCAGTAAAGCACATCCACATGAGATCTTAAATACTGCAGTGACAGTATTTAAATGATAACTTCCTGCCCTTAATGTGGTGTGATTGTGTTGCAGCAACAGTTTGGCTGTTGAACAACCTGACACTTTAACTTAAAGATGTAAAAACCTTCTCCTGCTTCCTGATTTTTATAGGAGTGAACTTGAGGTCACAGAGAAGGAAAGGCCTCCTCTTCTTATTGACTCAGTCTGCTTTCATGTCAACCCATGCTGGCTGAAAAGCAGTGGGGGTGTCTTCGTGTACATGCACTTGTCTTAAAAATTTTTCAGCGACATGTTTGCGTCTCCAGGCTGTGCTGGGAGGCTTTGCAGGGAGGGATGTGGATTATGTTGCACATGTGGCAACTCTTTAACCACCACAATAACCCTGGTGGTCTTCAAAGCTGGGGATTGATACAGTATCACTCTGAGCTGCAGCTTCCCATTTTGAAGCACCTTTACATTAGAAAATACCAGGGGTGGATTTGACCCTTTTATTACAACCAGACTTTGCCTAAGTGCATTATTGACATTACAGATTAAATTTCTTGCAGAAGTAAACAATTATTTAAGTGTATACATATAAGCAATACAATCTGCATTATTCATGGGTTCATTTTCATTTGAATGGGACTTATTGTAAATAAATAAGCCTGCACAGTGTAGAAGGAGTGGTGGGTTTCCCTTTACCCATTCTTCCCATACTGCACATGCAAGAAAAAGAAAACTGCTGCCAGCCAGAACTTTCAATCCGTTAGCAGCCCCCCCCCCATTTTTTTATTTAAAGAACTGGGACTTATTTGACAGTTATGTGTAGCAAATACCAGATAAAGGCTCCACCCCCTCCGTCCTGCAGCTGGGGACCTCTTAGAGGGGCCCTGAGGGGGAAGGTCAAAGCCCTCACAAAGCTTCTCTCAACCAGAAATAGAAGGAAAAATACTTTTCTGCATCTCCTTTTCTTTATTTTAATTTTTTTACCCCCCTCCAGTACCATCCACAGTGCACCGATGGGGTATGATGTCTCATGCTCATCTTCCATGTTTAGTCTAGAACTTTCTTTTGAGGGATTAGCCCACTTCCTGCCACTGGACTGTCTGCTGGAAGCAGTCAGGATGCGCATTGATCCTCCATCATTGTACCATCTGTCTCATGCTGCCTTCTGGGATTAATGATTCTCCCTGACAGCTCTTAAGTAAGGCTGTTTCAGGGCTGGTTGACTATTCAGATCACACTACATCATGTGGCTGTATGGGGGACCTGTGTGTAGCATCTTCATTGGCTTTAGACCTTTTGTTTTGCCATTAATTTCAGATTAATTTATCTGTCATTCAACATCTAACTGGTTCTGGAATTGACATTTCAAGTAAAAATACAAGTGCCTAAGATACATTTGACTACTTTTCAAGAACACCAGCCCCAGCCTGTTCAGTGCTGGCTAACGCTATGATGATAAAATCATCATGTACGCATGCTGTTACTTTTGCATATGTCCCTCAGTGTTCAGTTCCTGTGGAAGGCATGTTAGTGAGATTTTCAGCAGTATGCAGCTCTGTCATGGCTTTGGTACTGTGTCTGTTCCAGTTGTGTACATTATGATGTGACATTTATCTACAACTCTGTTGTAAATGCGTTCCATGAGTCTGTGTTGAGAGACTGCTTTCCAACGCTAAATAGGTGTGCAGATCACTTATCACGTTATTAAACAGTTTTTTTCAGTTTTGTGCTGATTTTTTTTTTTTTTTTTTTTTGATGGGACTCAAACTATCTTCATTGACTGTTTGTCGTTGGACCTTCTGTTAGATGACTGTGCATACCCGATGTCTTAGGGCGCATTCACACTGAAGGCCCATTTATGCTTGACGCAGAAGACGGATACACAGACAAACGAACAGTTTTGTCCGTCATCTGTGTCAGTTGCGTACGTAATTTGATGCATTTTCGAGGGGCTTGTTGGTCCGTCGATGCAGAAGACGGAGCAATACCACCGGAAACCGCGGGGTCAGTGTTGAGCTGTGTAGCCGATATGCAGGAACAAACCAGAGAAGAAGAACAGGAACCGGACGAAAACAACATAAAATGGCTGATGCTAAATAGCCCAATAAAAGCACTTGAGAAAGAAGACTCCAAACAAATAAGAGCATCTGTAGACATGGCTGGAGCTGTTTAGGGGAGGCTGTGCGAGTGTGTCCAAAAATACACTCATATCTACGTTACTGACACCAAGCGGTGTAGACTCACATCTAAACAGGGAAATTAACTATGAACTCTGCCGCCTCGTTGACAAACTGATATATGAACCATCGAAACGCAGAAGATGCATGGAAGCATGAAAACGGCAACGCATGGCAACACATGAAACAGACGTCGCCATTTACAAACGTAAAGGAGCAAATGGGCTTTGACACTGTTTGTCCACTTTAAACGGTCTGTGGTTCACACTATGCACAATGTCCCCTATCACTTCCACAAGAAGAAAGTTTTAGCGGAGCCTGTATCAGGTATTAAGTAGTCAGAGTGCATCTGACTCACCACTGACAGGCGGACTTATTGATTTTCATTCATTAACTACTAAAGACTAGGCAGTTTCTTTGTACCTGTTTATTTTTGTTTGTTAAATAGGCTGTTTTAATGCCTGGGTTAAGTTTATTTGATATAGTACCTGAACTGTCTTTCCTCAATATTGAATTTCACACTTCAGCAAAGGTTTTTCAAGCTGCTTAAAGTGTCATAACCTTGAATAAGACAATAAATGGTGTTGTAATGACTGCTCAAAGCATTTTATATCATCATTATTGTTATTGTGAGCCTCCCCACAATATTGTGATAAATATCGTACCGCAAGGTTCATATCGGGATAGTATTGTATTGTGAGAAGTGGATATCGTGACACCCCTATTTACTATTGTTTGAAATTCCCCGCCCAATCAAACCAAGCTTTTCTGGACTAACTTGTTGTGAATACACCCTTAGACTTGCGAGACTTTTTGAACTGCTAACTTCTGTACAGAGGTTGCACTTGACTGCAACTTAATTTTCTTAAGGGTTCCATAAGGAGCCTTTGGCAAGGTCTTTGGCTCTACATGTTTCTTATATTTGTACTCGGTCAGCATCAGATCTCATGGAGTCGCACTCTTTGTAACAGACCTATATTGAAGTGTTCTGTTTTTGTTCCCTGTTGGTTGGCAAGCAGCTTGGTAACATGACTCTATTTTGTGTTGATGGTAATCATCACTACCACGTGCTGGTAAAATATGACATCAACACGATGGTCTATTTGATCTGGGGTAGTTGAATGACTATTTGAACAGTTGAATTTATTTCTAATCAGCAGTTGCAGTCGGATACTGTAGTAGATCACCTCAACAGTTTTAGCAGCAGACACATATTGGCTCTTGAATACAAGAAGCCAGTGGACTTATAAGCAAAGCAGATGCATGTCATGCATCCACTACTCAGTCACAAAGCTTGTTGGGTATTTGAAGTGCCCCGCTAGCAGTTGAAGTGCGCTGCTGAGGTCCAGTACTTCATTAGAATGCTGCTCTGAACCTCACAACACAGTCCCTGCTGTAACTGATCATGGACTGGGTCCAGAGAGAAGGATAAAAGAGAATGGTAGAGAAGAATAGAGGGAAAGTCCAAACCACTGTATGCTGACCAGCTTTGGGGCAACATAGGTTCCAGCAACATGCAGCCGCAGATCTGCCCAGAACAAGACCGGCACATAAACATTATGCTGACCAACAGCAAGAGTTCAGCCAAACCAGGAACAGCCACCTAAAATCCGAAAAGTAAACAAGTCACTAGTAAGTAAGTAGAGTTTATTTGTAAAGCACTTTTCACAGTCCTCACAAAGTGCTTCATAGTGAAAATACACTGATGATAATAGTACTTTCTGTGCATCCGATTCTGCGCTTACAGCTTCTGCAGCTGTTTTGTTTTTTTGTTTTTTTACAATAGAAGCTTCTAGACAGAGCTCTGGCTGTCATATGCCATTACATATGATGGCACAGCATTGTCACACATCTCCTCATAATCTCTTGAAATGCGCTCAGTCCTTTCCCAGAGGAGCCACTGGTGAACAATGGAGTGTTGCGCCTCTTCACACATTCCACAAGGCTGTATTGAGCCGTCTAATGAACCTCTACTGCATGCGTGGCCTGTGCTGGCTTCTGGGGGCTCCACAAAAATACCATCTCGCCCCATCGCACCCCCTCATATTTAATTTGTTTGGAATGAGTAATAGGCTGCGAAGTGGAGCGTGGTGCAGTGTTGATCTGTGCCAGCCAGGTCTGCGGATACGGAGGGACAGGTGCCAGCCATCCGTGGAAGGTGCTGTACTTAACACTCTGTGCTAGGCTGGATGGTGTACAACCTCGGCCCCGTGGCGTAGGCTTTAAGAGCTGCCAGTATCCTGTTGCTCCAGCCAAGCAAGCTTTTAGTTTAGTAATAGGACATGGTGCTAGTGTTCTTTTTAAAAAAGGGAGAGAGCAGCTGAAAGGTTGAGAGAGGAAGTTGTAGGGCTGTAAGAGCCACAGTAGACATGCAATGCATCACACTTTCTCTCTGCTCTGACTCCATCCTGCTGCATGATTTGGGGGGAAATCGCACCCGAAACACTTTTCTCAGTTGTCCCAATTTTTTGGGCAGAGCTTTTATACTCTGTTACCTTAGAATTTATGACAAGTGAATTATTGGTGGGATACAGTACAGCAGCTTTAGGTGACATTTTTTGCTTTATTTGATGAGATTATAACAGTTGAGTGTCAAATGGTGCAAGTGCTTCAGCTGCAGAGCCACTAAAGCACTTTGTTTTCCATCATTTTGTGATACACACCTCAGTAAACGACAACCTATGTTTTTTTAGCTGCACCATAACACTCACATGGGCATTTATTTCCCCATGGCTTGTTTTAAGTTGCTGTTGGTTACCAAGCCGCTTTCCCGGATCCTTAGAGGCTCGAAGAGGAGCTCAATTTAACACCCTAGTTGGTCAGCAGCTGTACTGAAGCATGCTTTTTTCTTTTATACCTCCACAGATTTAAGACTTGTGGAAAAAGCGCTATAAACCTTGCAAAGTTCTTAAAGTTAAGCAAACACGGCCTGTTGATACAGACCTCCTTGAGTTCCCAAATTCTTTCCATCATATTCTAGTACAGTTAAGAGAGGCTTAATCCAATCAAACCCACCCTGCGTCTGTTTTTGTGCTGCGTCTCTTTTAAATCTGAGTCTGCAGAGGGGGTGAAGGAGTGGCCAGCTGCAGCCTCTGTTGTTCAGGCCGCAGCGGAGCACATAGTGAAAGGGGGGGGTGGGTGGTGATTTTGGGGTCATGAGCAGCTACATTCCAGACTTGAATTGTCAGATGGGAGCACTCCAATGTTGGAGCATTCCAGGGCCAAGCCATAGCCCGCCTCCACTGTTTTCTATGTGCCACTTCTCCTCAGCCCTTCAAGCATAATGTGTCTGAAACTCTGGTGCTAATTACGGCTGGCGGTGTCAGTAAGTGGCCAGCAGAACACGCCTCAATGCCTTTCCTTGTGCAGCGGGTAAGCGTCACTTACCGGTGGGCCACAAGTCACAGGAGACCTGACTGAGTACAGCCTTCCCCTGATCCTTCATGTTCTCACGCTGCTCGTGTTTTGAAAAGGTCCTGTTAAAATCTCACACTGCTAATGGGGATGAAGGCGATATGTGCTGAGAGCTTTATTACCTGCTATAATTACCAACAGAAAATCTTGAATCCTTACTGCTTTTTGCAGAAGGAATGATTTGAAAAGAAGCTTTCCAGCCTTGTTGTGAAATGTTCTGTACGTGCTTCATGGATGAAGAAGCAGCCATGATGGCTAGCTACGGGAGGAAAAACTGATCAGATCAATGCTTTTATTGAGTGCTGTGTTGTAGAGATGGGCGATATGGACTAAAGAAAAAAAAATATCAGCCTAATTGTTTGTATGATAAATCTATCACTACAATCTGTCTTGAGAGCCCTAAAATAATACTAGAAGCCGCTAAACTACATCAATTAAGTTCAAGACAGTAGTACACCTGTACTGTAAAACTGTAGTGACACCAAACAAGTCTGAAATATGAGAGTAAATTTTACCAGACGGAACAAACAGAAAAAAATAAATGCAACCTCATAAATTGAATTTATTGATTTATCGTGAGATGAAAATTTACTACCATGTGGAATTTCTTTGACAATATATGACATGATAATATATCGCCCATCCCTACTGTGCAGTTTGTGCACACTTTGCAGACAACATGTTTAGTTGTCAGGTGCCACAACAGACGTATCAAATGGATAAAAACTAGGGATGCACGACAACCTTTTTCTAAAACCGATACCGATAAATTTTAGCTCCCAAAGGCCGATACCGATAACTATTGGCACACATACATACCTAATCATACCAAATAAAAAATTCCAACTGTAGGGGGTAGCTCGTGTCTAAATTAAGAAAGGAAAGTTGTTTGGAAGCAGCAGCTCTCTTTTCCCAATTGCAATATCTCAGTGAGAAAAGCTTAAAACTGGGATTTTCAACTTCTGCACGTCCGATCTTAAAAAAGAGAGAAAAAAACTTTCTTTCAGGGTTAAAACCCAAAATACAGAAAAATAACTAATTGAGTTGAAATCATTTGGTCCCCAAAAATCCCATTTGCGCCCCTGAATATGTTATCAAGGCAAGTCGTCATGATATCAGACTTATCGGAATTATGTAATAATTTCCTGTTATCGGCCCGATGATTAGCGTGTACCCCTTATAAAACTTTAGTATACATTATTGAACTGACGCAACTTTGTAATACTGTTAATCTGATTATTGATTAATGTTTGACATGCCTATAAGGCATACCAACAGAGATGCAACCTTCAACTGGAATTTTTTTTTGCACTTGTCACACTGTTCACTATATTAAGTTCTCATATAAAGTTAACCTGCTGCAAAAATATGATAAATTATGCCTTATAATGAAATAGCACTGTACTTTTGCACCTTATTGCAAGTGATCAACATGCAAACAAGTGCATGTTCTGCTGTGTTAGTGATGACAAATAGCCTGCAAGAGTCTTGAATTATTTCAGCCAGTCTCCCTGAAATTTGGTCATCACAGCAGGCCTCTGAGTTGGATGCTAAATCTGTGGGACTGCCTTCAAAGGGAAGGGTACTGTGTCCCCTGCCACGTTGTGGTGTAGAAATCACACTGGGAATGTGCACAGAGACCAATGTGAAATTACAGGCCTCTATCCACTCTCTGCAATCTGAGGCTTGCAGGCAGCGGGGCTGGCATGATGTCTCCCACACTCCAAGCCTGCAGCAGTAGCGCCACAAGCTGCTGCAGTTGCTCTCTACTCTAGTCTCTGTGGCAAATAAGCCTCCTGTTTTTCTCTCCAACAAACCTAATTATCTCTCCCTCTCGGCCAAGCGCTTCAGCCTCTCTTCTATCACAGCTGTGCATTTTAAGAAATCCACACTACCCTGTACACTCCTTATTTCAGGGCTTTTGTAGTCCCCCCCCCCCCCAAATTGAGGCTATCTCATAGCACCTGATCTCTCAAAGGTTTGTCTTGAAGTCAGTTTTGAGTATATAACGGATGGCTTGCCCTGTTTTTGGGGTGTTGCAGAGTCCGGAGCAGTTGCTACAGCAGGAAACTTTCTCTGCCTTTTCACTGCAGACAATCTCTCCAGGGAGGAATGGATGTCTGCAAGATGTTTAAAACTTTTAAAAAGTTTAAAACTAGTTATGTTTTGTTTTGCTATACAACACCAGTGTGTCTATGTTTGTGTGCATTGTGAATTCTGATGTTAGACATATGAATTCCTGTGTATTTATGCGTGCTGCAGCACTGCAGGAGTCTGCAATGAGGTGCTGAAGTGGGTCATCCTCTCTGTAGTGTTAAAGCTCCCGTTTACTCTCAGAGGAGGAGGTTTGAACCATAAACAAGTTTTACTGTGACTGTGACCACATACATTTCTGCCCCATGTGGACTTACAGAGGCTGTAAGATGGCTTCATACATCTCTGCCATCTGAATTGAAAATTTGAGTGAGCTTCAACATGTCCAATTTCCTCTTTTGGAATATTTTATTTTTTGGCTTAGCTGTGAGCATATTTCATCATGAGACAGTTGTAAACACGCAGCAGAATCAGTCCAGTCAATACGATGTTTTGTTTACACGGTTATTTTTCTTTCTCGAAGTTGCATCTTCTGGCTTGGGGTTTCAGCTCGGCTGCTCTGACTGATGAGAGTTTGGCTGCTTGTGGATCTTTCTGTCCTCCCTGGCAGGCAATGCTGCCGTAATTGTTGCGCGCCTCTGGTACGTGCCTCGCTAATAGGGCTTTTGGAGTCCCAATCAGGCAGTACCATGTTTTCTCTCTCTAATAACCCCGACTTGAAGATGCAGGGCAGCCTTGATGATGCAACAAACGGCTTCGTTTTTGTCATCACCACGCAGGAGGCTGTGGCCCGAAGGAATTAAATCTTTTTTCATGCTTTTTTTTCAAGCTGTCTCATGTCAAATTGGAATCCAACAGAGAAGATGATTTGATGGTGATGTCTGGTGGGGCTGATTTCTTTTTTTTTTCTTTTTTGTGGGTGTCACCAGGCTTGGTCTGGTGCTTGAATAACAACAGATTTGATAAAACATGACAGGCATGGACTCAGACAGCTTCAGAGACTAATTTCTCAGACTGTGACAGCCTACAGTAATTCACACTGGATGAGCAGAGAATCTCTTCTAATGTTACTCCTGAGAAGCCTCAATGGGGAGGTTTGTTTGGTTGATGCCATTACTGATGCTGTTACAGTCCAGCAAAGTGGCTCAGCAAACACTCAGTCATGGCAGCTAATCCTCTTCTACATCGCTGAGCACTCGCGCAGGTAGAAGGTCCGGTATAGATTCCAGTCATGCTGAGGCTTTTCCCGTAAAACTCCAGAGATTTGCATAATATGAGCTTATTGCTCACTCCCTGGATGCATGGCGGATTGAACCGGGAATGCCACCATTCACTGAAAGGGTCCAAAGGGATGACTCATTGTGTGTTGTCCCATGAGACCGTGGAGGTGATTTGTTAACTGGAACAGGAGCAGTCTAATTCCTCAAATGAGTCATGATCCATGTGACGGGCCCCTGCCCCTCTCCATCCCAGTCTTAAAGCGGCACATAAGAGCAGATTTAACCAGTCAGACAAAAATGAACACTGTTTTTGCTTCACTCTGCTGGTGTCCTGTATTTGTGAATCTTTGTTTTGGCTTTGAAAACTGTAGGTGAGAAAAATAAACCCCCAATAGAGGGAGATGTGAGCAGCACCTTTTCTCCATATGAGGTTTGGAATTTCACAGAATTGCTGTCTAATCTCCACGACGTGTGAGGAATCTGAAGGCCTTGTTTTTCAGGAGAATGCTGAAAAACACCTTCTCACCACGTGGCGTCTGTTTTGGCGTGCAGCGTGAAAGAGGCATTTGCAGCACCTCTGTGGGGCTGTGACTTCTGAAGCTCCCTTGTTCACATGGGAAAGTTAGTGTTTATGTCGCTGCTTCCTCCTTATGTTTGCAATTTCAACTCTCTTTCATCTGTCTCAGATATTGCAGAGGTCTGAGCAGATGGGGACCGTTAGAGCAGGTAGCATTTGATTTGTTTGTAACTTTGCTGTTGTTCACAGAGCTAAATTGCTTCTGGTTTTTCTTCATTCTTTGGTATTATGCAGTAGCTGTTCCAAGTAAAGTATTTTTTTTTCCATTGTGGAAAAAGAAAAAGTATCAAAAGTAGTTTATCAAGCAACATCTACAGTAATGCATTAACAGTGGAAGTCAGTTATTTATTCATCTATTCAGTCTACTTCCCTTCTTCTCTGCAGTCTAGACTCCTTCGTGGTCTGTTGCATGCAGTTTCTTTTGCTTCCATGACTGATAATCGGGAACAGGCTGTTCTCTGTTTGATACATTCCACAGGTTTAGCTGAAGTCTTCAGATATCATCCGTCTTTTCGGTCTTTGTTCGGTGATTTGCTTCTACATCCCCCTCTAAAAAAAAGAAAAAAAAAAAAAGTTGTTTTTATCATTTTGAGATATTGCCTAGTTTCTTCCTGGGGCCAGTGGACTAATGGGCTTTGGACTGTGGAATCCACTCTTGTGTTTTCCCCTCACTGGGTCATTTGCTGAGGCCCCAGCAGGGCAGACAACAATAGGCTTCATATGAAATATTCACCACGAGTGGGGCATTCCAGCAAGCAGTTGATCTGTGTGCAGCACTTTTAGTGGTTAGGTAAAAATCTGTTACAATTGAAGAAGAAAAATACAACTGACTCTGTGAGGGGTCCAAAACAAGATTGGGTGTTCACTTTGTTATTGAATGATGCTTGTTATTTTATCTGCTGCTTGGCACGCAGCACGTCCACCTCTGCCTTGTCTCTGCTGGTTGTAGTCAGAGTTTCAGCCTGATGAACGAAGGCTGCATCTGAAACAGTTGCAACAAATCTTATTTATTTGCTGAAATTGCAGGACAGAGTGAGCTCGCAGCTCCTGGAGCGAGAGGGTGAAGCACCAGAGTGCTCAGGTGGTTGCAGCCTAGAAACTGTTTCGATGCTCAGAGTAATTGCAGAGAAATCCAGCGATGTTTCAGACAGATGGGATGGCTGTCTGTCTCCATGTTCCAAACTTTGCTGTCAAACACAAATTTGTTCTGATGAAGAACAAACTAAAAGAGTCAGGAGTTGAGACAGTGCACGACACATAAACTAATGCCTGCTGGCTCTGGTGACAGACCTTTTCACTTTTGTGGCAATAAGCTCCAAAGTCAAGAACTGACTTATGGAAAATCTGTAAATAGCGTCAGAATATGTAGTTTAAGAAGACAAACTGGTTAGTTTGAGTTTTGGGGGTAAACTGTCTTCTGACTTGTGTTCTGTGCCAGTGCAAATCTTCTATGCCCATCATGAATTTCCACCTTAAGTACATGTCAGCAGGCAGAGCTGTTCGGTGTACAGTTTGCAGTGTGTCACAGACCACCTCTGTGTATGAATGCTCGCATTCCTGCTGAGGCAGGAAGGAAGAGGACAATGCTAAGGCCACAAAAGAATGGGATATTAGTAAGTATTGTAGCTAATGCTGTTGGTGTTGGTCCAACCCTCCCAGTCAGTTCCAACGCAGGGCTTTTGTAACCTCTGCAATCTTGTGTGAAAAGCTGACGAGAACCTTTTGAGAAAACTTGCATATCTGCCTCTTTTCTTGCAGTGCAAAGCTGACAAAACACCCTGTGGTTGAATTGCATTTTCCCCAGTGAAAGATTTGCTTTCGATTGTGTGCCCACTTTTTTTTTTCTTCTTTTCACCAAAGCTGGCTTTTTACAGCTCTTTCTCATGGAGGATTATTGGAGAAGGCTGTCACTGTACAGTTTTTTTTTCTATAGTTACAAAATAAAACTTGTGGCAGTAGTATGTGTGTGTGTGTGTGTGGGTCTATTACAACTTCCACAGCTATTTGTGTTTGATAGAAGACAGAATTGCCTTACTGTTTAGCTGCTGCTGACAAAATTTCAAGTAAGGAAGCATAAATGTGTAAGCCAATATATTTAGATTTTCATCAAACATGAGATATTAGGCAATGAATGTTTTTATAGCCATTCTAATAATCATAAAATGTGATGTCTTACTTTGGAATATGTTCCATCGTATCATGTCAGTCTGTAAAATCTGCAGTAGAAGCTGCCTCACACTTCTTAAAGGAGCTGAACTTAACTTCCACGCATCTTTCTCTATTAGATCATTTTACGGTCTGATTTTCTAAATGCCATCTGGGAACGCTTTCCAGCCGGTTCTGTTTAAACCGTAGAGGAGATGCACGCTTGAGTCGATGGAAGGAGTTATTTTTGAGCTGTAGATTTTATTGCACAGGAGCAAGAGTTTTTTTTTTTTTTTTTCTTTTTAATACGGCACCACACCATCCCTTCCTGACAAAAAAAGCTCTCTACAACTGCTGGTCTGGCCGCATTCGCCTCACACCCTTCGCTCTATTTTAAGCCATCAGACAGAGGCCCACCGCTCCCCTTGACTGGACCCCACTCTCTCTGTGTGGCCTACAGCATGGGCCTCTCCTCGCCCCAGACATTTACACACACCCGCACAAAGCAGCTCCTGCCAGCTGGTGCAAAGGTAATGGCAGAGGTAACCTCCCAGATGGTGCAGCCTAGCTAAACCTCTGCCCGGGCTGCACAGAGGAGTCTGGAGGAGACTCATTAAAGTTTGCTTTCTTACAGGAGGGTTGACATGTTTGTCAGAGCTATCCCACCGGGTCATCAAACACACACACATGCACACACATTCACTGCTTCAAACAGTTTATTTTCTGTTTTCAGCCTCTGACTTTTGACCTGTTGAAGACTAAACACAGACCAAATTTCTGTTGGGATTTGGTTTGTTTAGATGCTTATTTTGTTTTGTTTATTTAATTTTTACTGTTTTGCTTTTCTGAAATGAATGGTTGCCTAAATTGCAGGATTCACTGTGGGGCCGGCAGCAGGGAAATGACGAGCACCCGCTTTTTCCTTCCTGTCTGTGCAGACTCTGCCCAGCTACTGCATCACTCCTAATGATCTGCCAGTAACACACAACTCTCCATTACCATAAGATAAACAAGCACCCACTGATCCTGCTCCCACTTTGCTTACATTAGTGTGAGCTGTCACCCTTTATTGTTTTAGTATAATTTTTGTTCACATTCCCTGAATAGAAGCCATTGTCTTTTACAAACTATTTATTGTAAAGAGATGCAAACTTTGCTATTCAACACTGTTGCTCAAAACTTTCCTGAAAATGGACCAAAATGAGAAACATTTTGTGTTCTGGTTTCAGGTTTCACCAAAATTAGCCAAACATCCCTGGACAGATGCTAGAAAGCACCTTTATTTTAGTCAATTAAGAGAAGGAGATGAGTCTAAACTGATTTGGAGTAGCTGCACAGCATTGGAAATTGTGGGTAATCAGAGGGCTGGCATGCACCGGACATTCTCTGTCTAACGGAGACAAAAACACACAAACCTCTCAGTGTTCCTGATAATCAGTGGTAGACAGGGAGGCGCATCAGCTCTGTCAGCAGCTTTTTCAGCCTCCTCTTCGGGTTATGAACCTCCCTCAAACATCGTTCACTGAAGTGTCCGATGATGACTGTTGTTCTTCGCATAATTGCTTTCAGATTATCCCCATCCCCATTAGATAGGTTATAGGTTGAAATTGTTGTGATGCTGATGGGAGTTTGGAGAACCCAGGGGATGCTTGAGAGTGTACTTGTGGTTCCCAGGAAAATGAATTGTAATCTCACTTTAGATTAACTTCAGTTGGGTTTGTGTAAGATTGACTGATGCAGCCATTTGTTTCTCTTTTTGGAGTGGTGGAGAAGCCTTTGGTAATTTTTTGTTGAAGTGTATTAAAGGGCTGTTACACAAAAAGTGTAGAAGAGCTCTACATTTTCAGTAGTAAGATCTTAGAAAATGTGTATGCATTTGAACAGGACATTGAGCAGGAAAAGTTCAGAAAGGGCTTTATGGATCTCGGCTTATCTTTTAATTAATTCTAAGCTCATAGTCATTATTACCTAAATAATCACCTGTACAGGAAAGAAAAATAAACAGATCAGATTCCTACACTTCTTTGTAGTAAAACCAAGATTTCTGCATGGCAACGATGGTGCTAAAAATCCCCCATTACAAGAGACGTCTGTGTGAGTGCACATTTAGGGCAGGAATATTAGGTTTTGTTCAAATTACCAGGCTAAAGTGCCTAAAATCTGATTTTTTTCCCCCTTTGATGTGCCTCATTTTTGATGTTTTTCAGGGATGTGAGGACACAGAGATCCAACCATTAATTCTGCTTTTCAGATTCCGTTTGTGTCACTACAGTATGTGGTCCTAGAAACTGAAAGCTTTCCATCTCGCCTCTCTTGTTCCTCTCCTCTCCTCATTTCTTCATCTTTTCCGGTAAAGTGGAAATAGTGTTTCTAGTCCTTCAGCTGAATGTCATTCACAAACTTACAACGATGGTTTCTATTTCAGAACTGGTCCCTCATGTACAATCTTTTTTACTACAAATGTCACACACAAAGATATTTATTTCAAATGCATGTCATTTCAGCCAGATGCAATCAACTTGAAGTTAAAATTTTGAGACAATAAATCTGATCTTATTGAATCTGAATTAAATTGGCTTTGATAAATATGGCTGGTATTGTCAATTTAGTCAGGGATTTCAAATTCTGGTCCTCGAAAGGCCTTTGACCCTGGAGTTAGATATTGGTTTAAGGGAATTAACATAGGTCTAAAATAAAAGATTGCATCGTTGAGGAAAGCTGCACAATCCTCTATTGCAGATGATATCTGGAGGTATATTTGCCTTACTGGTAACATGCTATTCTGTGTGCAGCCCATAGATTGTACAATAAAAGATAGACAGACCTTCGAGCTAACATTTTCAGCGGTTCCTGCCATCGCCATCTTGGTCACGTTGTGTGCGCCATCACCAAGTGGCAACCTCCGGTGGCTAACTATGAAGCTACCCAGAGGAAGTAAATGTTTGTAGTTCTCGCTTCATCCACTAGAGGCTGGCTATAAAACAGCAAATTCCCATAGACTCCCATGTTAAAAAGTTAAAAAGGCTTCACAGCAGAAATAAACATGTTTACAGCCTGGTTCAAAAAATCATTTTAGGTTTAATAGGTCAAGTTTACGGGCTGCACAGTGGTGTGGTGGTTAGCACTACAGCCTTACTGTAAAAAAGTTAGTTCAAGTCCCGGCTGGGGAGGGGGTTTGAACAATTCCAATTGTGGTCTTTCTGTGTGGAGTTTGCATGTTCTCCCCGTGTATGCGTGGGTTCTCCCCAGGTACTCCAGCTTCCTCCCTCCATGTCCTCTAAAGACATGCTTGTTCGGTTAATTGATTACTCTAAATTGGCCCTAGGAGTGAATGTGAGTGCGAATGGTTGTAGAGATTAATGACTGGAGTGCCTAACTTTCTTAGTGAAAAAAAAAAAAAGGGGGGGATTTTTGGGAAAAAAGAAAGGAGAGGGAGTAACAGAATTCACAAATAAAAAAAAAAACACAAAAGGAAGAAATGGGAAGAGAAGACAACAAAAAAAAAAAAACAAAAAGCGATAACAAATACTAATAAAAGAAGAACAAAAAGAAAAAAGAGAGGAAGAAAAAGGAAAAACAGTCAAATTATTCAGGTAAAGAAAGTAGAAAAAAAAAAAAAAAGGAAAACAAACTCGGAGTACAAAGAAAGAAAAGGGACCAATCAGCAGCTCAGGCTTTAGGGGAAAAAAGAATAAAAATAATCTGCTGGAAATAAATAAGGTAGAAAAAAAAGAAAAAAAACCAAAAGATCGGAATATATCAAGAGAGAAGAGAAGGAGAAGTTATTAAGTAAAAAGAAAAAATCAGAAACTAAACAGAAAAATAATAAAAAAAACCAAAAAAAATTAAAAATTAAAAAAATCTATTTATCTTTAAAATCTTAATAAATTATATTTTTTTTTTTTTTTATATATATAAATTATTTATAAATAAAAAAAAAAAAAAATATACTCTCCCCTCCCCCCCTTGTCTCTCTGTGTTGGCCCTCTGACAGACTGGCGACCTGTCCGGGGAATACCCTGCCTCTCGCCTGATAGCAGGGATAGGCTCCAGCAACCTCTGTGACGCTGAATTGGATAAGCAGTACTGAAGATAAATGAATGAATGAATGAAGGTCAAGTTAAAGCAACCTTTACCAATCTTGCATTTCAGAAAGCACAGCAAGATAATTTGAATATAAACAGTCCCGCCTCACTTCTAAGACACACCCCCTTATTCCCTCTGCCTCCCAATGCAGAAGCAAAGGTCTGACAGGCAGGTCCGTTGGACAATCCTAGAGGTGCACCCCACTGCAAGGATTGGTTGGAGTTTTCATTGAATATTTAGAGATTGGAATAATATTTTACATTGATTAATGGTGGGTCTGTCTTGTATTTCAGAGTTCCATTACCTCATTCATAGCATTTTACCCTGTTAGAAAAATAGTGTAAGAATGCAACATCGGTAAGGGTTGCTTTAACCTTCATGTCAACTGTGTGTGTGTGTGTGGGGGGGGGGGGATTTTTTTTATAGCGCATCTGTTTAGATGTTATTTAATATTGAAATTACACACAATTAAGGATGTGTCCTTTTCATTGACATGCGGCAGACTGGAAGCTGGCCTGCCAACCAGTGGGCCTAGTTAGCTCCATGTTTGCTCTCGATAAGGTCCGGTCTGTAACAGAGAAGCACATAGTTTAGTCAGCTAATAGCAAGTCTAAGTGTGTCTTACCTTTACCCCGTTACTTAGGGGCTAATCTTCATTAGCTCCTGTTAGTTTCGAGTTAGCTCAGTTAGCGTTTAGCCCAGAGTACATCAGCTGTCAATCATTTGCCCCAAGGTTGCTCTTTACCTATTTAAGTATTGTCCAGGAGTGACATCACACCCAACACGGCAAGATGGTGACGTTGGGACACATATTTAGATTAGACTGGATACTACATCCATTTTTTTCTACAGTCTGGTCATAAATGGGCAAAGAGAGGGGGGCTGTGAGCATTGGGGTGAGTGATTGACAGTCAATAAACTCTGAACTAAAAGCAAACCAAGCTAACCTTGAAAAAGGGAGCTTACAGAGATAAGCTAGAAGATAAAACTAAGGCACGCTGTTTGCCGGCTAAAAATTGCTGTTTTACTACTTTGCTATAGGCTGAGGTCTTCCTGGGAGCAAGCTAAGAGCTGGCCACTAGCTGCTAGCGATGGCAGCCGGTCTGCCACCTGTCATTCAAAAGGATATGCCCCAATTGTGCGTAATTTCAAGATTGGATAACATCTGAATGGACAAGTTTTAAGAAAATTTGCCCCCTCACAGCTGAAATGAAGGTAAACTTGACCTATTAAACCTAAAATGATTTTTTCAACCAGTCTGTAATCATGTTTATTTCTGCTGTGAAGTCTGCCTTTTTATCATGGGAGTCTATGGGGATTGACTCCCTGTTGCAGTCAGCCTCTAGTGGATGAGGGATGACCTGCAATTTTACGCATTTCTGCATCAGCTTCACTTGCAGCGTGATGCAGCTCCACTGTTTGCTAATTTTTTTTTTTCTTTCATTTTTCTTTTGTTTTTAGTTAAAAAATCTGTGTAATAGACCAATGCATGCAGTATTTGTGCTTTTCCTACATTGCAACTTTGTGCCTAAAACGGTAAAATGCAAAACCTCAAGTTGTATGAGATCTGAATGACTTTGGTGCAAATCCACAGTGTGAGCTGGGATGGGTGCGTGGGAGTGTGGGTTAAGCATTAGAAGGAGCTCTAGTTGATGCCCCAAAGGACTCTGAAGGGCTTGGCTGCTATTTCCTTCCTGTAGGGAGTCACTCCTTCACCCGTGTTTGGATGATATCTGTCATCCAAACCACTCTGAAGTAGATCTTAATTGGACAGTTTGAAGCTTGTGGGCTGTCATCCATCCTCTTCCAGCTGATGGCTATTTTTGGGTGAAGATCCTGTTTAGGGGAATTCTAAATCTTCAGAAGTCAGCACTTCCTGTTGCACGGAAAACACAGAATGGCAGCAGATAATACAGAATGGAGGGGGTCGTTTCATCACGGGGCAAGATGGATAAAGATGTTTGTGAGCGTGTGTATTTGGTTGATTAAAGACTAGGCGGGGGTCTAGCAGCCAGATGCTAGGCCTGCAGCTGGCTGACTGAGTGGGAGGAGGGGGCCACACTGAAAAGCAGCGGTGCCAGCAAAGTGGGGCTTAGCCAGACACAGTGAGGAGATAATCCATATTTCATCTGCATCCGCCTCTTTCTACCAACCACCTGCAGAGCAACGCAACACAGACCCAGTGCATGAATAGTGCATGGCACAGAAGTAAAATTTGAGAAGTGCTACACTTGAGCGGAGGAAAGATGCACTCTTTCATATCCAGCACCTTTGGTTGCTCCTCAGAACTTGGGAATTACTGTGTTAAAGAGAAATTCAAAGTTATCTCGCCAACCAAACTAAGGGAAAAAAACTTTGAAAAGTACCCACTCGTTTGCCCATCCTTCCTTTGCGTCTTTGCACCAGACACCTTTTCCGTTCAGATCCAGCCAAAGGGCTTTACTCTGCATCCATAATGCATACTCTCCCTCTCTAGAGTTCTCCCTTGATCACTGAAAATGCAGTATTTTAGAAATTTTAATTCATCCCACAAATGTTTGTGATGAAAGCCAGACTTATAGTAAATGTGCCCCAGCTTCAAAGATCATATTTATTTTTGCAACATGGCTGTTGCTGGAAATGTACTCTCTGCTAATTTAGCATGCAAAAAAGGCATGCTACCAAAATTATATTTCAGATTTATGCCCGGTTTTAAATATTTATCATCAGCTTGTAGCTTTGAAAGTCAGCTTAAAAGATCTTTTTTTTTTCTTGCCCGCTTAGCCCGATTCACATGCACACACATGAAGTCACACAGTACAAGCACAGAAAATACTTTCTTGTCTCTTTGCCTTCTGTACCTCTACTCAATAATCAAAGGAAATCAGGTAGACTTGTTTCCAGCTTGTGAATGACTTTGCACACGTATATGTTTGTGTCTGTTTGTGCGGCACCTCTAATTTCTGATAAAAAGCCTGATAAACTGTAACACAATTTCATCTGGACAGAAAAAAAACAACAATACAGATCCTGTTTTGATCCAATTTAGCCCTTTTTATTTTTATTCCAGAGGCAGGGGAAGAGACGAGCTCCAGATTTGGTGGCCTTGTCTTTGTCTCCCGTTGGATTTATTGCTGCTATGGCTTCATCATAAAAAAATCTCTTTGTGTAGATTCAGACATGATGTTTTTCATTTCCAACACTGGGAGATGAGAGGGAGCTGTGGCTTTGTTTTGGTGTGATGAGGAGGGCATCGTGTCTGTGTACTCTGGCTGACCCGCTGATATCTGATGTGGTTGTGTTTCACAGTAAGCTACGGCTCTAAACTCCGAGGAACTCTGTTCGCACTAGAGGAATGCTCCGGCCTTTAGCTTCCCGGAGGAAAGTTGTTTTTAACACGCATCAAATATTTAAAGTTGATCTTGTTGACAGCGTTGAATAAGATCGTTTGTTTAAGCCAATCAAATAAAAATGCCAAACATCCACTGCTTCCATCCTCTCATATGAACAGAGTTCTCTTTGTTATTCTTTTAATTGCATCATTTTTACAATAAAAATGTTTTTCCAAAAGAAATGCTTCTTTTTAAAAGTATTGTCTGCTAGTTTTTCTGACACAACAAGAAGCTTTCAGCCATTGTTTCACATAAAGGAAGTTTAAACAGAATAGTGAGTGAAAGGATGACCCTTTGGCTATGTTGACTATTCATCCTTGACTGTAGACCTACAGCTCAATTATGCAGTAAAGAATGACCACAAGCCAAGTTTCTGCAGTTCCGGGGATTTTTGTTTGAGGATTGCAGCCACACACTCTGGACTCTCATTTTGCCATTTTTGACTCATGTCAGGTGTTATTTGCCTTTTCAGCTTTTGCTGTCACCTCAACTAGTTAACATACCAAAGTGGTATGTAATCCTCCAGGTTTTCAATCTCTCCCTGCTCCCGCACACCTGACTCAAATGAAATTGATCCAATAGCCTATCAAGGTCTGCTCAATTACTCATTAACTCGAGTCAGGTGTTTTGGAGCGTGGAGACATTGAACACCTGCAGGATTGTGGCCCTTGTAGGACCGAATTAAGTAGCCCTGGTATACGGGGGTGTTTTCTGTTGATTGCTATTTGCGCCTCTATTTAGCACTTCATCCTGCATGGTGGATGTTTAAAGGGACTAGAGGCAGGAATTGTGAAAGAATAAACATCCATGTCCAGTTCTTTAATACTAATCACCCATTAGAGCTAAAAAAAAGTGCTAAAAAACAAAAAGAACGAGCCCACCCACGTCTGTCTCCATTGCCTTGAACTACAAAGAAAAAGAATTTATCAGCGTCATAAACAACGTTATAGCTTCAGTTTGTGCACGCTCCCGTGATGGCTTGGCTCGTGACTGCAGTTACCTGCAGCGCCGGTTGCAGCAGTCGCGAGTCTCATTTCTTAATCTTGCCTCAAGTCCCTCTTGAGGTTGTTCTCATACAGGACCCATTTAGGTCGACCTGGGTTTTGGTACCGAACATGGCGCGACTTGGTCTGTGTGAACACACCACTCGCGCATGCAGTCGACCTAACTCGCCCGCTCTCAGACTGGCTGAACGGGGTGGTTTTGGAACGGCCTGGATCGACCTGAAATGCGGCGCGAGTGATGTGTGAACACGCACCAACTTTAGGTCAGCCTAAATCCCAGATACTCCGCCGTTTTGAACTAAACAGGTATCCGTAGGCAGCTGTACTACAGGGATATCCTTCCTTTTGACAGTGTTATATTACAAATAACAGGGTTACACTGCCTAACTGTAACGTTTAGTATCATCTTGTGTCTGTTAGCTACTGATGTATTTCTGATGTTAACATTAATGAGGCGTTCACAAACACCGGACAAATGACCAACAAGGGCTAGCAGGCTAAGTTAATGTTTACAACTCACCAGTACCTGGCTGTAATATCTGCGTATGGTCCGGGCTTTGCGGTTCAAAAGAATCAATCTGCGCCTTGCTCTGGTTTGTCTGGAAATGTGACAACATTGTTTTCTACACGCAACCGTGTCTCGTCTTCATCATGTTCCATCATTCACCTGTGTTTTGTTTACAATACAGCCACGCTTTACAGCTGGAACGCGTCTACTTCTGTCTGGTTGCCATGGATACACAACGCTCCAGTCTGTAGAGCGACTGCTTGGTGCGGTGACAAAAAAGCATACGTGAAACGGAGCCGTATTAGTTGAAAATTGAAACGTAACCTTTTCACTGCTTCGGCTGCGCCTGGCTCGATCCAAATATCTGTAAAAACAACTTATTTCTCAACCGAGAAGCTGGAGGGTACAACCCACAAGCCAGGCTGCTGTGAGCAAAACGTTGTATCCTTAGTTCCTGAGGCACCATGTTATGACTAAGACTGTTATGTGACCCCCTCCTTATTAAGAAAGCAGAATTATTTGAAGAAGACAGAATTTCACAGTGCTGCGATGTTTAATCTGTAAAACAAGGTTACAAAGTGTAAAGTAGACTCACTAGACGTGAATTAATGACAGATGAAAGGGGTATAAAAAGGTAAAAAGTCCTGGATTTAATTTAGTTTGAAAATATTTTCACTGATCTATTTGAAAATGTGTCCATCCTGATGGGAGCAGTTAGAGGCCACTGCAGTATTTAGCAGCACACACACACCTACAGTCACACACACACACACACACACCTATGTTCATGGACACCTTGAACTGTGCAAAAGCCCTCTAGAGCAGAGCTGGATAGAATAGATGAAATATCACATTTCTTTTCATCTGACAGAGAGAAAATAATAAATAAAGTCACGAGGCTATAGCTCAGGCCTCCCGATAGATTTACCTGGCTGCACAATGGCTCCTTTATAGGACACATATACATCCAACCTAACCTTATCACTTGACCTCTTGAAGGTTAGGAGTAAATCATCTGGGATTTCTCCATCGACCAGTTTTTGTGGATTGCTCTCTGCCTGTGGCTCTGATGCTGAGCTGTTCCCCACAAAATGAACCTAATTCTTTATCAGAAAGTTGGCACGAAGCCGTAAAAATATCACCGGAGTGGGGTTAATCACATTTGGCCAAGTTTATATTTGAAAAGAAATCGCAGTTATTGTGATTGACTGAGCTGGTTCTGTGGTGTGTTGGAGTTTTTTTTTTGTTTTTTTCTTTCTGTTGCTTGGGAGGTTATCCAGTCACGGTGAGGAGTAATTTAAGCCCTGTTTACATGGCAACACCCAAATTTTTCTTTTGCCAACTATTTTGAATTATTTTGATTTAAAAAACATTCCTAACCAGTGTTTTATCAATTCCATCACTGAAAGTACAGTATACCTTTAAGCTAAACATGTGCCAGTACTAAAAAACAGGTGTTTGATATGAAATGAAACATTCAGGCATTTAGGGTAAAAATACTAGTATACTATATTGTATATCGTCATCTAAAACAAATATATCATGATATAATATTTCATTCATATCGCCCAGCCCTGTGAGCAACACAAACATATGTTATCTTGGCGGTTGTAGTTAAAAAAGTTTGTGAACCACACATCTAGCATAATATATGTGTATTCGCTGACTGCATGAATGTTTCACAAAATAACAGGTTTTACTTTAAGAGACCAAAATAACTTTAAAAGATTCAGCATCTCAAATAGAACACAGAGGTCCGCCATTAATGTTTTGTCATGCTGTTGGCAGGTGTAAACAGGGCCTGAGTGGGAAAGGGCAAGGTGGTGTCATACTCACCAAAATACTCCAGTTTGTGTTCAGACGGACGAGATTCTCCTTACGTTTAAAGAAAATTTCACCCTGGACTTTGGAGCCAGTTCTCAAACCTTTTGTCCATCCAAAACTCTTTTATTGTGTTAATGAGAAACTCAGCAAAACTTGTTTTACTGTCACAGTGTTGTGTAAAAGGGGTCATAATTGCCCCTTGGCTACCCTATTAGAGAGCATTAGAATAAAGCATCCCTCTTTCCTAACGACAGTGAATTCTAGCTAGATGTTTATACAGTTTGGAAAGAAATCTGTAAAAATATTCCCATTTCAGTATGAAAAAATATGGCATTGTCTCAATGACCTCCTACCCTCTTCATGTAGAAAAGCCTATATACACATCCCACCACCACAGTCCCACAGGAGAGCATTTTCTCCAAAAGCAATGAGAGAATTTTGCTAAGCCTGTTAGAAGTCCCACGTTTTAACTGCCTGCAGCTTCACTGTTTTCAACACAAGAGACTCAGGAGAAAGCTGGTAATGGAGGACAGGGAGGGGTAAATATCTGCTAAATGGGAGACCCTCCGGCTGCACATGCAGACAGCTTTTGGAATGAGGGTGTCAGGGGGACAATAAGAATTGCACTAGTAGCCTGACAGGATGTGGAGCATATGTCCCCTTTCCAGCTCCCTGCATCAACTGTAGACCTCACATGAACCATGCTTCCGCCAAATCTAGTCTTAAAGCCTCATCCTCATGCCCAACACCCCACTGCCACCACCCCCAGTCACCAGCTCTCTAAAAGAATCATACTGACAGGGATCCAAAGGCTGAGGGGAGGGGCACTGCAAACAACCCACCCCTCAAGATCCCAGAGTTTGCACCATCAGAGCAAACCCATGCGTGCTCCACACCCCGCCCACCACCCGCCGACCGCTCCTTGCTACCTCTAATCTTCATCTACGATGCTGAATTCTTCTTTCACCCACTCTCATGGCCGCACCCGCTGTCCAAACAATCAAACCTCGACCATGGAAGTTGCCCCCTCTCCAACGCTTATGAATTTAGTTTGCTCGACGGGGTCTAGTAATTCCTCCTCCTTTGTTTTTATTCGTTCCGTCTCCTCTTTGTCTCCTCTGCTGCTTACTGAATAACCGCACACCTTATTTACCCTCTCACTGCTCAAGTTGCTGACTGCTGACATGAATTCCATGGTTAGTGTTACTTTCTGGATGTTTGACTCCCAATCTGACTCCCAGCCATGAATTACGGGGAAAACATATGTGGTATGTGACTCCGTCTCTGCAAGTGTGTTTGTATGTACGGTGTGTAATTGATGACATATGTAAGAAATTATCCAGGGTTTCAAAACATCTCCCGGCCAATTTGCATGGGAATATCATTCTTTCTAGAGATTAAGTTGGTGTCGAATGTTCCTGAGGGTTGAGCCGGGGTTTCCATATGTCACTAGATAGTCTGCTCTGAGTGGGAAAATATGGTCGCGATGTCCTGTCGGGAAGCAATCAAGCCGGAGTCTGTCAAGGCCTGGATACATTTTGTGCCGTCTCTAAGCACTGGTGCAAAGGAACAAAAGGGCACATCGACAGAGGGTGGTGTGGGGGAAGCAGACAGGAGCTTCTGAGAAGTGGTAGAAAAAAAAAGGCCTGGGGTGGGAAATAATGGAGGCGTCTGAAACCAAGAGACCATGCGTGAAAGAGATGAGGGAGCAAGGGAAGCCCGGATTTGGCCCAGGATCAGTCACCAGAGGAGAGATTAAGGTCCCGTCATTCCCAGCTGCTTCATCAGGACTCTGCCCTCCCTCATTAGTTATTTTTGGGTGCTTCACCCCTTTATACAGTTGAGGGATTTTTACAGTTATGTGTGCACAAATACACAGAGAGAGATCAATCCTGCATACTCCAACACCAGGTCAGTTGAACTTCCCATTATTTCCGTTAGGACCTTTTGCCCTGGCTGTAACTGAGATGTGACCTGCCTGATTGGCTTTGAGTATGATTGAATGCCCCCTTCTCCTGTTTTTATTTATCCACTTATTTATTCAACCCTGGAGGAGCATCCTGTTTTGGGTTTCTGCCTCTCTAACCCCTTTCCCTGCTTGACTCCCCTTCTTGCTCTGGATCCTTGGATCACATGGCCGCTGTTCACATTTGCTTTGCTTTTTCACCCCAGTCCATGTGCTCTCACACGCTTCCTCTCCATCGCTCTCATTCTCTTTTGAACTTTATCATGTGATTCTTTGCTGCGAAGGGCTGCTGGGAGGGCAGGTGGTAGAAACAGAAGGGGCTGATGGGAAATTGGACGACCCAAGGTTGGCTGGCCGATCTTTGCTAGAGGATTAATTGTGTAAGAGCCATGTAATGATTGCTGGCATGGCTGCGGAGTGAAATCCTGTTAGTCGCTGCGCAGGGGTGAGGCAAAGTCTGAGTATGTTGTGTATGTGTGCACACGAGCAAATTTGGGAGGAAGGTGACTCTGATCACACCAGCATGCAAGACCAGGTGGTGATCTGACAGGGTGTGCTGTCTCATGCTGGAAGAACCAGCCTCCCTCCCACCGTGTGCAGACTGAGACATACACATCTAATTTTTGCCCTGGTGTAGGAGTGAGTGGGAAATGTGTCCCTCATGTGTATCTGCAGTAATTTGCAATTGGAAACATGTGACCCTCTTCAAAGGAATAATTTATTGCAGATAACTGACTTTTTTGATCCTTCTGCCTCCCCTTCACAGAATTTAAAATTTGAGCTAAAATTTTATGTTGAATTTGTACATTGACCATTTATTGAGTGGTGCTTACATTTAAGCCTCTATAGGTTTAAAATATTCTTTGAAATGCATCACCTTACACACATTTTTGGAGCTTTTTATCTTAAAACGTCTTTTGATGTAACAATAGTGAACTTCTTTACCACTTGCAGAAAATACCAAGCTCATCCTAGCAGGGGATGGGGAACAAGGACAACTTCTCAAGTGGAGCGTAGCGTTGTAACCGCCAGGTGGATGCTCGTCTGGAGGTGATTTCATGGTGGGAAAGTGTTACAGGATCCAGCTGCAGTGGCAGTCTTATCAAGTGGTAAACGTGACAGGCCGTTTTGACTCCCAATTCATCACATATTGATGCTTTTAGCTCGGAGGGTGTCCTCAATGTGTCATTTTTGCACACAGGGTTTCCTCAGCAGTTGTGGGATACATCACCATGACAACTCAGAAAATACAGTATGAGCAAAGCTTTTTGCAATGAAATTTAATCCACTGTTTTAACACTTAAACTGTGTTAACTTCAGCCATACTGCCAATCTGTTTCGTTTGATGTATGACCCTAATGTAGTTTTTTTTCTTGTTTTTTTTTTTTTTTTTTTTTTTTTTACATCTAAGGAAGTCATTGAGCAAAGGAAGTTAAAATATATTAAAAAAACAAACACTGATGGAATAAATAAGTGAGGGAAAGGCTGTGTTCCAGTGTCTTAAAATTAAATTATGCCTTCAAATGAATGTCTTCCTCCTTCCTTTTCCCAACATTTCCACACAACTTGATTAGATCTGATTGGGTCTCATGTCTACCAAATGTTTCCATCCTGCTTTTGTTTGTGAAAATGTCAAGGCATTTCGGCATAGGTTTTGACTTTGTACATTAGGTTTAATTTGGTCACTGTCCCGTTTTAGTTAGAGAAAACAGTTGTTTATAGGGCTGCAACTAATGATTATTTTAGTAGTCGACTAATTTGTTCAGCATTTTTTTGATTAGTCACGATTATTTCTGTCACACCCACCATATCTTTGCTTCCTGTTAACGCAGCGCTTTGTTAGGGTGCATTGTAGGGCTGAAACAATTAATTGAATTATTTAAATTAATCGATTAGAAAAAATAATCGGTTAATATTTTAGTAATCAATGCTTCGTTTAACTTTTAAAGTTCTGCTTCACGCGTTGTTTCCGGTCTGTATAAACGATTTCCGAACACTCCCTACCAGTGGGTGGCAGTAATGCACCAACTCGTTGCGTGTCAACCACAGTCTTTCGTGCCAATTTGGACTCATTATTACTCCATTACATCTCAGTCACATCTTTAAAAACATAGAAAGAGCTTATCCGATTGATCGATTAATCAATCGATTACAGGGTAGATTAATCGACTATTATAATAATCGCTAGCTGCAGCTCTAATGCATTCACACCAGGATAGTCCCTAACCTCGGTCCAATTGGGCGGGGATTTCTGAAAAATTTTGCACTTTTCTTTGCTCCAGTTCGCGTTCAAACTGCAGTAACTGAAGTGGACCAAACCGCCTGGTTAAACCACTTGAGTTAAACAACTGCTAGGGGGTGATGCTCCCCAATACAACCACTGATCAATGATGAAAAAGCAGGAAGAAGAATAAATACAGACTCTGTGATTAAAGTGGAAATCTTTCTGCTTCTTATTATGAGGCCATATCTGTCTACACTTTTCCCAGTTGTTTTTTTGTTGTTTTGACCTTAGCCTCTTCAAACATGCTGTTTGCTTTGTTTTGCCTCTGACTCAAATGATACTCTACCCCACCTCCGTCTTTTTCTTCTTCTTCTGCTTTATTGCGGTTGACAAACGTCACTTCCATTAGGTGCACTGGGTGTCTATGTGCTGGATAGTCTGATAGTCCGTTTGCAAGTGAACCGAGACCTCCGGCTTTCAGGCGGACCAGAGTCCGCTTCTTTGATGCGCACCGAGTGCGGTTGGTGTTCAGATTGCGCCAAACGTAGTGGACTATCCGTGGAATCGACCACGGTCTGTTTAATGCGGACCAAACTGCCAGAGTGTGAACTCACCCTTATAGGGTCCAGCACATACTTTTAAAATGCTCTCTGAATTTGCATCAAATGAATTTCAACCTGTATTTTCAGTCACAACACAACATAATGTCCTTAACTAAATTAAAAGAATGACTCTGAACCAGTTGATCAAAGCTGAACAGCTTACGGTAATTTATTACAGTTAATAATATTTGGGGTGTGCAGCTGCCTCTACGCAGGACAAAGTCATCCACTCGTCTTTGCTTTGAATTGATAAAATGGCAAAATCAAAACAAGGAATGAGGCTATATGTACTATTAGCTCAGACAGTGCATCACTCTCCGCTGCAGAAGCTGGCAACATCCAGCTGTCAGGCAGTTCCTATTCATTGCTGTAGATATACGCACATCAACAGGTGCAAGGCTACTGCCGTGGACATGGAAAGTGAAAAAAAATTGCACATTTACTGCATTTATTCCAATGTTTAGGGATGCACCGATCCGCCTTTTTTGGGCCTCCGATCCGATATTTGATGTTTTAGTATCTGCCGATACCGATCCAATACCGATACAGAAATGGAGGAACAAAACAGCATGGTATTGTTTGATGGCACACCTCGTTGTGAAAACAGACTGGGAACTTTCTTTTGTGCAAGGCAACATCAGACTTGGCTTTAAAAAATTGTTTTCCCTGGTTTTTAAAAGGAGAGATAAATGTACTGAATTACTTATTTAACAACTGCACACACACAGCAATCTTAAATAAACTTTAACAATCTCCACAAGCTTGCTCACATGTGCAAAAATACAACAAAACGTTCTGATTCAGTCTGTGCAGTTAAATAATGTAAAAGAATAAAATTCTGAAACTGAGGGGAAACAACAGCCAATCATGTCAAAATAAAAAGGAAAAAAACGTCTTTAAAAAGGTTCAGTCAGTGCAGTTAGAAATTTAAAATCCAATTTAAAAGAAATAAAGGAGCTGAAATTGAGAAAAAGAAACATCTCCACTAGCTTGACATTTCATCTTTTAAAATGGTTTTGTAGTATTATGAAAATAAAAATGAAAGATCCGTGACAAAAGCAGCTGAATAAACAAACACTTAATCAGAGTTTTAACATGGAGCTTATTTCCAAACAGGGAGATTGGAGATTTTTTTCTTTTTCTTTTTAAGCCTCTCCCACACTGCAGCGGATGCCGGTGGATACCCTTAGTGATAAAACTTGTCCTGTCCAGAAAGATTTAACAGTATTTCCTACTTTCTCTGCGACCTGTCGGCACCCGCAGGATTTTTACCTGTGAAAGGTGGAAACCAAACCGCCGCAGGACTGTTATTGGAGCAGCAACAGAACACACGGCAGCTAACAGCTAGCAGCTGCGGCCCTGGCCTTGTAAACAAACAGCCTCCACGTGCTGCGTCGGCAACGCGTGATGTCACTTAAAGGGGCAGCACAGAAATACACTGAATAGATCTGCACCAATGGATTGGGCCGTGGATCGGCTTATGTTTACCCTTACCGATATTTACCGATCTAGGATTTTTTCTCTATATCGGAACCGATCCCGATCTGAAGATCGGATCGGTGCATCCCTAGTTTCAATCCCACTAGATCTTCGTGAAACGTTGGAATAAATTTGGAGTAATGAAGTAAACGTGCAAACAGTTTCCTGTGTTATAAAAAAAGTGATGCTCAGAGAAAGGCATTGAAAAGGAACAGGATGGGTTCTTGACCAAGCAGCGGTATGCGACGAGTTTAGAGTAAGATTTAACAGCTGGCATGTTGTTGGGCATAACTCTAAGATATCAATAACTCATAGATTCTAGATGTAGAAAATCAGGCATCTAATGGAACCTTTTCTGGAAACAGACCTTTATCAAATAAGAAAACAGGGGCCAATCTGGTGAAACTGGCTGATATCATGTTTTAAAAGGAGCACAATCAAAAGTTTGCCAATATGAAACACAATGCTACTTGCTTTAAGAGCTTTTCTTCCTTTATCCCTACAGTACTTAAATGTACAGTATGTAAGAATAACTGACATCTACTGGTAAAAGTGGGTATTTGAAAGAAAAGATGTTTTCTTTTAAATGACTTCATATTCAAGCATTGTTGTGAAAGTCTGGTGGCTGTTAGTGGCCAAAATTCTCCCAGACATAAAGATGTTTTCATTTGTGTGTGGATCCAGTGGTCTCAGTTGTACTGTGACAATAATATGAGTAACTTTTTCTTTTCTTTTTTTTATTGTCTTTTAAGGCATTTCTTATCCCAAACAGTGTTCTAACTCGCATTAAACAAAGCTGGTACAGCAGTTTTAAAGTTCAGAGGGTTCTCACTTCACGCACATTGTTTTGTCCATTCAGGGACACTGTAGTAAAAATGGTGGGACAAATATGGCAGCCTCCATGTGTGCACCACCCAGCAAGTAGATATAAATGACTCATTCTAACATATAACAGCCATTGTAGTGCAGTGATTACACATCAATAGAAACAAAGTTTTAAATTATATATCACATTTTTTTGTCACTGACCTTTGATTTTTTTACATACTGTACCTTTATATCTCTTAGTTGACTTAAGCATCTTTAACATACCTACTACAGGTATGAATGATTTCCTCAACCCCATCAGAAGTTTTCTTGCGATTCATCCTTCAGAGGGGGAGGCCCCTTATCTGCTTCCTTTTGCCCGTTTGACTCTATCTCTCCACTCTGAGACAACACTGAGGCATCTTATTGAACACAGATGATGAATGAGTGTGGATTGATGGCAGATAGCAGGCTGCTGCTAATTGACACTGCTGTATCACTTAATCTCCTGCCTTTGTATTCATGGTCGTCCTCCTTCTGTTTTTTTTCTGCACAGCTGTCTATTGCGGTAAAGATCACTTGCATTAAGGGGGCTGTATGCATCTGCATGATCTATTATAGTGAAATCTACTCTATGAGAGATTGTTCAAAAGCTCTTATGAAAGGTGTTGTGTTATGGATGTTCGAGCTAAGTAGGAGCTCAGTTTTTGAGGAATATAATGAGCCTGACAGACACTTAAATGTAAAAAAAAAAAAGAAGTCTTTTCAGAGTTTAAAGTTTTGTCTCGGTATAAGCCCACTTCAGATTTCATCCATGCTGAAGTTGGCCAATGTAATAGTCTTCTTGGTCAAGACATTGCTCTGTAAGATGGGATTTCATTATCCACCCAAGTCAGTCCTCCTCCCCTGCTAGTCAGATTTAACTACTGTGGACTGTGTGAAGTGCAGGTTGTACAAATCCTTAGGCCTTCTTCTGAACAAAATCCCTGTCTTTTAGGCGCCTCAGTCTCTCTGTTACTGCTGACTGAACAGAAGTGATTTAACTACCAAAGCTCTTACAAGCTCTTCTCTCCTCATGGAAAGTGAGGTCCAGATTTTAGAAAGGAAAGGATTGCTTCGGTATTTACTTTGTCCTGGGTCCATAAAATGTGCTTTATTTCTTTTGATGGATCCACTTCTTATCAGCTTCTGGTTTTTAGGTTATTAAAAGTTAAGATGTTTTTTTCTTTTTTTTTTTGCATTCCAGGGATGCTCTTAGGTTTTTTTAACTTCTTTATTTAGGTTTGACTGTCACTGTTATGATCGTTCAGTAGATGAAACTCTAAACATGCCTGCCTGGTTAGAAGATGTCTTTTCCAGCTTTCAAGCTCTACTACTTCCACTAGATTTGTATTTGATCTAACGTCTCCCCCATCCTTAATACACTTTTTCCCTGACACCCTTTATGCCACTTCACCATTCGTCTCTCAGAGATCAGCCATTAATTCACTGTGCTCCACCTATCTTGCCCTTGATGGCTTTTCCCGGGTCTCCTCGACTCAGAATCAGTCTCATTTTCCCCTATGATCGTCCGAAAGCAATGCCAGCCCATGGCCAGACGGCTTTTAATCATTTATTTAGTGGTTGTAATGTTGAATTCAACTGCTCTCTCTTAATACAAAAAAAAAAGGAGAGAAACAAGATGGAGAGAACTGTGGAAGTGAATGAGAGACACTGGAATAAACTTGGATCAAGAAGCCAGTTTTCCAGCAAGCCTCTAGGAGTCTCCTTTCTTTGTGTTTGGTGCATCTCCATGCATTGCATGTTTTAAACAAATGTTGGATGGTACTGCTTTTATTACATTTTCCAGCTTTGACATTGTCTCCTCTGGGTTTAGTCAGCGAACCTGAAAAAGGTCTGGATGTGATGGAAAAGCAGCTAGTTTGTTGAGATTAAAGAGGAGCTGATGAATTTAGTATCCTGATTCTGAAAAGATAAATCATTTACTACACATAACCGTATCTAGGTCCACTTATTTTCTATAACTGAATTAGGTATAGAGGCAGAATCCATGGCTGAGTCTGATCAAGGTTTTGTTTTAATTCTTCAAATGATCTTTAATTAACATCACTTGGCATTGAAAGATGTTGGGCATTCTGAGAATCCTCAAACGACTTATTCATCGGTTATTCTGGGGGCCAATTCGTAAGGGTAAATCACATTTATAATTGAACAGAACAAGTATGTTGATTGGAGGCAAATAATCAGGTCTGACCTTAACTTTTCCTGAACAACATTTAAAGCCCCCTCCCAACAGGGCTGTGCTGCTTAGCCAGAGGTCAGTTGTAAGAAAGTGTGTTTTACACAGCAGATACTCTTCCTAGTTAGGGCTACAGAAGCTCTGTTTTCCAAGTATGATGATCTAACTTAATGCGAATTGGCTCTAAATGAAAGGATAGAGTGGAGAAGAGGCACCAAGTTTTTGATGTAGCTGAAGGAGTTGGTAGATGCCTCCCAAAACAAGGGCTGAGGTCTTTTTCCCAGCAGAGACATGGAGAATAGAGGGGTTGTGGGATTATGGGAAAAGATCCCTACCCAAAAAAAAAGTGCAAACTTTTGCCTTATCAGCAAGAAGGACTGGAGATCAATCGGGACTGTGAGGGCCTTTGAAGCCTCAGAGAAGTTGTCCAATCAATGAAGAATCGTTCACTTATTAGTGCCTTCAAAGATGTGAAGGAAACAAGCAGTCTGCCTTCTGTCACCTGTAGAGTTTAGACAAAATGGCATGGGGAATTAACACAGAGACTTTTCCTTGCTTTCTTGTTGGTCTTCATTCCATCTCGCACCACAGCTTTGTGGATTTTGTCTTCTTTTTACTCATTGCATGTAAAGGGAATTTACAGATTGTTTTTGATAATGGGGTGGAGACAGACAGATCTCTTGTTTTACACTGGAGCTCTTTTATCTTGCAACTAAGATCAATGGGAGTTGGAGAAAGTGCTTTCAAAGGAAAATATTTTGTTGGTTCTTGTTTTAGAATTTGTTTTTACATGGACAGGAAATAACCAGTGACTGCATCCATTAATCATTGCACATTATTATATTATAAATTTCAGTTTGGCAAGTAAAAGTATAAACATACCAACCACTTTGACCAATGACGAATGAAGCAAGAGCTAGCTTTTTTTTTTTTTTTACTCAACTACAGCCACATTTTTTTTCCCTACATAGCTTTACTTGGTTTGTTGCATTGAGGTAGGACCAAAGATGAGGTGTGTAGTAATGAAGTAGAACTTCTTTACTGTACTAAAGTAGTAAAATGTGGTATCTGTACTTTATTAGAGTATTACTTCTCTCTCACTTCCACTTTTACTCCACTACATTTTTTGGATGACTTTGATACTTTTATTCCGATGTATTTTTTTATGTGTTGCGTTGTTATTCATTTCAATAGTAAAAATGTTTCTATTTTTTTTAACCTGTTGTCATTGCCATTAATGAAGATGACTGTCACCAGGTTTGATCTGGCTTTAGTAAATCAAGCTATCAAGCTGTCTATACGCTCCCAAAACACCCACCTTGCCAACAGCCTTCACCCGTATGCCGAAAAATGGCTTTTCTCACCAAGATAATGCCAGAGTGGGATTTTGGCTTGGTGAGAAAAAGTTAATTGAGAGCCCTGCTTACAGCTATATGGAGGAAAAGAACATAAGCCTCAGTTTCTTCTCTCACCCTGCCATAAGAAAAACGTTAATTTCCACTTCTATGTCCTTCTTCCACTCTCAGCTTCTCAGCCCTCCCCATTACCTTTGATTTCCTCTCCTTCTTTTGGCTCCATGCTGTTTTGGTTATCAGTGATTGCCTCAAGTGCGTTCCTTCCCCTCTCGGTCTTGAAAGCCAAACACACCAGCAGGTCCCTCACAGGATGTTGCATCCCGATCGCTGGCTTCATATTGTTTATCAACTGCAGGAAATGCAGCAGGAGACACATTTTTCTCATGCTCTCTCACACGGTCAGGTGGGGAAAGTAGGGCTCAATAGTCACTTTCATCCATAGCCCACGGAGACTTTTTTACTCAAGTCTGTGGCTCTTCAATGAAATATGAATCAAAACTCATCCTTCAAGCTTTCACTTGCCATGAAATACGCTTTGACTTAGTGTGAAGTATAAGTGGGTGCGAAGTTGTTAGCTACTCAATTCATTATGTGCTCCTTTATGTCTGAGTTTAATTGTACAACCATTGATTGATTGGAAATGTATGATCTCAGTTAATCTTGAATATTTCAACTTATTGCATTTCTTTGAACACTGTCATCAAGATGTTTTGTGTACTTATAGATTTTTTTTTTCCAATGCTGTTTGAAATAAATTCTGAAAAATAACTTAATGACATACATAGATGTAGTGGATGGACTTGTATTGTGTTTGAGTTTGATCAGCTTGTCACTGTTTAAACAAGAGTACAATTACATTTTTATCTCATTTTTATGTAATAATTACCTTAAATATATCATTTTCCTTGTTGAAAATGAACATTTATGAGTGTTCTTGGATTTGACTTTTGGTCCGGTATTGGCATTCCTGTAGTGCTTTTGTGTAAACCTTAATTTTTTATGATGAGCTGGACAGATTATATACAAATCAATCTAACTGGCATGTTTAATCTATTCTGTAGTGGAGATAGTTGAACATATTTCACAAACTTCATCCTCCCCCCAATGCACGTGTGCAGTGATGTGTAATTGTAATTTATTTTCTAATTGAGGCCATTTCTTATCAGTTTTCACATAATTTTACAATCAGCATTTCTTTCACCATGTTTCTTAGTCTGTACATCACGTTTGCTTATTTTCATTTTGTGAGCATTTCCTTTTTACCCCCTTCTCTCTGTGTACTTAAACACATTATTCATGTTGTGTGTTTCACACTTTGCATTTACCCAATTCTTAAGTGTCGCATTGCAGTTTGCAGATGGGATTATATTTAATAGCCTTCATTTGCAGTGTTCTTATGCATGCCCTGCTTTTCTTTACTGAATTACAATAAAATGCATTTCTGCTGTAGCACAATTAAAGATTCATCTTGTATGTCTAACAGATTACCTGGATATTGTTTTTTTCATGCTGCGTTATGATGATTATAAAAGCTCATGCTTTAAATACTGATTGCTTTAATTCTCATTTTACATCCCTTTTCTGTGCAGGAGCAGAGCCCCAGTAACGCCACTTCCCTGGCCATGATGCAGGAGCCACAGGAGGTGGTGGAAGAGACTGTCACCATAGAGGAGGACCCTGGCACCCCCACCTCCCATGTATCTGTGGTCACTTCTGATGATGGAACCACACGGCGCACAGAAACCAAGGTAAGGCATAGAGGCCTTACCACGGTAAGGCAAAAAATAGGCTGTGATGTGCAGATTGAATTGACTGTGGTACTATATAGAGTAGATATCCAGCCCAGTTTCTACTATCACACCTTAGTTGTTGTGTTGTTGTGAATCCCGGTAAACTCACAGCAGCAAAACCCCAGAAAGTCCCCCTGATCCATTTCTATATTACTTTACATTATGGTTATGGATTACTGCTACCACACAGCACACGATACTTCCACTTCCAGATTTCCATTCTTAAGAGCTCTAAATCCCATAATCCTAAAGCCCAAAGTGGTTTCACCTCCCTCTCATAGCTTTGTTTATATGATTTTTTTTCTTTATTAGTAGCCAACTCCCTTGGTGTTTACCCAGTTGTGTGCTTCTTAAAAGTTCCTTTGTTCATTCGTCCTCTACTTTGTTCTGTTGTTTTTCTGAAAGGATAAATCAGCTAACTTGAAGGTGAGTGTGCTTTTATACCACTATGGCTTTTTTTTCCCCCCACCATGCCACTATTTGTGTGTCCATACAGGCTACAGCAGCAGAGCGCAACACAATCTGCATCATCACAAGCTGAATAAAACTATATTCTAACGCGCTTCGTTTTAAGTCACTGCTTGCTGCTTCCACCCTTTAGGTCGATCCAGGCATATTGCTTTTGCATGTATATTTTCTCTCTGTTTAGATTATTTATATCATGTAAATGCACACAGTATCTTTAATTATAAATAAGAGAAGTTAGAAACTGAAAAAATTGGCAAATACACCCCCCCCCCCCCCCCCCCCCAGCCACACATTAAGGCTAAAAAATTACATGTTAATTTCTTTAGTAAATAAATAAATTTGTGATAAATAATTATAATATAGTAATCATGATCCTCTATTTTTTTTTTTTGTTTAAAATGCTTTTAGAAATACTGTTTTTTAGTATTTTTTTATTTTACTTCCAACTGTAATCTGCAACCACATAAGGTCAGTTAATTACATCCTGATTGGTTGAGCATGTCCCTTTTTTATGTTAACAAATAAATCTGTATATGTCATGCATTTAGATCTGAATCTACAGTATCACTTGCAGCTTAGGTGAAGACAAAGAAAGATGGAACAACATCGACAGCAGATTTACAAAAGATCAATGTGCAGGATTTAGTGACATTGTTGAAGTTTCAGATTGCAACCAACTGGTTCCTCCTACCTCACTGCCCTACTTCAATCCTTAATAAGAATTTACGTTGGGTTTGGTTTGTTATGGGATATAGTGAAAGAGGATATGCTCTGTCTGTACATTGTGAATGACTGATTTTACATGATTCTTTATAAGAGACCGTACTGAATTAGTACCTGGCCATAGATCCTCCTAAATGAGGATATAATTTTAAATGAACAAAAACAAATACTAAAAGCTTGTGCTGCAGCATTTTGGATGCAGATGTAAATGTCGTTACAGTGAGCTGTTAATGTAGGCTTCCAGAGAGGTGGGGAGTGTTGTGTGGAGCTCTTACTCCAGGGACTGTGAAACTGTAATTAAAAAGCCTGGTCTAATCCCTCATCAGGGAGGACCCATTGCCCTCCAGCCTGTTTGCTGCAAGGCGATTGGCCACACACAAACTCTCACATGTTTTTACACATCAGAGCACAGAACTTGTTAGGAATAATGTACACCAATGCATGCAGCAAAACATCCCACTAATCAAGGGCTTTTTTAAAGGACGACAGGGAAGGAACGATGCTTCTTTTACAGCTCCACCACCCTGCTCAGAGCAGAGACTTAGTGTTATTTGGAAAACATTTTAAGGGGAAATCTGTATAGTATTTAGGATAAACTTAAGAAAGCAGGCATATCTGTGGCAGCCAGACCCAGCGGAAACAGGGAAGTTCTTAATATGTCGTCCTTACTTACCTTGTTTTGTTTTTGATTCTTTAATGTGTTTTATTCTCTCTCCATTTCAATCTTTCTCATCACTTCACAGCAGCTTGCAGTTTTATTTATGTGCTTAGCTGTTCCTTTCAACCAAAGTTTCGCCACGTTGTATGATGCTAACGCACTCTCCCTTGATGGTTATCCCCCTTCTAACTGCTGGAAGATGAAACACATGAGACTCCTTATATCTTCCCGATTTGTGAGCAAAAAAAAAAAAAGAAGAAGGATTTAAGCAGTCGTAAACATGCTTCTTGTGATTTAGTATTTGCAATATCACCACTTAGAAATACTGGGGAGTGAATAGAAAACCCAGACAGCACTACTGTATAACTAGAAATCTGTTGAAGGAAATTGGAGTGCGTTAGGCTGTGTGATTTCCAGCGGGGCCGGGATAAGTTTAAGCTGACAAATTCAGTTCACGGAGAAAGTTTCTTATATAAAACATCTATGAATGGCCTTTTGTGGTACATTAACTGCTGCTTCTCTTTACGTTTTCAATCAATTCAGCTCAAAGTGAATTGGCCTGGAATGTGTGTATGAGTCCAAACACATGTACACGCTCAATTAGATCCACTTTTATCCTCCTGTCCCAGTGTGCCATACTTTCCCTTGGCCATCATCCAGCCCCATTTCTCCTGCTGGCAGCCGGTCTGAATGGAACACCAGTCGTTTTAGAGTCCAACCAATAAAAGCAGCATACCACCTCTTTCCTCTGGATGTGAGCTAATGAGAGTCAAGGTTGACCACACAAACAAATAAAAACATTTTTACAACCTGCACACACTCATGGAGCCAACTCGAAGCAGGTACAGCAGGTGGGAGTGAAAATGTTTGGCACAAGACACCAAATGGTATTTTCATCAGGTACAGCTGTTCCAAACAGAAGCCTCTTCTGTTTATAATCCACTTTTTTTCTCCCCCTCAGACCCTCCAAGCCGATTTTTAAATTAGTTGAGCATAGCAAGGTGCATAAAGTCCTATGAGGCTCAAATGTGAAAGACTGTGACATTATTTTCAAGTCATGTGTTACAAAGCTAAAGCAAAGTAGACATTCGTTTATTACCGCCGACAAGGAGGTTATGTTTTAGCATTGGTTTGTTTGTCTGTTTGTCTGTTTGTCAGCAACTTAATGGAAAAAGTTCTGGATGGATTGACCTGAAATTGGCAGAGGCCTGCGTTCCCCGAGTGCTTTCCTAGCTTATAACTAAGATTTAAAACAGTTCCTCCAATTTTAGGATACCCAAGTGGTACAAACACTTGCCGAACGTATCGCCCAATGATGGCTTCTGGCAGCTTGTTAGTGGAGTCCAAGGCTGTCACCCTGACCCCTACTCCAGCTTCCAACTTTACCCCCTCTCCACAGCAGATAGACCCAGTGGAACATCAAACCCTATGTGTTATTTTTTTACTGTGTTCCTCCCTTCCTTTGCCTGCCTTCATCATCCTCTAACATCAGGTTTTTAGCACATTAACGTTTAGTCATTAGATCCCACAAGTGAAGAGAAAATAACAATTTCTACTTTCATGATTATTACAGATGCTATTTAGCTGGGCTGAAAAGCATCCACAGTCATCACCATCACAGGCTGCTTAACAACGTGAATTACTACCTCCTCCTGTCCCACCCATCCAGCCTCCATGTCCATTTAAGCTCTCAATAAAGTGAATGCTGCAGAGGTTGTGAAACCTCTTGCAGTGCTGTAAATTGGACAGTTTGACGCCTGCTGCCTTTCCCTCCATTTTTAACAATTTGGTAAACAGCTAAGGACTGTGTTTAACAGTCGGTGGTTGTGTGAAACATTTTTCATTACTGCTATGACTTTTTCAGCATGCAAAAAACACAGAAATCTGTAGAATTGCTACATTTGCACATACGTAGTTATACCCACTACCAATTCAGCAGTTCTCTTTAAGGCCTGTTTACTCCACTTCAGCATATTTCAGAGGCTCCTCTGAAACCCAGGTCCCTCATCTCTACTCATCTCCCCTTGCGTGACGGTTTAACGCCTTGTGAACTCGAGCATACATCAAAGAGTGTTTGAAACCGGTGTGATGGCTCCCTTTGCAACCTTTGCAAATTGTTTAAAAAGCTGTGTTAGTACAAGCCAACTGGGCACGTCAAGGCTGGGAAGCTGTTCACCAAACCCTCTTCACAGCTTCGGGATCTAGAGTAGGGTAAAATATTAAATTTGACTTACTAAAAAGAACAAAAAAGTATTTATTATCAAGAAATATAAGGACATTTCTGCTTATTTAGATTTAAAAAGCTGCATGACACTCACTTCATGCTTGATATGAAAGCTCTGGTTCCCTTGTGGTCCAGATTTAACATTTAGACCTATGATATACTCCAGAACAGCCTACTTTGGGTGCTGCCAGAGTCCACCACTGTAAAATCAAGGGGATGTATGGTGAGCTTGTTATCCCAAGGTCCCACAGATCCTCTAGCTAATGTGAGTTAAGAAAACAAGCTTTTTATTTTTATCTATGCAAAGCAAAGGCAGAGTGGCATCAAAAACAAAGCACTCAGTAATTACTCAGAACGTGGAAATGAACCTTGATGTTCCTGAAATGGGATTTGTTTTGTAGCTCAGTCAGGGTGCAATCAAGAAACCAGGGCAGTGTAAATTTCTATTTGTTTCAACAAACATAATGAGGATATTTTGTTAAACACTTGATATATGCAACCAAAATACGGCATTGATAAGAAAGTGGGGAAAACAATTTACAATTAAGAAAGCAGGTGTTGACAATTAAACCTATCAAATGCAGAAATTAACAGTTTGCTGTTTTGTTTTTCTAATTTTTGTCTTTTCTTCAAGTAATAGATAGTTGTTCCGATCTTGTCATGTGTGAACGAACCTCCCGTAACACCTTGTCATGCATAATGTGAATTTCATCAGACCTGCGCCCCTGGAGCTGCCGATTAATTTTCATCAACCTCATTAATTTTAAAGATGAATTTATAGTGGCAGACAAAATAGCCAATTATTGTCCACAGCAGAATTCATTGGGCAGCAAATTGGTTTCTATATGGGCGGTGAGTACAGAGACGGAGTTGGGCCGTTGTCTGTAATGCTCCATTCAGACAACCACAGATATAGCAGAGGAAGTTGAGATATTTAGGTAAAAAGAAGTAGTTAGCTTGAGAAATGGCTACATTCAAGTCCCAAAGCTATGTAGTGTACTGTAAAGCTTGCTTCCTCCCCTGAGGCAGACACACTATTCAAGGTCCAGTGGAGCAGGAACGCTTCAAGATGACTCTGTTAGTGCACAGTCCAGGAAACTCGGTCACACTTCATGGGCTCCTGCTACAGTTTGAGTCTAAGCTGAATGTTTGAAGTGCTTCTTGCAGCACATTATCGCCACACATCTTCTGCATTCTTTACATGCGTGTTAAAACCATCTATTGATAGCACAGACCTTACTTTTAAATAGTTTAGTTTGTATTGGACACGTTTCACCTTTGAACCTCAGCCAGAATATGTTATGTTAGTGGCATCAAAAGCATCTGCACATGCTTCAGTCTTCAAGCATCCACAACATGAAATGTTATTTTAGAGCATTATTATTCAGCTCATTAGTCTCAAAGGTTAAATATAAGCACAAAAGCTTTCTTCTACATTAAATTTCAAATGTACGTTTTAATCTCGATAATAGATTATTAGTGAATTACTTTTTTACGTGGTGCAGGTGTGCAGATTGAGCATGACAGGCTCAGGTCTGTTGGAACAGCTTTGTTGGTACAGTATGCCATTCCACATTGTTTGTGCATATATGCTATCCACAGGTGACTAAGATGGTGAAGACAGTGACCACCAGGACAGTGCGTCAGGTTCCCCTTGGCCCTGATGGCTTGCCCCTGCCTGAGGGTTCATCCCCTTTGGGCAGCTACACCGATTCCATTGACCGGCGATACATGAAGAACGGAAGTGACCGCTTCATCACACCTCAAGCAACCTCCACCCTGACGCGCTCCTACAACAACTCCTACAACGATTCATATGGAGAGACACCTGAGAGCCAGTACATTCGCCACTACGGTCTACATGATGGCTACGCCGATTTGACGGACAACTACGGCAGTCTCTCACGTGGCGTCAACTTCCGGCCGCCACGCTACCCTTACATGCCCAATAGCTACCGGCCGGAGAACAGCTACACACTGCCCATCCGTAAGGACGACTATGGCCATGTGGCGCAGCCCCAGGTGCCCATGGGGAGCAGCACTGTGGATCTGAACCGCTCGCAACCAGAACGATTCCAGCCTGAGCCATATGGCTTGGAGGATGATCGCCGCAGCTTGGGCCCTGAAGAGGAAGAGCCATATGAGCTGGAACCCGACTACTCCACTGCCAACCGTCGTACCCTGCCCGGGGCCAACCGGGGTCGCACTCATCGGGAGCCTCTTCGTGATGTCCCCCGAGTCAGGTAAGGATGCTCCTGTATTTTATCACAGAATAGAGAGAGTTCCTACATGTAGTGTTCATGCTTTAACCTACTGAAGTCTGTGTGTTTTCCTTGTAGCTTCAGACAGTAAAAACCTACAGTATTCATATGCATGAGTACAGATTTCCCCTTGACAGTAAGAGGCCAGATATGCTGAAATAAGAGAGAGAATAACAGTGCTCCTCATGTTCTTGCCACGAAAATCACTATAGTAAGTAAAAAACAAGGGTTTGATTGTCATTTTCCTGTGAACAGACAGCAAACATGTGTTTGTGTCAGAGGTAAAGAGGTGGGAATGATTGGAGACATGACGAGGACGGAAAAGGATGGAGGGAAAGTGGTGGAGGACGGCAGGCTTTTGTCTTTTCTGTCTCAGAGCTTTCTCTTTTCTCCAAGCAGACCTTTAAGAGAGGAGTAAAACCCCTCACTCCAGTGGGCAGAAAAAGCCTGTTAGCCTCCAACAGTCGGATCCCAAAATGGACTCTTGTCTTCTAATAGCTTTCAATCAGTTTGTTGGCAACGAAAAGGAAAGCGGGGTAAAAGTGTCCAACCTGGAGGAAATTGAAGCAAACGGTTTGAAGTCAAGTCAGTAGGAATGTGTGTTAAAACCTACTTTTTGATCACTGATGTGTTGCAGACAGATATTTTCAAGCTTTCTGCACTTTTATGCTGATCTTTTGGCAAAACATGTGGGGCTCAAGCCAGAAAGACAGGTTGGATTGTGCAATCATACGTCTCTTTTTTTTTAGATAATAATCAAAATAGAGCAGGATTCAGGTCTCTTGCATTCAATTAAATGTATAGACTAATCTGGCGGGCGATTTTTGTGTTGTGCTATCTTGTGTCGCTGCCATTGGTTAGGGTGCTAGTAATTACCTCGTATCTGCCAACATGGAAAGCAGCATTAATATCTGGACTTACAAGTTGGACTGTCGTCTAAGGTGATGATAACCTATAGGTATGCTATCCAGAGATCTCAAAGTTATTCTAACTAGCGGTGCAATAATACATGTATGGTAAATGGACTGTACTTACAGTATATAGCGCTTTTCCAGTCATACTAACCGCTCAAAGCGCTTTACACTATATATCACATTCACCCAGTCACACACACAATCATACACACATTCAAACCCCGATAGGCACATCGGGAGGCAACCTGGGGTTCAGTGTCTTGCCCAAGGACACTTCGGCATGTAGTCTAGGGAAGCCTGGAATCGATCCCCTGACCCTCCAGTTGAAAGACGACTGCTCTTCCACCTGAGCCACAGCCGTCCACATTTTCTCTGCCATGACAGTGTCATTCCTCCTCTGCTCCCTGTGTGTCCGAATCCTCCCTGATACGAATGTCATTGGAGAGCGGCACGTCCACTTTTGTCACAGACAGCAGCATCTTCATGAAATAAATGTCTGTGATCTTCTCATTCACTTATCACCACAATTAAAGTTTGCCATCGTTGTTCCAACAACCAAGGAATGCACAAGTCCTTCCAGATATCCTCCATATTGTTAAAAAAAACTTATTCTCATCTGTTCTAATTACACATGTACAAAAAAAAAACAAAAAAAAAAAACACATGTACAGAAATGTTACCCTAAGCAATAGCAGACGGTCGACGTGTGGCGTTTGCCTGGATAAGTCTATATACAGACACTCCAAAGGTTTCCCAATTGATGCACATGCCTCATCAGACTCTTTGTCTTTACTCAGTTTTGACTTTGTTCTGACTCTTACACACTGAGTATCTCTCTGTATCTTACACATACACACACACACTCAATAAAAATTCCCATCTTCAATAAATGAGTCACTCCTCCATCGGCCTAGTGAGAGGCACTTGCTGTGACAGGCAATTTGTAGCCTGCTTTACATGTGTCACAACACAGCCCTAACAGCCATATACATACTTACTCACACACACAGTATGACAGCCACTCGCATGCATGTCCAAACACAAGCATATATTTTAAAGGCAATCTGGCTAATAGCAGCAGGATGTAAATTCCAAATACTTTTTTTCCCCAAGTTTCTCACATCAGCTCACATCAAAACACCAGTGTGCCTTAGTGAAAGTATTTCTTATTTTCCCCTCCCGGGAACAGTGACAGCCGTCTCTCCTGGAGTGCCCACGCTCCCATAAGTGCTCACACTGTGATTAGTATTCTTCCAAGAAAAGACCAGTGACTCCAAAGTGCTGTAATGAATCTTAGAATTAAAGCGCTCTAATTACAGCTTATCATTTCACGCAAGCCTTCAATTATGCACAGACAAAAATGAAGATATTTAGTACTAAAACGGCTTTCTGCATCGGCGCCGTGCACTCATTTCATCACCATAGTGGAGTCTATTGTGTGTTGGCATGTGAATGGGAATGATGACTTGTGGTTGAGGTTACTTGAATGTGTTTCCCTCTCACTGTACAGTAGATTTAAGAGTTAACCGTAATGTTAGATATTTACTTATTAAGACCCAAGGCGCCCTCTGAACATGGTCCGAAGATCACATACATGTTGCATGTGGTCTAAATGGAGACAAGTGCTGAATCATATGCAGCTGCTTATGCGGATGCATCTGGGTTTGCATTCAGCTTTTGTGGAATTAGAAAAGCCTGAAGACACTTAATCAGTTTAAATGAAAAATGTCTTGTGTTTTATGCTTTTGCATATTCAGTTTATATGTCTTTGAGTTGGAGGAACTTTAAAGCTTATCACTGATGCATTTTATTATTACATTTACTGTTTTGGCAAAAAGTGCCAGGATTGTAGCTCCTCATCAAAGGGCATCTCTTTTTGCTTTATTTCTGGGCAGGCAGGGATAAACTGTCAGGATGGGAGTGCATCCTACCCTCCTCACCCTTTCTAACACATCATTTATGTGTTTGTGACAGTGTGTGTGTCCATGAGTACCTTTCTGTGAGTGTGGGTGTCCTCATGCCAGAGTGATTAATAGCCGCTTTTGAACTCTGCCAGACTACAGGGGCGTCTTTAAACCAATCTCTAATGGCTCATCTCTCCTTGGGCAATTCACTCTGCTTCACCTGCCTACCTGCATCCAAGAGTCACTACTCTCACACACACACATTTATATAAATGCATGCATGCATGCTCACAGTCACTCATCACTTAATTGGGAGAGGTTGGGAGGAGTGTCTTAATCTCATCCATTAGTGTTTGTAGGAAATGGCCTGCAGAAGTGATGTGGCCAGCTTGGCCTTCCTCTGCCTCCTCTTCAAAGTTTGCCAAGAGGCTTTAACTGGCAGCAAATATTTAACTTAATATTTGATGTCCCCTCTGTCATGTTTGTGGTTTCCCAGAAGGCTTTTCCAAATTACATGGGGAAACAACATCGCTTTACTTTACTGGCATGGAAACAAAGTGGTGGTGGCAGTGAAAAATGCAATCGAAACACCAGCGCTCATTTCTGTTCTTTATAATTGTGTTCCCATGAAAACGCTTCCACACAACAAAACAATTACTGCCCATAATTTGAAAAAGAACCAGTATAGTCAACAGAGAGTGACACTGAAGAGCTCATAAATGTCTAGATGCAAGATGCAAACATCTTTGGAGTCTTCAATCCTCTTCAGTTGATTTTCTTTGATAGGCAGACAAGCCGGGCCAGACATCGGCGGAACTGACGGGTGATTAAAAGAACTGACAGAACGTGAAGGAAAGAAAGAACACTGTGAATGTGAACCATTGTCCAGATTAAAAGAGGAGTCTTGAAGTTAAGAGATAGGGATGAATTTCATTTCTAAACACAAAACAAGCGCAGCCACACATCATTAGCTAAACATGCAGATATACACACAAATAGCCCGGACATTAAGCAGCAAGATGAACACGTAGAGCAAGAGCTGCTGTAGTCACATCGGGGGTATCACGTCTGGCAGCAGAGAGCCCTTTCACATCCTATGAATACACTCTTTCCTGTACACACAATGCCGGCAATTTAAATGCAAATCCTGACATTCCCATCACTCAGCCTCGTGACGCCTGTTTTACCAAAAGACCGACCGCATCAG